>CM024687.1:14168004-14768004 GCA_014182735.1 Corymbia maculata
TAACATGATGCCATCAACCTGCAGGGCTATAAGATCATTGGTTCACACAGTGGGGTGAAAATTTGTAGATGGACCAAATCACAACTGAGAGGTCGAGGAGGTTGCTACAAGCATTCTTTTTATGGCATTGAGAGTCACAGGTGATTATTGCTTATTATTTTTCCTAAGTTGAGAGGAACAATTTGATGTTTCCATTAGACAATGCAATTTTTATCAAGAGAAAATGATGGAGCAAAGTTTATGCTGCTGCTAGTAGTATGTTTTTAAGTCTCTGGATGTTTCAACTTTTACATTCAAAACTCAAAAGGCTATGAAACCTGAACTGGTCTGCTCAGTGAGAAAGTAGCTCTGGTTGCTGCTTAGCTGCATTTTGAGGAGGAGAAGGTGATATCGCTTTTGCTTAGCCACACTTCCCTGTTTTTCATGGAAGGCTAACTACAGCGGGCTCTCTGGAATTGCAAACCAAATGCCTTTGCAGAACGAATGGGATAAGGACGAGAGAATTATGGCACCTGAGACTTGGACTGTGTTAAACCCTGAAACTCTTACTCCTTATGACGGAGCATTTGGGACTAAGCCTTTTGGAGTAGATGGAAAATGCTCAGTTTTTATGTAGTCACTAGTAACATAATGGCTGCTTTCTTGTCATTTATATAATCTTTCGTATTACTGGCCATCCTCATTGTGTTGATACTGAGAAAGATGGGTTGTTAGGTTGACCTTGCAGTGCTACCTATGCATCTGTTCTCATAATTCATGATCTTCCTGTCATCGGTTTCTTTTATTATCAGAATTTGCCATTTATGTGTCTAAAGCGGAAGTGAAACAGGTGCATGGAGGCAACCCCTTCTTTGGCATGTGCAAACAAATGTGTCTTTTGCTGGAGGCATCATACAAACCCTGTGGGAAAGAGCTGGCAATGGAAGATGGATGATCCTCTAGAGATTGTTGATACTGCCATAGAGCTTCACACAAAAATGATAAAGCAAATGAAAGGGGTTCCTGGTGAGGTTTATTGCTTCAAATTCTTTAATTATTGGTGTGATTTCTTTTGTTGGAAGTTGTTCTTTTGCTGGTGAAGCATATGTTGCCTACGTATATGTGCTTATGAATGAACCTCCTTAATTGTTGTGACATTGTTACAGGCGTTACACAGGAACGCTTATCTGAAGGTCTTTCCCCTAGGCATTGTGCTTTATCTCTTGTTGGTGAACCTATCATGTATCCAGAGATAAATGCCCTGGTGGATGAGCTACACAGAAGGCATATTTCTACTTTTTTAGTAACAAATGCACAGTTCCCCGAGAAGATTAAAATGTTGAAGCCTGTCACACAGGTATTCCCCTCTTCTTTCTTATTTGCTGGGTTTTCCCCTCTTCTTTCTTATTTGCTGGGTTTAAAAGATTACTGTCATCAAAGGACTTGAGCTGGATTTAACACTAACAGAATTATATATTTGGACGTGTGCAGTTATATGTGAGTGTAGATGCGGCAACAAAAGAAAGCTTGAAGGCAATTGACAGACCATTATTTGGGGACTTCTGGGAAAGGTTCATAGTATGTGCTTTTCTTTTACAATGCTTACATTTATATCTTAAGTAAATGAATATTCCAGTGATTGGTGTAGAAGACTTGAGCACAGTTCTTGATGAAGTCTGATACATGGACAAAAAGAAAATCATGAAGTGAATATTATTTGGAATAATCGATTTACATGTGATAATTTTTGGTAAAATCTCCATTGTAAAAGCACCATCTTGCCCGACACTCTACCTTTCTATGGTTTATTGTGCTGTTCTCGGAAGCTTCTCTCTATGAGGCAGCTCAATTGTGAATTGCACTTCCTGTTGCTTCCATGAGTATTTTCTTGATCTGACAACTAGCTTAGGAAAATTTAAGTGGATTTTCATCTTGACCCCTCTCTCCCTCCCTCTCTCTCTCTCTCTCTCTCTCTCTCTCTCTCTCTCTCTCTCTCTCTCTCTCTCTCTCTCTCTCTCTCTCTTGCTTGCTTGAAATTCTGGTTTAGCCATTTTTGTATGATGTGTGGAACTTGCTTGTGCAGTGGTTCCAATAAATGTAAGTTGTTTTTATTATTTGGAAGTCAGTCATCACCGACATTTACGTTATTGGCCAGGACTCCTTGCGAGAACTTAAGGACAAGCAGCAGCGAACTGTTTACAGATTGACACTTGTGAAGGGGTGGAATATTGAAGACATTGATGCTTATTCTAACCTCTTTAGCATTGGAAAGCCAGATTTTGTTGAAATCAAAGGCGTGACTTATTGTGGATCGTATGTTTTCAACCTCTCATAATTTTTTTAATTAGTAACTTTTGCATTTGGAGTTCTTGACCATTCTGACATATCGTAGGTCTGCTACATCAAAGTTAACTATGGAGAATGTGCCTTGGCATTCTGATGTGAAAGCTTTCTCTGAGGCCTTAGCTTTGAGGAGCAATGGTGAGTATGAAGTTGCTTGCGAGCATGTACACTCGTGCTGCATCCTTCTGGCAAACACGGACAAATTCAAAGTTGATGGTCAATGGTTCACATGGATAGACTATGAAAAGTTTCAAGAACTGGTGGGTGAAATTGATAAATCTGAGCATCTCTTGATTTGTTTGAGTGGGACATGGTGTGAAGTATCAACCTATCCAATTGCAGGTACCTTCTGGTAAACCATTTGACAGCAGGGATTACATGGCAGCCACACCATCATGGGCTGTGTATGGAGCCGATGAAGGAGGATTTGATCCAGATCAGTTGCGGTATAGAAAAGAAAGGCATCACAAAACGAAACAGTAATCATGCAGGTGTGGGAGCGTGAGTACCTTGTGAGGGTTTGGTACCTTTGCTCTTAAACTTCAGGTGCTTCTGTGTTTTGCCTTCGATGATAGGTGATAATTCTTTGTACCCCTTTTTGCGAGGAGGATATAAGAGCAAGATTATACCATTTTATGCAGAAGTGCTGTAGATCTCAGTCTCTTCAGGGAAAAATTTTGTACCGGTAAAGCTGCATTTACTAATGAGTAGTTTTCTCTCTCTCTCTCTCTCTCTCGTCTTGCACGAAGTTGGTCGATACTGTAGTGGCATTTGCTCTAAAGTGACCGGCTGTAGTCTCCCATGTTAATTCGGCTTTAAAATGAAGGCGTAACTCTTTGGGAATGTATGGATCATATACTCCATCCGTGATCATGTATGTCTCGTATCTGCGGTTCACATTAGCCTCTCGTATGGTCAATGGATGTGTTGAATTTACTTCATGTAAATTCAATTCCGGACAAATATTTTTCTTAGAATTCCATTACCAAGGAAAATATAAAAGAAAAATCATTCACGAATTTTATGAGACCGAGTCTTGGATTCGTATTTTTTTTGAGATAGAAATCACCAAAAAGAATTAGATAGAAGAAATAGGCGAAACACTCCCACTATTCATTCTCAAAACTCGTATTTTTCGAGTCTAAATTTGAGTGGGGACCTGCTTCCGAAGTCATATAATTTATAAATCCTGGACCTCAAAGTCGCGAAAAGCAAGAAAGGACGGACCTAGGGGGGAGGGTGAAACCTGTCACGGAGGAAGGAGTGGGTCCCGCCATTCACGCCTCTTCGTGCACGACGTCGACCTCCGAGTCTGCCCAGCCGAGGAGTAGTAGATCTCCCCCTTAAATCTTTTTTTGGTTTTTTTTTTTTTCATATTTTTTGACTTGGCCACTAGACGCGCCCACCGCTCGAGCAGTGGGGCCTCTGATGGATGCTCAGTGGGTCCCGTCTCACGCGCTCGTCAACCCGCGTGCACCGCCCCCTTTGCCCACCTTATCAACTCCTCATCACAACCACCAGCTAGCAAATCAAACTAGACCATGGGACCTCGCCATCCACGCCGCCCGCCCCCCAATGAGGCCCGAGAGCCTCAAGCCGCAAGGACCTGAAATTAAGTTCGAACTAGTTTTGGGCAAAGAGGATTAATGAGAAAGGCCGATATGATCCGGTCGTGTATGAGTCGAGTTTGACTCTGCTCAGATATTTATATTTAAAAAAAAAAAGAATGCTTATGATGGATTGATTTGCATAATGATTCATACTCACATTGCGACTTGATCTTAGAGTCGAAAAAAAACTGATCTTTGCTAGTTAGCCTAGACTAATATTTTAGGTGGATGTTGATTTGAGAAAAATTGACTCACAATTAATCCCGTAAATGACTCCACAATAGTAGGATGAGCTAATTTGGCCCCCATAATTCCATGCTCATGAATACATATCAAATTTATGAGATCACAAGTTTGGTCAAGGCAACCATTGATGTAGGGCCTACTCCCAAATTATTTGGGGCCTCCTGATCACATGTTGGAATCATTCAACTAGCCTTTAATCTCAAGAAGCCTGTTGTTCATCTATGGTGATGGTTTGATTGTACTGTGGCGTAGGATAACCCCCTGGCTTTACTTTTACTAACACTATGGTGGGTTGCGGTGATGAGCTCTTGCCAAATGAGGGATAATTCAATTGAACATCTCATCCAGGGTGTGGTTATGATAACACCGAGAAATCGCTGAAATTGACAATACCTCTCTATGTTTTTTTTTTTTAAGAAAAAATTGATTAATCCTTTCATTAAATTACGAGTAGTGTTTGCTAGCCTTTTAACATTCTTTGAGCCACTAACTATTGAGTTACCTCTTATAGATAGATTGCAAGATAGCTTAGCTTACAACTATTTTATGTGGACAGATCCATTTGATCGAAAATCTTCTTTGGATGATTAGTCAAAACACGACTAATTCAATTATAGTGGAAGATAGAGTAGATAGCTATAACACATGTAATATCGTAATTAGTCATCGCAAATCATGTTGAATAACTAAAATTTCATGACATAATTATTGAATATAATCCTGTTTGAGATGCTTGTCGAATATAATCTAGCAAACTATGGTTACTAAATATAAGCTTGTTTGATATGCATAAGTTTTGATCTATGATCATAAATAATAAATTTTCATTGAATCAATTAAATTAGGATGTGCCGGATTGATATGTTCTTGAAGTTTAGCATTATGGCATGAATGTAACGTTAAGTGAAGTATTCCTGATGACAAAGGTGTATAACTTGACTTCCCCACTAGGACCTACCCCAACTTAATGCTTCGTTTTGACTTACTCTGATAGGAAATCCAATATAAAATCGAGTTAGGAATAATATCTCTGGTTGGAAAGATTGAAGAAGAGCTACACAGCATAATGGTTTTCTCTACTAGAGAGATGATGTTGGATTTCCTTTAGGTCAACAGATGAACCATGACTTCTCTTTTCGAGAATAGTGTCTCTTCTTTTCGTTATGTTCAAACGACATCTAGTACTTGAATTGATATATCTATCATGTGCAAACCTTATGGAGAAAGATGTGGATTTTCCCAATAAGATGAATTCTTTCATCAACACGATTGGTGCACATGTGCACAAGGTGCTCTACTTGATAAAGCTAGCTCTTGTGTTTGTGATGCCCATCTTGTCGCATTATGTATATAGTTTCTTTGTAAGAAGAATATTTCATTATTCAACCTAGGAAAACATCTTTTGCCTTTACAATTGGAATTCATAACATCTTTTGCCTTTACAATTGGAATTCATAACGACAATCTTAGTTAAAATTGCAAGTAACCCAAGAGCGATGGTTGTTGAAGACATGTTTCGTGAGTTAATAAAGATGATATATCATTGCCACATTAGATTTTTGTAATCACATTAATAAATCCATTGGACATGTAATTTGCAAGGAATGAGTTAATGAGTGCCACATGGACACTTATTCATTGATTATCTTGGTATATATTACATTTCTCGACTCTTTAACTATTCTAATAACTGCATCAGGAATCAAAACCTCTTTCACACGATATATAATATTATTAGAGCATTTATGGCCAAAATGTGCGTCATTCTATTAGTCACAAACAGATGGTGTACTCTGCCTAGCGCAAGGTTAACCTTAGTTGCTGTGAAACTAATTCTAGAGAACTAAATAATGCTTATGAATATAATCATTGCACTCGATCCCAAATTCAATTCAATTCACGGCATGGTCCAACCACTAGGCCTTTACTACTAAGTACGGCCTCGCAGGGAAGTGAGCGTCACGTGCCGCAGACAGCGATTTGTCCCACTCTCTCTTTCTTTCTGAATTTTGGATTTCCTCTTCGATTCTTTTTTCTTCTTCTTCTTCTTTTTTCTGTTTGATTGGCGTCTTTTCAAATGGGCACGAGTCAGTCAGTGAGTCGCGCAGTGGAAGACAGACACAGATCTGCAACTTGCGAATGCCTGCCTCATTATTTTTCCCATCTTTTCCCTATCCCTTACAGATTGCAATTCCTCCTTCCCTCTCTCTCTCTCCCCTCATCATCTTTTCTTCCCTTAGGCTGCTCGTCTCACTCCACCTTCTCAAATTTCTTCCCTTCCCCACAATCGAAGCAGAAAAGGATTAATGAAATTACACTTAAATGTTTTGTCATTTAATGGGTCGAGCAGATAAGTTTATCCAATTCGATTGTGGACTTCAAAGACAGGATTCGATCATGATTGGATGTGTGGAGCGTGAAGTGGACCTACCCAACATATTTTTAGTTTCTTTCATTTCTGATATAACAAAACAAAACAAAAGCAGCCACAACCAGAATAAGCAAGAAATTTGAAAATACATAAAAGAATTAAAAGAAAAAGAAAAAGGAGAGCGTGTAAAACCATGTTCATCTGTGATTCATAGGTTGGTTTGTGCCCACAGATAAACCACAAGCTAAAAAACCAACAAAAGAAGAGACCGATAACTTCAATCAGTGGGAAACTTCAGCAAAGCGAGGAGGCATAGAAAGTGAAAACAAATTCACATCAGAAAACCTAATTTGCACCAATATTTCGTCGTCGTCGTGTATGAAGAATATAGGTGAGCCATGTGAAGTATCAAAAGGCAGGATTGATCTTCGATCATCTAATTGCCTGATCAAATCCGAAGCTACAAAACCAAAAGACAGGATGAGTTGCAGAGACAAAAGAGTAGATAGTAATGGGTCATCTTGCTTGTCAGCTGCTCTTACGAGGCTTGCTCTTTCTTCTCGCTCTGCTTCTACTGCTAGTCTTTTTTGTCGATGACTCCTGCAACATCTCTTGCTTCTGCTCTTCCACTTCACCAGTTCTGGCTTTCTTTGTTTGGTCCGCTACTTCAGCTTCTTCTTCAACTGCTTCAGCTTGTTGTA
The DNA here is from genome assembly GCA_014182735.1 of Corymbia maculata. Classification (NCBI taxonomy): domain Eukaryota; kingdom Viridiplantae; phylum Streptophyta; class Magnoliopsida; order Myrtales; family Myrtaceae; genus Corymbia; species Corymbia maculata. The sequence continues at coordinate 14,175,255 of CM024687.1, forward strand.
TTGGATTCTGTTGTTGTTGTTGTTGTTGTTGTTGTTCCTCTTCTTGCTTTGCTTCAGCTTTTGCTTCAACGATCTTGCGAGGTCGGCCTCTCTTTCTTGGGGTTACTACTGGAGACTTGGTTTCGTCTCCTGCTTCTGCTGCTGCTGATGATGCTTCTGCTATCGCCACCGATAGTTCCTTCGTTTTCTGTGCCTTCCTCTTTCCCATCTTCCCCAAATCGAGAATACAAATAGAATAAGAATTCCAGCTTCTACTTAAATATTGGGTCAACCGGTAATACCCAAAACCTTCGATGAAACCTGTAGAACCGACCAAACTCAAAACCAGATGTTTCCTCTTTCACCAAATCAAAAAAATGGTTTTGCTGATCTTACTTTTCTCAATATAAAGTCTCTCTCTCATCCAGAATAAGCTAAAAACTGCACAGCAACCACTTCTTTTACTCGCTGGATGAATAGAATAAATAAATAGATCTCAAAATCATCTTTGCCTTTTCTTGGTCAAAGGAGAGTGAGACCCGACCCATCAACTTCTCTCTCTGTATTGTTCTCTGTATATCCTGCGCCTTGTCTACCACTCTCTCCCTCCCTCCCTCCCCTCTCTCTCTCTCTCTCTCTCTCCAGCGGACGAAAAGAGATATGGAAGCGGAGACAAAAGAAGGAAGAAATGAGGTCGAAAGGGAGTCAGCAGAGAAACGAGAGCCCAAAATTAAACGGCGAAGGAGGCTCAAAAAGTAATGCTGACCGACTAGGGTTATTAACTGTACCCCACCAAAGGTCTCATATATATTATTATATGATATTTATTTAAGTATTACTTAGTTTCATCATGTTATGGAAAGCTTGTCATTCCTACAAATCAACATTTAACGAGATTTTCCTGCAAGCATCTCATCAAGTGCTCGGACACCTTCTGAATCATATCTATTAAAGAAATGCCCTCATTTTTAATATATTGAGTAAACATAACTTACAAGAAAATAATGCATTGAAAATAACGAACCTTCTTACTTATGTAATGAATGCTTCGAAGACATTTATTAAGAAAATCCTCATTTTAATTCTCAAAGTTTATAACACGGCCATGTGATATTCAACTATCTCGTTTTAACTAAATGTATTTAGTTCTTCTCATAATAGGCTGAAAAAAAAATTATTCTTTGACTTTCCTTGTCAAGAAAAACAATATTAATTTTATTTTTTGGTCAAAAGAAAAACAATATTACTTGACTTTGCAAGATGAAAATGAAGAGGTAAAAATTAATGAAAATTTAAAAGCATGAACGAGAAACTAGAACAAAGAGTGAGGCAACACTTGGATCTAATTCATAGACACGAGATACCTTCACCAGGATGGCATGCTTGGATTGTTAGAAAGAATTCTTCTTTGAAAGATTATTGTCTAAATCTTAGGCACGTACATTGATCTCAAAGTAATAGTACTCTACTTCATCCATTGGTCACTTCATCGTTTTTTGATTTGTAACTTGATTCACCCTATTTAAACAACTACCCTAGTGCTTGATGTGTCCCCCTTCTTTCTGCTTTGTGTGCTCCTTGACTTTCTCCGAATTATGATATTCCCGTGGAAATCTCCTTTGCTTACGATGAAGCTTCCATTTTCTATCTTTATTTATGTCATTTTTTCTTTCTAGTCATCAAACCATTCTCTTTTTTATTTGTGTTAACAATTTCCTTTCTAATTCATCCAAGCATATTCCCATCAAATGACTACATGTGTAGGGCAGTGTAATTGAATATGATAAGAATCACCATTTAATAGAATGAATAAGATGGTCCAAGATACACGTAATCATGTCTCTTCTAGACAAGGATAAAGGCCGAGAAGGACACCGACCCCTCCTAGCCTTTGCCTTTCGTTTGACAACTCCGGGCAGCAAAGCACTTGATAAGAACATATAATTACATCAGCAAGAAGGATCGCCAGATAAGGAGAACTGCAAAGCCATACTGTGGAACGAACGTATGCGAGTTCATTTCTACATCGACTTCGGTATGTCGACAAGGATCAAGTTGGATCCTATTAGAGCTGGACAATCATACTATTGTCACAACACAATCCTCTCATCATCACTGAAGCGAGATTCCAAAACAATCAATCAATACTCACTCTTCATAATTCCTTTTCTTTTGGGAGCCGAAAGCATGCAATGCTAAGCCTAGGGCTGCTACCATCAACGAAACAGGTCGAGCCTTTCGACGTTCCATGAAGGCCACAAGTCGCATCAGAAAGTACACTCAACTAATAGGAGCAACACGCGCGAGAATGAGTCGATCGCGGTTGGGCGGTGCTCTTTAGAAAAGAAGATACAATGAAGGAACGTTAGATCATCTGTGCGAAAACATTCAGCTCATGACTTCTTTTGTGCTCTCATAAAAAAGACTTCTATGCAATCGTGGAGCGTCGTCATATGGTATACAAACAAATAATCACAACCAGAACATGAATTGAAGTGACAACTGGGTTTTAACTCACACATTGAAGATGATGAGAAAAAGTAGGGAAAATTACTCGAAAAATTCTAAATTTATTACACTTTTATCAATTTAGTCTAAATATTTTAAATTTGTCAATTGTGTCATAAACCTTTTCACATTTTGCCAATTAAGTCCATCCAATTAATTTTGATCGGAATTCGCTGATATGGACATCGGCTATTTTACATGACACGATCGATGCTAATGTAGACAATTTTTAATGGCCCTCACTAGCTACCGGCGAGGCTGGGCAAGGGTGGCGTTATGGTGAGTTGTGTGATTGTGAGTGCGTTTTACTTCCCCTATAAAGTAGGAGCTTCTGTGTCTTGAGCTTTCGGTGACTTTGAGAGTGGGTTTGGGAGACATCCCAAGGTCTCTCTCTTTCGTTTCTCATAATTTTCTTGAACATTTAATGGGATTTGTTCGAGGATTAATTTTTTCTGTTCTTTTTTGGGATGTTCTTGCAGGTTTTGGATTCTTTGTCCACCTCGTTGCCGCCTTCATCAACACGGCAATCAGCTAGAAAAATCTCCCCGTAGCTCTCTCTCTCTCTCTCTCCGTGAAGGCGAACCAACCGCGACAGTGGAAAATTTTCCATTTTGAAGACTCTTTTTATCGACCTAAAAAGAAGCCTTTATTTTTTCCGAATTTCTAATGCTGTGACGACAAAGACAACGATGACTTTGGCTGGCCACTCGACCGCCAAATCTTAAGCTCTTGGCCATGGCCACTTGAGCTCGAGTACCCATAACGCCTCGACCCTCGCTCGGCCTCGCCTGCTGCTCAAGCTTTGAGCTCGTGGACTGTGAGAGCGTAATGCATGGATAATAGATTTGGAGCTCAGGGCCATGGGCACTTAAGCTGCTCATGACTGCATGAGCTTGAGCTCGACTCACCATGCTACGACCCTTGCTTGTGAACAGCGAGGACGAGAAGGCCCTTGCTCAGTTTGGGTGAGGCTTATGCAGCCAGCGAGAATCGCCCTCACTGGCAAAGGTTAAAAAACATAAGAAAGAAAAAAAAAAAGCAAGGAAAAACATAAATAAAATAAAATTTTAAAATATTATTAAAAATTATCATTATTAATAATTGTCATCCATTTTATCGAATTCTAGCTAAAATTGGCTTGATCAACTTAATTGACAAAATAAGAAAAGATTTATAACTTAATCAGCAAAATTAAAAATTTAGAACTAAATTGACAAAAATGTAATAAATTTATAACTTTTTAAATAATTTTCCCATAAATAGTGAATATCCATTAACTTTAACGATGGAAAATAGCAGCGACTTGAAAATAATTTTTGTATCCATTAACTTTAACGATGGAGAAAAGCCCGACTTGAAAATAACTTTTGTACCTAACAATGGACCGACTGACATTAAGGGATCCAAGTGGACTCGAACCACCATCCTCCCAAGCCCAATGGGCTTGAGCGCTCTTACCATATTTGAGCTTATGGACCCACCAGAAGGCAAATTCAAACCAAAGAGAGAAATGGATTCATTCAACCATAGAGGAGTTGAACAGACGTGCACCCAGAAAAAACAGACTTTGACTTCCAACTTGTCTGGGTAAAAAGAAAATTCGCATGACCTAGTTCTTACTTCACAATAGTTTTCCAATACACAATCTCTTTTTCTATTTTTTCACGTCAGAAAAAGAATCAAGACCGGGTTTCAAGGGCACCAAGCTATGAAATCAAGGGAAAATTTTCTATAAAATGAAAATTAATTATGACTTGATACAGACAACGCTCAAAACAGGAACCCAGTAAGATCGTTTAAACTCTACAAATACTGCCAATAGAAATGGATCAAACTCTACGATTTTTCAAATGACATTTTCAATATTTTATTCTATAAAAAGAAAAGAGCTAAGTCACGTGCGATTTTTTTTTTTTTTGAGTTGCCGAAGTTTATTGAAAAGAAAATGGAAAAATATTTAAAAGAGCCACTCCAACATCCCAGTACCCTATTCGTCTATCTCGATGCAACTCGATTGTAAGGTTTGCCAGATAGCAAACAGCAAAAATAATCAGAGCCCCAAAAATAAAAATGAAAAAAGGCACACCTACCATCCCCCTTGCAAGGGCGCACGATTCCAGATTTTAAGCTCACGGGTCAATGAGTGCATCCTATGCACCGGCAACCAATACAAATGAGTTGCTCGGAAGAACGAAACAAAAAAGCCAATACAAGTGGGCCAACCCCATCTTAGCTTGGCTGCTGGGATAGAGTGGGCTCACGTTCACATGCTTCACACAAGTAATTTTCCAAAAATTGACAGGGCACAAGAGGAAAAGAAACCTACAAACATCTGGACGTCCTCTATTTCTGCGCCTCTTGGAAAACTCAACCTCAGAATTTTCCAAATTATGTTGAAAGACATTACCGATCTTGCTTCTCAAGCTCTCACCACAAATCACTGTAATGTCTTGGCCTACCCTTGAAAGAAATTGGGCACACCGAGACTGCAACAATTAACCAAAATCTGACAATGCCGCATCTAACCACATCCATGCGTTACTAGTTGAAACGTTATTGTACAACTAAGAATGTTGATTTGACAGGCAGTGAAAAGCCAAAAGAGAGGAAATTTCAGTGAATTAGTCGCAGTGAGTCCTAAATCCTTAAACAGCAGATATACCTTTCCAAGAATTCGACGACGACGAAGGCAGGTACAGCAACTCAGTTCCTTGACAAACTCACCATCAGCGCCTAAAAGCATATACTTCCACTTTGCTTACGGATAGGAACAAAACTTGTTCATCTGTTTTCCACCAATGAGTCAGAATGTGTACAATTGACTTGTCTTTGATAACGGTAGATTCCCTCAGGAGTTCAATTAGAGCCAAACGAAAGTTGGGAGTTATTAAGACAAACCAGCAGCAGGTATGATCCACAGCCACACAACAACACTTCGAATGGCACCAAGCTTAGCTCTCTACCAAGTCACACAACCTTATTAGACACAATAAATCAAAATACAAGATCACCGTTACCTGTGAACATTCGATAAAATGAATAATAAAAACCTGGGATGAACAGGGTTATACCACTCAAAACATTAAAACATATGTTTAACTTAAACGCATGGGATGCAGCTGAAAGACTGAATTTCCACCCAAGTGACTCGTTACTAAAGTACAGGGGAAACCAACAGAAAAGAAAACCAGACATGTCAGACCAATTTACCAATCGATTCTTAAGTAAGGTTGGCACAAGCTTCCACAAAGCACTTGGGCTCTTCTAGAATCCATTCATACTTGAGCAACAGATACATCAGGTTCAACCAAAGTACAGAAATCAGGTGAAAAGACCGCATTGAATCTTGAATACAGACTGAGTTGACCATATCTTCATCTAAATCTGGTGCTGCTACCCATGGGAAGGACAAGCCCGGCCATTTGCTAGCTAAGTCTTTTGAAGTCCTATATCCTGTCAAGTCTGACACTTAGTAGCTCATTTCAAAAGGCTTGACAGTTCAGGCTTGCCATGTTCTCGTAAATTCAGCATCATACCACCGCTCTAACACCTTCACGAAATAAGTGCTCCTCCATCGAGATGCTAGAACAGCGAAAGCCTTGCAGGTTAAGACATGTAAAACATAAACAGGAAAGCAAAAGCTTGCTCAGTCAAACATCTCACCAGCATGCCAAAAAAGATGATCATATCTTCTCACGAATGTCGACCAAACTCCAGTGAGATAAGCTCCATTTTCCATTAAGAACATACTTAATACAAACCACACTTAGTACATGAGGGTACAAGGAATGTTCACTACACTAATAGAATACTCAGACATTCTAACTGCTCCAAAAGCACATCACCTTCAGGCTACAAATGATTGCATTACTACATACATAGCAAAAACAAGTAAATTCACATCTTACTTCAGTCATATCATGCCCAGAATTTTCATTCCCATTGCTTAATAAGTAGTAATACAGCAAAATGACAAAAACAAAACAAACGATGTTCTCATGTATCATGGATCATTTCCCTCAGAGACACACATTAGTTTAACTTGAGAATTCTAATAATCAGCTTCACAGGAAGCATCTTGCAATTGAATGTCTTAGAAAATATATTTATCATCCATGTATTTAAACAAAGTGCATTTATCTGGCCAATTTTACTTGCATTACTACCTTAACTCAAAAAAGATTAGATAAGAGGCCACTGGATATATATATTCTCAAAAAAGTTGCATTAAGTGTTATGAAATAAAAATTAATATTGGTTACTCTTTATAGAGAGGATGGGAAGCTTCTCTAACTCACAATAGCAAATCCATAAAAGTATGTAGCATGCCAATCTTTGTAATGATTCATTTTCATGTGCCCATTTTTCAACAGAATTAGCAGTTCACTATCAGCAATATAGAGTTGCAAAGGAATATGTAAAACTAGTGATGATATCAAGTGCAGCTATGTCATGCTGATGACTGATTCAGCAAAGGTGCAGAATACAAAATTGTCACTGATATATAACTATTAGTTAAATTGTGATTGAGTACCTCCAATATGTATCATAGGAGCAGTTTTCATGGAATAACAAGAGGATGTCTTCTTTTCTTTTCTTTTTTTGTGAATTGTCATGCGTATGTTCATTGACAGAAACCAGCCATGTCAAACAATTTTCTCTTACACAGAGAGAGAGAGAGAGAGAGAGAGAGAGAGAGAGAGAGAGAGAGAGAGAGAGAGAGAGAGGAGAGAGAGAGCCGAGCCAAAAAATAAAGCCCGTACGATCTCCCCCCCAAACAACAAAAAAATAATATCTTATTCGGGTTCCTTTGACCTGCCATGCAAGCGCACCTGTCATGGCAAAGGTCGTTTAACAATGACTTTTTTTGACATCCCACAATTACTTCCTCTCACATCCTTCTTGACAGCCATACAAATTACTTCTCACGCATGCTTACCATGCTTACCTCTTTCAAAGATAACGGAGAACATGAAACTAAACAGCAGATCATATCCCCAGTTGCTAGATAAAATTTTAGAAGAACCTGTACAGCTGCATCTAAATGTTTCTCTTCCATCTGAAAACACTTTAGCAATGACCACAAACGATCATTTGATCCAAATTGAACAAAGGGGACCCCCCTGACAAACCAGAATTCCAATGATACAAGGTTAATCAAGGGATAAGCACTTCACCTGTCGAAACAAGAAAAGAGCAATGTCAGAAGCTCAATATGCACATTTACATAAAGGATTAGGGGAAACGAAGATAATACCTATAATTCCAAACTCTCTTCTTGCAGATCCTGTTGGAACATGAGCTTTGCCGTGAAGGAAGGGCAAGTAGATCTCTCAGAGAAGTTCCAGATTACTCTTGCAGATGTTTGATGAAGAAACTGAAAGCAAAATCCTATCTACACGAACTTTGCAGGGTTTATACAAAGGAGCCCATCATCGATAGAATCCCTTAAGAGCATGTCCATTTATGTGAGCCACGGGATTAGGATGCAAAAATATTCCTCAATAAATTTAAGAATAATGGCGGATGTTGATCATTGGCTGTGATGAGCATCAGCCATTAATTTTGATGAAATTGCTTGAGAACAGCAAGGAACAGGTAAATCCCAAGACTTGCAATTGCGAATATCTGTGAAGTGTGTCAAGCCTTCCACTGTTATCCACGTTGATGAACTAAAATATATACTGATAACAGTACCAATTTGCAAGCAGTCCACTGAAATTGAATGGCCACAATTGACCATATCAGTGAATAGCGTCAGACCTGCTGTTGTTATCCACATTGATGAACTAAATTATATACGGGTGGTGACAGCTTGGCTGACCCAAATTGACTGGTGGCGCTTACACCGGTGAATAGGAAGTACATAAACTTAGAAGGCAAAGTTATGGTAAAATGTATCAAGCAGGGTAGTTGTACCTTTGATTTGATTATCATCAAAGACTTCCTCCTGTATAAGCCGTATATCATATTTCGAGGTCAGCCTGCCCGAACTTGTTTGCCTCCCCATTAATGCAACGATTGGTTTCTTGCGAGATATCGGTGATACACGTGCAGCTGCTTAGAGAGAGAGAGAGAGAGAGAGAGAGAGAGAGAGAGAGAGAGAGAAGGGAAAGGGAGGGACGACACCGCACAAAGGGGGGAGAGCCGGGCAAAAGAAAACCCCATACCATCTCCCCCCAACACAACAAAAAAGAAAAATTTTATTGGGGTTTTTGACCCGCCATGCAAGCGCACCTGTCATGGCAAAGGTCGACGACAGTGGCACATTCTCATTCCAACATCTCATCATCTTTTCCCTCTCACGACCCCTTTATCAAAATTTCACCATTTGTATCCTCCACACAACCAATTATACCTCTTTCCATAAATAATGGAAACCAAAAACTGACCAGCAAATTATCATGTATCAAATGGTCAAAGCCACCTTGCCATCATCTTGCGAGTTCTTCTTTGTATGGGAATGCATATACCCCGGCTCTAACAATCGCCATCCACAGAGAAAATATCAAAAGACCTCCTCAATCCGTCTGGCAAAACCACCCACCAAGATCGAACTGATACTCCGCTGCGACACAACCTCACCGAGGAACACCCGATCCGCCGCACCTGAACAGTATGATCGCACCAAAAGTCGTTCCATATGGTCAAAACCAAGCAAAATCAACAAGAACAATCAGGAAAACTAACAGCTTCTTCGCAATATATGTACCTGCAGCCGTGAACTCTCGGCTTTCATGCGCGGCGATGAATCTACCGCAGAAGAGCACCGGAGGCAGATATCTCGAAATACAGCCCGAATCATAAAACCTCGAAGCTTGACCGATCTGCTCCAAAAATCGAAAATGATCGATCACGCAAGAGGAACAGATCTAACGCAGAGAGAGTCTTCATCAATCATACAGGAGAAGTGAAATCCATGCTCGATCGACAGATCACGAACGGATCTACGAGAATCCACGACTCAATCGATCGGATATGCTGAACAAGAGAACAGACGGAAGAAGATATCCGATAAGAGAGGTAGAAACCTAACAGCGATGGTTGGCCCCAAAATGGGGTCATCAGAGTACGAAGAATATGACGAAAGGAGATGCATTTTATAGCTCCGCTCCATTTTGTGATCCAAGGGCCAAGGGAGGTTCCCCGGCGTTAAGACAAGATCTGCGGCCCAGATTTCGAGACTTGAGAAGGCATCGACGGTCGTCGTCGCGCGGAATGTTCTAGGGATTCGTGCCGCGTGACGAAGTTATCCACCACGTTTGCGTGAGTTGGCATCCGCGGCATGGCAGGCCTGCAATAAAAGTCAAGGATTGACCCCGTTTGGAAACGCGAACGTACGTGCCCTTGTGACCGACGAGATTTTCCAAGTACCACGCGAAACTTTACATTTTAAATTTAGGATCCATTTATTAACATTTCTATTTTTCTCTTTTTTTTTATTAGTGTTTTTACTCTTAAGAATTGAATTGTTATAGAGAATAAATTTGAAATAGAAATAAAAAAAAAAAAAAATAAATTTTTATTTCCAAAAATAATTTCTAGGATAAATGTTTTTTGGTCACAACTACTTGTGACCGCCACTACTTGCCGATCATCGACCACCACCGTCGCCACCATCGAAAGAAAAGGAGAGTAGAACATTTATGAATCGTACTAAATGCATTTCTCTTTTTTTATTCCAATAATAGACAATTCGTGTAGTTACCAAGGACGCGAATGATAACATTTTAGTCATAAATTGATTTAGAAGAGAAATATATTTTTCTATTTCTATTTCGGATGAGTTTTAAGTCAAAAACGCTTTTTTTGATGATACAAAATTTCTATTTTTAGAATAGAAATTCGTTTGATAATCAATAAAATTTTACTTTCCCAAGTGGCGGCGGTAATGGGAGGGGGCGGCCAATCGACAAAGCGGCGGCGGGGGTGGTGGTGGTGGTGAGTAGCGAACGGTAATAAATTCATTCGGGTGAGAAATAAGAAAGAGAAAATAATTTTTAATTTCTATTCCAAAAATAAAAAGTAATTTTTTTTTGTTTTTTTATTTCTATTTTAAACCTATTTCTTGAATAGATTTATTTTTCTAATTTTTAATGTTCTATGAACATTCTATTTCGAGATAAATTGTATAATCCAAAATAAGGAAAATCATCTTCAATTCTTAAAAGAAGACATTGGTTACAAAAGGATTGAGCAAAATCTTTCAGATCCTAGCATCCAAAGGAAAGTTGCCAACCTTGAATCTTGTATAAAAAACTCCATTTGTTCTACTATTCCTAATGCTTTTTGGTCAAGAAAATGTCATGTCGTTGGCCTTCCCTATGAACCAGATTTTTCTCGAGAAAAACATTCCCACCAAGGCACGGCCCTCCTAGATGAATCATGAAGTCATGAATTTTTGTCAAAAGGAAATCCAAGAACTTCTTGATAAAAAGCTCATCAGGAAAAGCCAATCCCCTTGGAGTTGCTCCGCTTTCTATGTCAACAAAAATGCTGAGCTAGAAAGAGGAGTCCCTCGTCTTGTTATTAATTACAAACCTTTAAATGATGCCCTAAAATGGATAAGATACCCTATCCCCAATAAAAAGATTTATTGAATAGACTCAACAATTCAAAGATATTTTCTAAATTTGATATGAAATCGGGATTTTGGCAAATCCAAATTGAAGAAAAAGAGAGGTATAAGATCGTTTTACTTGTCCCTTTTGGACAATATGAATGGAATGTCATGCCTTTTGGTTTGAAAATGCCCATTCTCGAATTCCAAAGGATTATGAATAATATATTCAATTCATACTCAGATTTCATAATAGTCTACATAGATGATGTTCTGGTTTTTTTCTAATATTGATCAACATTTCAAACATATTGGCCACTTCATTAACATAGTCAAAAAGAATGGCATTGCTGTGTCTCCTAGCAAAATATCTCTTTTTCAAACCAAAATCGATTCCTTGGACACAATATTCACCTAGGAACTATCATACCTATTGAAAGATCAATAATTTTTGCTGAAAAATTTCCCGAAGAAATCGAGAGATAAAAACCAATTGCAAAGATTTCTTGGAAGTTTGAATTATGTTATAGATTTCTTTCCCAATATCAACATTATTTGCAAACCTCTCCATCAAAGGCTTAAAAAGATCCTCCTCCATGGACGAATATTCACACCGATGTAGTAAAACTCATCAAGAAAAGTATAAAAGAAATTCCTTGTTTACACCTTGCCGATCCATCGCATTCAAAATCGTTGAAACCGATGCTTCGATATTGGTTACGGAGGAATCCTCAAGCAGTCAAAAACAGTAAAGAACAAATTGTCCAATTTGTCTCTAAACACCGGAATGACCGCCAAAAGAATTACTCTACTATAAAAAAGGAAATTCTTGCTATAGTTTTATCTATTTCTAAATTCCAAGGTGATCTTCGAATCAAAAATTTCTATTAAGGATTGATTGCAAATCTGCGAAAGATGTTTTACAAAAAGATGTCCAAAATATCCTTTACCAAAAAAAAAAAAAAAAAAAAAGATGTCCAAAATATTGCTTCAAAACAAATCTTTGCCAGATGGCAAGCCATTTTATCTGTCTTCGATTTTGATATTGAATTTATAAATGGTTCTTCAAATTCATTACCGGATTTTCTCACACGAGAATTTTTACAGGGAAAATGCCCCCCAAACCCACCGGAAAAGACAAAGGCAAGGAAATTGCCCGTCTTCGGCATCAAAACCCAAAAATATGACCAACATCGAAGCTGGTTACAAGCGCCCAACAACCTTTCAATACATCGAAAGTCGATTATTATATCTCCCAAAGAGGAACCCTCCTCACCACCTTCAAATAATCAATTTTCCATATCCAACCTCTCCCATCGGGAGGCCTTAAAACTTCTTGAAATAGCCTTCAATAAGCCAAACAACCAGGTAGAGGTAAGTTTGAATCCTTCCCCTTTGAGTGTTCGAAACCAAAGGGAAAAATGACTCTTAGTGAGGTGGTGATTCAGCCTACTCGGACAACTCGGGCAACCCTCCAAAATCAAAATTTTTTGATAAAACGAACTATCAAAATATTTGCACTGTTGAAAATGGTTTTTATGACGAAGACCCGATCGTCTTTGCAAGAAATATGTTTTCTGAAAAATTTAATTATACTCCGCATGATCCTTACAAAAAAACGGTGGAGTTTTATGAAAGGATTTTGACGTAAAACCAAGTCTGTCACCTTCAAACACTTTTCCGATAAAAATCATATCAATTATTCCACGGCAAGGATACACAAAATCATTCATCCTACCATGTGGAAACCCACTCCCATAACCATGGTCAAATTTGATACCAAGATCACCGAACCAATACCATACGTAACCTCTTATTCATATTTTGATTACCAACAAGCTTGGTGGAATACTTTCCTCGGGAAAATGCGAATAACTCCCACACATGGTTGATCTTTTTTGAAGATTTAAATACCCGCATGATACCCTTCTCGGTTCATTCGATGGTGGGAACATTTTGGACCCATTAGTGAAATTCTGCACCCTTGGGTGCAACCCGCTTTAAAACTCTTCTCCAGCAAATTTAAACCCCTTTCATATGAAGAAAGATTCCCTAACCCGATGCTCTTTTTCATATACTTCCGAGTATCATGGGTTATGGCGTGGAATTTCGAATACAAAAAAATCATTGAATCAGACACCCTCGTATTGACTCGAAAATTTAGAGTCAAGTGGTGGGATGGTTTCAAATTTTTTGATAAAGTGAGTGAACAATCAGTCCACAGATCGGTTAAACAAGAGAAACCCCAGCCAGGGGTTGTTCTAATATCCTCCCACTCGAAGGAGTTACCCCTTTCCTCCATGATAAGGGGTTTGTTCTATCTAAACTGGCATCGGCTCAATCCCAAGATCAACTCAAGGGATTTTTAAAACAGGCAATAAGTGAGTTGGAAGAATCAGAATCCTCCCACTCCCACCATAGCGGCAACACCAATGAAGATGATTGCCATGGCATTAATCGGCGGAAGATGAAGATTGAAAAGCAAAGGTGGGACAACCAATGCATCACGTGACTCTACCCAAATATTCTATAAGTTCTCGCACAAAGACTCACCGAATCTCGGTGCACTTTAGGTCGAATCGATTCTATCTTTTGAATTTAGCACAAAGATTCTCACCGTATCACCGTGCACTTTCCATCCAATCAAGTCACTTCTCACCGCGGACAAATAGTAACCGCATGTGAACACACCGTTCATCATTTGTCCGTAGTAACTTGACCCTTCTATAAATAGACCCTTCCATAAGAAGAAGAGGCAGGTTTTGAAACAGACAAAGCCCTTCGACTTCCTTCTTACCCTCAAGAAAAACATCCTCCATTCAAAAAGAGTTCTCTCATCCTCTCCCTCCTCCACTTTGTCATCCATCCAACAACCATCCATCTTTCTTTTCCTTCCAAGATCAATAACCAAGCACTTGGTTCTGATCGGTCCTTGGTAAGAATTTCATATTCCCATCTTACCATTTTATCCTAAACCCTTGTTACCCCTGTTAGATCAATGGTTGCAAACCTCGTTTATGGTTTGTAAATCAAAAGATCTCTTCTATATTGCACTTGTATTTCTTATGCAAATTTAAATATCTCGTACTTATGACTTTCAATTAATGCAATATTTTATTTAAGATTTCCTACTGTCTATTTAAATTATCGCTCATACCCCACAATCGGCTGGTTTAACCGCCTGTGGTTGGTGATTTAATTACCTGTCTATACCCCACAATCGGCCGGTTTAACCGCCTGTGGTTGGTGATTTAATTACTTGCAATATATTCATGCAATTTATTTAAATATTTAAATATTCGCATTTATTGACGTCTTTAAATAATCCTTACTTCTTCTTACTGTTTTACCCTTATGCTTACAATTATATTCCATTCCTCTCGATTATAATTTTACTTGTTGTTTAATCACCATTAATTAAGACTAATCCTGATTAAGTGTCTCTTAATTACAAACGATCTCTTTCTGTCTCTTAATTACAAACGATCTCTTTCTGTTTATAACACCCCAGATCCTTGGTACGTTGTATGGTTCTATTCAAGAAATAGAAAAATAAAATTATTTTACTAAACGAATTTCTATTCCAAAAATAGGTTTGGAATAGAAATGCTCCAGAAAATGAAATAGAATGATTAACGATTACCACGTAAATTTCAAATATATTTTTTTATTCAACGACTATTTTAGAGAATAGAAAAATAAAAATAAAAATATTTTTTAAAAGAAATTATCTCCTAAAAATGGAGTGTTACTAAACGCACCATTAGATGCCGACATGAGCCCAATTCAATTTGGACAGCAACTATCCGAAAATTCCTTTTTGTTTTTTTATTTTTGTTTCTTTTCTATTTTTTGTCTCTAGAAATCTATGCTTCGTCCTTATCTTTTCATGTGCGACTCACGAACGGGTCCTTCCCAAGAGTCTTATCCTCATACAAGTTTCAGATTGGGGACAAGGGCAACGACATGGTCATTCCTGACCAGCATCATCCCATAATCCTTTTCAACACCAAAAAGTCATTCAAAACCACTCGATACCAAAAAAAATAAACAATTTAGTTCAAATATAGCATGTTCCAGATGCTGTCCGAGTTCTCCATAGTCAATATGATCGAATACATCCCTAGTTTACAGCCTATATTACATATTATACATAAAAGAGAGTTTGCCACAACTTCGCAAGAGCAAGCAAGCTAGCAAAATAAATCAAGTGAAGATAAATGAACACAAATCTTCTACTTTCAGAAAAAAAAGAAAGAAAGAAAGAAAGAAAGAAAAAACCAAGCAAAATGGCTTCAAAGCTCATGGACTACTTACTAGGAAAAATAATCTTCTCAAGCTTTCAATCTAGAATATTAGAACCAAGTCTACAAATACAAAGGGTCCATTCCACAAGCCATTTCCAAATTAGAACTTCAACATTAATCCATAAATATCGCTCCGAATTTTAACCCCTGAAAACTAGACAATAATAAGTATATATGATTACTGGGCATTAATTTTAAATTAAAAATACTCAAAATTGAACTCAAATAAATAATGAAAAATCTTACCACATATATTCTTTTCACTTCAACTTCTAAACTCCATCTACCAATAAGTTTCAAGTGAACAACATCTAAATCTAATAAAATATGATATTAAATAAAGTATTCGCTTATTAGATATATGAAATAATTACCAGAAAAAAAAAAAGATATATCCATGACTAAACCCTTATAAGCAATTATTACACTCTCAATGTAAAATTGGAATGCTTTAGCTCTTATGGGAAAACTCATCACGAACCTAACGACGTTTCGAATCCGTGCAAGAGAATCAAGTAACTCAGTCAGGCTATCTCTCACAATTAAGTTTAATATATGAGTTGTGCATGTCATGTGTAAAATATCACCATTTAAGATCAATAGCCTCTCTCTTGAAAATTTTTCTTTCAAGAAATCAATTGCAACATTATTCAAGCTAGCATTATTCACAGTGCTAGTGCATATATTTTTCTTTATTCCCTAGTCATAGATACATTTCTCAACCATTTCCCCAATCTCCTTCCCTTTGTGATAGGCATTACCATAAAATTGATGATTTCTTTTTTATGCAATTTCCAGTTTTCATCAATAAAATCATAGTGAGAAATAAATAGTTGATGTTCTGAATGGAATTACATGTATCGATTGTGAGTGTAACCCTAAAATTAAGCTTTTGAAAGTAAGTCTTCAAACTTGTTTTTTCCCACAAAGATACTTTCTCATGCAATCCCAAACCATTGTAATTCATGAGACAATATTGAAAAGAGGTTATAACCGATTGATAAAATTACAAAATCCAACACGCTCAACCAGGAAAAAGGTTGTTAATCAATTATAATCATCCGAACAAGCATTGCCTATAATGATCTTGATCAAATTCCCATATCAATAAGATACTGGTACTACCAATATTGGTATCTCCCATTGCCATTTGAGTCACATCTACTCTACATGTTGCAAATAATTTTTTTCTTATCTATATTGCGAGGATACTTAATACACTTTTTCAAGTGCTTCCACATAGTAGAAGTACCATTATTAATATAGTACGTATATGTGGCCTCAAAATAAATGCATATCACCTTATTTTTCCTTATCTCCTTATTTATCTCCCTATGAAAATGTAGCCACATTGCTGATTTTCATTTACCAGAAGGACAAGTGTGAGATACCTTGTTTGAATCGGATGCCTCTTCAAAATATTATTCACCTTCATGTTCTAGTGACTCCATTATCAGAGCCAGTGCATCATAGGATTTGTCCACTTCTATTGACATGTAAATAGATCACTTTAGTCAAGCAAGCGATAGATTGGAGCCAATATAAAGA
The DNA here is from genome assembly GCA_014182735.1 of Corymbia maculata. Lineage (NCBI taxonomy): Eukaryota > Viridiplantae > Streptophyta > Magnoliopsida > Myrtales > Myrtaceae > Corymbia > Corymbia maculata. The sequence goes on from CM024687.1 coordinate 14,192,157, forward strand.
ATGAAAATGAGTGGAGCACGCGACGACAATCAATCCAAAGCATTGGATAAGAGGATGATCCACACAATCAAAACTAAATGGTCACAACGTATAAATTAGATAAAGCATCATATCCATGACATAAAACAATGGCAGTTTGGTAGTTGAACTTGGTTCAAGCAACATGGAACAAACGTTTTTAGCTCGAACCTAGAGATCTATGCTTAACACAACAATCCCCCTTTCTCAATCCACAGATCAAAATCAAGGCCTTCCTCTCTCTTACTCGTAGAAAATCCTTCGTGGAGCATTGAGATCTTGAGGCATGGGACTAAGGCAAGAGGGTCAAGTGAGAGAGTCAAGTGACAAGGACGCGAGGCACGAGCAACTTAGGTGAGAGGGTGGAGCAAGAGTCAAGCAATTAGGGCTTGGAGGCCTGAAGATTTGCGAATGAGCGATCCATTAGGGCTTGGAGTGAGAAATTTCTATTTCAAATCTATGAGAATGGTCCGACCAAAAAAAAAAAATCTATGAGAATGGGCAGCTGAGAGCAATATAGACTCCAGACCTCTATGAAAATTCCCATTAATTCTAACTCAAAGATATATTTAACAGAAATAAGAAAAATCAATCTAGACCTATTAATATTAATGACCTTAATAATGAAATTAATCATCAAAAATTAGAAATATAGGCTCTTAAAGCTACCCAAGCTCAGATGTAAAAAGAAATTTTGGCAATAGAATCTAAAATAAATAAAGAGAAATAAAATGAAAATGAAAATTCACCAAATAATTCTAATCCGAATTTCTTAATGGTTTTATAAAAAAAATAACATCAAGAAAATGGATAATAGATATAACAATAAAAATCAATGATGAATTCACCATTGATTCCACAGCACTTTTCGGTACTATGGCATACCTTATAATTACCCGAAGCTTCGGTAGTGAAAAATCAAACGTCTTATAAAACATCTTTCCTTTTAGTCAAAGATATGAGGCAAAATATAGTCTTAGGTACACGTTATACAGTTAATCCAACCATTTACTGTTACTAGTGAAGGAATTAAAACACAAGCTTTGAACAAAAAGATTACTCTCAAATTCATCATCAAACCTCAAACAATAAATATAAATATATTACAAGAACACTCAAATCGTTGAAATTAATTGTCTTATAAAACACAAAGAAGAATAGCTTTGATATCTAAAAGACGATTTAGAATTTAAAAGGATAGAGAAAATTACTTGAATCAAAGATAAAAGATAAAACTGCTTCTCTTCAAAAACACATTGAACAAAATATATATTCTACTCTACCCAATGCATTTTATGAAAGAAAGAAACATGTTGTCAATTTACCATATAAACCACATTTTTCAAAAAAAATAAATTCCTACAAAAAGCCTAACCAACTCAAATGAATCAGCAAGTTTCGCAATTTGTAAAAAAATTCAAGACTTATTATATAAAAAATAATTAGGAAAAGTTAATCACCTTAAAGTTGTTCTACTTTATATGTTAATAAAAATGTTGAATTAGAAAGGAGAGTACTCAGGTTAGTCGTCAATTATAAGAATTTGAATAAAGCATTAAAATGGATCAGGTATCTAATTCCAAACAAGAAAGATTTATTAAACCGACTTCATAATTTGAAAATATTTTCAAAATTTGATATGAAATCAATATTTTGGCAAATTCAAATAAATGAGGTACATAACATAAAACAACATTTACGATACCATTTGGACATGCCTTTTGGCCTAAAAAATGCTCCTTCGAATTTTAAACAATCATGAATGATATTTTAATCCTTATTATGAATATATTCTAGCATACATAGATGAAATCCTAATATTTTCAACTAATATAGATCAACATTTCAAACATATTTCTATCTTCATAAGCATTACAAAAAAAAAAATGCTTAATTGTCTCCTACTAAAATATCACCTTTTAAAAAAAAAGATTATATTTTTGGGACATTACATTTCACAAAAAACTATTATCCCAATAGAAAGATCAATTCTATTTGTAGAAAAAATCGTCGATGAAATTAAAGACAAAATCCAATTACAAAATGTTTTTTTTTTCCTACCAAAATGAAAAGGGTTTTTAGGAAGCTTCAATTACATTATAAACTTCTCTCCAAACATTAACATATTATGTAAACCTTTATATGAGAGATCACAGAAAAATCCCCTACCATGGATGTTAATTCACACTAATATTGTTAAACAAATTAAAACTCATGTTAGAAAAATACCTTGCCCCCATCTAGCTGATCCATCTGCTTTTAAAATTGTAGGAATGGATGCTTCAAAAATAGGTTGCGGAGGTACTCTTAAACAAGTCAAAAATGACAAAGAAAAAATTGTGCAATTTATTTCCAAAAATTGGAAACAAACCCTACAAAGTTAGGATCTGTTTGGTTCGGCTTAGCGAATGGGCTTTGAGGCTTTAAGGGACCTTGACCAAATGCAAACACATTTGGTTAAGTTTTTTAGAGGATTTTGGCCATATGCAATTGCATCTCCAAATAGCTCTAAGGGTTTTTAACCCAAATCAGGTCTAGAGGTCCTTTGGAAAGTTGCATCTTCAAAATGCAAATTCGTTTAATGTTTACGTTCATGGTTACTGTTCATCTTCTCTTAAAAAGTAAACAGAGGTTGACAACCGCCAACCAAGGGGGCATTCGCACCAACGATTGCCAACCAAGGGGTCACTCGACCCGGACGACCACTATCCAGGGGTGGCGATCGCCACTACAACATCAGGTGAGGCTATCCGTTGGCAAAGATCCACTAGTGGCTAGATAAAAAAAAAAATTTCTTTAATTTTCTTTAAATTTTTTTTACCAAAAGTCCATTGTAAAATGTAGTTTTTACCAAATAACATTTAAACAAAAGTTGTTTCGTAATGCATTTTAAAGTTACAATTTATCAAATGCTATTTGCATTTTGGCTACCACTTTAGCCTAAAGATATTTGTATTTTCCCAAATACATTTACCCAAAATAAAACCAAATGGGGCTTTACTCCACCATCGAGAAAGAAATATTTAACTATTATCTTAGTAGTATCCAAATTTCAAGATGACCTTTTAAATCGAATTTTTTTTATCATGCCATTGATTGCAAATTAGCATAATAAGTATAACAAAAACATGAATTAAATATTGGTTCAATTCAAATTTTTGCCTAATGGCAGGTTATACTATTTGTCTTTGACTTTGACTTTGAATTTATTAATGGATCGTTAAATTCTTTGCCTAACGAGAGAATTTTTATAGAGAAAACAATACCTCCGAAATCCAAAAAAGACAAAGGTAAAGTTATTGCCGAAACTTTAGAATCACAATTTCAATCACCAACTATTAACTAGCTCCAAGCCTGATTAGAACTAATTAAAGCCCAATCACCTCAGCAATTGCAAATATAGCTAGACCTTCTCAAAACCCAACAAACACTATTTCCACAATCAATATCACTTGATCTCATCCCATAATCATCTCAATTACTTTCATGGGCAAAATAAGAAATCACCTTTTATAATCACACAAGTTCTAAACAAGATCACAAATTGAAAAATCACTATCACTTTCAATTGCCATCAAAACTTAGGTAGACAATTACTAAAGAAAATCGATTAAAGGAAATTGAAATCACTTTAAACCTTTCACCATCAGCCTCTCATAATCCAAAAGAATCATAATCACTCAAAAGAATTGCAAATGAAATAGTCATAAAACTACCCCCTTCCTTTGCCGCAAAACCTAACACCTCTGTAGTAGCATCATGGGTCTTAGCAAAATCACAATTTATCACTACAAGCCAATACTAAGACATCAAGAAAGTTGAAAAAGAATTTTATCACGAAAACTCAAAAGTATATGCAAATAAGGTTTTTTCATAAAATTGGTATTACAAACTATTTGATTTGTCAAAACCCCAAGCTTATTACAGATAAATCCTTGTTGAAACCAAATCGATTACCTTTAGATACTTTGCATCATCTGAAAACTCAAATAATAATAATATTACCCATTCTATAGCCACAACTCTTCAAGTTATATCACCAGAAATATGAAAATTGACTTGTTATACCCAATTACAATTTGAAGCCGAATTAACTACTAAATTAACATATCTTCCCACCTTCACCTATACCAAGAAGCATGATGGAACGCTTTTTTCCGTCAAAATAAAGATGATCGTCACACTTGACTCTTCTATTTTAAAACTGACTTCAACATTGAATAATTATCTTATCAATTCCAAAGATCGAGTTATTTTGATCCTATTTTTCAAATCTTACCTTTACAATCTAAAAACAGCTAATTTTTTTTTTTCACACCCATTTCAAACCAACCAATCATGAATTAAATTTTTCTAACCTCATACACTTTTTCATCAATTTTCGAGTTTCCTGGGTAATTGCTTGGGAATATTTTCACCTAGTTTACTCTTCACATGTTCAGCACCTACTTATGAGATTTAATACTAAGTGGTGGGATAATTTTAAATTCATTAAAAACATTTCTGAGCAATGAGTCCTAAACTAATTAAATTGGCAAAATCCCCCCAAATACCTAATCACCCATTGATAAAAAAATTGCAAAATTTCTTCAACAAAAATTATTAGCCCAAGCCCGTTGCTATTAACACCTGATTTTTAGTTGACACGTCAATAATGGTAATAAAATCAAAATTAGGATTTTCGATAGCGATGGAGCCCATTTTTTCGAATAAAAAGTGTCATTTTTCATTTCTTTTCATTTAGGATGTCATTTTAAGTAATTTCCAATTTATTTTCAATAAAAACCCAAAAAGTCATACAGTTGACTTTTGGGTTAACTTTTTGAACAAAAGTCAATCTCAAATCAAAAGTTGGCTTTTTGCATGAAAATGTCCTAAGTTGTCATAATTTTCACTTTGGCGAACTAAATTTTTGAAAATTTCAAAGATTTAATCACAAAATTGAATATTTAGTTGAAAGTCAACTAGGGGTTGATTTTTTGTCAAATTTTTGCCCAAAAAATTAGAAAACCTTTCTTGTCTGTGGTAGTCAAGCATGTCTGTGGCTAGGGGTTGATGATACACAAAAATCATCTCATTTTTAGCTTTAATTTGACTTTGGCATAAAATTTTTGCAAAAATTGGTTAGGAGCCTTATTTTTCAAAATTTTCAATTTTAGGTTCAAAATCGACCAAAATAAAATTACTTATGCTCTAGTCATAATTAGGCTTAATTCATTTGATGACATTTGATTTAGAAACAATTACTCATTCACTAGTTCAATCAATTTCAAGATGGGGTAAGTCAAATGTAATTTTTACCTCTAATTAGGGTCTGGATTGGTTTAATGCAATTTGTGAACAAATACTCCAATCTACTTGCTTTTGTCAGTTAAATTCAAATTAGGGGTCAATTTTGGGAAATTTACTTTAGAACTTATCAATTTGAGGAATTTAGCTTACTTGGGCTCAAGAAAGTAGAGCTAATGAGCTTCAATTTGCAAAATTCAAATTGACTCATTCATGAATAAGGCTTAATTTGATAATTGAGGTTCAATTTCAATATTGGCTCTCAATTTAATTTTGATATACAAATCGTGCTATCAATTCAAGGTCAATTTGAATGCATAAGTCACTCTAAACATAGGCAATTGATACAATATATGTCTTGCAATTTTAATTGAATCCAATTTTAGTTAATTTGCAATTTTTGGCATGAAATTGCTCAATTTAGTCTAAGAGAGTCTAATTAGGGGACCCATAGCATGGCGCAATTATTTTTCATAACAATTAGATAATTAAGCCATTAAAAATCACCGGATTGCATTTTCAAGGTTTGATTGGCTTAAGTAAGTCAAAATTGGACCTTTTTATTTATTTATAAATTTGACCATTTTTCCTCAAAATTAGTAAAATCTTCTTTCAATTTAGGGGACTAAATTGCATAAGTTTAGAAAATATTGGGACCCAAGTGCCCTAAAGAGCGGTTGAGCTAGTTGAACTAATTTAGACCGATTTGATTGGTCCAATCAGTCGTCGACAGAAGAGGCCGATTCAACCCTCCTCTGGCTAGTTCTTGGTGACTAGCAACCACTGTGGGATGGCCCGCCACACAATCAACATCCACGTGTCCTAAATTTGCAAATTTACCCCCAAGTTTAGGAAAATTGCAACAAAAAAAACCCGATCTCAAGATAAATCATCACCGTCCATTGAGAATGCATCTTAGCCATTCAAATTAACAAATACTTAATTCCATATTTGCTTAAACTCCAGGGAATGAATTAGATGAAATCTAGCCCATCGGATCAAACCAACGCCCAAGATTTGATCTAAGGGAAGGTATATATCCAATTTGCCCTCCAAAATTGAAGGGGGTCTCATTTGATAAAAAATGTAGATTTGAATTTGCTCTCTCCCCCAAATTTCTCTTATTTCTCTCTCTTTCCCACCCTCCCTCTCTCTACCGTGCGAACCACTGCCACTCCTCCTTGCACCCATGTCGCCTGTCTAGGCCTCAAACGGCAATGCTCCACCCTAATAGAAAACCTACTACCTCCTCCCCAATCTATCAATGTCGTTGCTGTCTTCTCCGATCATTGGGGAATCCTGTCCAAGCTGATCTTCCGTCGGCATCTTTTCCCATAGTCGCGAATCAGTCCGATCCAGTTCAAATCGGACCAATAGTGATCTAACGTCCCTCGATGGTTTTTCAATGATCCTCAAGGTTTCTAAAGGTTTCTAGATGTCCATGGTACACTCTGATAGTTCGATATGCAATTAATCAAGCTCAAGTGTCATGGGCTGATCGTTTGGGATTGTAACTATCCGGCGACTTAGGCAATTTTGGATCGCTTGGGATCATTGGACACCTAAGCCAAGCCTTATTTGGATCGATTGATCACTCAACTCACTCGGATCATAGAAAGAGAAAGTCTAGAGAGAGAAGCTTTGAAAGAGAGAATGAAACTTAGATTGATAAATGGTTAGATGGATACAAATGAGGAGATGCCACCCTTACTTATACTTAAGGCCCTCGGATTACAACTATTGATCGAGTTTGAATCGACAGACGAGATCGTATCGCCCCACCTACTATCTACCGACATTTATGATGAGAGTATTCTAGACCACATCACAATTATGGTCTTGCTCGTCTCTGAAATATTCTGAAAGCACTTGGATTATCCCATGGGCATTTTGGTTGTTCTCCCTCGATCATGAATACTTCATTGATCACGGGAACCTTGGATCAGTGACATTCTCCCCCACTCATTCGAGTGACATCCTCAGTGCTCACAGCATAGGGAGAGTTCTTCTTGGCACGAGCTCTTTTATGCTTCTTCCTATTCCACTTGGCCCTCATCGACTTGAATGGTACCTCAAACGGCTTCTCGAACGATCGGTTGGATGCACAATCCTTTCTTCAACTTGGGTATGGCACGTGGCACGTACTCCACTTTGGGGGAGACGGCTTTGATCGGCATGTCGCGGGTTGGTGCAGGAGGTCCCAAATTTACCTTTGGTTTCTCCAATGGTTAGGTCTTCAGTTGTTGATTGGCCATTCGCTTAGCTGCCTTCAAACTCTTGTTGAGGAGATAAATTGCGCGATGGTCTTGGTGTTCATCACCCATTGGAGCATTGGCACCATGATCCATTTAGATCCCATGTCGATCATAACTCTCCCTCGATCGAAGAATTGCATACCAATGATGAGGTTGTAGTCGTTGAGTGAGACTATTTCGAACGAAAGCTTGCCTTTTCATTTGCCAATTTGGACTTCCATCTCCGATGTTGTTCCTCCATTTGCAAGGTCTTTTGAATTGACGGTATTGAATCGTCTTCCATTTGGTATCACTTCCAAGCCCGGCTTCTTTGCTAGCTCAGTCACCATAAGCACGTTGGACGCACTATCAACCAAAGCATAGAGAGTAATGCCGCATACCTTGATCTTGACAGAGTACATGTTTGTTTGCTCATTCTTCTTAGGAGGCAGTTGGGTTTGGATAGAGTTGAGCATCATCCCACCAAGTCGGACTTGACACTTCTCCTCCTTGGGTTGTTTTTCTTCTTCCATGGAGAGGATGGCATTGACTCGATACTTTTGTAGACATTTTTGCGTCTAATGATTTCCTTAGCAAATGAAGCAAATAATGGGTGGAGGTTGATCATACTTATTTGTGTAGTTGGCTTGTGGTTGGCTTCCTTGGATGATCCTTCTCCCCAAGTCTTCATTCGGCCGCCTTGATCCTTGGGGCCACAGGGATTGTTTCTACTTTCATCCTCGGAGGACTGATTCGACCTCCAATGCCTTGATCAATGCTTTGTTGGATTGAATTTGGTGAGTTCGATGAGTGATTTGGCCACGGTTAGGGCCCTTGAGAGATTTCTCACGTCTCAACACATGAGCTCTTGTCTTGCCCATGGCTCGAGTCCATCTAAGAATGTTCCGAAAGCTTCCTCTTCTTCAAGGTTGTTGATTTGGAGCTTGAGTTCGGTGAATATCTTCACGTACTCTCGAACCATACCTTGTTGCTTAAGGCGATAGAGCTTGCTACGAGCTTCTTATTGAGCAAACTCGAGGAAGAAGTACTCTTGAGATTCCTTCACGATTTCATCCCATGTCTCCACGAGATGGGCATTGCGCTTGGTCTCATCACACCTGTTACGCCACCAAAGCATTACAGTATCCGTAAGGAACATAGCAATGGTTCGTACCTTGACACCCTCATCTTGGATGTTAGTGGCTTCAAAGTACTGTTCCATGCTCCATACGAAACTGTCAACTTCTTTGGCAGATCGATCACCCTTGAACTCCTTGGGTTTTGGCACCTCTATCTTGGGCACCACTTGAGTGGGCACCGCTCTTCGTTTGTGATGCTCGACTTGCATAGGGTGAGCTTCGCCTTAAGCTCTTGGATCTCCTCCTTCATGGCTTCGACCTTGTCTCATCAGGGATTCTCCTCTTCCATTGCTTAGACTTGTTCCCTCAAGTCTTCAATCAATGTTTCGAGGGCATCATCCTTGGCTTGGAGAGGGACCGTCGCATCGTTGATGGTGTCCGTGAAGTCCTTGCGAAGAGTGCATTCGATCTTCATGATCCGGTCTCGTACATCATCAAGTTTGTTTATGAGTTCAACCATGGTGCTTCGCATCCTCGCGAACTTCTCATCGAGCATGGCAACGACTTTCGACAAGGTCCCTCTTTTCTTGCTTCGGCAGTGAGTTTCTCTAACTTGGGTAGCCTCTCCATCCACAATAGCTTATTGGCTCGACATTCTCTTGAACAGTTGGCGCTCCTCGAATCTCTCTTCTTTGCTCTAATACCACTTGTCACGGGCCGATCTTTTGGGATCGTGATCGTTTGGCGACTTAGGCAATTTTTGATCTCTTGGGATCATTGGGTGCCTAAGCCAAGCTTTTTTCGAATCGATCGATCACTCAACTCACCCAAATCGTAAAGAGAGAGTCTAGAGAGAGAAGCTCTGAAAGAGAGAATGGAACTTATATTGCTAAATGGTTGGATGGATACAAATGAGGAGGAGGGCATCACTTCTTATACTTGAGGCTCTCGGATTATAACTAGTGATCGAATTTGAATCCGGTGGACGAGATGGTACCGCCCCACCTACCATCCACCAGCATTTATGCTGAGAATATTCTGGACCATGACACAATTACGGTATCGCCCATTCCTGAGAATGTTCTAGAAGCACTTGGATCCTTCTAGGGGCATTTTGGTCGTTCTTCCTTGATCATGAACATTCCATTGATCACGGAAACCTTGGATCCGTGACACAAGTCACAAAGGATCATAAGGTATTCTCTCTTGATCATGAATCCGATAAAGCGAGATCACCTTAGGTGATCGAGGTTACGATTTGGCTTTAGGACCTTAAATATGCTTGAGTTTGATGATCTATGGTTGTTAGATGATTGTATGATGGCTAGAGATGATAATTGCTTGCTTGATTGAAGAAGTTCTGCAAAATTCGTAGTTCCTAGATAGATGTTCTTTGATGGTCGTTTTAAGGTTTAAAACTTCGTTTCCAAGTTTAAATGTCTTCTAGACTTTCATAAGAGCATTTGGAGAGCTTTGATTTGATATCTTATAGGTCCTGAATCGGTATTGTTTGCTATTCAAAAACATTTTTCAAAGTTCGGATCTGTCTGTGAACATTCTGCAGAAACTGGATTTTCAGATTTTACCCGAAGTTAGCAAATTTGTCCATTCTTAATTGATTTTTCTATTGTGATTTTGGGGTCGGTGCCTTCATAAAGTCATTTGGAATTATCTAGACTATAACATAATTTTTTCCTAAATTTTTCCAACGTGTTGTAGTAGGTGAGATCCCCAACGAACTGCCCTTAATTCAAGAATGCATGTTTCCCTACTCACTCTGAATTAGTCTGCTTTGTTAGCTAATTTGTGTTAAGATATGGAGGTCAACTCCTTCATGAAAAAAGTTACATAAGTCTTAACTTCAACATATAATTTTTTTTTGGATTTTTCGGAGTACAATTAGTCACCGAAAACCTCACTAGACCGTCACACATACATTCTATCCTAACTAAGTCTGATTCACATTTACATGAAATTGAGTTTGTAAATTTACTTTTCTGACCTCAATGTCTTCATGAAAGTAATAGTAAATTTCATTACTTTACAACAAGGTATAGATCACCGTAATTGGCCAACATTTGCTTAATCAATAGCATGATTAAGATTGACACTTGGTTCTCTAATTGCTTGTTCTTTATGAACATGACCTGTTTTTGCTAATTTTGCATGATCTTTTGTGATCCCAATTAGATTTGAGTCCCTTCATGAGAAATGTTTATGGTGTTGCATACTACCAACATGATTTTCCTTATATTTTTGCCATGTCATGAAGATATTGTAAACCACGCATCTTGTGAGCATGCTTGCTGCAACATTTAGCTATTCTGTCCACTTGTAGTGATTGATTTGTTTCATCCCCTTAAAGACCAAACTGTTGCATGGATTCTTATAGACATACCTAGGAGACATCGCAAGCTTCAAAAAGATGTATGCAATGTATAATTTAGACCTCTTTTGCTACGTCAAACTCATGTGTGAAGTTCATGCATCAATTCTAAAATTTGACCCTCTCTTGTCATGAATAAGGTTAGATTATCTTGTTACATTCATGAATTTGTGTGATTTTTTGTACACTGATTTAAGGTTAGATGTCTCAACATATTTGTTCATCGCATCAAACCCTATGTCATGTTAAAATGTCATAATTTTCATATAAGTGACCTAACTAGTTCCTATTCATGCATCATAATCTGCCATGTCCCTAACTGATTTGCGCACTTTTACAAATGTCATGAATTGAATATGCAATTGACCGTAACTGAATTTAATCTCTCTTATAAAGTCTTGAAGCACATTCCAAGCTTTCCAACGGCGCAAAGTTTTGCTCATTTCATGTAGTTAGGCCTACTTTTCATTTTTGTAAAATTTACCTTGAAATCTGGAAAGTTGGAAATTCGGAATCCATGTTGTGTCAATTTCGCGTCTGCATTTTCTTATTTTTGTATGAATTTTTCGATAAAGATTATGGAGTTGACTCCTTTATGATTTTTTTCATGTGTATATATTGTGACAAAATTTGAGAATTTTTGAACATCGTTCACTAAACCAAACTGCCATGAGTTTGACTTAAAACTCTGCTGCCCTGCTCTGTTCTGATGCATTGACTTGTGTTCTTTGATTTTTATAAAATCATGTGTAGTTTATCTTAGGTAGCTTTCTTCATGAAAGTTGTTCCTTATTGAATGCTTGATGTTTTGTAATTTTAGTAGAGCCAATTATCCATGGGTCTTTTTCAATTGCTTGTCATTTACTTGTTGTGTCCTGAATTCCTCTATTTTTCCCCTTACGGTCTAATTCTGTTCTAGGATTTTTTTTTAAACATGCATGCTGAATCAGCTTTCAGTGTCTTCACAACTTTTGATCCTCACTCCCTGAAATTTGTTGACAAAATTTTTCAGAAATTAAAAGGGTTGATTGATGATTTTATCGAGTCCATCAAATGTAGTGAATTCTAAAATTGTGTATTTTCGACAGTTTTCATCCAAATGTCCATTCATATGGTGCTTTTTCGTAATAAAATCATTTTTAAGCATCGTATAAACTCTTTCATTACCAATCTTGCTTGTTCGGTGCAAGTGTTTGTGATTGATGCATGATGGACGAGTGAAATGACCCGATGTCGATTTACTGATTATTTGATTGAATGTGAACTAAAGTCTTCGAGCTTGCATGCATGTTTAGTTTTAAATTATGCATGTGATTGTTAGATGTATGTGTAGGCACGATGCATGCATTCATGGAATCCTTTGGGAAATATATGGAATTCGATTTAAGGACTTATGGTATTAGTCGCCGTGAGTGAATATTAATGATGGTTAATTACCATAAGTCACATCTAATAATGAATAGGGAAACATTTTTGTGGCACATTATTTGTGCAATGTCAAAGGCCAATCCCGAGACCAATTTGGACAAATTGACTGTTTGTTTTTTTGATTCCTTGACATGTTCAGATTGCCTTTTGTATGCTTCAATGCTTGTTTCAAATGTAATATGCTCGCATTTAGCTATTAGCTAAATTTAGAATAGATACAAGAAGCAATCTCGAAGATGGCGAAAGGTGGAAGTCCATTCAACCATTTCTTCTTTGTAAATGGCAAGTGGTCGATGTCCATTTCAATCTTTTCTTTTGTATCATTCATTCATTACTTGACATATGTCTGGAATTTTCTTTCGTGTTGTATAAAAATTCAATGATATGCGGTTTCTTTCTTTTTTTTTGCATTCCTTCATTCCATATTAGCATGATTAGATTTATTGCTTTCCCGAAGTGTTTAATTACCGTACCAAACTTTAATTTTTAATTGTTTGCTTTCTTTTTCCTTTTGAGTAGACTTAGAATGGCATAAAATCGATATCCATGCATGATCTCCCTTTTTAATTTCAAATGATACGAAAAGGTAAAAAAACATGCATAATTACCTTAGGTAACACGATAACTGTTAGGTACCGAAATGGCATTAATAGCAATATCAACGTAATCTAAGTCTTAGAATCTTTGGTTGCGTAGAAATCGAGGAAGCCCAACCCTTGATTGGGCTTTCTAGTTGACTCCCAAAAATGAGGCTAATGGCAACTCCTAAAATTTTATTTTAGGTTGTCTAATACAACTTAATAAAATGAACCCGTCACATGGGATATGAATTTTAATTGAGTTTCACTACGGTTTAGCATACTCGTCACTACAACCGCAAATGAGATGAAGTGACGCCATTTATTTGTGAGAGTACCTTCGTAAGAGTGACCGTGGATCATGGATCTTGGTTAGGATTTACTGAGGTTTACATACTCATTACTACGACTGCAAAAAAGATGAAGTGATGCTATCTATTTGTGAGAATACCTTCGTAAGAGCGACTAAGGTAAAAATACCCCCAAGCTCACATTTGCATTTGTTTGTAGTGTGAAGGTCGCATCACGACACCCTTTTGCTATCATGCATGGTTTGGGCTTGGGAAAGTTCGTGCTTATGATTGATGGACTTTTTGGGACAATAATAATTAATAATGTGTTTGAGTCATCCTTGACGTGATGAGCCTTTTGAGGATCATCTCATAAGTAAAAACCCTTAAACTCCATCCCTTCTGATACTGATCATTGGTGAAGGCGAGTCACGGCAATTGTGGCCATCCAATCACCGGATAAATATCCATTACATGAGAAAAAATCATGTCAAAAATGAAATCTACAAGTTCCTCTAATGAATTCCATCATAATGGTAACATCAATTATGATGATTTCCTTGACATTGACCTGTCATGGATGAAGACAAATAAAGGAAATTACATAACCAAATTACAAATTACAAATCACCAATCACCAATCACCAAAAGAAAACAAAAACCAAAGAAGACAATGGAGAATATTATCATGCTACATTTTGAAGACAACACCCAAGTTTTCTACCCAAAATCAGTGATGTTCAGAATGGGACAAAACAAAAATCAAAGTCAAAATTACTATTCATCGTGTCCATTGTCATGACCTGACCTTCGAGTCCGTGACAACTCCTATTTCACATGCAGTCATTTGATTTGCGACTCCCTAGGATTCGTCGCCGACCATTTATTTTTAACTTTCGAATTATGCGCATGCGGAAACAATTTGTACTCCACCCAATCAACAACAACGGCGGGGATAGCAAAAAGACACATAAAAAACAAACACTTTTTATTTATTTATTGAAGTTACCTTGGGGAAAACAATATGTACACCGCCTACCTTGGGCTCTTTTTCTTGTAGGCCTACACAAAAAGGAAATAGGTCGGGTAACTTACTTCTATCACTGTGACGTCCCGAAATTCGAGCCCTTTGAAGGAGGAATGAACGTTAATTTCGCCAATGCATTGTTGGTTGATCTCACTCGGAATTGATCACTCTTGAGATGCGACCTTGAGGGGAAAGGCTAATGAGGACAGAACTCGTGCGACTAAAGAACTTGACTGGGAAAACGACTCGACCGTGAGACTTGCGTAAGGACAATCCCGTAGTCATGCGAGGCCGATTTCGGGGACGACTAGAAGTCGATTCGCGGATAGAAATAATGGGACGACGGGTGATTCCGTCTACGTTATCGAACCCGCGAATGGCCCTATGTCGATCCTTGATAATCGTGCACTTAGAAATAAGAATCGATCCTTCGCAATTTCATGTAGTCAAGGAAGTCCATGTGTCCAGAAGTCTTGAACATGAATTGGCACGAGTCGGTTACGCGTGAATCCTTGAAGCCGCCTGTCGTCCGAGTAGTACTAAAATGGCATTTGGGCGAAATTGACAAGGCATGAGAATCCAAGATTGGACTTCGAATTTTCGGGAATGTTCGAGAAGGGCTTTTGGACGATGCTTCTTAGATAGTCGACACTGCCGGTTGAGCCGAGTATTTGGAAAAGGGATTTTCGGACCAAGAAAACGAGCCTACGAGGACGTGGGCCGGGTAAGAGCAGTGTGGGCCTCACGCCCAAGGTGGGATAGCCGCCATGGAAGGCCCAAGGCAAGCAAGTGAGCCCGTTGGGCCAAACCGACCATTTACCCTTCCGAGCCGTTGTCTAACCTTGAGCCGTTTCGAGCCCAATAAATTCCCGAACCCATTCCTATTTATTTTCCAGCCTTTTTCCTAGGCCCGCTCCTCCATTTTCAGCCCAAGGACAGATTGGGAAATGTGCAAGGTGGAAATGACCAAAATGCCCTTGGATATTTTGAAGAAAAGTCAAAAAGGAAGAGAGATAAGATGAGGTCATTGTTTGGCAAGTGGGGCAAGCCTTGATGGCTTGGATAAGGCTTATCCTTCAGCCTTCACTTCACTCTCTCTCTCCTCTTCATCTTTTCCAAAATCGCAGCACCTCTCTCCCATGGTTTTCCTTCCTTCCTTCTGTTTTTCAGTTTGACCTTTCACCGAAATCTAAGTTGTTCATTGCCTTCCCGTTGGAATCTCGTCTCGTGCCACCCGCCGTTGTGTTCAGAAGAGAAATTCCGTTCAAATAGCGTCGGCCGATCGCCGGAACGAGCTGCCGGTCGACCCGTATTCCGGCCGAAAGCCACCGCTGGCCTGACCGTTTTCTGACCGCCTACTGCTGTTCTGTTTTGCTGTTTCGGCCATTTTCCTCCCTTTCCGACCCAATCACCGCCCATCCCAGCCACAAGTGGTTCCCCCTCGACCCCCAGGTGCCGTTGGTCGCTGGCCGCCGCCGCCGGAGCTCCGGGCAGCCCGTTCAACTCCGATCAGCCACTTTCCTCCTGTGCAGTGCAGTTTTCAGAGTTGCAGAGGGATTCCGAGGCTGTTGCTGCTGTGTTGAGCCGGGATCGCCTTGGATCGCTGTGGTAGAGGTCCCTGGGTGTCAGGTTCGTCGCCGCCGCCGCGCCCATGTCGCCGGCCCGCTTAACGGGTGAGTTTAGCCCCTAATCCCTATTTAGTGCCTAAACTTGCTTAGGGTTGGGTTAATTAGTGTTAATGCTGGTTTAGGAGGGTTAATTAAGTTGTATTAGCCCTAAGATAGGTGGTTAGAGATGTGGTTAAGATTAGATTAGCTTAATCTTGCTTAATTATGCTTGATTATGCTTAATTGTGCTTATTTGTGGATTATGTGATAATTAAGCTTGCTTAGCTTAATTGATTGATTAATTTGTGTTTAATCAATGTTTTTTTAATTTCTGAATTTAATTTATTATTAATTGAATTTCGGAAATTACTGTTCACGGATTACTATTCATTGATTACTGTTCACGATTACTGTTCACGGCACTGTTCATCCGGAAGTGAAATTGTGCATAATTTCATGTGTTTTGATCATATGAAGTGAAATTGATGTGTCGTGGCATGAACATTCGCATGAATCGTGTGAATTTCACAAAAAGGGAAAAATGGTTTGTCCGAGGGACACCGGAAATGGACCGCCTTTATGAGAAAGAAAGTGATTTGTCCAAGGGACACCGAAAATGGACCGCTTTTATGAGAAAGGTGGGAGAAATGGTTTGTCCGAGGGACACCGGATACGAACCGCTTTTGTGAGAAATGATTTGAGGTTTCATATGCAAGCATGTGTGCATTGGCTAATGCTCAAAGATAATAAGTGGGTTGTGATGGTGTGCTTGCGTGATCACTAAGTTGAAACCGCCGTCTCGGGAGAGTATCCCTTAGCGTTACGTCAGGCATGCGGTCTCGGGAGAGTATCCCTTGACGTCTTTTGGGCACGGAAGGGCACGGTTGCGCCCTGCGGAGGAAGGGCGCCGTAGCGCCGTGGCGCCTCGGAGGGTATGGAAGGGCACGGTTGCGCCTGCGGAGGAAGAGCGCCGTAGCGCCATAGCGCCTTGGCCGCACGGAAGGGCACGGTTGCGCCCTGCGGAGGAAGGGCGCCGTAGCAATAGCACGGAAGGGCACGGTTGCGCCTCTGCGGAGGAAGGGCGCCGTAGCGCCGTTGCACCTCGGCCAAGTTGTAGCCCCAGTGGGGTAATAATAATCGGAACACGTGTGAATGCGAGAGTGCATGAGAAAACATGGCATCGTTGGTTCCGATTATGCATGAGGTGATCATATCATTTATGGCACGCACGCATGAATTGATAACGTGCGGGGGTGGCAATGGCAGTGAGATCGCTTGTGACGCGACTCGCATGTGATTGATGAACTTGCATCATCTAACGGCCATGTGCATTGCGTGTATTGTGCTGACTTATAACGTGCGGGGTATGGCATACCGGGTAAGGTTGCACGCGAACCGACTATTCGATTGTTGGTTGCATTGCTTGCTTTGAATGAGATTTAACGTGCGGGGTATGGCATATCGGGTAAGGTTGCATGCGAACCGACCTCGATTGTTGGTTGAACCCGTACGTGGTTTGATTGCCGATTCGGGTGTTTGTGGTCGGGTTGAGTGAGGGGTGGTTCTCGGAGAGATACCCCGGGTTGAGTTGGCGTACTAACCGGGGCTTAGGGGGAAGAACTCGCGAGATTTTATCTCAACCCGTCGTGGTTAACATTTTTCAGGTCTTTAGAATGGTGCACCCGCTGTGGAGAATCCCGCCCCCGTTTCTCCAGTGATCGACCGACGGAGTCGAGTCCGATGGGGTCCGAGTGTGGTGTTGAACCCGAGGGTTCATTCGGTATAGCTGGATTAGCCTAGTTTCTTTTTGGCCGGCTTAGAGGATGGATCAGCCCCTTTTGTCGGGCTTGTAATTCAAAAGACGATCCTCCGTTGGTTAATCCAAGTAAATTGTGTAAATGAGTAGTGATGGTTGTTCTTGTTATTCATCCCTCTATCCCCGATTGATTGATTGATTGATTGATTGTTGGTGGGGATGGTTCGTCTTCGCTTGCGCATAACAAAAGATTAAAATGAATGGTCGTCGACGAGTCCCGGGATGTCGCTTTCAATCGACCAAGAGAAGGGGTTGTCGCGTGCTCGGGGTTCGGGGCGTGACAATCACTATCGACAAGGGTGTTAGTTCAAAAAGTAGGCTTCAGACACCTACGCGAAAAACTGATCCGAGTCTTCCTTCGGATCCTCCTCCTTGGTAGTTGGGTTTTCTACAGCATCATAAGGGACGTCGATGGCCATGGGGTCCCAGACCTCATGGGTGGGACCATCAGAAGGGGGCCCGTCAAATCCCTAGATGGGACCAAAGATCTCATTGCGCTATCGCATGTACCAGGCCTTAAAAAGGTGTGGAGTCCACCTAATGAAACCCTCGTCCACCCAGATAGTGGTAACATGGAGCTCATAGATTAAAGGTTGACCTGGAGCAAGACGTGGCGTAACCTCGGTGTCCATGTCCATCGGGACACTGAACCTAATTGGGAGATGTGCCATGCTAAGGTCCTAGAAATGGTTATACAATAACTAGTGAGATAAATCTCAATAAGTTAATAACCTAAACCTCGGGTAGGAGATCTACTTACCTCGGGGACATCCTAAACGTGCAATATTTCTATCACCCACAAATCAATAATAGAATAATATCCATTCAACCATTATCAGACGCATGATTGGGCTAGTGCTCATATGCAATTATTAACAATTAATAATTGCAATCACAAGCATCCTTACCTCGCTCTTGGCAAATGCAACCTGCATGATACAATTTATTTAATGCCCACCTCAATGCAACAAGTATATCAAATGATTAGAATACCTCTCAAGTTGTCTCATGCACCATGCACTCGCTCATGTTCCATTTATTAACAACCTTTGTGGGAATTTACTTCCAACACACAAGTTGGTAGTTTACCAGCCTAACCGGGCATCGTCCCATCCTATTGGGCGCTACGTCTGGCGTCTAGACGGCATTCCCGAAAGAGCATAGGTTCGGTCTTTATTGCGACCTGCATCCAAGCCCCCGCCGGGCATTTTGATAATATGAATTCGTCAATCACAGATCCTCCACCGGGTGACGAGCTCTTATGTGACCATGCAAGCACATCAATTAATCATGCTCATTTTATTATCTTTTAGGGTAGCTAATGTAGAATGATTCGTGATTGTACATGTTAATTCACCACAATTTGTACATGTAAGGTGGTAATATTTCACACGTGGTCATGTGAATATAAATGCTTTCACACGTAGTTATACGAATATGTTGAGTACATCAACCCTAATTTATAATCACAGTCCACGAATTTACTCCACCGAGTACATATTAAACAAGATCATCGAAGACAGCAAGCATATATGTATTCGATATGTAATCCGCGTGAGGAAAGTACAAATAATAATCCACCGAAATTAATCGATACTAACACAATTAATTAATAATGCACTTCCCAAAAATAATACTTATTTCCAAAAAAAACTCCATTAATAATTACCCAACAATAAATATTCAACCTCCAAAATTGATTAATCATCCATAACTAACTAATTAATCATTTTCCAAAAATAAATAAATAAATAATACTCCAAAAATAATAATAAATAATTACGACATTAATAAATAATTAATTCCAATAATAATAATTAATTAATTAATTCCGAAAATAATAATTAATTAATATTTATTCCGAAATTAATAAATAATATATTAATATTAATTGCAATTACTATTTGACCCAACTATAGTTAACTAACTCAATTGAGGTTACTTTATTAAACCACAGTTACTTTATTCAACCACGGTTAATAAATCTGACTGCAGTTACTTTAATCTAATCATGGTTATTTTATTCTAACCCAGGGTAGATTAATCTAACTACGGTTAACACTAATCAAGATTAAACAATTAACAAATACTACTCATCATTAGCAACATAAATCAAGATTAAAATTAAACTAATAACCCCTAATGAAGTTTAGCACCCTAATCAAGGGTTAGGAAATCAACTCATGGGTTAAGCGTTCCGAAGAACTGAGACAACGGCGGCAGCCAGAACAACGAGCAACTCACTCGGAATCGACAACGGGCAATGGAAAACAACCTAACTTGACAAAACAGTCACTGTCGCGACTATTTGGACACCGAGCAGAGGGAAAACAAGGTTGACAGTGGCTGGACAGTAGCTAGTTGTATCCTAGACAGAAGCAGCAGCGACCCTCGGTGATTACAACAACTAGTAGTGACCGAAACAATAGAAAACAGCAAGGGACAATAGCAAAAAATGCAGAAACAATAACAAAAAACACAGAAACAACATAATTGAGCTTCCTTAACAGCAACCACAAATTGTCCTAGCTGTAGTAGCAAGCTAAAGCCGCAGCAGTAGCAACAAGAACCAAAAGCATAAACAGGGGAAATAAATGAAGACAACATCAGAAAAACAGAGGAATGAAGAGGAAAAAAAGAAAAGGAGAGAGAGAAGAAGGGAGTTGATGTGTGGCTAAGAGAGAGGACAAAAAGGGAGGAGAGAGAAAAGTCTAACTTGAATGGCAAGTTGGGTTAAAACCAACCCAAACTATGGTCACTTTCTGACCCAAAAGATTAACCAAGGTGGAAACTCAACCTTCAAAAAGACAAGGGCAAAATGAGAATTTCATCAATCCCATGGGCCCTAGGTGGGCAAGCCTTTGTGGTTGAAAAGTCCAATGGGCCTATGGTTGGGCCTGTTTCTCGCGACTCACTTTTTTCGATCCGATATCCCTTTTTCCAACTTTTCCAATCTTACCGTAAAAACTTGAGGATTAATAAGGCGGCGTCCAAATATTAATTACTCATCATTAGCAACATAAACTAAGATTAAAATTAAACTAATAACCTCTAATGGAATTTAGCACCCTAATCAAGGGTTAGGAAATCGAATCACGGGTTAAGCATTCCGAAGGTACTGAGATGACGGTGGCGGCAAGAACAATGAGCGGCTCACTTGGAATCGACAACGGCTGATGAAAAAAAACCTAACTCCACAAAACAGTTCCCTACGCGGCTATTTGGACACCGAGGAGAAGGAAAATAGGGTCGATAATGGCTGGATAGCAACAAAAGCGACCCTCGGCGATTACAACAACTAGCAGGCAATAATTGAAATAGTAGAAAACAGCAAGGGACAACAGCAGAAAATGCAGAAACAAAAGCAGAAAACACAGAAACAACAGCAGAAAACATAGAAACAGCAGAACCGAGCTTCCACAACATCAACCACAAGTTGTCCCAATTGCAGCAGCAAGCTGAGGCCACAACAGTAGCAACATCAATAGCAGCAAAACTCAAAGGCAGCAACAACCAGAAGCAAAAACAGGGGAAACAGAGGAAGACATTAGTAGAAAAATAGAGGAATGAAGAAGAAAAGAAGAAAAGGAGAGAGAGAATGAGGGAGCTTATGTGCGGCTGAGAGAGAGAGGGCTGGTGTGCGGCTGAGAGAGATGACAGAAAGAGAGGATAGAGAAAAGTCTAACTTGAATGTCAAGTTGGATTAAAACCAACCCAAACTGTGGTCACTTTTTGAGTCAAAAGATTAACTAAGGTGGAAACTTAACCTTCTAGAGGACAAGGGCAAAATGAGAATTTCACCAATCCCATGGGCACTAGGTGGGCAAGCCCATGTGGCTAAAAAGTGCAATGGGCCTATTGTTGGGCCGTTTTCCGTGACCCACTTTTCTCGGTCCAATATCCCTTTTTTCCGACTTTTCCAATCTTATCGTAAAAACTTGAGGATTAATGTGGCGGTGTCCAAATACAAATTAGTAATCATTAGCAACATAAACAAAAATTAAAATTAAACCAATAACCCCTAATGGAGTTTAGCACCCTAATCAAAAGTTAGGAAATCAAATCACGGGTTAAGCGTTCGAAGGTATTGGGATGAAGGCGGTGGCAAGAACAACGAGCCGCTTGCTTGGAATCGACAACAAGCGATGGAAAAAATTCTAACTTGACAAAACAATCCCGGCGCAGCTATTTGGACATCGAGCCGCGAGAAAATAGGGCCGACAAGCAGCGGTTACCTGGCCAGCCTAGTCGTGTCTTGAACAACGATAGCGGCGACCCTCGGCGATACGAGATGAAAGAAGAGGAAAATAAGAATTTGAGAGAGAGAAGGAGGGAGCTGATGTGTGGCCGAGAGAGAGGAAAGAAAGAGAGGAGAGAGAAAAGTCTAACTTGAATGGCAAGTTGGGTTAAAACCAACCCAAACTATAGTCACTTTTTGACCCAAATGATTAACTAAGGTGGAAATTCAACCTTCTAGATGACAAGGGCAAAATGAGAATTTCACCAATCCCATAGGCCCTAGGTGGGCCAGCCCTTGTGGCTGAAAAGTGCAATGGGTCTATGGTTGGGCCCGTTTCCCACAGCTCACTTTTCTCGGTCCGATATCACTTTTTTTGACTTTTCCGATCCTACCGTAAAAACTTGAAGATCAATGAGGCGGCGTTCAAATACTAATTACTTATCTTTAGCAACATAAACCAAGTTTAAAATTAAACTAATAACCCATAATAGAGTTTAGCACCCTAATAAAGGGTTAGGAAATCAAATCACGGGTTAAGTGTTTCGAAGGTATCGGGACGATGGTGGCAGCAAGAACAACAAGCGGCTTGCTCGGAATCGACAACGGGCGACGAAAAAAAAACCTAAATGGACAAAATAGTCCCCAACGCGGCTATTTGGACACCGAGTAAAGGGAAAATAGGCTTGACAACGGCTGGACAACAACTAGCTGTGTCCCAGGCGGTAGCAACAACGACCCTTAGCGATTACAACAACTAGAAGTGATTGAAACAGCAAGAAAAAACACGAAATAACATAACCGAGCTTCCATAGCACCAACTACAAGTTGTCCCAACTGCAGTAGCAGTAGCAAAACTCAAAGACAGCAACAACCAGAAACAGAAACAGAGGAATGAAGAGGAAAAGAAGAAAATGAGAGAGAGAAGGAGGGAGGCGATTTGCGGGCGAGAGAGAGGACAAAGAAAAGTCTAACTTGAATGGGAAGTTGGGTCAAA
Organism: Corymbia maculata; assembly: GCA_014182735.1. Classification (NCBI taxonomy): domain Eukaryota; kingdom Viridiplantae; phylum Streptophyta; class Magnoliopsida; order Myrtales; family Myrtaceae; genus Corymbia; species Corymbia maculata. The sequence goes on from CM024687.1 coordinate 14,215,143, forward strand.
ACCAACCCAAACTATGGTCACTTTTTGACCCAAAAGATTAACCAAGGTGGAAACTCAACATTCTAGAAGACAAGGGCAAAATGGGAATTTCACCAATCCCATGGGCCCTAGGTGGGCCAACCCTTGTCGGTTAAAAAGTCCAATGGGCCTATGGTTGGGCCTGTTTCCCATGGCTCACTTTTCTCGGTCTGATATCCATTTTTCTGACTTTTCCGATCTTACTGTAAAAACTTGAAGATCAATGAGGTGGTGTCCAAATACTAATTACTAATCATTAGCAACATAAACAAAGATTAAAATTAAACTAATAACTCCTAATTGAGGAGTTTAGCATCCTAATCAAGGGTTAGGAAATCAAATCATGAGTTAAGCGTTTTGAAGGTACTGGGACGACGACGTCGGCAAGAACAACGAGCGGCTCGCTTAGAATCGACAATGGGCAACGGAAAACAACCTAACTTGACAAAACAAACCCCGGCGCAACTATTTGGACACCGAGCAGAGGGAAAACAGAGCCAATAGTGGCTGGACAGCAACAACAACCCTTAAAATTACAATAACTAGTAGTGATTGAAACAGCAGCAAAAAACACAGAAACAACATAACTGAGCTTCCACAACACCGACTACAAGTTGTCCCAACTGCAGTAGCAGCAGCAAAACTCAAAGACAACAACAACCAGAAGTAGAAACAGAGGAAGGCAACCGTAAAAAGATAGAGGAATGAAGAGGAAAAGAAGAAAAGGAGAGAGAGAAGGAGGGAGCTGATGTGCGGCTGAGAGAGAGGATAGAGAAAATTCTAACTTGAATGGGAAGTGGGGTCAAAACCAACCCAAACTATAGTCACTTTTTGACCCAAAAGATTAACTAAGGTGGAAACTCAACATTCTAGAAGACAAGGGCAAAATGGGAATTTCACCAATCCCATGGGCCCTAGATGGGCCAACCCTTGTTGGTTGAAAAGTCCAATGGGCTTATGGTTGGGCCTGTTTCCCGCGGCTCACTTTTCTCGGTCCGATATCCATTTTGCTAACTTTTCCGATCTTACCATAAAAACTTGAGGATCAATGATGCGGTGTCCAAATACTAATTACTAATCATTAGCAACATAAACAAAGATTAAAATTAAACTAATAACTCCTAATGGAGTTTATCACCCTAATCAAGGGTTAGGAAATCAAATCATGGGTTAAGCGTTTCGAAGGTACTGGGACGACGACGTCGGCAAGAACAATGAGCGGCTCGCTTAGAATCGACAATGGGCAATGGAAAACAACCTAACTTGACAAAACAGACCCTAGGGCAACTATTTGGACACCGAGCAGAGGGAAAACAGAGCCAACGGTGGCTGGACAGCAACAGTGACCCTTAGCGATTACAACAACTAGTAGTGATTGAAACAACAGTAGAAAGCACAGAAACAACATAACTGAGCTTCCACAGCACCAACTACAAGTTGTCCCACCAGTAGTAGCAAAGAAGCAAAAAACTCAAAGACAAAGAACAACCGAAGCGAAACGAGAGGAAGGCAATCGTAAAAAGACAGAGGAATGAAGAGGAAAAGAAGAAAAGGAGAGAGAGAAAGAGGGAGCGATGTGCGGCTGAGAGAGAGGACAGAGAAAAGTCTAACTTGAATGGGAAGTTGGGTCAAAACCAACCCAAACTATGATCACTTTTTGACCCAAAAGATTAACCAAGGTGGAAACTCAACATTCTAGAAGACAAGGGAAAAATGGGAATATCACCAATCCCATGGGCCCTAGGTAGGCCAGCCCTTGTCGGTTGAAAAGTCCAATGGGCCTATAGTTGGGCCCGTTTCCCGCGGCTCACTTTTCTCGGTCTAATATCCCTTTTTCCGACTTTTCCGATCTTACCGTAAAAACTTGAGGATTAATGTGGCGGTGTCCAAATACAAATTACTCATCATTAGCAACATAAACCAAGATTAAAATTAAACCAATAACCCCTAATGGAGTTTAGCACCCTAATTAAAGGTTAGGAAATCAAATTATGGGTAAAGCGTTCCGAAGGTACCGAGATGACGACGGGGGCAAGAACAATGAGCTGCTTGCTCGGAATCGACAACAGGCGACTGAAAAAATTCTAACTTGACAAAACAATCCCCGACGCGGCTATTTGGACATCAAGCCACGGGAAAATAGGGCCGACAGCGGCTGCACAGCAGCTAGCTATGTCCTGAACAATAGTAGTGGCGACCTTCGGCGACATAGAGGAATGAAGAGGAAAAGAAGAATTTGAGAGAGAGAAGGAGGGAGTTGATGTGCGGCTGAGAGAGAGGGCTAGTGTGCGGCTGAAAGAGAGGACAGAAAGAGAGAGAGAGAAAAGTCTAACTTGAATGGCAAGTTGGGTTAAAACCAACCCAAACTATGGTTACTTTTTGACCCAAATGATTAACCAAGGTGGAAACTCAACTTTTTAGATGACAAGGATAAAATGAGAATTTCACCAATCCCATGGGCCTTAAGTAGGCCAGCCCTTGTGGCTGAAAAGTCTAATGGGCCTATGGTTGGGCCCGTTTCCCACAGCTTACTTTTCTCGGTTCGACATCACTTTTTCTGACTTTTCCAATCCTATCGTAAAAACTTGAAGATCAATGAGGCAACTGTCAAATACTAATTACTCATCATTAGCAACATAAACCAAGTTTAAAATTAAACTAATAACCCATAATAGAGTTTAGCACCCTAATCAAGGGTTAGGAAATCAAATCATGGGTTAAGCGTTCCGAAGGTATCGGGACGACGGTGGCGGCAAGAACAATAAGTGGCTCACTCGGAATTGACAACGGTCGACGAAAAAAAACCTAAATGGATAAAATAGTCCCCAATGCGGCTATTTGGACATTGAGTAGAGGGAAAATAGGGCCAACAATGGCTAGAAAGCAGCCAGTTGTGTCTCGAACGGTAGATAGCCGTTCTTGGACGGTAGCTAGCTGTGTCCCAGATAGCAGTAGTAGCGACCCTCAGCGATTACAACTACTAACAGTGACTGAAACAGCAACAGAAAACACAGAAACAACATAACCGAGCTTCCACAGCACCAACCACAAGTTGTCCCAATTGCAGTAGCAGCAAGACTCAAAGACAGTAACAACCAAGTAGAAACAGAGGAAGACAGCCACAAAAAGACAGAGGAAGGAAAAGGAAAAGAAGAAAAGGAGAGAGAGAAGGAGAGAGCTGATGTGCGGTTGAGAGAGATGACAGAGAAAAGTCTAACTTGAATAGGAAGTTGGGTCCAAACCAACCCAAACTATGGTCACTTTTTGATCCAAAAAATTAACCAAGGTGGAAACTCAACATTCTAAAAGACAAGGGCAAAATGGGAATTTCACCAATTCCATGGGCCCTAGGTGGGCCAGCCCTTGTCGGTTGAAAAGTCCAATGGGCCTATGGTTGGGCTTGTTTCCTACAACTCACTTTTCTCGGTCTGATATCCCTTTTTATGACTTTTCCGATCTTACTTTAAAAACTTGAGGATCAATGAGGCGGTGTCCAAATACTAATTACTAATCATTAGCAACATAAATAAATATTAAAATTAAACTAATAACTCTTAATGGAGTTTAGCACCTTAATCAAGGGTTAAGCGTTCCGAAGTTACTATGACGACGACGTCGGCAAGAACAACGAGCAGTTCGCTTAGAATCGACAACGGGCAATGAAAAACAACCTAACTTCACAAAACAGACCCCAGCACAACTATTTGGACACCGAGCAGAGGGAAAACAGAGCCGACAATGGTTGGACAGCAGTAGCAGCGACTAACAATGACCCTCGGCGATTACAGCAATTAGCAATGACCAAAACAGCAGTAAATAGCAAGGGACAACAGCAAAAAATGCAGAAAACGCGGTAGAAAACACAGAAACAACTTAATTGAGCTTTCAAAGTAGCAACCACAAGTTGTCCCAACTGCAACAGTAAGGTGGAGCCGCAGCAAGACTCAAAGACAGCAACAACCAGAAGCTGAAACAGGGGAAACAAAGGAGGATAGCAGTAGGAAAAAAAAGAGGAATGAAGAGGAAAAGAAGAAAAAAAGAGAGAGAAGGAGGGAGCGGATGTGCAGTTGAGAGAGAGGACATAAAGAGAGGGGAGAGAAAAATCTAACTTGAATGGCAAGTTGGGTTAAAATCAACACAAACTATGGTCACTTTTTGACCTAAAAGATTAACCAAGGTGGAAACTCAACCTTCTAGAAGGTAAGGGTAAAATGGGAATTTCACCAATCCCATGGGCCTTAACTGGGATAGCCTTTGTGGCGGAAAAGTCCAATGGGCCTATGGTTGGGCCCGTTTCCTGTGGCTCACTTTTCTCGGTTTGATATCCATTTTTTCGACTTTTCCAATCTTAGCGTAAAAACTTGAGGATCAATAAGGCGGCATCCAAATACTAATTACTCATTATTAGCAACATAAACCAAGATTAAAATTAAACTAATAACCCCTAATGGAGTTTAGTGCCTTAATCAAGGGTTAGGAAATCAAATCATGGTTAAGTGTTCCAAAGGTATCGGGATGTGGACAGCGGCAAAAACAACGAGCGGCTCGCTCGGAATCGACAACGGGCGACGGAAAACAACCTAACTTGACAAAACAGTCCCCAATGCTGCTAATTGGACATCGAGAAGAGGGAAAACAGGGCCGACATCGGCTAGACAGTAGCAGCAATGACCAGTAGTGACTCTCGATGATTACAACAACTAGTAGTGACTGAAACAACAGAAAACAACAAGAGACAATAGCAGAAAATACAGAAACAGCAGCAAAAAACACAGAAACAGTAGAACCGAGCTTCCACAGCAGCAACCACAAGTTGTCCCAGCTACAGTAGCAAGCTAGAGCGGCAGCAACAGCAGTTGCAGGAAGACTCAAAGATAGCAACAACCAAAAGCAGAAACACAGGAAAAAGAGGAAGACGGCAGTAGAAAAATAGAGGAATGAAGAGGAAAAGAGGAAAATGAGAGAGAGATAGAGGGAGTTGAAATGTGGCTAGAGAGAGGCTGGTGTGCGGCCGAGTGAGAGGACGAAAAGAGAAGAGAGAGAAAAGTCTAACTTGAATGGTAAGTTTGGTTAAAATCAACCCAAACTATGGTCACTTTTTGACCCAAATGATTAACCAATGTGGAAACTCAACCTTCTAGATGACAAGGGCAAAATGAGAATTTCACCAATCCTATGGGCCCTAGGTGGGCCAGCCCTTGTGGCTGAAAAGTCCAATGGGCCTATGGTTGGGCTTGTTTCCCACAGGTCACTTTTCTCAATCCGATATATCTTTTTCCAAGTTTTTCGATCCTACCGTAAAAACTTGAGGATCAATGAAGTGGTGTTCAAATACTAATTACTTATCATTAGCAACATAAACTAAGATTAAAATTAAACTAATAACCCCAAATGGTGTTTAGCACCCTAATCAGGGGTTAGGAAATCAAATCATGGGTCAAGCGTTCCGATGGCATTGGGATGAGGACAGTGGTAAGAACAACGAGTGGCTCGTTCGGAATCGACAACGGGCGACGGAAAACAACCTAACTTGACAAAACAGTCCCCGGCATGGCTAATTGGACATCGATTAGAGGGAAAACAAGGCCAACAGCGGTTGGACAGCAGCAGCAACGACCAACAGCGACCCTCGGCGATTACAACAACTAGTAGTGACCGAAACGGTAGAAAACAACAAGAGACAATAGCAGAAAATACAGAAACAACAGCAAAAAATACAGAAACAGTAGAACTGAGCTTCCACAGCAGCAACCACAAGTTGTCCTAGCTACAGTAGCAAGCTAGAGCCGCAGCAGCAAGACTTAAAGACAACAACAACCAGAAGCAGAAACAAGGAAAACAAAGGAAAATAGCAGTAGAAAAACAGAGGAATGAAGAGGAAAAGAAGAAAAGGAGAGAGAGATGGAGAGAGTTGAAGTGCGGCCGAGAGAGAGAAGGCTGGTGTGTGGCTGAGTGAGATGACAGAAAAAGAGGAGAGAGAGAAAAGCCTAACTTGAATGGCAAGTTGGGTTAAAACCAACCCAAACTATAGTCACTTGTTGACCAAAATGATTAACCAAGGTAGAAACTTAACCTTTTAGAAGACAAGGGTAAAATGAGAATTTCACCAATCCCATGGGCCCTAGGTGGGCTAGCCTTTGTGGCTAAAATGTCCAATGGGCCTACGATTGGGCCCGTTTCCCACGGTTCACTTTTCTCGGTCCAATATATCTTTTTCTGAGTTTTTCGATCCTACCATAAAAACTTGAGGATCAATGATGCAGCATTCAAATACTAATTACTTATCATTAGCAACATAAACCAAGATTAAAATTAAACTAATAATCCTAATTGGTGTTTAGCACCCTAATTAGGGATTAGGAAATCAAATCACGGGTCAAGCATTCCAATGGCATCGAGATGAGGACATCGGTAAGAACAATGAGCAGCTCGCTCAAAATCGACAATGGGCAATGGAAAACAACCTAACTTGACAAAACAATCCCTAGCACGACTAATTGGACATCAAACAAAGGGAAAACAGGGCCAACAGTGGCTGGACAGCAGCAGTAACGACTAGTAGCAACCCTCGGCGATTACAACAACTAATAATGACCGAAACAGCAGAAAACAACAAGAGACAATAGCAGAAAATACAGAAACAACGGCAAAAAAAATAGAAACAATAGAACCGAGCTTCCACAGCAACAACCACAAGTTGTCCCAGCTACAGCAGCAAGCTGGAGCCGTAGTAGCAGTTGTAGAAGGACTCAAAGATAGCAATAACCAGAAGCAGAAACAAGGAAAACAGAGGAACACAGCATTAGAAAAATAGAGGAATGAAGAGGAAAAGAAGAAAAGGAGAGAGAGATTGAGGGAGCTGAAGTGCGGCTGAGAGAGAGAGGGCTGGTGTATAGCTAAGTAAGAGGACATAAATAGAGGAGAGAGAAAACTCTAACTTGAATGGCAAGTTTGGTTAAAACCAACCCAAACTATAGTCACTTGTTGACCAAAATGATTAACCAAGGTGGAAACTCAACCTTTTAGAAAACAAGGGCAAAATGGGAATTTTACTAATCCCATGGGCCCTAGGTGGGCTAGCCCTTGTGGCTGAAATGTCCAATGGGCCTATGGTTGGGCCAGTTTCCCGCAACTCATTTTTCTCAGTCCGATATATCTTTTTCCAAGTTTTTCGATCCTACTGTAAAAACTTGAGGATCAATGAAGCGGCGTTCAAATACTAATTACTTATCATTATCAACATAACCCAATATTAAAATTAAACTAATAACCCCAAATGGTGTTTAGCACCCTAATTAGGGGTTAGGAAATCAAATCACAGGTCAAGCGTTCCAACGGCATCGGGATGAGGACAACGGCAAGAACAACGAGCAGCTCGCTCGGAATCAACAACGAGCGACGAAAAACAACCTAACTTGACAAAACAATCCTCGGCGGGTTATTTGGACTTCGAGCAGAGGTAAAATAGGGCCAATAGCGGCTAGACAACATTTAGCTATGTCCCGAACAGCAGTAGCAGCAACCCTCGGTGATTACAACAACTAGTAGTGATCGAAATAGTAGAAAACAACAAGGGACAAGAGCAGAAAATGCAGAAACAGTAGCAGAAAACGTGGAAACATTAGAACCGAGCTTCCACAGCAGCAACCACAAGTTGTCCTAGCTGCAGTAGCAAGTTGGAGCCGCAAAGCAAAGAAGACTCAAAGACAAGAACAACTTAAGCTGAAACAGGGGAAACAGAGGAAGACAAAAGCGAAGAGAAAAACGAGAGGAATGAAGAGGAAAAAGAAGAAAATGAGAGAGCGATGTGCGGGCGAGAGAGAGAGGGCGTGGATTGTGATTGAGAGAGAGGATAGAAAGAGAGGAGAGAGAAAAGTCTAACTTGAATGGCAAGTTAGGTTAAAACCAACCCAAACTATGGTCAATTTTTTTCCCAAATGATTAATCAAGGTGGAAACTCAACCTTCTAGAATACAAGGGCAAAATGGGAATTTCACCAATTCCATGGGCCCTAGGTGGGCCTGCACTTGTGGCTGAAAAGTCCAATGGGCCTATAGTCGGGCCCGTTTCCCGCGGCTCACTTTTCTCGATCTAATATCCATTTTTCCGACTTTTCCGATCTTACTGTAAAAACTTGAGGATCAGCGAGGCGGCATTCAAATATTAATTACTCATCATTAGCAACATAAACTAAGATTAAAATTAAACTAATAACCCTTAATGGAGTTTAGCACTCTAATCAAGGGTTAGGAAATCAAATTAGGGATAATGCCACGAAAAATCCTAAACTTTACCCCATGTGACAGATTTACCCTAAACTTTTTTTTGTGATACAAAAAACTCCAAACTTTGCCATATGTGACACATTTACCCCAAATTTTGCCCCGTGTGACACATTTACCCTAAACTTTTTTTTTTTGTCACCAAAAACCTTAAACTATGCCACTTGTGACAATTTTACCCTGAACTATATTACTTATGACAAATTTACCCCAAAGTTTTTTGGGTTGAAGGGCATTTTCGTCATTTTCTATTTTTTCATTTTCTATTTTTTTTTTTTTATTGAAGTGGAAGCCGGCGAGGGTTGCCAGGCAGCCCTCGCCGGTGTCGGGCAAGGGCGGCCCAAGCACGGGCGACCCTCGCCGGCGTCGGGCCGCCCAGCGACCCTTGTTGGACTCGAACTATATTACTTTTTTTCGCCACCAAAAACCTTAAACTATGCCACTTGTGACAATTTTACCTCGAACTATATTACTTATGACAAATTTACCCTAAAGTTTTTTGGGTTGAAGGGCATTTTCGTCATTTTCTATTTTTTTTTATTGAAGTGGAAGCCGGCGGGTTGCACAGGCGGCCCTCGCCGGCGCCAGCAAGGGCGGCCCAGCCGGGTGACCCGCCGCGAGCGAGGCGGCGTCGGGCGGCGCCCAGCGAACCCTCGAGGACCGGACTCCGGCGCCGACGAGGATGGCCTCGCCGGCTTCCTCTTCAATAAAAAAAAGAAAAAAAGAAAAAAAATAGAAAATGCCGAAAATGCCCTTGACTCAAAAAAACTTTGGGGTAAATTTGTCATAAGTAATATAGTTCAAGGTAAAATTGTCACAAGTGGCATAATTTAGGGTTTTTGGTGGCAGAAAAAAAAGTTTAGGGTAAATGTCTCACACGGGGCAAAGTTTGGGGTAAATGTGTCACACATGGCAAAGTTTGAGGTTTTTTGTGTCACAAAAAAAAGTTTAGGGTAAATCATGGGGGATAAAGTTTAGGGTTTTTCATGGTATTAACCCATCAAATTACGAGTTAAGCGTTCCGAAAAAATCTGGACGAGGACAACGGCAAGAACAATGTGAAGCTCGCTTGGAATCGACAACAGGTGACGGAAAACAACCTAACTTGACAAAACAGTCCCCGGCGCGGTTGTTTGGACATTGAGCAGAGGGAAAACAGGGGCGACGAAGGCTAGACAATAGCTAGCTATCTCCCGGATAGCAGCAGCAGCGACCTGCAGCGATCCTCAGCAATTACAACAACTACAAGTGATAGAAATAGCATAAAACAACAAGAGACAATAGTAGGAAATGCAAAAACAGAAGTAGAAAACATAGAAACAGTAGAACCGAGCTTTTACAGTAGCAACCACAAGTTGTCCCAACTGCAGTGGCAAGTTGGAGCCACAATAGTGGCAAGTTGGAGCCGCAGCTGCAGCAAGACTCAAAGATAGAAACAACCAGAAGCTGAAACTGGGGAAACAGAGGAAGACATTAGTAGAAAAACAGAGGAATAAAGAGGAAAAAGAAGAAAAGGAGAGAGAGATTGAGGGAGCTGAAGTGCAGCGGAGAGAGAGGGCTGGTGTGTGGCTGAGAGAAAGGACAGAAAGAGAGGAGAGAGAAAATTCTAACTTGAATGGCAAGTTGGGTTAAAGCCAACCCAAATTATGGTCATTGTTTGACCCAAATGATCAACCAAGGTGGAAACTCAACCTTCTAGAAGACAAGGGAAAAATGGGAATTTCACCAATCCCATGGGTCCTAGGTGGGCTAGCCCTTGTGGCTGAAAAGTCCAATGGGCTATCGTTGGGCTCGTTCCCGCAGCTCACTTTTCTCGGTCCGATATCCTTTTTTCCAACTTTTCCGATTTTACCATAAAAACTTGAGGATCAGCGAGATGGCATTCAAATACTAATTACTTATCATTAGTAACATAAACCAAGATTAAAATTAAACTAATAACACCTAATGGAGTTTAGCACCCTAATCAAGGGTTAGGAAATCAAATCACGGGTTAAGCGTTCTAGAAGGTACCGGGATGAGGACAGTGACAAGAATAACATGTGACTCGCTTGGAATTGACAACGGGCGATGGAAACCAACCTAACTTGACAAAACAGTTCCTGGCACAGCTATTTAGACATCTAGCAGAGGGCAAATAGGCCGACAGCAACTGAACAATAGCTAGCTATCTCCAGGACAGCAATAGTAGCGACCTACAACGACCCTCGGCGATTTTAGCAACTAGCAGTGACCGAAATAGCAGAAAATAGCAAGGGACAATAGTAGGAAATGCACAAATAGCAGCAGAAAACACAGAAACGGTAGAATCGAGTTTCCACAGCAGCAACTATAAGTTGTCCCAGCTGCAGTAGCAAGCTGGAATCGTAGCAGTAGCAGTAAGACTCAAATACAGCAACAACCAGAAGCTAAAACAGGGGAAACAACAACAGAAAAATAGAGGAATGAAGAGGAAAAGAAGAAAATGAGAGAGAGAGAAAGAAGGAGCTGAAGTGCCGCTGAGAGAGAGGGCTGGTGTGCGGCTGAGAGAGAGGACATAAAGAGAGGAGAGAGAAAAGTCTAACTTAAATGGCAAGTTGGGTTGAAACCAATCCAAACTATGGTAAGTTTTTGACCAAAAAGATTAATCAAGATGGAAACTCAACCTTCTAAAAGGCAAGGGCAAAATGGGAATTTTACCAATCCCATGGGCCCTAGGTGGGCTAACCCTTGTGGCTGAAAAGTCTAATGGGCCTATAGTTGAGCCCGTTTCCCGTAGCTCACTTTTCTTAGTTCTATATCCCTTTTTCCGACTTTTCCTATCTTATCGTAAAAACTTGAGGATCAATGAGGCAGTGTCCATATACTAATTACTCATCATTAGCAATATAAACTAAGATTAAAATTAAACTAATAACCCCTAATGAAGTTTAGCACCCTAATCAAGATTTAGGAAATCAAATCACGGGTTAAGCGTTCCGAAGGTATCGAGATGATGGCGGGGGCAAGAACAATGAGTGGCTCGCTCAAAATTGACAACGGGCGATGGAAAACAACCTAACATGACAAAATTGTCCCTGACGTGGCTATTTAGACACCGAGCAGAGGGAAAATAGGGATGACAGTGGCTGGACAACAACTAGCTGTGTCCCAGACAGCAACAATAGTGACATTCGGCGATTACAACAACTAGCAGTGACCGAAACAGTAGAAAACAACAAGGGACCATTGTAGGAAATGCAGAAACAGCAGCAGAAAACATGGAAATAGTAGAATTGAGCTTCCACAGCTGCAACTATAAGTTGTCCTAGCTATAGTAGCAAGTTGGAATTGTAGCAATAGTAGCAGCAAGACTCAAAGACAGCAACAACTGGAAGCTGAAATAGGTGAAACAAAGGAAAACAGCAGCAGAAAAACAGAGGAATGAAGAGGAAAAGAAGAAAATGAGAGAGAAAAGGAGGGAGTGAAGTGCGGCCGAGAGAGATGACGAAAGAGAGGAGAGAGAAAAGTTTGACTTGAATGGCAAGTTGGGTTAAAACCAATCAAAACTATGGTCACATTTTGACCCAAAATATTAACCAAGATGGAAACTCAATCTTCTAGAAGACAAGGGCAAAATGGGAATTTCACCAATCCCATGGGCCTTAGGTGGGCCAGCTCTTGTGGCTGAAAAGTCTAATGGGCCTATAGTTGGGCTCGTTTCTTGCGGCTCACTTTTCTCGTTCCGATATCTCTTTTTTCAACTTTTCCCATCTTACCGTAAAAACTTAAGGATCAATGAGAAGGTGTCCAAATAATAATTACTCATCATTAGCAATATAAACTAAGATTCAAATTAAACTAATAACCCATGATGGAGTTTAGCACCTTAATCAAGATTTAGGAAATCAAATCACTGGTTAAGCATTCCGAAGGTATCGGGACGATGGCAACGGCAAGAACAACGAGCTGCACACTCGGAATCGACAACGGGCAATGGAAAACAACCTAATATGACAAAACAGTCCCCAAAGCGGCTATTTGGACACTGAGAAGAGGGAAAATAAGGATGACAGCGGCTAGCTGTGTCCCGGACCTTAGCAGCAGCGACCCTCGGCGATTATAGCAACTAGCAGTGATCAAAACAGTAGAAAACAGCAAGGGACAACAGTAGAAAATGTAGAAACAGTAGTAGAAAACACAGAAACAGTAGAACCGAGCTTCCAAAGTCACAACCACAAGTTGTCCCAACTGTGATAGTAAGTTGGAGTCGCAGCAAGATTCATAGACAGCAATAACCTGAAGCTGAAACAAGGGAAATAGAGGAAGATAGCAGCAGAAAAACAGAGGAATGAAGAGGAAAAGAAGAAAAAGAGAGATAGAAGGAGGGAGCTTATGTGCGGCTGAGAGAGAGAGGGCTGGTGTGCACTTAAGAGAGAGGATAGAAAGAGAGGAGAGGGAAAATTCTAACTTAAATGACAAGTTGTGTTAAAATCAACCCAAACTATAGTCTCTTTTTGACCCAAAAGATTAACCAAGGTTGAAACTCAATCTTGTAAAAGACGATGGCAAAATGAGAATTTCACCAATCTCATGGACCTTAGGTGGGCCAACCCTTGTGGTTGAAAAGTCCAATGGGCCTATGGTTATGCCCGTTTCCCATGGCTCACTTTTCTCGGTCCGATATCCCTTTTTTCAACTTTTCTCATCTTACCTTAAAAAGTTGAGGATCAACGAGGCAGTGTCCAAATACTAATTACTCATCATTAGCAACATAAACAAAGATTAAAATTAAACTAATAACCCCTAATGGAGTTTAGGACCCTAATCAAGAGTTAGGAAATTAAATCACGGGTTAAGCGTTCCAAAGGTATCAGGATGAGGACAGTGGCAAGAACAACGTGTGGCTCGCTCGGAATTGACAACGGGTGACGGAAAACAACCTAACTTGACAAAATAGTCCCTGGCGCATCTATCTGGACATTGAGCAGAGGGAAAACAGGGCCGACAACGACTGGACAATAGCCAGCTATCTCTCGGACAGCAGCCACAGTGACCCTCGGCAATTACAGCAACTAGCAGTGACCGAAATAGCAGACAATAGCAAGGGTTAATAGTAGGAAATGCAGAAACAGCAGCAGAAAACACATAAACAGTAGAATCGAGCTTCCACAGCAGCAACTACAAGTTGTCCTAGCTACAATAGCAAGCTGGAACCACAGCAGCAGGAGCAGCAAGTCTCAAATACAGCAACAACCAGAAGCTGAAATAGTGGAAACAGAGGAAAACAGCAACAGAAAAACAGAGGAATGAAGAGGAAAAGAAGAAAAGTTGAGAAGGAGAGAGCTGAAGTGCGGCTGAGAGAGAGAGGGCTGGTGTGCGACTGAGAGAGAGAACAGAAAGAGAGGAGAGAGAAAAGTCTACCTTGAATGGCAAGTTGGGTTAAAACCAATCCAAACTATGGTAACTTTTTGACCAAAAAAATTAACCAAGAAGGAAACTCAACCTTCTAGAAGACAATGGCAAAATGGGAATTTCACCAATCTCATGGGCCTTAGGTGGGCCAACCTTTGTGGCTGAAAAGTTTAATGGGCCTATAGTCGGGCCCGTTTCCCACGGCTCACTTTTCAAGTCCGATATCCCTTTTTTCGACTTTTCCCATCTTACCATAAAAACTTGAGGATCAATGAGGCGATGTCCAAATACTAATTACTCATCATTAGCAATATAAACTAAGATTAAAATTAAACGAATAACCCCTAAGGAAGTTTAGCACCCTAATCAAGATTTAGGAAATCAAATCATGAGTTAAGCGTTTCGAAGGTATCGGGACGATGGCGGCGGCAAGAACAACAAGTGGCTCACTCGGAATCGACAACGGGCAATGGAAAACAACCTAACATGACAAAACAGTCCTCGATGCGGCTATTTGAGACACCGAGCAGAGGGAAAATAAGGACGACAACGGCTAGATAGCAGCTAGTTGTGTCCCAGACAGCAGCAGCAGCGACCCTTAGTGATTACAACAACTAGCAGCACCCGAAACAACATAAAACAACAAGGGACAATAGCAGAAAATGTAGAAACAATAGTAGAAAACAAAGAAATAGCAGAACCGAGCTTCCAAAGTCACAACCACAAGTTGTCCCAACTGCAATAGTAAGCCGGAGCCGTAGCAAGACTCAAAGACAACAACAACCCGAAGCTAAAACAAGGGAAAGAGAGGAAGACAAAAGAGAAAAACAGATGAATGAAGAGGAAAATAAGAAAAAAGAGAGAGAGAAGGAGGGAGCTTATGTGCGCGAGAGAGAGAGGGGGGTGTGCGGTGAAAGAGAGGATAGAAAGAGAGGAGAGGGAAAAGTCTAACTTAAATGACAAGTTATCTTAAAACCAACCTAAACTATGGTCACTTTTTGACCCAAAAGATTAACCAAGGTGGAAACTCAACTTTGTAAAAGACAATGGCAAAATGGGAATTTCACCAATCCCATGGCCCTTAGGTGGGCTAGCCCTTGTGGCTGAAAAGTCCAATGGGCCTATGGTTAGGCCCGTTTCCCGCGGCTCACTTTTCTCGGTCCGATATCCCTTTTTTTGATTTTTCGCATCTTACCTTAAAAAGTTGAGGATCAATGAGGCGGTGTCCAAATACTAATTATTCATTATTAGCAACATAAACTAAGATTAAAATTAGACTAATAACCCCTAATGGAGTTTAGCACTCTAATCAAGGGTTTGGAAATCAAATCATGGGTTAAGCATTCCAAAGGTACCGAGACGACGACGGCAACAAGAACAACGAGCGGCTTGCTTAGAATCGACAACAAGCGATGGAAAACGACCTAACTTGACAATACAGTCCCCAGCGCGACTATTTGGACACCAAGCAGAGGGAAAACAGGGCTAACAGTGGCTGGACAACAACTAGTTGTGTCCCGAATAGCAGCAGCAGCAACTAGCAGTGACCCTCGACGATTACAGCAACTAGCAGTGACCGAAACAGCACAAAAAGCAAGGGACAACAGCAAAAAATGTAGAAACAGTAGCAGAAATCACAGAAACAGCATAATCGAGCTTCCACAGTAGCAACCACAAATTGTCCCGGCTGCAAGCAAGAGCAAGCTAGAGCCGTAGCAAGACTCAAAGATAGCAACAACCAGAAGCATAAATAGGGGAAACAGAGGAATGAAGAGGAAAAGAAAAAAAAGAGAAAGAGAAGGAGGGAGCTAATGTGCGGCTTAGAGAGAGAGAGAGCTAGTGTGCGGTTGAGAGAGAGGACAGAAAGAGAGGAGAGAGAAAAATCTAACTTGAATGGCAAGTTGGGTTAAAACCAGCCCAAACTATGGTCACTTTTTGACCCAAAAGATTAACCAAGGTGGAAACTCAACATTTTAGAAGATAAGGGCAAAATGGGAATTTCACCAATCCTATGGGCCTTAGGTGGGCCAGCCCTTGTGGTTGAAAAGTTCAATAGGCCTATGGTTGGGCCCGTTTCCCGTGGCTCACTTTTCTCAGTATGATATCCCTTTTTCTAACTTTTCCGATCTTACAGTAAAAACTTGAGGATCAATGAGGCGATGTCCAAATACTAATTACTCATAATTAGCAATATAAACCAAGATTAAAATTAAACTAATAACCCCTAATAGAGTTTAGCACCCTAATCAAACGTTAAGAAATCAAATCACAGGTTAAGCGTTTCGAAGGTATTGGGACGATGGTGGCGGCAAGAACAATGAGCGACTCGCTCGGAATTGACAACAGGCGACAGAAATAACCTAACTTAACAAAACAATCCCCGGTGCGGCTATTTGGACATCGAGTAGAGGGAAAACAGGGTCAACAGCTGCTGGACAACAATAGCAGCGACTAGCAGTGACCCTAAGCAATTACGGCAACTAGCAGTGATCGAAATAGCAAAAAAATAGCAAGGGACAACAGTAGAAAATGTAGAAACAATAGCATAAAACACAGAAACAGCAGGATCGAGCTTCCACAGTAGCAACCACAAGTTGTCCCAGACGCATCGAGAAAGTCGGAGCCGCAAAGAAGACCCAAAGACAAAGAACAACCGAAGCGAAACTAGGGAAATAGAGGAAGATAGCAAAGAGAAAAACGAGAGGAATGAAGAGGAAAAAAGAGAGAGAGAGAGAGAGAGAGAGAGAGAGAGAGAGAGAGAGAGAGAGAGAGAGAGAGAGAGAGAGAAGGAGGGAGCTGATGTGTGGTTGAGAGAGAGAGGGCTAGTGTGCGGCTGAGAGAGAGAACAGAAAGAGAGAAGAGAGAAAAGTCTAACTTGAATGGCAAGTTGTGTTAAAATCAACCCAAACTATGGTAACTTTTTGACCTAAAAGATTAACCAAGGTGGAAACTCAACTTTCTAGAAGATAAGGGAAAAATAGGAATTTCACCAATCCCATGGGCCCTAGGTGGGCCAGCCCTTGTGGTTGAAAAGTCTAATGGTCCTATGGTTGGGCTCGTTTCTCGCGGCTCACTTTTCTCGGTCCGATATCCCTTTTTCCAACTTTTCCGATCTTACCGTAAAAACTTGAGGATCAATGAGGCGGCATCCAAATAATTATTCATGAGATCCTTACAATTTCGATACCCAAAATCGGATTGAAAATTGAAATTAAAATCCGTCGATTATGACTCTAGCATGACTTAAACTACGAGACGGCTTTTAGGATTTTTACGCGAAATTGACTCATTGTCGAATAATTTCAATCCATGTTTGGTTTCTTAAATCCTTAAGCAACCCTTGGTTGTCATGTAATCTCGAGGAATAAATTTCTCATCTCACATACAAAGTCAAAAAGGAAATCGGTTTATCGTCAATTATCGTGAGTATCGAGGTCGTGTGGAATCACCCTCAATCTGGCCTTGTACTCCTCTATAATCGATTTATTTCCGTTCGCTAATTGCTTTGTAAGGGCATGCTATTGTCCCTCTTCGATCCTGATGGTCAAGAGGTAAATCCCGGATCAAATTCCCTAGCCTTACGCATATTGATCCCTAATTGCCATTCTGAATAGGTCAGTTACCATTAAGTAATCAAATTCAAGGCAATCGCAATTAATAGTGCATCGAGAATTAACCTTTTTTATTAATCCCAAAATGGGTAGAAATTTCAGGACGTTACATCCACTATACTTGAACTTCTCTATAAAAGGAGGAGGAGAAGAAGAAGAAGGAAGGAACTGCTCAAAATTTAAGCCTTTAAGCTCTCTTTTTCTCGTGTCCTAAGCCCCCTTTAATCATAACCCCCTTTCACTTTCATCCCAAATCACTTTGAAATCATTTATGTTATATTGTAATCACTCCCCAATTACTTGTAATCATCTCTTAAGATATCTTTGATCATTTGTACTCATTTCCGATCACTTGTATTATCAATCTTCAATAAGTATTTTCCATCACTCAATAATATAACCAACTAAGTTTTGGTTGGCACTATTACCCCGTATTCTTAATTCTCTTTCTTTTACGCTTAAATGGGATCTCCATTTGAGCATGGACTACCGTTCTTATAGAAGGTCATATTTTCTTTTCCTTTATTTCGTAGACAAGTGGGATATCAATTTGAGTGTGAACTACTACCCCTGTGTGAAATCACATGTTGGTTTAATTACTTTCAATTACATTTCACCATACCCCACTTGGGTGCGAATTACCACCATTGTGGAAGGTCTTTATTCGTAGTTTTATGTTGTTTACATCATTTACTTGATATTGTTTCATCATATTTACTTGATATTTATATTCATTTTCCATATTGTTCATTTTTATTAATCACTAACCACTTCATTACTTTCTATATATTTATTTGAAATCATCCTACGTTCATTTCTTTTCTTTATATAGAACTGACTAAGGTTATATGGGTTGGATCTCTTATAAAGTGTTAAGATATGGAATAAATGAGAGTACAAACAACATCTTGGATGGCTTGTCCATTTGCATCCTCGATACACTGTCCATATTCATCTATTTTATATGTATTTAAAATTTGAGTTTTTTGTTCATTAATGAGGTAATTATCCCACCAACCTTTTAATTAACCCGTAAAAATGGCAATTAAAATATTAGCAATAGTATGACCGGAAACTTCTTGTTGAGTTTTATTTGCATTTGCTATCATAACCATTTGATTTAGAATATTAATAATATTATTTTTAGAGACGACATCTATATTCCATTCATAAATGGCATCAAGAGAATACTTATTTTGAATCCCATGCGATGATTCCAATGCAATATGAGGAGGTGGAGCTCTTTGGTTCCATGATAGTCTATTTACTTTAGGAATTGTCAGATTTTTCAATGGATTTTTCAAGGACATTTATTTGGTCTAAAGTATCATTGATGACAAGTCCTTTTATCTTAGAGGTTTCCTCTGGAGGTCCTCTGACAAGGAAGTGTCAAGGATTGGCATTCTTCATAAAGACCTTCCATTTTCTATAGCTTCAACAATGTCTAGACTATAGGTTTTAAGAAATTCAAAGGGTTTGAAAATTGGTGATTTAAGGGCTTCAAGTTTTGGTAATGGACGAGAGTATATAAAGTAGAAGATTCTATTCTAATTAATTGGTTACTAATGGTATGGAGATGTTGACTAGGGTAATTATTTTGCTGTATTAATTTTACATTTTGAGGATTATCGGCTCCAATTGTGATTGGGAAAGAGGTGGCAATAATTTCACTATCTCTATGCTGGAGTTTAATCTTTCTCAAAGGAAGATGATATGATTCTATAGTTTGGCCATTATCAAGTTTCCATTTATAAGCATGATCTAACACATAACATTTTTTAAAATTGAAGGAAATATTCTTCAAACCAATCAAATAAATATATATGAGTTTCATGTTTGTAAAAGAAATTATAACACTTTTATTTAATTTCTTTATCGTGATCATGGAAAGTATTAAAAAAACCTAATTTCTTTGTTTTCTTCAAAATTAAATTCTTTGTTTAAAAGTTCTCGGTTTGGTTCAAATTCTTTTTCAAGAGTATCTACTTATTTGAATAAGTAGGGGAGTGATGAGGAGAATCTAAGTTCTCAAGGTTTTGTTCATTTTGATCTTGTTGAGAAATGGGTCTAGAAATCCCAAACAAATCAACAAGACCACTAATATTAGCTGATATAGGATTACTAAAGCTGATTTGAAGTTGTAGCATTATCTTGGTTTCTTGGTGGAAGAGTGATTATGGAGGGAGGTTTGAGGGAAGATCAACGGATTTTCTTGATGAAGTAGAAGAAATTGATCTTATATCAAATGATATTCTAGAAAATTAAATGGTTACTTTTCCTTCTAGATGTTGTGTTATGTTTGTTGGTTCATTATTTCGAACAACCCTTTGGGCCACTTAATTTTCCAACTCTCATCATTCTGGCAAAACTATATCACTTCAATTTATTGATCTAGGGATAATAGTATTGGCTCTAGTAATGTCAATTTGAAGTTAAAGGGTTTCTCCTTTTTGATTATTTTGAAGGTGTTAACTCCAAGGGCTGAAATTATAGCTTTATAATGAATTCTATAAACAAGAGCTAGAGGAATTGAACCTTAAGCTATTTTGCAATTGTGTTTTAACTTGGAGAGTTAAAGATTTAATAATATTCGGGTCTCTAAGTAATACTAAAAAATTTGGGTAACAATCGAAATGAATTAGGCCATTACAAAGACTTATTTCTACTATTTATAATATGGATTCAAAATTTAATGAGCTTGAATCACGTGGGACTAATAGAATAGAAGTATTTAAGCTTCTTTAGTGAGGGGCTTAATACATGGCTATACGAGTCTTATGTGAATGTGGTTATATTTTTGTATATGTTTGATGAGAGAATTTTGATTTAGAAGTTTGATAGTTTCAAAAGATCTGGAAAGGGGTACGTCCCTTTCTTCAGTTGATGTAATTCAATATTTTTAAAAAGTTGGACTTTAATTATTCATATATTTGATCATGTTGAACTTTAGGAATTTTCCAATTTTCTATAGATTTATTGAAATCTTATATGTTTATTTCTTCTCTATGTATAGGATTTGGATTTGAAGACATGTGATACATAACTTAGATGAAGATGTTGATCTTCTCAATAATCGGTTTTAATAATTTTGTAACATTTTTGTAATTAAATTTTGATGATTGAGAGAAAATCACACTTTTGTATTTAAGGAGAAACGATGACTATCATGGGTCTATGGTTGGAATTCATTGACTTTTTGATGGACTTGGTTGACTCAAGTCAACGTTGGTCAAACCGGATTGACCTGAGGCTTCCGCATTGTGTTATTTCTTTGTAAACTAGCTCATAGGCTTGGCCATCTCTCTTTGTTTAGTTTATGAGTTGAATTTAGTTAGGAGCGTCGAGATGAGTTATGGACTTATTTTGTGAGTCATGTTATATCTTAATGGGTTAGAATATGTGATCCAATCTCGACTCATTTTTGACCCAACTAAAGGGAGACTATAAACTAAACTCAAAGTTCGAGTTGCAAACTTATGATAGGTATGCTATCCCACACACGACCCTCCTGGCCTCAATAGGGACTGTCTGTTAGTCACCGAGTTTCTTCTCAAACTATGAACTTAGACCATAGTAAACTCTAAGATATCGGAAATTCTGATGCACAAAATCCTAGAGGGCAAGTGCAGAGCATACTCCAGGATTTTTCTCAATCATAGTGTTTGTTCAAAACCATCGTTCTGGACTAGAAGAGAATGTGAGTGTTTAGAAGATCATGTCGAAAGTAGAGTACATAACACATTTCTTATTTCACTCCCTGGTTTTTACAATGGGGACTCATTGCTCTTATATAGGCAAATGAGGATATAAGCGACAAGAGATGGCTGACTAGCCATGTTAGGACACAATTATGAAAGACACTAGAAAGTACACTAGCCACTTATGGGCTGCAAACATAGGGAGTTCTACAGAAATCCCGTGACAGGCTATGAACAGTGATTTTTCGCCTGGTGCTACAGTAAAAGTAGACTGGATGAACAGTGAACAGTGTACAGTGACTGGTGAATAGTGATTTGTAGCGGCTATTTTGGCTACGCTCCATCTCTAACATTGTAGTCATAGTCTGAGTCATCAGAGTTATGATGAGCTAGTTGTTCTCTAAAGAGAACGTCTTCATCGATGTCTGATGGGCTGGAGCCTCTGTCTTTTTCTCTTTTGAAAGCACGGATGAGATTTTCGATTTCTTCTGCCGACAAGTCTGGTGGACGAGAGGAGCTAACACCGAAAGAGCCGGAAAAAGGAGCGTAATTTGGGGTGTCTTCCCAAGGGTCTTGTGAAAGCGGCCCCCCCATGGATCATAGGGGGTGGAGGAGTCTGGATTGTTCTGCCGAAATGTATGGAGAGCCTCTTGAATCTGTTCTCTTATGGAATCATAAGCTTCAAGGTGGTCCCAGGAGATAGGCACCTGGGCGGATGGCCATGCTTCTAGTGGGATGGTGTGATTTTCTTGACATATGATTCTCTAGAGTTCTCGTGATGCTGGTCTGCTCGTGGTAATGGAGTATGGAAGTATCTGATGAATTCGAGCAAATTCTTGAAAACTTGAGGCCTATAGCTTGAAGTTCCTACAATAGAAGGTTTGTTAGAAATCCATCCAGATAGATGAGAAAATGTCCATGGTCGGCGGAACAGGATAATAGTGTGTCTTTCTAGTTCAGGCCTTCCTTGACGATTTTGGACTTTGAAGAGTTCTCCCAAATATTGGAGTGGTTTATACCATGCAAAAATGTCTAAGAGATATCTTTGGTTATGAACTTGACCTCTCCGTCTTTTTTAATGACCTGCAAAATTTTATCAGTGGGGAATTCAATGGCTATGGTATACAAGTTGAACATGTACCAAAATAACCATTTAAGATCTTCTAGGAATTCGTCATCAGGAGACCATTTGAGGGGATGAATGAATAGATATTGCGGATGAAGACCATCTGGTCTGAGCATTAACCCACCATGTTCTCTGAAGATTCGGAGGTGATATTCCCACATTAATCTTGGGAGTCTGTCTTTCAGGATATTGTGGTGAATTGCTAGTGGAACATTAGGAGGATACTTAAGGCTTGGCCAACCACCTTGTATATTGGTGGTGCGGTATGTGTCTCCAAAAGGTTCCTTCTTGACATACATATTGATAGCCTCCAATGGTTCTTTTGGTCAAGACAATAAATCGGCAAGGATATTCTTAGTCCCTAGAATGTGTTTGACTTCAAATGAGTATTTAGAAAACCACTCTGCCCACCAGAGCAATTGTAGATAGGGAACTTGCTTTTATTTGAATTTTAGCATCTGGGGGAAAGATGACATATCCATTTCAACAAGAAAATGGTGTCTAATGAGGTGAAATTCAAACTTCTTGATGCCATACTTGACTGCAAGTATCTCTTTAAAAGTGGAATGGTAATGGATTTCTACTTGAGAGAATCGACCACTTTTGTAGGCACAAATATGCCTAATTTTATCAATTTCTTCGAAAAGAATGGTTGCCCAATATTTGTCGCTGGCATTAGTTTGGAGAATTTGCTTGCCAGTGGATGGGATTTTTAAAGGAGGAAGGTGTTGCAGGAGCTGTTTAAGCTGTAAAACAGCTTGAGTTTGTTTAGGTCCCCATGGTGGGGGATTTTTCTTGAGCATTCGCTGGAGGGGTCTCAAATATTTTGAGATGTGGGGAACAAAATCTCGCAAATAATTGACAATGCCAAAGAATTGCTGAATTTGTTTAGTATTGAAATCCTTTTCAGGAAATTTCTGAAGTTCATCAGCAATATGAGGTTTGGGGCAGTAAGTTCCTTCTTTCAGGCGCATGCCAACGAATTCAATTTCCTTCTGGGCAATAATCATTTTCTTTTGGGAGAGCATAATTCCATGCTTTTTGACAATATCAGCAAATTGTGTCAAAAGTTGACAATGAGATTGTTCATCAGGACTGAACAAAAATATTCATCAATATAGATCTGGGAGTTTGGAAGGATAGGCTCAAAGATTTTGCACATAGCCTTTTGGAAAAGGGAATGTGCAGTTTTGAGGCCAAAAGGGACAACTATCCATTGGAAGTGTTGGTTTGGGATACAGAATCCGATTTTGGATTTGTATGCTGGGTCAATACCCAATTGCCAAAATCATGCCTTAAGATCAAACTTTGAATATATTTTTGCTTGGGCCAGGCTAAGAAATAGAGAATTTCGATGGAGCAATGGGAATTTATTATCTTGAAGGAACTGATTCAGAGGTTGATAATTAATTACTAACCTCATTTTCCCATGATTCTGCTTGGCCCGTTTGTTGACATAGAATGCTTCACATGCCTATTGAGAGTCAGAGGGTTCAATGAGACCTTGTACCAGTAGTTCTGCACACTCTTGTTGAGTAAGTGCGAGATGTTCTGGGCTCATTCCAGAGTGGCTGGCTTTTGTAGGATTGATGTCTTCATTTTTCTTGAAGGGAAGTTTGACATAAAAAAGAGAATTTTTCCACAAGGGCTGTGTGCAAGTTTGGGAAAACTGGGAATGTGTCTCAGCGCAAGAGGAAAGTAAACTTTGGATTATTGGGTCCAGCATGGCTGGTTGGAGAGCATAAAATCGTTTGATTTCCACAAATTCCCTAAATTGATTTTTGAAATGAAGGCCATGGAAAATGATTCTAAGCTTAGGAAGTTGGGTCAGGATGTCCCAACCAACGATGATATCTTTGTCTGGAGACCTGGAACCAAGAACTTTGGTGATAATAGAGCACTGGGGAAAGAATTGAATAGTAATGGATTTACTACGGTACTTGGTAGCAAAAGTGTCACCAAAAGCGAAATTGAAATACTTGGTGTAGGGTTTCCAAAATTTTTCTGGGAGTATCTTTGTGTCTAGGATGGAAGAACTTGCTCCAGTATCGATGAGTGCCACCAAAGGGATTGGTTTATGGTATTTAGACAAGAGGATATGAATGGGAATATACGGATGATGGACATGTTTGTTGAGATCAATTTCTGCAAGTGAATCAGGGAAGAAGGTGAAAACAGCATTCTCAGAATCTGAGACTGAGTCTAAACTATATGTTTGGATAGCACAGAGAGTATTTTCAGACGGTTGGTCATCTAAGGAGAAGATGGACTCAATGTCCGAATCATCAAGCTAAATGCCGTCTTTTTGGCGATTTTGTCAATCAAATGGCTTCCACTCTTCTTTGCCTTTGGATAATTTTTTGCAAAATGTCTTTTTTGTTGCAAACATAACACCTGTCTTTATTTCGCTTCTTAGAGGAGCGATGAGGGCTTTTTCGCAAAAATTTCCACTTACCTTTGCTTTTTCCTTTGCGTGTCTTTTTGAAGGAAAGCCGTTTAAAGTGTCTTTTCTTTTTGCATCCTGTGCAGGAAGGATCGAAGCAATCCTTGGGACATTTGATTTTTAGACCGGGTTTAAAGCACGCCTTATCAAGATGCCTGTTTTCTTTGAGAAAGCTTTAGAAAGCTTCTCTTTGGAGGCAAAGTTCTTCAATGGCAATATGGACGGCTTGCTGGATTTCACTAAGAGTAGCCTCTGTTATGCTTTTCTGCCTTTGTTGAAGAGTTTTCTCTACAGCTTGGCTAAGTTCTCTTGGGATAGATGCCAAGAAAATAGGCTTGAGGTTCTAGTCTGCACCAAGTAAATAAAATAACTTGATCATAGCTTGGAAGTGCCGATCAAGATCTTTACGCCCTAAAGAGCAACATTTTCGGTCAAAGAACTCCTTTCTTTTGAGTTCTTTGGAATCTTCAGGTTTGCCAATGAGGTACATGTGAATAATCTGGATAGCGTTATCCAGAGGTTGAGTCAAGAGATACATTTGATCTTGTTCTGAAGCAGTATGCCACCAGTCTTTAAGGGCTCCTGTAAAACGGCTGGTAAATTCCAAAAGAATATCATAAATGCTAGGTTCAGAAATATGTCTGGCAGTGAGCCAAGCATGGAATTCTTAGAGTTTATCATGCCACTTATAATATGGAATGTCATCTAGGGTAAAATAAACTTTGGATGATGAGGCTGTGAAAGATTGGGTTGCATCAGGTTGATCATGGTGATGTATTTCGGGTTTAGAAAATATTTCTTCATATTTGACACTATCTGCCATAAACAAGGTTTATTTCGAAGAAGATCATTCGATAAGAATATTGGAATTGGACTCAGATGAAGTTTCAACATGTCTTGTTGTGGATGTTTTGATGACAACAATTGAAGGAATCTGATGTCGAAGAAAGTTTTCGAGTGGATTGGAAATAGTCAAGGTAGCAGGTGGATTTCTAGTAGAGGGATCACTGGGAGGGTGTTCAGGTGTACCAGGAGGGGATGATGAAACTGAAGATTCTGTAGAAGATTTCTTCTGCTTTTGTTTAAGCTTACGAAGATTTTCACGAAGGATCAGGAAATTACTCCGGGATAGAGGGGCGGTGAACTTAAAACAACAGCAAATGAGGATGATGATCCAAAAGATGATTCTGGCTTTAGTGGTAGAGAAGGAGAGGAAAAAAGAGGTGGATAAATTGGAGTAAATGATGTTGACTTTTGAGAATTTGGATTTGTCTTTTGAGTTTCTCAATTTCTGGTTTCTGATCTTCAAAATAATGGTTAGGAGGTGTCTGCTTGGTCTCCAGCAGGTGAAGCCTTTTCTGGAAGTCTTTCAACATTCGACAGGATAAATCAGTAGTTTTGTCGACGTGTTCTGTAACATCCTGAATTTTGACCCATTCCGAGATAGGTGAAATGGTTATTTTATCAAAGCACTGTTAGTTACGTGTACTCTGAGTTGGCCCCTCACGAGTTAACTAACTGTTCGGCAATGCAATTAAGGATCGGTACGCGTACGACTAGTGAATTTAATTAGGGATAGACCGCTCGACCATAAGAATCAAAGAGGAATAATACTACATTGTTGCAGGACAATTAGCGAACGGAAATAAATCGAGTTGGCAAAAATACGAGGTCGGATTGCGGGTGATTCCGCACGACTTCGATATTATTGCGACGACGTTAAACCGATTTCCTTTTGGCCTTGTACTCAATGTGAGCAATTAACCTCTCGTGATTACATGACAACCGAGGATCGCCCTAATTTGAATGCACGATCATGGATTGAAAAGTTATCAACCACGGGTCAAACGCGCGAGAGCCCCTAAACGCCGCCCGAAAGTTAGGTCGTACTAAAGTCGCGATTGATCGATGTTAACCACAAATTTCAATCCGGTATCGGGTATCGAATTTTTAAGGGTGTCGAGACTAAATATTGGATATTGTTTCATTGATTCTCGGATTTATTGGTGAGCCCGAATTATTGGAAAGGGATTCAACGGGCCGAGTTCTGGAGCCAAATATTGGGAATTTGTGCTTCAGGGGTAAAAAGACCAAAATACCCCTAGAGGCTTGAATATGATTTATCTTGTTTTGTCTTGTCTTATTTTCTTTTTCTTTTCTTTTCTCTTTCCTTCTCCCTTAAGTTTCGACAGCCCCCTTCCCCACGTTTTTCTTTCTCTTCTTCCTCACGTTTCTTCCCTTGGTCGACAATCCCCCTTGCCCCATCTTTTCTCTTTTCCCCTTTTGACTTGTCAACCCTTTTCTTCTCTCTCTTCTTTTTCCCTCTGACACCCATGTGGGTGTGTGTGTGTGTGTCTCTCTCTCTCTTCCGCGCAGCTTGCGCAAGCACGTTTAGCCCCCCTTCCCAGCCAGCTTCTTCCTTTGTTTCTTCTTCTCCTCCTTCGGCCAACGCCGGTGGCTGCTGTTGTTGCTCTTGTGTTTTCTTGCTGCTGCCACCCATCACCACCGCAAAGACTGCGTCGCCCAGCCCAACTCGCCGCCGGCCCCGCGAGCTGGCCGCACCGCTCCCCCTCCTCCCTCGTCCGAGTCCGCCGCTCTGTTTCGTTGTTTCGCTTGCTGTTTGCCTTGCTATCCGCTGCTTTCTTCTTGCTGTTTCGCCGTTGGAAGTTGCTGCCGTTGTTCTTTGGCCGCTGTTCGGGACACACCGCCGCTGTCCAAAGACGCTGAGCACTATTCTCTCTTTGTTCAGCACAAAACAGCTTCATCGGAAGCTATTTTGTTGGAAAACGGCCGCCGGTTGTCGCCCGTCGTTGTCCCCGAGCGAGCGCTCGTTCCCTTCGCCGCCGTCGCGCTCGTGTCGTCGGATTAGCTAAACCCGTGAGTCGATTTTCTAAACCTTGCTTAGGGTGCTAAACTCCATTATGGTGATTAGTTTAATATTAAGCTTGATTAGTACTTTTGAATGACGAATGATTAGTGTTTTATTATTATTTGATTAAGCATGTTTAGTGTTAATCGTGGTTAGAATAAATTAATTGCGGTTAGAGTAATTGTAGTTGGTTAATCGCGGTTAGATTAAAGTAATCTTGGTTGGGTTAATTAACCATAGTTGGGTTAGACCGGTAACCATGATTAGTATTAATAAATATTATTATTATTTTTGGGACAAAATAATAATTATTTATTAAATTCGGAATTATTATTTATTATTTTCGGAATTAATTAATCTATTATTAATTTCGAAATTTGTTGTTATTATACTTGGGTAATAATTAATTAATTATATTTGGAGATGAAATGATTAATTAGTGGTGGATGATTAATTATTCTTGGATGTTGAATATTGATTGTTGGATAATATTATTCTTGGATGTTGAATATTTATTGTTGAATAATTATTAATGGAATATGTTTGGAATAAAGTATTATTTTTGGAAAGTACCTTATTTATTAATTGTGATATTGTTTAGTATTTTCGATTATATATTGAGTGGATTATTGTTTGTATTTTCCTCACGTGGATTATATATTGAGTGGATTATTATTCGTATTTTCCTCACGTGAATTATATGTTGAATACATGTATATATGCTGCCTTTGATGATATTGTTTAATATATACTCGGTGGAGTAAATTCACGG
Source organism: Corymbia maculata (assembly GCA_014182735.1). NCBI lineage: Eukaryota > Viridiplantae > Streptophyta > Magnoliopsida > Myrtales > Myrtaceae > Corymbia > Corymbia maculata. The sequence goes on from CM024687.1 coordinate 14,243,335, forward strand.
ACTGCGATTGTGAATTAGGGTTGAGTATATTCAGCATATTTGTGTGACTACGTGTGAAAGGCATTTGTATTCATGTGACCTCGTGTGAAATATTATCGCATTACATGTAGAGTTTGCGATGAATTGATATGTACAAGCACGAATCATGTCTGCATTGGCTGCATTACAAGATAATGAAATGAGCATGATTAATTGATGTGCTTGCGTGGTCACGTAAGAGCCCGTCACCCAGTGGGGATCGTGGTTGACGAAGTCTGTATTATCGGAATGCCCGGGCGGGGTCCGGATGCGGGTCACGGTAGAGGCCGGATCAATGCTCCTTCGGGAATGCCGTCTGGGGGCTAGACGTAGCCGTGCCCAATGTAGTGGGACGATGCCCGGTTATGCGGTTGACTACCAACTTGTGTGTTGGAAGGAAATTCCCCCAAATGTGTTAATAAATGGAACACGAGAAAGTGCATGGTGCATGAGACAGTTTGAAAAGTGTTCTGATTGTTTGATATAATTGCTGCATCGAGGTGAGCATATGATAAATTGTATCATGCAGGTTGCGTGTGGCAAAAGCGAGGTAAGGATGCCTGTGATTGCAATTGTTGCTGTTAATAATTGCATATGAGCCTTGGTCTAATCGTGCATCCGTTAATAGTCGATTGGGTGTTACTCGTTGTTGAATTGCGGCGATAGAGACATTGCACGTCATGGCGCACTCGAGGCGAGTAGGTCTCCTAACCGAGGCTTAGGATTTTGATTTGCCGAGATTTATCTCACTGGTTATTGAATAACCACTTGTAGGTCCGTAGGATGGAGGATCGACGCGCGTAACGGCTCGTGGCCGTTTCGAAGGGAGTAGATTGACCTCGGCATGTTGGTTTCTTTGGCTCGATAGGAAGATGCCCGTGGTAAGGGCTTGTACTTGTAAACTTCCGGGGTTAATCGGTAAATAAATAAAGCAAGTACTTTGGAATGTGTTATTATTGGGTTTTCCCGCTATCCTTGCTTTTGTAATTGACTAGGGAATTATGATTTGCTTCCGCATGCGTTTAATTAAAAGATAAAAATAACGGTCGGCGATGGATCCTGGAGAGTCACAACTCAAATGACCGCAAGAGAACAGGGGTTGTCGCGGACTCGAGAGTCGGGTCGTGACATGTTCGAGGCGTGTAGTAATAGTGTCAAGAAGCTCGTTTTGGGCTAAAGCATTTTCAGTCTGTCAATTCAAAACGGTTTCGGCAACAGATGGCTGCTTGCGTAGTGGGGTTTGGTACCTTGGGTGAGTACTGATACCTTTGGTGTGGATCAGAGAATTTTTCCAATGGAGGAAATTTCCAAGTATGGGTGTTGGTTCCTGATGATTCTGTGGCCTCAAGTGGAGGGAAGTCATCAGGATGAAACATGCATATACTGGATAGGACAGGGGGTGGAACAGGTTTAGGTAAACAAGTGCCTGGCCTAGGTAGATTCAAAGGACATGAAGAATTCTTTTTTACCCATTTCTGGATCGGCTTATAAAAAGGGGAAGTGATCATAGGTCCGGATGATGGTAGTTGAGGAGAAGAAGCTGGCTTACAGGGTGGTGGAGGTGAGGTTGTTACAGGAGACTTAGGTGGTCCATAAGAAACAATGAACTGATATCGGCCACCATATTCTCCAAGAGGTCCAACAGTTGGATCTCCATCAAGATACCTTTGGTATAGAGTATCCTTCTTCTTCTTCTTCCTTTTGGACGAAGGTCTGTCATCTTCATCTTCAAATTTTTTGCAAGATGAGCAAGCATAATCTAGATCCCAAAAACAATGCCTAGTAGGGTCATTGAAAAGGTGAATCGGCTGTCCTTGAGAACCAAAAGAATGGACAAATTGTTTATCATCTGGTTCGTTTGAGACGGGATCAGTGGGACAGGGTGTGAAATGAAGAATGGTAGAAAAAATAGAGGAAGGTCCCTCATTGGTTTTACTGAACTTGATTGCAACAGTACCATTTTTTTTCCTGGTGAACTGTGGTTCATTGGATTGGATCGATTTGCAACTCTGGTGGAGTTTTTCGTAGTTGGTGACCTAACTATCAGGGAGGAGCTTAACAAGCTCATTTCTCGGGATCTGGCGGGGAACATGGATGCAGGAGGTCTGGTCATGATCGACCGAAATAACAAGAGCATCTTCAAAATTTGGAATGTTGAGATCCATGGCATGATTCTGGACACGATAGATCATTTGGTAGTGTAAGGTAGCAGCAATAGATCCAAGAGTCTGAGGGGCTTCGGTGATTTGTAGCTGAACCTTAAAAACAGTGAGCAGGTTGGGATCTACAAGAGCGATATTAAAATTTGGGAAAAATGTAACAAAGACAGTTCCCACATTCATTGTTGTCTGGATGGTGCCAACACATGCTTGCTGGTATTCCAAAAATCTAGTGTCTAACAAGGCTATCCTTGTAGTAACAAGTAAGCATTTTCGGCCATAAAAGGTTAAGGCAAGGCGAATGGCTCCAAAGTGGAGATGAGTATAACCTTGTTGAATTCATTGAGATGGAAACTTTGGTGGTATCTGAAGAGTGATAAACTGTTCTTGTTCGGTTGCCTGAATAGGGTGTTGATCAAAACGGGAGGATTGAACATACTCTTTTATGATGCGAGGGTATGTTTGATCAAATGTTTGATGGATCGGAGTTGAGAGAAAGAAGGTGGTTTGGCGAAAGTAGTGTAGGGATTCATCATGGGGAGTTGGGTTTCTAAAATCTTACTATCCTCTGTGAGGTAAGCAACCTCATAAAGATAGTCTATCTTTGAACATGAAGACTTTCAAAGTTCTGGTGAAGGCTGGAGAGAAAGGTTAGAGGTAAGAGAAACATGAAGAGAAATCTGATGTTTCCATTGGAGAAGAGGTACTCTTCTAGTGACAAAACATGATAATGACCAAACTAAAATGATTCAAAGAAATCTAGGCTCTGATACCATAAAGGGAGACTATGAACTAAACTCAAAGTTCGAGTTGCAAACTTGTGACAAGTATGCTATCCCACACATGGCCCTCCTGGCCTCAATAGGGACTGCTTGTTAGTCACCAAGTTTCTTCTCAAACTATGAACTTAGACCATAGTAAACTCTAAGATATCGAAAATTCTAATATACAAGATCCCAGAGGGCAAGTGCAGTCATTTTAGACCCATTTTAGATCAATTTTTAACCCAATTGTAAAACGTGTTTTTTTTCTTTGAGTTATCCTCAAGCTCGGTGAGTGGTGATGACCTATTAGTGATCGCGACACTCCGCCGCTCACCTCCACCCCATCTCAATTTATAGGTTTTTTATAAAAATATATTTAATTGGTGAAATTCTTTAAAGATATTTCAATTTATAGGTTTTTTACATTTTTTATTTACTATTTTTTTTATTTGATTTGAAGTTTTATTCATTTAACATAGAACTTAGAATGAGTTTGGGTTTTTCTATAATAATAATGGCTTTTAACAATACGGGTCGGGTCGGGTATGGGTTACTAGATCTACATTACATGAATATAGGTCAAAACGGGTTAAATTGGTCAATATGGGTTGGACCATTTTTGACCCGACCCAAACCCGACCCGACCTACCCATTTAACTAGTCTAAATTTAGTCTTTGGCCCAATGGCCGAACCATATTGGGTCAAACGAGTTGACTGGCCTAATTCCACCGATCCCAATTTTCCAAATTATCCTAATTATGCCCAAATTAATATTTAAATTGATTTCATTTGACTTAATGGAAGTTTTAATGTGGTCTTTTGGTTTTATTGTGAAAGGTCAGCCATGGCCTTGTTTTTGAAGGTTGACAAATTTGAGCTAAAAATCTCAAAATTGACTAGAAATCTTGCATTGTCATAGTCTCTAAATCAAATATATAAAGGACGAATCAAATCAATTAAATTTTGGTTTTTTTTATCAATGGTCAAATCTTCTATTTGACAAAAAATTTAACCCTCGTTGGTCTTATAAAAAAAAACTACAAATTAAAAGCTTAAATATACATATAAGGATGGAATTGATGTCTCTTTACGACTTTTACGAATTTTATGAAGTGCTGACCTAGACTTGACTTTTTAGGTTTGACCAAAAAGTCAACATTTGTTTTATTGGGAAAATGACACCTAAATGTAAATGAAATAAGATGCTTTTGGTTTTTATACAAAAGTGGAACTCTAGTGACAGAAACTATTCTTTTTGACCGTGATACAATCTCAGAGATTAGGGTTCCAGAGTCTCGAGTTTTTATTTTGTTGGACTTGCTAGGAAAATTTAGTTTCTAAAAATATAAAGGAATTTTGCTTTCAATCAAAAGGGCTTTCGTCAGTCATTTCTGTAAAGAACGATTTTTCCTTTTTAACAACTCAATTATATTCTAGAATATAAGGAGAGGAAAAATTGTGTTAAAAATAATTTTAATCGAAAAATCAAAGAAACTTTAGTTGTTAAATTCTCCCCATGATCAATTTTAATGTAAGAGATAATAAAGCCAAAAATGTATGAACCTTAGCATAAGTTCAAGCACTCGTCAATCATAATTAAGAAATGTTCGTTCAAGAAAATAGATAAAAGTAGAAGGAAGGATAATGGAGAAATATATGAGAAAACATGGTCAATATATAAGTTGATTAATAAGAGAATCCATGCATTGACAAAAAGTCACCAAATCACAAACGTTCAAATTGCAAGTTAGGGTGTGTTTGGCAAATTGCCAAACAGTGAAAAATTCTATTCTTTTGTTTTTAGGAGTAAATTTGGAACAAAAATCCGTTTGGTAGACTTTTTGTTTCTAGGAATAGATTTGGAACATAATCAAGAATAAAAAAAAAGTCACTTATTTGTTCTTGGGAACAATTCGAATCAGCCAAATTTTTTAAATTTCTCTCTTCTCTCTTCTCTTTCCTTTCTTTTTCTTCTTCTTCCTATTGATCAATTGCCGGCCTTGGCCATGGCTAGCAATTGGCCAAATGAGGGCCGGTGCCCTTGCTAGCCCCTAGCGACACCAAGCACGGTGTGGCGTGAGGTTAGACCTCGTTGGCACACTGCTAGGCCAGTGACATCGAGCCAAGTTGACGCCGCCCTAGTGATGGGCTGATGGGGCTCGCTAGTGGCTAGGCGAGGCTTGGCCTCGATCTAGGCGAGGCTAACATTGCCTAACCAAGGCAAGGCTGAGAGTCGGCGGTGCTCTAGAAAGGGCGCTAGCCCTTGTTTGGTCGGTCGTTGATTGTTGGCAACTTATTAAGGAAGAAGAAGATGATGAAAAGGGAAAAGGAAAAAAAAGTATCTAAATCATTAAAAAATTAAAAGAAAATATTTTGGACTAAAACTTTTAAGGTTTTACCAAACGTATTTCTATTCGGGGAATAAAAAATTTGAACAGTTATCAAACGTCTTCAAATGCTCAAAATTGTTCTCAAGAACGTAACAAAAAAGAATTATTTCTGAGCAGAAATTGTTCTCGGACATAGAAGCATTACCATGCACACCTTTATTTGCAAATATGCATGCAAACCCAGAGTCTAGACTCGAGGGCCAGTTACCTAAGTGGAAGAATTGGCATTCTTACGATGTTTTTTCACAACAATAACAGTTTTATGGGTTAAATTCTAAATTAATTTGTCATTTAATTTTTCAAAGTGAGCATTTATCATAGGCATTATATAGAATTCTTATTTTTTATAAAACACTTCTTTTTACAAAAGATAAATAATTAATATATTTAAAGTCACTTTAGAATTTGTCACGTATTTTAGTAACTAAATATACTTTTCCCCTCTGACCAAAAAAAAAAAAAAATTTCCCCGGGTAAGTAATTTTTGGCTTGATGCTAGGCGTAGCCAAGCATACAGATTATTTTATGCAATAAACTTGAAAAAAAATTCAAGAGGTTCCAAAAAATTACTTGAAGTGTAAAAATTGAAATAACTTTAATCAATATTTTTAGAAAAAAACTATATAATTGGGAAAAGAAAGTGACTTTTTCACAATGAAGCTAAAAGTGAAAATAGATATGAACATCATTTAGTGTAATCAACAATATGAAGAATTGTTGAGGATAGTTAAAATTAGATCTTGAGCATGCGTTATGCTTGTGAGTGGGGGTGATTGGTTCTAGACTGACAAAAAGTTCTGAGGAAGGACAAAATGACTAAGGATGCATTTGATAGAGCATTCCCAATGGGCTCATTAGGAAAATGTTGGATTATTTGGTAACAATTTGGAAGTGACTTTCAATTCAAAACCGGTTTTAGAAATGTTGAAAGCCCAATGCTTGTAGGAACTAGTTTTGAGCTTTCAACGTTTGGCCGAATGCTCAAATTAATTTTTTTCTTCCAAAACTATCCTCAACAATTTCTCATATTTCCAATTTTGTCCCCGATCAATTTTTTTTCTATTAAAGAAGGAGACAACCCTTTTCTTCTTTGGCGAAGGGTTTAGTTCATTTTAAAAAAAAAAAGATAATATATATTTATATATCCCAAAGCTCATTGCAAAAGTTTTTTTTACCAAACACACATCAAAATCTATTTGTAAAGAAGTTTTACTAAACACAATTTGCATTTCTCCAAATAATTTTGGATTTTCAACATTTGTATTACATTTAAAACTCATTTGCAAAGTTGAACCAAACGCACCCTAAGAAGTACTGAAGTTAAGAATTTAGGCTATGTTTGATCCTCTAGATTTTTAACCAAAATAGGATTGGATATAATAAAATATGAAATCTAGGAGATTGTGTTAAAGTTCAAAGTCCATCGTTTGGTGATTGTGGAACAAAGTCCGATATATTCACATCATATCATATATATTGTTTGGTATGAACGTCATATTAATATAAATAAACTATAAATTTTACAAACGAAGATGATAAAAATTTATTATGACACTCATGTATACTCTATTTTTATTTGTTTTTTATTTTTTATTTATTCTCTTTTTTAATCAATTTCTTTTTTATTACGTTCTTCCTCTTCCAACATTCTTTAATAAAATTTTATTAAATAGAAAACTGTACTAATATACCTAAAATATTGAAAACCTAAAATATTGAAACACCTAAAATATGTAATAAATATATATTGTTATATTGAATTTATATTTTAAGATAGAATTAAATTGGAATATATAAAATAAAAATAAGATTAAATTAAAAACCAAATTTTTATTTTTTGTTATTCGAATGTCTTGTATTACAATTCAAATATTATATATATTAAAATATAATAATTATAGATTTGTTAATTTAAGAAGTTCGTTTATGAGAAAAATGGCTTTTTTATTATAAAATTTTATCCACCTTTATCCCATCTCTCCCATAAGATAATTTTATCCGGCCTATATTCCACTTAAATCCAACTTTATCCTGTATTGAACAAACACCAAATGTAGGATATGATAAATTTTATCTTATCATGAATTTTATCCTAACTACCAAACGCAGCTTTAGGAGAATAAGAAATTATGATCATGATTTTAAAGCTAATAGGGCAGTTTGTTTCAATTGCTAGGTGGGTATATACTTGAAACCTGTTTCCGGATTGATTTCAAAAATTTGGAACCTGTTCTGGGACCGGTTCCAAAAACAGGTTCGTGAACCTGTTTTTCAATGGTTCGGTTCGGTTTTTGAGTAGATCTGATTTGGTTGTACACCCCTACTTATGAGTGCCTAGTTTCATGCTTTTTTTTTTTCTTGGGGTCAATAAGTAAATTTCAGTTAATATCAATGTCCGAAAAATGTGCACGTGAATGCGAACAATTAAATTAGATGAATTTAAATTTCGCTAGAAATATTTTAAAAGTTGCCTGTACAGTATTTAGGGTTTTTCCCTTTTTTGGCATATAAGTAAGGCACTAACGTTTGCACGTGGTTTTCTCAATTTAGCCCCACGGACTCTTGAGTAATCTCATCTTTTGCCATCGCTCTTATATTTTCTACCTGATCCCGCGTCAGCCTCTCCCCTTCCCCTTACTGCAGCAGCCAAAAAGCTTTGAAAACCCTTGAAGCAATCCCTGATTGTCGTCCGCAACCTTCGTCGATCCTCAATGGCTCACACCACCGGCTTCGATGCTCGCCCCAGCCTCTCTCTCACTCCTCCGCGCCAGATCTTCAAAGGTTCTTCCTTTTTCCGCCCTCACTCCTTACCAAACCCTAGTCGGGGTCTCGTTTTTGTTGTTGGGGGCCCCCTTTTTCCCTTAATGTCGAGAGATGGTAGTTCGCGCAGAGAATTAGGGTTTTGTTGCATTTGGCTCGAGTGGCTTGAGCTTCGCGGTTAAGCATTTTCAAACTTCTCATGGACGCAATGGCTTGCGTGATTTTCTATGTATGTGCTGGGTTTTGGATTCGGGGTTGTGGGCATCTATTTGTTTTTGAGATTATTTGAAGGAGGGAAGTGAGTTATATTGCACCAAAATTCACAAGTTCGATATTTTCGAATTGCATCAATACAAGTTTTCAACTTTGATAGTTTTGGAATAATTTTCTCTTTGTTTCTGCGAGGTGCTTTAGAAATCGCTGTTGTTTTTTTCTGGTCTTTCCGCCTTTTTATGTTTTCCGCTGGTTGGTGATATTTGATTGTGTTTATGGTAGATTTAATTCGTTATTGTGGGATGTTTTGGTAGTCGGGTTGCACTGCGAAATGAGCCTTTTGTTCCTGCTGTTGAAGGATGTCTTTTTACCCTACAAAATTTCTTTTATCTGTCAGATGACAAGACCATCCTTTTTATAGTTGATGAGAATTTGTTGTTAATGTTGATGTTAGTTTGAAGCCGTTTTGTTAATTTTCTTCCTGAAAAGAGTTCCGTAGGCAGCAGACGAGAGGTATAATATTCTTAGGCAATTATTCCATGTGTGCAGTTTTGTTCTCTGCTATGGAGTATTTAGTTGATGGTGGGTTTCATGGATGTTGACACATTAATCCTAACAAAAACAGATCTTGATAGCCTCGGCTTCGAAGCTCCCTTGGGCTCAGCCTCTCTATCTTGTAACCTATGCCCTCCGTGTCCCCCAGGCTCTTCAGTAGATTAGATCATGTAACATGTAAAATGAAGTTTTCCAGCTTAGTAGTTGATTTGTATGAATAACATCCTCATTTATCTGACTTCTGCAGATGTTCAAGGATCAGAAAATCCAATCCCATTGTCACCGCAGTGGCTTCAGCCAAAGCCAGGAGACACTAAACTGGCTCTGGGACCTGGGGTAAGTCACTGTTTTTGGGAAACTTAGTTTCTGCCGTTTTACCTCTTGACCTTCTCGTTCTGCACTTCTGCTTTTCAGTTAGATATTTGGGTTTGAGATTTTTCTTACTTCTTTTTAGTTTGCACCTTTCTTAGATTGCCTTGACTGGTTTATCATATTTCATGAGATTTGTGATAGATATTATATATCAATCAGGAAAACAATTTCAGCCCACACTCAATGCATGGCCGCTCAGAGATGACCAAGTTGCCTGAAAATTGTGATGAGATGGCCGATACCCAGAAGAAGAAGGATGTTTTCAGGCCATCCTTGCTTGACATGGAAACTGGTCGTCGTGACCGCTGGCGTGATGAGGAAAGAGACACCAATTCCTCTATCCGTAAAGACCGTTGGAGGGATTTTGATAGGGAGCTTGGAGATACCCGTAAGACGGAACGTTGGGAGAACTCTGCAAGATCCTTTGGGGAGGTGCGTCGAGCCCCATCCGGGCGATGGACTGAGTCAGGTAGTAGGGATAATAATAGTCATGAGCAACGCCGCGATAGCAAATGGAGCACTCATTGGGGTCCTGATGACAAGGGTGCAGATGGTGTGCGTGAGAAGTGGATGGACTCTGGGAAAAATGGTGATGTTCCAAACAAAGGTTTGGTTCCATTAGGCAATAATAGGAAGGATGAGGATCATATTAGGCCATGGAGACCAAGTTCGTTGCAAGGTCGATCCAGGGGGGAACCTCCTCACCAACAAGCTCCAACCAACAGACACGTTCCTGCATTTTCATATGGTCGTGGTTCTGGGGAAAATGAGCAGGCACCCTTTTCTCTTGGACAACCTAAAAATAACTCTGGTGGAAGCTCATTTGACAGAACGATGCCACCTGCTGTGATGGTTTCAGAGAAGGGTGATTCTGTCCATGAGTCTTCTGCTTTAAGATATAGCAGAACTAAACTGCTTGATATTTACCGAAAGACTGATGTGAATTCACTTCAAAACATAACACATGGGTTCACACAAGTGCCTTCACTTACACAGGAAGAAGTGTCAGAGCCTTTGGCTTTATGTTCACCAAATTCCGATGAATTGGTAACTTCTGTGAGAAAGATAGTAAATGGAGTTTATTTATATTTTCTGCTGTTGATTTTATTTTTCACATTTTGAATAGGTTGTTTTGAAAGGAATTGATAAGGGGGAGATTATAACAAGCGGTGCACCCCAGATCTCAAAAGATGGATCTGTTGGACGCAACTTGATTGGCTTTTCACACTCCAGACAGGCCAGAATTGGTAATCCATCTGTTCTTCACATGATAATGCTTGGTGCTGAGATGTATTTCCGTGCAGGCAGAACTGATGTTCAAATTGTATTTTCTTAGCAGAAAGCAGGGAAGATGTTCCTATTGATTCTGATGATGTCAAAATTGAAGTATCCCAAGGTAGTAGTGTGAAATTCCCTGAGGTTTTGTCCCATGAAAAGCAGTACTCAAAGGGGTCTACCTTGAGAATGGAAAACTTTCGGGATCCCAGGCCTTATCCCGATGCTAAGTTCAAAACAGAAGGTATATATTTATGACAAAGACAAAAGACAGACACATAATTGTCTTAATATGTTCATTAGGCAATTTTGGCAAATTTAGAGAATCATGATGATCTATACAAAAAGTTGGTTTTGAGATGTGGAAGAAAAATTAATTCATTTGTTTAACATTGCATGATTCTGTGTAATCTTCTTGAAGTGGAGGCGGCGATGAAAATTCACCGGCAATTATCATTTGTAGGTTTGCATAGAAGTTTATTTGGAATTTATAAATGTTATGTTGGTAATATTATTGATTGATCTAGGACATGGCTGTAGCTTATATAGTTGCATCCTTGTGACTTTGTATATGTATGGTGGATATCATGGATACGGTTCTTGTTCTTTCAAGATGGCTGCATGCCATGGAAGTGAGGAGTTCTCTTTTCACTCGACTTAATTCATGGTTTTAGCATTTTTCAGTAGCTAAATGCTTTATAATTGCAGCTTTTGGAGAAGATGTTGACTCCAGAAAGGCTAATGATGGGATAATCAGTAGGGAGTCAGTCTCTCAGGGAAACAATTCTGCAAATCCTGTCTCTGCATGGCGTGCATCTGTGTTGGGAGATCGCAATCACTCATCTTCAAACGATTTAAGTGATACACCAAACGACATACGGCCTGGAGCCCCTGGAATTTCTTGGTCACAGCAACAAAAGGGTATGAGTAATGATTGGGGAAGTCATCTGGGACATTTGTCCTACTTGAAGGATGATGAGAAATTGCTAAATGAGGATAGGCTCTCTTCTGCTGGCATGGGAAGGGAACAAGAAGCAAGGCGACCTGTGCAAACTCCTCCAGAAGAGTTAGTTCTTTACTATAAGGACCCTCAGGGTGAAATTCAGGGTCCCTTTTCCGGTGGTGATATCATTGGATGGTTTGAGGCTGGATACTTTGGCATAGATTTGCAAGTTCGCCGAGCAAATGCACCAAATGATGTGCCATTTTCTTTACTCAGTGATGTTATGCCCCACCTAAGGGCAAAAGCAAGGCCCCCACCTGGATTTAATGCACCAAAGCAGAATGATAATGCAGATGCAATAATCAGGCCAAATTTTGGTACTTTTGGAAAGGTTGGTGCTGAAATTGATCTTAGGAGTGAGCAGAGGCACAAACAGGGTTCAACCACAGAGGCGGAAAATCGATTCTTGGAGTCATTGATGAGTACTCCAAACAGTATGCCCATGGAGAAGTTCCCCTTTTCTGAAGGTGGGTATGCAATGACAATGTTATGAACTTTTGTTTAAGAGCTTTTGTATTTTTATGGTTGTGAACTGGGAAATTACGGATGCCATAGCTGTTGTAGTATAATCAGAGATCGTACATAGTTGAATTGGATGAAATAATGAGCCATGTGACTGCTTTTGCTTAAGATCGGAGGTTGGTTCATGGGATCCTCTAGATTCAGACCCTAGTTCTTTTATTCCAGAGTCAGATACTTGTATAATTTCCCAATTGTGATCTTATTTATTGAGTGCTACATATTTAGTTTCATTTGTTTCAAATAAGTTGGATTTACTTCGATTCTGTATACTTTCATTGAATAGAAATTTAAGCACAGTTGGCATTAAACTCCTAGGGCGTAGATGTAATAGCATTTGCAAGAGCAAAGCTTTTTGCCCTGAAAACTGGAAAAGTGCAAACATTACTCAATTTTGGTCTTCTGCATTTCCAGCCATGTTTCCATGCTTTTGTGATGTAAGTCTGAAATCCCATAAATCCATTGAATAACCAAGCTTAGACTTAACTGGGTTTGCTGGGGCAGCTTGCTAAGTTCAATGAGCTCCCCCCCCCCAAAAGAAAAAGCAAAACCCTTTTTTTCTTTTTTCTTCTTCTTCTTATCAACAGTGTCATGATATCATGATTCTTGTCCTTAGTGTGCAAGACTGGGATTTTTTGTTTTGAACATGGAGTTCTTTTTCCATCCAGTTCTGTTTGCTTGAATGTCTCCTGTGGATAGTGGCATAATATTGCTGCTTCTAACTTGTTTATAGGGAGTTAAAAGTTGAAAATGGTTCTTCCTTGCTTTCTAATCTTTAGTGGAATCTTTGGTGGAAAAGATAGTATCTTTTGTCTGAAATAATTGCATTAGGATGATGAGTACTTTCTACCCCTAGCCATAGAATAGTGCACCTGATGGATTGGCTGAGCCAAGACATAGGATTGGATCACGACATGTCCCATTGCCTAGTGGGTACTTCATGTGCTAGACTCCAGGAGAGGGCTTTGCTTGATGTGATGTCTGCCTGGACATTTCTGTGTTGCCAGCAAAATGAAAGAAAAGAGAAACGAAGAAGTACTTGCTAATTGAGAAACTCACAAGAGTTAATATTCCTCATGTGGTACTGCAGGTATTATATTGGAAGGACCAATTTAATGCAAGTTTTTCTCATGTACCCATACAAAAAATTTCATCTTATACAAGGTTGCAGTTTAGTTGTTAGTTTCTTTTGCAACCTGAAGTTAGAATCCTTTAGCTGATATAGCAACCCAAACAAGAATTACCTGTACTTGTTCCCAGAATCTGAGCATAAAAAAGTTATAATTGATTAATGTTGTTTGTATTTGCATTGTAGGCTCGCATTCATATGTTGGAAATAATCCTAGTGGCACAGTTCTGTCTGGAGTGGATGGTGCAAACAACTATCTTTTAGCCAAGAGAATTGCTCTTGAAAGGCAGAGGTCTATGTCCGACAATCCTTATTGGCTAGGAAGAGATGGTGCTTCAGTGCCTCCTATGTCAGAGATTGCCCAAGACCCATTAGCTCTGCAACCAAATCTTCAACCATCAGCTGCCGAAAGTATTCGTTTGCCTCATTCTCAAAGTCCTGATCTCATGCCAGTCCTTCAAGGCTTATATGACAGGTCTTCCTCTGGTATAAATAACGGAATAGCTGGTTGGTCAAATTTCCCTGCCCAGGGAAGCTTGCAGGATAAAGTTGACTTGCATCTTCCTCAGAACCTCCCTCCACAAACTCCCTTTGGGATTCAGCAACAGAGACTTCAACCTTCTTTAACTAATTTGCTTGCTCATGCTGTAGATAATTCATCTACTAACTTAACGCCTGAAAAGTTACTCTCATCTGGCTTGTCTCAAGACGCGCAGCTGCTAGGCTTGCTGCAACAGCAACAGTTGCTGCAGCTTCATTCTCAGTCGCATATTCCAGCACAACAATTGTCCCTTCTGTTGTTGCTTAAGCGGCAAGAGGAGCAGCAGCAGCTGCTGCGGCAGCAACAATTACTCTCTCAAGCTTTAGCAGAGCAGCAGGCTTCCCAGTTTTTGCGTGAACCAGCTTATGCTAATTTACAGGCAGGTGCAATACCAACAGGGAATGCGTCAGGTGATCATCGCCTTCAGCCATCTCAAGAGGTGTTTCAGGCTAGGTCAACTATACCAGTGCCCCCTGTGCAGGATGAACGAATTGCTAACAATGTTAATCTACCTTCAAAAGTCACAAAGGATGTTAGTCAAAGTTCTCTCTCTGAAGCTTCTTTTGCGTCACTTTTGCCACATCAGATACTTGGTAATGTGAACCATCGCAACAATTGGTCTGCTTCAGCTCCTGATCAAATCCATGATAGCTATCAGAAGGAGCCATTGCCAGCTTCAACAGTTGGTGAGAGCTCTCCATCAGAAGTTTTTGATAGGCCTTCACAGGAGCCTTCTCATCCACTGCAAACGTTTGCTGCCTCTGAAGTCCTTACTCCAGTAATTCCTGAGAAATCATTTGAAAAATTTTCGAGGACTGATGACACTACGATGGTTGCATCCTCAAAGCCCAGAAATGTTGATTCTCTGCCTTCTGAGTTTGTTGAATTTGCTGATGCTGTTCCTTTAGCGAGGAGTCTGGAGAATGAAATGTCAGTGGCTAATCATGCTGCTGATTCTGAGGTCCAGCCTGACAGTCTTCACAAGAAGCTAACTGAGGAAGGGTTATCCAATGAATCTTCCAGAGTGTCGGAGGCAAAAAGTATTGAAGCACGTGAAGCCAAAAAGACTTCTGAGAAGAAGTCGAGAAAACAAAAATCATCCAAGTCAACCTCTGCTACAGATCAGGCGAAGGGGTCTGAAACAGCTGGTATGCAGCGTACTAAGCAATCTGAAACTGATCGGCTACTTGGTGCCGATGCACTGGTTGAGATGTGTAGAGAGACTGGAGAAGAAGTTTATGGAACATCTCCCCAGAGGATGATTGATGGGGTGACTAGTGTAACGGAAACCCTGTGGTCTCAGCAAGTCAACACAGCAAGTAAGCAATTAGATAATGTTGAAGCTGATGTTAAGAGTGCTTCTGAGCCAGACCAAGTTGCTCCTGTTTCAGCTCAAAATACACAAGTACCTTTAGGACAACGTGCTTGGAAAGCTGCCCCTGGTTTCAAGGTGAAGTCACTTTTGGAAATTCAAGAGGAAGAGCAACGGAGGGCACAGACAGAGGTGGCAGTTTCTGAGATTTCTGCAGGTATCAACTCTGTAAATTTTTCAACTCCATGGGCTGGGGTTGTTGCCAGTTCAGAATCTAAGATCTCCAGAGAGGGATTAGAAGATGTAGACAACTCTGATATTGTTGTACCTAAAAATCAAAGTTCCATTGACCCCAAGGGTAAAAAGAGTCAGTTACATGACTTGTTGGCTGAAGAAACATCTGGAAAGTCTAGTCAACGAGAGATGGAGTTGTCTGATCGGAAACATGGTCCATTGTCTCAGCAAGCTGCCACTCAAGTGGAGACTCTGGATGATGAGAACTTTATTGATGCAAGAGAATCTAAAAAGAATCGTAAGAAGTCTGCAAAATCTAAGGCTGCTGGATCTAAGAACCCAGGTCCTGTTGCTACTGCTGATGTTTCTATTGGTTCTAGTCCTCTTGAGAAAGGTAAAAGCTCTAAGGTGGTGCCGCAGGAGAAGGAAGTTTTGCCGACGATCCCATCAGGGCCATCTTTGGGAGATTTTGTTCCCTGGAAGGTGGAAGCAACTAATTCTCAGCCTGCTCCAGCATGGTCTACTGACTCTGGAAAGCTCATTAAACCGACATCTTTAAGGGACATCCTGAAGGAGCAGGGAACTAAGGTTGCTGCTGGCCAGCGCCAAAACCAAATCCCGATTCCTCAGAAATCTCAAGCAGTTCCATCTTCCCATACTTCTTCATGGTCACTTTCTTCATCTTCTCCATCTAAGGTGGCATCTCCTCTCCAGATTAACTCCAGTGCTTCCTCTAAGCCTAAGATTAAAGAAGATGATGATCTATTTTGGGGCCCGATTGACCAATCAAAGCAAGATACCAAGCAGTATGTCACTTTTTTCATGTGTTTATCAGTTCTTGACTTGATATGTGCTTGCCTTCTGCTTTCTGTTTAATGCCATCTTTTGTGATACTTGCAATCCTACTTCTTCAGTGTTCACTAGAGCAATCAGGGTAATGTTTAGCTTTAGTTTATATGGTTTTACTATTTTCAGTTCTATGTATTTCTGACGATGTATAATATGATAGTGTGTTCTGCATAATTTGCTGACAGATAGGAGCCATTATCAATGTGGCGTGCTCTTTTTTTTCTGAATAAATCAAAACTGTATCCAGATTTATTTGAGCCTCTTTTTAATTTATATACTGTAGATGTGATGGTTGCCTGATTGAACAAACCTTGTGGGAGAAGCTCTAGTAACCAGTAATTGCTTGGTAAAAAACCTGTTCGGAAGAGAAAAGTCGAGTTCACTGTGAACAATGCACTTCTGTGTAGGTAGTTGTCTCTAGAGCAAGAGACATGCTTCTGAGTACCTTATAAACTTCTCATTTTGTTTGGTTAAGAGAAGACCTTGTTATGGAATAAATTAGTATTTCTGGGAATAAGAGATGGTAAATCTGATTGCTGACACAGATTTGTGCATTACTTTCTCAAGGGAATTTACAACTGTGGATAGTGTTAGGATGACATACTTGTTTTGGGGACCTTAGTCAAACATGGAGACAGATGAAATGCAGTTAGTTTTTTGTGTTCAACTTTTATGTCTCGACAATGTAGTCACTCCTTTCCTCGTGCTGATTACCCTGTTTCTTTTGTTGTATTGTTTTCTCATAGGATAATATTATTACCATTTTTTGCCTTGCTGAGACTGATGCTTATTTCATGTTCGTTCTGGGCAGAGGCGAATTCCCTAAACTTGCAAGCCAGACGAGCTGGGGAACAAAGAACACTCCTGTTAAAGGAACTTCAAGTGGGTCATTTAGTCGGCAAAAATCTGTTGGTGCCAGACCTGTTGAACATACTCTTTTGTCCTCACCCGCTTCTGGGCAGACATCTTTAAAGGGAAAAAGAGAAGCCATGAACAAACATTCAGGCAAGAAATTTTTTGAGAAGCTCTTTACTATCTGCCAGTTAATTGACTACTGAAATTCAATTTTTGAATACCTCTTGCAGAGGCCATGGACTTCAAAGATTGGTGTGAAAGTGAGTGTGTGAGGCTTATTGGGACTAAAGGTACTTCCTCACACTTTTTATGTTATTCTTTTGAAGTTTAATTTGGCAGTACCGTGGACCATTTATAATGTGATAATTGGTAGTATATGAAACAAAAGGTTGTCAGCAAGAGAGTGAATGAACCTTTGCAATGACTGTTCAATTTCCAGCCTATGCAACATTTTCTTTAACAGTAATAATATAGCTTAGTAAAGAGTGAAGCTTCATAATAATAGGACCCTCAAGGCATTTGATCTTTGTTATCGTACCAAAATATCGTTCACGTCATTTTTGCGGAGATCTACTTCCACTTGAGTTTAATCAATTATCTTTATTTTTCTGTAGATACAAGTTTCCTGGAATATTGCTTGAAGCAGTCACGATCAGAGGCTGAGATGCTTTTGATTGAGAATCTTGGATCCTTTGACCCCGATCATGAGTTCATTGACAAGTTCTTGAACTACAAGGAATTGTTACCAGCAGATGTACTTGAAATTGCCTTTCAAAGTCGGAATGATCGGAAGGCACCTCTCGTTGGTGGTGCCGGAGATGTGAATTCTGATGATGTAGGGCAGCTCGATTCCTTAAAAGGTCCTGACGGGCCTTCAAAAGGAGGCAGCAAGAAGAAGGGGAAGAAAGGGAAGAAGGTCAGCCCCTCAGTTTTAGGATTTAATGTCGTCAGCAACCGGATCATGATGGGTGAGATCCAATCGGTCGAGGAGTAGTTGGATTTCATGAGTTGGATGTATATACATGTTTTGATTGAATGGTCAAAGAGTACATGGCCGCCTTGTCAGATTTTTATGGCTGACCCTTTTTGTTCTTCCTTTTAGAGCAACAGCTGCGGCGCTAATTTAATCTGCTCCAGCAATTTTGTGCACTCTGTAGTTAGTCATTTTAGCTGTGTCAAACTTGTAACTTTATTGCAAGGGAACTCGTTTCCTTTTGTTTCTTGGAATACTTTGAAGATCTTTCAGTGTGATATATCCGTAGACACCCTTGTTATCGGATTCTCGTGTTTCATCACGTGAAATTAAACACTGCATTCAAAATGATGTGCAGCTTTAGGAGGGCGAATGAGGACAAAAATTAGGGTGATGGCAAAGTTTATTTTTGTGAAATCCCATGACCGGTATGCAAGAGTTTTCTTTAAGTTTCTGATTTGTTAGTAACAACAGTGAAACCTAATGTCCAGCTGCGGACTATTTAGAAAGAATTACCTAAAAAATTTTAAAATTATTTTATTTTTGTCAATTCAAATTTGGATTTTTTAATTGTGTTGATTGAGTTATAGAGTTTTTCACGTTTAATTAATGGTTGAAAATTAATGATATGAATGTCAACCATTCTACTTGATGCAATTGGTGCTGATATAAATAAATTTTGTAGTTTTTAGATAGTTTTCTTTTCTTTTTTTTCTTTTTTTTTTTATTGTGGACCCTGACCAACCACTAATAAAAGAGAAGGAATAAAGAAAAAAAAAGTAAAAGTAAAAGTAAAAAAAATTTCAAAAATATTAAAATGTTATTAAAAATTCTCTATATTAGCATTGATTGTGTCATGTATAATAATTAGTATATATTAGTCATTTCTAGTTCAAATTGTCTAGATGAATGCAATTGGCAAAATATAAAAATGTTAAAGACTCAATTAGTATAATTAAAAAGATTTTAAAATTTTTTGATAATTTTCTCCATTAACGCAAATTAAGATTTTGTTCATTTCATGAAAAATATTTACATATGTTGTTTTAGAAAATATTTTTTTAGGAAAAGAATAATATTTTCTAGTTCATCATATGATTTTATTTGAGTTTTCTTCGTGCACTCCTTTTGATAGTTTTTTTTTTTTTTTTTATTTTCTGTTTAAAAGTTTAAATTTCTATTTTTTTTTTTTTTCTTTTCCTTCGCTAGTCGCCATACACGGCGATGGCCAATGAGCTAAGGAATGAGTCGTCACCCTTTGGCAACACATGATCTCACCTATGCAGTGGTGGGTTACCGATTGAAGAATAAAAAAGAAAAAGAAAAAAAGAAAAGAAAAGAATAAAGATTAAAAAATTAAAAATCGAATATAAAAAAGAAAAAAAAGTATTAAATAATTAAAATAAGCGGTGAAAGAAAATCCTCAAAATTATTTTTCGTGAAACGAATGGAGCTTTGGAGAAAAAAACAAAGCTTCATTGATCCTGTTAATTCATAATCTCAAAATAAAACAAAGTTTCACTGATCCTATTAATTCATGATCTCTTTCCTCTATTTACATTCCCTTTCTTTTGTTCTTTGTCCACGTATTTGCTATGTGATGCAATTCAATAAGCAGCAGCTGACTCATGGCATTCCCTGATCACCACCTTCTTGTTCCCTCTTCAAATCTGCTGGTGGCAGAAAGCAATCCATGGACAATCCACATATGTTGAAGTCTACCTCCTCGATCCTCCAAGTCTCCTCGATCTTCCGCTTGTGATTTTGCGCAGCTCCATACCTAAACATGGTCACCGACGTCTTCCCACCGTGAGCGATGTTGATCCCATCCACGTATCTGTAGTCGTCGATCATCGACTCCATCGTGGTCTCCCAGAAAACACTGTCGTTCCCCCTTATGGACTTCATCCTCACTAACTTGGTGTCCTCAAAGTGTACCAAGAGGCCGGTCCTCTGGCTGAAGTAGCCCCACACCTTGTGGTGGGCAAGCTCGGTGTTTGGCGAGCTCTGCGCTTTGAGGATATTTGGGGTCGCCTCGATCTTTAGAACAAAGCAGTCTTCACCGTTGATCGTCTTCTCTCCGATGCATACCGCATCCAGGAATAGGTTGGCCGTCGATCGTGGGTCCAAGCCCTTATCACAAGTAATGAAATTTAGGAAATTTGGATCAGGCTCCACGAGGAACCAATGAAACTGAATAAATTGATTGTTAATATGATCCCCCGACTCCGATAAATTCATGATTGATGATGGCAATCGTTGAGCACTTTCGATTTTATGACCTATGATCTGGAGTTCTTTCCCTGGAAAATCTGATCCTTTCTGGTTCTGCAGAAGGGATCTCAAATCATTCCTGGATTAAAAAATGAATCCTTCCTGCTTTATTTCAATGAGAACGCTTACATCTCCCAAATCTAGTTACTCTTACCAAGATTCCGAAACGTGAAATTACCCAAGCCCGACACACGTTTCACCGAGTATACTGATTCCTAAAGCCAAAAATATAAGAGTAATCAGAGCGATCAAATTCCAACAGAGTATACCTGAAAGAAGCGGCGAAGGGGTCTTGGGGGACCACGATTGGCATGGCAAGGCTGAGAGGAAGACTGGTTCCAAGCGACTTTGCCGTCACTCCCCGCGCTCACCTTGAGTCCCGAGACCACCAGCTCGAGGTACCAGAGATCGGGGTTCTTCTGCCACAGCACAAACCCGCCGACCTCTCTGCTCCCGGTGGCGTGTATACTGCCATCGCCTTGCCGCATCTCAGATGCCGCCATCTTCACCTGCCCCACCGCGTACATGCTGTGCACAGCGTTCAGTGCCCCTTGCCCTCCTGTGGCCGCCAAGTACTGCTGGATTATGTACTGCGCGGTTGAGGCTTCCTGTTTATCATAATGCGGCAGAGAGATTAACTTTTAATTTCAATGTCAAAACGCTGGGAAAATACACGAGAAAACATCAAACAATTACATGTGTAAGCCACGAATATTCTTTATCATAAAAATACTTTTTCTCAAGGGGCAAAAATGAAAGAATAGAACATGATAATTTGCAGATTAATCAACCGTGATTTCCTAAACCCGTCAACATAAGAACTTCTTTTGGTACATAAAGTTTTGCAGCAACCAAAGTTGAACGGAGGGCAAAATATAGCTTTCCGAGCAAAATAACGAATTAATCGTCTGAAAGAGAACTAAGAACTCGTTCTTCTTCTTGCTTTTGGCGGGAAAGTTTGTTATGATAGGAGGTTAGGGGTAGGCTTACGATGGAGCAACCCTTGAGGGATCGGGTTAGAGCCTGATCCGTCTGGACCTGGAAAGGAATGAGAGGCGACCCGACGAGCTTGAGCAGGGCCATGAACTCATTCCTGGAACCGGACGACAGATGTTGCTGTGGCGGCGTTTGTGACGACGAAGAAGACGAAGTGTGCGAACCAAAGAGAAGGAGGACGTGGAGGACTTGTTGTAATAATCGCCGGCGGAGGAGGACGAGGACTGGGCCTTCATCAGAGAGCGCAGGTTCTGCCACCTCAGCACGGCGTTGCTACCCATGCTGGTGAACATCTCCTCTGGGATGGGCACCTCCAGGACGGTGTCGAGCCCGTCCTCCCTGTCAAAGTTGGGGCACAGCTTCCTCATCGACAGCGACGACCAAGACGTCGTCACATACATTGATTATCTCTTTATCTATGTACTATTCACTCGAAGGATTTCTTCCTTCTGTCTTTACCAATTAATGAGAGAGACAGAGAGGAGAAGGAGAGAGGAAGGTTTCTTTTCCCTCTCTGAGATGGAATGTAGAAGTTTTTTGGGATTGTTTTGGTTTTGACTTGGTTTGGAAGTTGCAATGGGGGAATCGGGGAAGAGAGAGAGAGGTGCATTGCATTCTTCGTAGTTGACGTGCAGGCACGAATTCAGGGCTAAGTTTGGTTGGGTTTATTTTTGGGTAGTCAACGAGCTGGTCGTGGTCAAAAGTTCATCTGCAACTTACAACCGATTAAGCCTTGGTCGTTAAGAAGAGACAGCGTGGATTTCAACTTCAACTTCCATTTCTGTACCAGATTATTTCCTAATGATATGGGGCGAGATACGGATATATATATATATATATAACATTTACCCTCTATACGTCACAAAGAACTATTAGCCAGTCTTGTAAGTCTCCCCATTGGTGCAATCAAATTCTTCAATTACTGGTTGAAACTAATGTCGCCTGATGAAAGAAAGTCTAAAGACGAAACCGGAAAATTAGGGAGGGAGGGGATGGGTGATTCCGTGCGCAAGAGAGAGAGAGAGAGAGAGAGTTGGTGGCCTCTTGGGAAGAGCCGGCGATCCTCGCTGCTCAACTGACCACGACCTCGCCACTAACGGTGATACGAGTTACGAGCGGTATTGAGAAAAATCTAGAACCATCAAAAGGGAGCAGACAACAAGAAAAGGAAGCAAATTTAGACAGAAGAATTTAGAGAGATGCAGAGAAGAGCTCGACGGCAGCAAAGACACAACATCAATGTATTCAATCATCAAAAACCAAATGGGAAGAGTTGCCAGGTTCGTATCTATTGAGTTACCGGCAACGAAACACTAATTCTAATACGTAACAGCTTTCTAAATAAACCAGAGATAAAGAGAGGAATTCTCTCACAGGATAGGATGCAAATAAATAGAATCCTCAGCCATTTTGAGAACTGGATTATCTATTGTCAATTCAAGCTCACAAGTATCAGTGCCAATCCCATGAGTCACACCGTATATTCTAGTTGCGCCCCAGGCAAAATGCACCTAATCAAATTACATTGATTCCCTCCTCCCTCGGTATCATCAAGACCTTGGTGGCATCCGCATCTTCACTAGATCGACAGAAATCATCTCATGTTGTTCCTTTTTGCCTATTTTCCATATTCAAAGTCGGGGAAAGTACAGCGGGAGTGTCAAAAGCTGGCATGGAGGGACACTTAAGTGCCAAAACTTATAAACGGTACACTTAAGTACCGCTTTTCAAAAAAAATGGATCACTTAAGTGCCAGATCCGGAACCTTACCGGAAATCCTACGTAGCATTTTTTTATTAAATTGGAAATTGAAACGACGAAAAATCAGCGCAAAAGGACGTCTCGTGGATTTTAAAAAAAAAAAAAAAAAAAAAAAAAAAGGGGAGGGGAAATCGGCGAGGGCTGTGCAGCCCTTGTCGCCGCCACCGTCGCCGGGAAGGGTCGGCGACGGTGGGCGAGGGTCGCCGACCCTCGCCCCGATCGACCGGGGTTGCCGGCCCCGGTCAAGGCTCGCGTCCTCGGCCAACCCTCGCCCACCATCGCTGGCCCTTCCCGATGACGGTGGGGCGGCGGCAGCGGCGGCGGCGGGTTGCATAGCCCTCGCCGATTTCCCCTCCCTTTTTTTTTTTTTTTTAATAATAAAATTGATTTTAATTTTTTAAAAAACGTGGACTTTAAAATCTGACATAGACAATTTTTTTTATTAAAACCACGTGGAATTTTTTATTTTGAAAAAAAAAAAATGCTCCGTCAGCAAATGAAGTCATCGAAAAATGGACACGTGGCAATTTTTAAGTGATCCATTTTGCTCCGATTTTGGCACTTAAATATATCGTTTGTAACTTTTGGCACTTAAGTACGTGCCAACTTTTGGCACTCCCGAGATCTGCGTGTCATTCAAAATCTAATGAGTACATCTAGATGCAATTAGCCCTTTACTTGAGACACTTGAAGCATTCAACATCAGAACTATTAGATAGAGGTGCCAAAACGGGTCTTAAACGCATTTATGACCCATTTAAAACATAAATGGGTCATAAATGGGTTAGTTAAATTTTAAGGAGCTACTTAAATGGGTTTAAAGATTGAAAGTTTAGAATACATGGATTATATGGGAAAGACTTAAGACTCACTTCTAAATCGGGAAAATTGTTCAAAAAGTCCTAAATGTTTTGCATTTTTGCCAATTCGGTTCTAAATATTTTATTTTGCTAATTTAGTCTTAAACCTTTTCACTTCTTATCAATTGAATCCATTTGGCCTAGAAAATGTTGACGTGGACACATCGGCGCTAATGTGGCATTTTTAATAGCAATTTGAATTTTTTTTGAATTTTTTTACTTTTTATTTTTTTTTTTTTTTGGGGTTTGGGATTTGGCCTACAAGTGTTGCCAGCCAAACCTTGTTGGTTGGAGGTGAGGGCCGGCCAACCCTCCTCGGCTCTAGGTGACGGCGTCTTGACCTTTGCTAGCCCCAGGCAAGGGCCATGATGCCCTCGCCAAATCTGGCCAAGTGAGGGTGGTGACCTTACTTGAGGTCGTCACCTAGGGCTGGCGAGGCTAGGGGTTGCAAGCCCTTGCCGTTTTTGGGTGAAGGTTTGTGCACTATTGCTTTTGTCGATGAGGGCATTGCAGTCTTTGCCCAAGGGGCGAGGGTTGTGACTCTATTGCCTAGAGTTGGCGAGGGTTGGCCTGCCAAATCCCAACCCCTAAAAAAAAAAAAAAAAAGTAAAAAAAAAAACCATAAAAAAATCAAAATATTATTAAAAATGCCACGTCAACATTTTTGGCCAAAAATGACTGAATTGACTCAATTTGCAAGAAATGAAATGGTTTAAAATTGAATTAGCAAAAGTGCAAAATGTTTAAGACATTTTGGACAATTATCCCTTTCTAAACTTATTTAAATAGCTCACACTCTCACTTTTCCTTTTTAGTCTTATAAAATATTTATTATAAAAATTGAAATTATAATTTTTTTCTTTTTTTTTCTTTTTTTTTTTTTCTTTTTCAACTAGTTGTTGGCTATGATAATGATTGGTGACCGGTGAGGGCTCGCCAGGAAAGGGCCTCATGTGAGCCCTTGCCGATGAGGTCGAGCTTGTTAATGTGTGAGGTTGAGGCTTTGCTTGAGGTTGGCTAGGGTAGAGCCTCAAGCTCATCGGCCATAGCGCAAGCTTGATTCGCGGAATCAAGTGAGACTAGCTCCTTGAGGCTGGTTGTGACTATCGTCGTGGTCGGTGATTAGCTAAAGGAGAGGGAAAAAGAGAGAAGAAAAAAATAATAATAAAAAATATTTAAAAATTCGATTTTTTTAAAAAATAAAGTAATTAAAAAATAATTTTCAAAAATTATTTAAAATTAAAAATAAAAATTAAAAAAATGAAAATTCGATTAAAAAATAAAAAATATATTAAAAGGAATACATGGAGGAAAATCGAATAAATTTTTTCAAAAATTTTTTTCAAATTTTAGGCTAACATCTAAGAATATTGTTATTTTTCTATAAAATGACTTCCTAAAAAAAAAATTTTCAAGAAAAATGGACCCTCAATTTAAAAAAAATAATTATAAAAATTGTTCAATAAATTTGTATTAAATGAGAGTGTTTTAGCAATACCATTTTAAAAAAAAAAAAACATAAGAAACAAACTTTCCAAGATTTGCAAATATTTTAGCAATATAATTTTAAAAAAAATTATAAGAATAAATTTTCATAGATTTGGTTAAATATGGGAATATTAACAATATGGATCGGGTTGGGTATAGATTGAGTATGAGTTGAGTTTGGTATGGGTCAAAAATTTTATATTATATTTAAATGAATCATAAATGGGTTAATATGTCAATTTGGGTCGGACTATTTATGACATGACCCAAACTCAACCCGACCTGCCCATTTAATAGTTCTACCATTGGGATGAACATGAGAGGATTCATGGTGGCCATCCTTAGGAGCACTAGGTTGAGTATTCGCTATAGTCTCATATGTGTGGGCGAGTGATTTCGCAATGGGGGATTTTTGCTTGAGTGTATGGGAAGGATGTGTATAGGGATGGCCTATTGAAGGTTAAAGAAAATAGAACAAAGGACAACTTATGATCATCACTAAGATAAAAGGCCGTGTCATCAATTGAGAATAAATAACAGGATTGACGAAGTTCACTACCAAGGCTTAAATGACAAACCACTTGTCAAGGATAAATGATTTTGGGATAGGAGAAACTCGCCACTAAGGCTTAAAGGAAAACTCACCAGTTGAGAATAAATAGCTTCTTGGTTCTTTACCGATGAGTAATCCATGCTCAAGGATAAAGTAACCAATAAAGGAATAATCCACTCTCCAAAAAGTATTCATTCTTACAAAGGAAATCTCACAAATTTTCATTTGTCAAATCGTTTGTGTTACATTCAAGAAGCTTCCTCTATTTATAGGAGAAATAATAACTTAGGCTTTTTCTAAAAATACAGCTAGCATACAAGAATGTAAATCTCTAGAAACTAACAAAATAATTACCAAATCTTACTATATCTAATCATAGCTTATTGTATCTCACAATATCTTAGCAAATTTCCAAAAACAATTATTCAATCTAGAAATACAAGATGACTTATTTCAAATAATCCATTTTATTTGAAAACTCAAGTTTTGATCCATTAAAGTAGGTTATACCCAAAGTTTATCTTGGCTTGGGTTAACATCGATAGTGCCGATGTGAATTTGTCAATAGAAGTAAATCGGATGCTTCCACATCATCCTTCCTGGGTTATTTGAGATTTGTCCTCAAATTTGAGAAATCTTCATCCTCCAAATAAGGAGAAAGATCTCCCACATTAAAAAGTTGCCAAAACTCCAAACTCTCTAGAAAAATTAATCTTGTAAGCATTATAACCAATTCACTCGATAACTTTAAATGAGCCATTAGCTCTCGGCATGAGTTTACTCTTTCGACGAGATAGAAATCTCTCATTCCTCATATGAAGCCATATAAGATCTCCCGTTGAAATTGAGCCTTCTTCCGATATTAATTAGCTTTCTTCTTGTAAGGCTCGTTGGCTTTCTCAATCTTGGTTTGAATCTGCTCATGAAATTTCTTCATCAATTTAGCTTTTTCTTTGCTATTGAAGTTCACTTGTGAGTTAGATGGAATTGGAATCAAATCAATCAGTGTGAGGGGTTAATTCCATACACAACTTCAAAAGGGGATCGACTCATAGTATAGCTTGGAGATTGATTGTAAGCAAACTTAGTATGTGCAAGTTTCAAATCCTAATCTTTTAAAGACTTACTCACCATGCTTCTAAGAAAAGTAGTGAGAATGTGATTGGTTACCTCCGTTTGGCCATCGGTTTGGGGATGACAAGTGATGTTGAAGAAGAGCCGCATACCAAGCATTCTTTATAGTGTTTTCTAGAAGTAGCTCAAGAACTTGGAATCACGATCTGATATAATGGTTTTCGATACTCTATGAAGGCGAATAATCTCCTTAAAATATAATTTATTAACATGAAATGCATCATCAATCTTGTGACATGGCACAAAATGAGCCATTTTAGAGAACCGATCAACAACCACCATGATGGCATCTTTTCCCCTTTTGGTTTTTGGAAGAGCCACAATAAAATTCATACTCACATCTTTCCAAAGCCGCAATGAAACCAGAAGAGGAGTATACAATCCTTGATGAAATTGACTCTTTACTTTTTGACAAGTTGCACATCTCGAGATGATAGCATGCATGACTCCAATCATTTTTGGCCAATAAAAATGCTTTTGAAGAATCTCAAGAGTTTTGTTAATACTGAAATGTCAGCCAATCCCCTACCATGTGCTTCTCGTATCAACAACTCTCGAAAAGAACTCTTGGGCATACATAAATGATTTCTTTTAAAAGGAAACTCATCTTGTAGAGAATAAGTACCTTGAACTCCTTGCTTAAAGTTGTCAATAATTGATGAAAATTTCGGGTCTTTAGAATCTAACTCCTTCATTGATTGCAAGCCAAGGATTTGAGAATCTAGAATGGCTAGTATGGAATATCTTCTCAATAATGCATTTGCAACAACATTTGTATGGTTAGGTTTATATTTTGGGACAAAAGAAAAGGATTGAATAAATTCTACCCATTTTGCATGTCTCGAATTGAGCTTGCATTGCCTGCTAATAAACTTGAGAGCCTTGTGATTAGAATGAAGGGCAAATTGCTTTGGCTTTAAATAATGACTCAAATGATCAAGAGCTCAAACAATGGCATAGAACTCCTTGTTATAAGTTGAATAGTTCTTCTTTGAATTAGTCAACTTCTATTGAAATATGCTAAAGGTTTTGGATTTGCACAAGAACAACACCAATGATGGCTCTGCTTGTATCACACTTAACTTCAAATACTTTATTGAAATTAGGAAGGGTGAGAATAGGTGACTCATAAAGAGCTTAATTAACTCAAAGGCATTTTGAGCAGTTTTGTCCATTCGAAAGAACCTTCTTCATGCATTTGGTTATAGGAGCCATGATAGTACTGAAGTCCTTCGCAAATCGCCGATAAAAAGAAACACGACCATGAAAACTCCTTACATCAAAAATGGATATCGGAACCAGCCAAGTTTTCATAGCTTCTACCTTGGATTGATCGATGGAGATCCCATCTTTAGAAACAACATATCCAAGGAATATAACGTTTAGAGAGAAGAACTCACATTTCTCAAATTTAGCATAGAGTTTTTGTTCCCTTAAGACATTGAATACTTGTTTTAGATTAGAGATGTGCTCCTCCTTGTTCCTATTATAAACAAGAATGTCATTGAAATAAACAACAACAAATCAACCGATAAGGAATGAAAAACCTCGTTCATGAGCCTCATGAAGGTATTTGGAGCATTTGATAATCTGAATGGCATAACCAACTACTCATAAAAGTCTCATTCAGTTTTAAAAGCTACCTTCCATTCATCACCTTCTTGCATCTTGATTTGGTGATAGCCACTCCGTAAATCTATATTCAAGAATATGGTAGAACCATATAATTTATCAAGCATATCATCAATTCTAGGTATGGGGTTACCTATACTTAATAGTGATGTTGTTAATAGCTTGGCTATCAACACATATTCTGAATGAACTATCTTTCTTGGGCACAAGTAAAGCCAGAATGAAACATGGGCTCATGCTTTCTCGGACATACCCTCTATCGATAAGTTCATCGACTTGTTTTTGCAACTCCTTTATTTTCTTTGGATTAAATTGATATGCTGGTTTGTTGGGTAGAGGAGCACTGGGTAGTAAATTGATGTGATGCTCAATACCTCTAATGGGAGGTAATCTTGGTGGCAATTCCTTTGAGAAAACATCTACAAATTCTTTCAACAAGAAATGCATTTTGTGATGTAGATGACTCTCTTTCTCACTCTTTTTCTCTACCATAAGCAAAACATAAACATCCTTTTGTTTGCTAATGGCTCTCTCAACCCATGTTTCACTCAAGAAAATATTTTCTTTACTTGTGTTTCCCACCCTAGGTTGATTTTTATGTATAATGGAATGATTCAAGGCTACAAGAGTAATGCATTTTTGTTTCTTATTAAATGAGTATGTGTTCTTATGCCCATCATGCACAACATATCTATCATATTGCCACAGTTTTCCCAATAACAAGTGGCATGCATCCATATGAATCACATCACAAAGAACTTGATCTTCTATTATTCTTCCCAATTGAAAATGATATGAGAGCTCATTTGTTTATCTTGAGATCATTTCCTTGATTGAGCCATTGGAGCTTGTACGGTTGAGGATGTTTAGTTGTCAAAAGCTTCAATTTGTCAATCAAGGTTGTTGAAGCGACATTGATACAACTTCTGCTATTGATAATGACTTAATAAACTTTCTCATTAATAGTACAATGGGTGTGAAATATGTTCTCCCTTTACTCATTCTCATTCTTTACGGATGACCAATAACTCCCTATCATCAACTTTCTCCATGATCTCCTCTCTTTTTTTCTTTTTTTTTCCTTTTTTTTTAAGACTTAGAACCATTTTGGTCCGGATTGTTCTTAGCTTCTTGAAGTGCCAAATTGATCTCCTCAATTTCTTGAAGAGTCATAACTCTCTGATTTGGACAACTAGCTTGTAAATGCCCATAATCTTGACACTTGAAGCATTTTCTTACGAAACCTTGAGGTTTCTTTTGGAGTTCTTTGGAGGACTCCACAAACTTCTCCTTGCCTTTGTCTTTTGTCGATGCATTCTCGACATTGCTTGAGAAAGCACTCTTAAAGTAATATGTCCCTTTTATCAACATTTTGGAAGAAAACCTCTTGCTATTCTTTAATTGTTTCTTGACTTTCACGACCAGTTTGCATACATCTTCAAATGACCAATAAGGTTGAAATTCAACCAAATCAACAATTTCTTGATTTATTCCGCCAAGAAATCGAGTAATGGTTTGCTCCAGAACTTCTAGAACTTTATACCTTATCTTGAGTTGTTCAAATTCTGGATGTATTCTTCAATGCTCATCTCTTGTTGTCTTAGCTTGAGGAACAAATTTTGCTTGTAAATGTCAAGCAAGAACCTCTTGTTCATCAACTTCTTGAGTTTTTCCCAAGACCAGATTCAATTTTTTCCTTTTCAAGTTCGTTGATTTTTCAGATTTTCTCACTATAGAGAAGCATATTTTGTTAACTTAGGACAACAATCTTGCTCTCTTCTCATCGGAGTAAGAGTTGAAGTCGAATATTCGTTTGGTTATGTGTAGCCAATCAACAAAGTTATTGGGATTGAGACTAAATTTAGGTACCTCCATTTTGATGTCATGTTCATTCTCTTTATGATTCCTTCTTCGTCTTTGGTTTCGATATTCATAATTACTAAGGTTGCTGCTAGTGGAATCAAAATCACCACTTGAACTTTGATGAGAATCAGCATCATCATGCTGACAATGATTGTTAGGATGCCTTGTAGGTTGTCCTTGCCTTGGTGGATCCTTGAGAAGAAGATCATTTGTTGTTGAAGATTTTGACACACTCCATTTGTTGTTGAAGATTAAGTGCCAAAATCGGAGCAAAATGGATCAATCAGGCCAAATTGCCACGTGTCCAGCATGATTTTATTAAAAAAAAAAAAAGGGAGAGGGATCTGCGAGGCTGCACAGCCCTCGCCAATCCTTGCTTTTTTTTTTTTTTTTAAATTAAATCGATTTTATAATAATATATTTTTAATTATTTAATATTATTTAATAAATAATTTTTAAATCTCGCCCAAAACGC
Source organism: Corymbia maculata (assembly GCA_014182735.1). Classification (NCBI taxonomy): domain Eukaryota; kingdom Viridiplantae; phylum Streptophyta; class Magnoliopsida; order Myrtales; family Myrtaceae; genus Corymbia; species Corymbia maculata. The sequence continues at coordinate 14,274,293 of CM024687.1, forward strand.
CGTTTTGGTTGATTTTTTTGTTGTGTAATAAAAAATTGCTTGCTCCAAAGATCCAATTTTTTTTAAACCCATTGGAATAAGATCTATTGGAATAAGATCATCCATTCTTTTCTTTTTTTGACAAAAATAAGAGGTGAGATAGGAATGAGGTAACATAAGGAATAACTTAAAACTGAGTTCAACCTTGGGCTTTGATAACAACTTGATGTGTGCGTGGGCAAGTGATTTCGCAATGGGGGATCATGAGTGTATTGGAATGATGTGTATAAGGATGGTTTATCAATGGTTAAACAAAATAAATGATAGATTACAATTGTCACCAAGGGCCACGCCACCAATTGAGAATCAAGATCATGATCAAGAAGTTCACCACTAAGACTTAAAGAACGAACCACCCACCAAGGATAAGAGACTTCGGGATTAGAGAAGCTCACCACCATAGCTTAAAGGAAAATCCACCAATCAAGGATAAATGGCTTCTTGGCTTTTCATTGAGGAATAATCCATGCTTTAAGGATAAAGAAACCAATAAAGGAGTAATCCACTCTCCAAAAAGTACTCACTCTCACAGAGGAAATTTCACAAATTTTTATTCATTAAATTGTCTATGTTATAATTGAGAGGCTTCCTTTATTTATAAGAGAAACAATAACCTATAGACTCTTTCCAAGATACATCTGGCATATCTAAAAGTAAATCTCTGAAACTAACAAAATAATCACCAAATCTTACTATATTTAATCATATTTCATCATATCTCATGATATATCAGTAAATCTTCAAAAACAATCATTCTATTTAGAAATGCAAGATGACTTATTTCAAATAAACTGTTTTATTTGGAAAACTTCAGCCTTAATCCATTGAATCACGTTATACCCAAAGTTTATCTTGGTTTAGGTCAACATTGATAATGCCGACGCCGAATTTGTCGATGGAGCTAAGTCGGATGCTTCCACATAAGAAACAGTCCTACACTGTAGTGAATTGCTACTTAGGGAATTTAGATGCCTATTGGATGCAGTTCTGTACTCATACTCGTAAGGCCATCTCAGAAGCAAGCTTCATCCAAAGTCGCAGGTGCATGTAGCTTGATTTCATGCTTAATGCCAGCGTTGAGACCATACATTATCCTAGTCAGAGTAGTCTTAGGTCCTTTCGCAACTTACGACGCATCACCAATCCATCGAACCTTTTTTTTATGTAATCAGCAACACCAAGAGACAGTTCAAGATTCCGAGCTCGGTCCATTAACCGTCTCTTCTAATAGGGAGGAATGTGCTTCTCTTTGAACTTTTGTTTGATTTCAGCTAGAGTTGTCATGGGTTCTTCATCTATCCACTCTAGGTTTATTCTAATAGACTGCCAATAACGCTTAGCGGAGCCTGCAAGTTTCAACTTTGCATAGCGAATCCTACGATTGTTAGACCTATCATACCGCTCAAAGTAATCATCTAGATATGCTTAACCGATCGAGGAATGTACGAGGTTTGGTTCTACCGTCAAAACTGCCCACTTCAACCTTCACCATTTTCGTGATATCCCTCCAGATCCAGCTCGTACCTTGGTTCTCCCTGACCGACTGCTCCTCTCCTTTTCCTGTGTCCGTCGAATTCTAAACACCTTAGATTCCTACATCAAGGACTCTCGTTTGAGGAACTCAATCTACATCACCCTCGTGTCAACTCTCATCAACTCCCAAATTAACTTCACGTTCATTCCTTGTGCTAGGTTCACAAAGAAGGGCATTCCAGCGGGCTTCCCTAAAGACAGCACTACTATTATCTAGAAAGGTTATAAAGTCTAGAAGGAAGACGCAAAATTCCTGGATCCCGCGAATCAATTGAGAGGTGATTGCAGGTGCTTGACCGGAACTAGAGACTAGCACGTTTCAGGTGTTATCCCTGATCCGACAGGTTGTTTACCCATACTACACCTGTATCACTGATGCCTAATAGGCATATTGGTAGTTTGAAAACCATCGTCGACCCTTTTGTCGAGTGCTGTCGCAATCCATCGCTGTTCTGAACTGAGAATGACTTGCAGTATTATGAACGCTGAAATAGCAAAATGAAAACAAAAAAAGGCACAACAAATGAACTGAAAAATCCACGATGCTCATCACAGAAATAAAAGAAAGAAAAATCAAGGCAACTATACAAAGTTTGCTAGTCTATCTATTAGTGCAAAACTCAAAGTTTTGAAGAAAAACGTCTCCTTGGTGCAACTGATTTCGCTTTGCAGGCCTGCAAATACTCCCACAAGCGGCTGAATCAAGCGGAATTAGGCCTGCAAGGAAGTGATGACGGCGACTAGGCCAACTGAACGGCAGTGATGGTGCGAGACCTGCAGAAGACGTGCTGTGGCATGATCTGAGGGCATCGTTCAAGAATCAGGTCACAAACTCGGAATGCACAAACACAGCAGTTACTAAGTTTAGTGTTGTCTGCATGCATGCGGTGTTCATAACCACTTAATCTCGGCCACTCAATCCGGGATAACCAGAACTTCCAAATGAATGTGCTCAGGAACATCCGGTGCAAAACTATTGTAGGCCACTACACACACAAGAACCGGAAAAAGGGGACCGAACTGCACATTTAGGAAAAACTTCGGGATGTCGATTTTCTTCATTCGTTTGAGTAGCATATGGAGATTGCCCAGAAAATAATTGATCTGCAATTTCTCAGAGTGCATCCGACAGAGTTCACAATAAATAAAAGATTATCTCTGAAATTTGATTTAATGAGTAATTTCATGTATTAATTTTTAATTATTTAATGTGGTCTTTAAACTTTAATTGATATGTAATGATTTTTATACTTTTTGTACACATCCGATGTAGTCCCTAAATTTAAATTTTATAAAATTTATTGTACATTGAGTTAAAATTGATTAATAATTTGTCATTTTTTCTGATAAACAAAGAAGAAGATGAAAGACAAGGCCAGCAGTGCTCGAAGTAGACATTTCTTTTTGAACTCTCCTTAGATCTTCTTGCTGCCAGTTAGAGGTGTCAATATGGATCATAAACTCATATTATGACTCACTTTTAGTTAAATGGGTCAAATATGAGTCAAGTGAAAGTTAAATATGAGTCAAATATGAGTCAAGTGAATGTTAAATATTTGTCAAATATGATTCAAGTGAAAGTTAAATATTGGTCAAATATGGGCTGAGTGAGTTATTAGGTAAACCAATCATCTCTCTCCTTCCATCCTCCTCCTCTATGCATTTTCAATCTCCGTTGTCGATCTCGCTATTACGCCCTCATCACCATTGCCAATCCCGAGCTTGCCGTTGTCGACTAGAGCTTAGCTTGGATCAGGCGGTGAGCCGTGATAAAGCTTGGGCCGATGAGCCCTAAGCTCGTTGTCCGGAGTTCGACCTAGATCCGGATAGGCGAGCCACAAGATTGCTAGCCTTGGCCGAGTTGCGGCTTGCCCGTATTTGGTAGGCGAGCCCCGAACTCGCCGCCGCAACAAAGTTCGTGGCTCGCTAGATCCGAGCAAGCCCGAGCTTAACCACTACCGGTGACTTTGCCGGAACCTAGATCGGCCGAGCCTTGAGTTCATCGGCCTTGGTTGAGTTTGGATTCACCGGCTGCGTCTTGGCCGTTGCCATCGAGCATCACCAGTAGAGGAATAGGGGGAAGAAGAAGGAAGAAGAAAGAAAAGAGAAAAGAAAGGGAAAATAAAACAAAAAAAAAAAAATTCAATTTTTAAAAATAATTAAAAATCGATTTTTTTTAAAAAAATTATTTTCCAAAAAATATTTCAATTTAGAAGTATCCACATTTTTTTATTTACTAATTTTATTATTATTTAATTTACTTTATAAATTTGATGTGAAATTTTTATTCAAGTAATTTATATGTGAAAAGTTTAAAGTGGACTAAATAAATAGGAGTAGATTTTCTTAAGTTAAGTTAAATATTAATATGTATTAGTAATATGGATTGGATCGAGTGTGTGTCATCAAATTTATATTACATGAAAATGGGTCAAAAAGGATTAAATGGATTGATGTGAGTTGGACCGTTTTCGATACGACCTAAACCCGATTCAACCCACCCATTTTACACCCCTACTGCTAGTGTTCTCTTGTCGAATATTTCTACCAAATCACAAAAAGTAACAATTAGGACTAGATCAGCGAATCATACACGCATACGACGAGAGTAGCTAGCTAGTGCCTTTGAGCCCTCCGTGACCCGTTCATCCCGGGGAGGGGCCCATGATATATCTTCGAAGCTTCGTGCACGATGCACGACACGTGCAGGAGCAGGACAGATGGCAGGTTCATCGTGCTATCCTTTCATTTTCATGTCAATATATTTAAATCATATGAGATCCATGGTGAGTAAAAAACTATTAGACTTAGTGCATGCAAATCATTGTAATCGTACTCATTGAATGTGTGGATTTCACTGTAACGCTACCACAATGTTATGATGGTGTTGGTTTCTATAAATTAAGTTTATGTAATAACTTCTCCATCGTTAGGCCCCTACAATAATAGTATAAATGGTGTGATTTAGCAACCAAATAAATTTTGTCTTGGCATTGGCGGCGCCTATTTGGTTACGCTGAAATGCATATCTTAAATTCGTAGAACAAAATCTCAAATTCCCAACTTTCCATTTAAAAATTTGGAGAAATTACGCTTTGAGGATAGTAAATATTTGCCTCTAAATTTTCAACCGTTACACATTATACTCATAATCTTTCATTTTAATGCATACATTAAACCCTCCGTTATATACTTAATTAGTAGGCATGTATGCGTATTTTCATCTTATGTTTTTTATGGAAGTCTCTCTTATACCCATGATTTCTATGAAAAATAAAAGAATAAAGTGACTATAATATCAATATAAAAAATAAGCATTAATAATAATACGACAAAAAAATTTGATTAAAATATTAATAAAGCTAATAAATATTTTTTTAGAAAAAGATTCATAGCTAAGTAGTAAGTAAAAAAGAAAGAAAAAAAGCCTGAATAACAAAGATATCAAATAACAAAAATTGGATACCAATTATGAATTTTTAAATGGTTAATGAATGCAAATAATGATTGATCTATAAAAAAATCTAAAAAATCACCTTAGATTTCGATTAATCATTTCCTTTTATAGTCTTAGAATATTTTTCTTAATTGGTCATTTTTTACATTAATTAACCCTTCAAATATGAATATTAAGTAAAATCATTTTTTTATTTGAGCTATTTGTTGTTGAGGCCTATTCGCATTTTCTGTAAGTTGTGATATATATATATATATATATATCTTATCCAGTTCTTTTAAAGTGGCTATAATTATCAAATTTTTAAAAAATGTTGTCTAATATTGTTTTTGATACTCATTAAGCTCTATTATTAGTAATTTTACTGAGTTTTGCTTTTTTTTCCTTTTCAAAATTTTCATTTTTAACGACAAAAAATGTTTTCATTTATAAAAATGAGAAGAAAATTTACAGGCATACTTAAGAATCATGTGCATTGTACATACTAACAGAAAGAAATTTAATGAGGGGTTAATGATCATAACAAAATGACAATTTAAGGGGCGTATTGCGTATTAGGTTGAAAGTTTGTGGGCAAACAGTTAATACCCTTCAAGTTCACGGGGTTTTATGTAATTTTGCATGATAGTTTTAAGTATTAATTACCAAGGCACGCTATATATGACAATCCTAAAATAAGATTAATACGGAAATGATAGATCTTACAAATAATTCAAAGCAAGAGAATCAAAAAAATAAAGGAGGAATAATAAAAAAATCAAAGAATTATGTAATTTGGTCTGAGTATCGGTACCTACATCTAAGGGAGAGCTAGCGGTAAATAATCCCTTAAAATTGAAGAATCAAAATTACAATCGCTCACATGCTTAAGTGTCATGGTAATGGATGCGCTTTATGAGAAGTCTCACTATAGCCATGGCCATGAAGCTTGAGCAAGAGCTCATGGTCTCATTATAGTTAATGCTCTCCCGTCGTATATACCCCTTCGCAACAATTCTTGTCTTATACTTTGTTGCCTTGACATAGGGAATGCCCTCCTTTTGTTTAAAGACCCATTTATTTTTGACAATCTTTTGGGTCTTGGGTAATAGCTCTCAAGTCTGATTTTGATGGAGTGATACCATCTCCACTCATAGCCCCTAACCACAATGAAGAATTAAAACTAGCCATTGCCTCAGAGTAAGATGAAGGTTCATTTATCTCCATCTCATCACCCATAGTCAATACTTAAGCAATATCCGTATAATCTTAACAAACTAACGATTTAGTTTGCGTTCTTTGTCTGTCAATGGCTATTGTGCTGAGGATGTGTTGATTGTTCAATATCATTGACTTTAGGAACTGTGACCTCATTTGGAAGACCTATATTACCTTCGAGGTCTCCAAACTCTCCACCTAAAGTTCCACCTCACTACTAACACCATGATCGATATGCTTTACTAGTAATGTCTTATGACCCCTTTAATGAAGTATTCTAGTCTCGTCGAAGATTACGTCTCTACTTATTAGAGAATCGGTTGATATGGTATTGTGAACCATAGCTTTCACCCCATGTATATAATCCTGAAATATGCATTTTTTCGCCCTCGGCTTAAGCTTACCATCACTTGCACAAGCATACACAAAACATCTGAATACTTGTAATTTGGAGTAATCAAAAGGTTTCCCGGACCATACTTCCTCAGGAGTTTTCCATTCAATAGCAGATGATGGAGATTGATTGACTAAGTAACATGTCTTGTTCACTGCTTCTACCCAAAATTCCTTGCTTAGTCCTACATACCAAAGCATGCATCAAACTCGCTCAAGTAAAGCTCTGTTCTTCCATTCAATTACGCCATTTTACTAGGGTGTCTTGGGTACAATGTGGTGTTTCACAATCCCTTCTATTTCACAAAACTCGGTAAAATCTTTACCACAAAACTCCATGCCATTATTGGTTCTCAAGCACTCAATTTGTTTATTTAATTGCCTCTCTATCAATGTTTTAAATTTCTTAGGTCAATTGAACACATTGGTTTGTACTTCAAAAAGTATTCCCATACCTTTCTCGAGAAGTCATTGATAAATGTTAGTATATATTGAGCATCTCCTTTTAAAAAAACTAAAGATGAGTCTCTGACGTCAGAATGAATATACTTAATTGGTTATTTAGTTGAATAAAAAGCTATAGTAAATTGCGCTACTTCCCAAAGATATAGTGCTTGCACAAGTTTAGCTTCCCTATTTTCTAACCCTTCAATAACCCCATTTCACTAAGTATTGTCATACATGCCTCAATCATGTGCCCTAACTCCATTTGCCATAATCAAATCATATTAAAGTTTGACTCACTTGATAAAATTGTAGTAGCTTTGGTCATAGTCTTAAAGAGTATTTACCTTCTCCTCCTTCATCACTATCATAGCACCTTAAGAGATCTTTTTTTAGTACTCCACCATTAACAATGTACTTATCATTGAGTGTCCATAGAGAAATAAGGTTCTACTTGAGTTATGCTACATGCCTCACATATGTCAGTGTACACACCACCCATTGTGCATTTGAATTCGAATTGTCCGCATCCCCACAACCTTGAAAGTTGCGTCATTCCCCATGAGAAATCTATCACCATTTGTAGTTTGATAAGTAGTAAACCAATTCCTATGAGGTGTCATATGATGAGAACACCTTGAATCTAGCATCCATTCATCTCCTAACAAGCTAGTAGTTACATAAAAGGCAACCTTTGCATCACTGGTGCTCTCCTTAGCAACATTCGCCACACTACTTGTGGCATTCTACCTGTCATCTCAATTTCTTAACTTCGGATAATATTTCTTAATATGCCCTTCCTTGTGACAATGAACACACTTAATGTGTCCTTTAGACTTTCGATGGTGTGACTTTGACTTGTTTTATTCTATGATGCTACTGGGCTCTCGATGTTGGTTTTTACCCCAAATCATCAGTCCTTGTGCCACATCTTATGCCAAACTATCATCTTGCAACTTTCTCTATCACTCTTTAGAGAACAAAATGGATTTTATCTCTTCTGAGGTAATCATAGTACGCCATTGCATTAATGAGTTAGTAAAAGGCTCTCATGACTTTGGTAAAGAAACTAATAACACCATGCCCTATTCTTCATCATCAAATATCTTACCGACATTCAAAAAACATCATGAGTTTAATGAACTCATTCGGGTGGGATCTAATAAATGTAACTTATGTATATCTAAACTGAGACATTTTCTTCAACATGTACAAGCACAAACCATTCCTTACAAAGAATAGTGGGAGTTTCTCCCACAACTTGCATCATCCTTCTCCTCGATTACCTCTATTAACACCTCATCTGACAAATTTAACAAAATTATACTCTTTTCTTCTCTACCTTATAAGTGACTTTCATTATATTCGGCAACTCATCTTCACATCTACCGGCTTGGCCAAGACATTGGGTGATCAATAGCGCACGCATCTTGACACTCTATAACACAAAATTGTTCCTCCCATTATGCTTGTCAATTTCAATTTTCCCTCTAGACATAATTGTAATAATAGAATTTCTAGATAGTAAACAAATAAGTAAAAGCCCCAAATCAAAATCCAAAAACTTTGATATCAATTGTTGTAATTTTAACATGGAAACAATAAGATTTTGCAAATAAGTCAATGCGAGAGAACTAGAGAAATAAACAATGAACAATTAAGGACATCATAGAATTATATAGTTCGATCTGAATATTTGTACCTAATTTTAGGAAGAGTAAGTAGCAAATAATTTACCATAATCGAAAAATCAGAATAATAATTGTACATGCTTGAGTATTTTTTTCACCAAAATTTAAGCTCAAATTTAAGGTGTTAAATCACCGTTGTATATGTCACTGCCAAAGCATTTCTCCCACGGCCAAAAATCAAGAACATTGTGCGTTCCTCGTTTTCCCTTCTTTGTACGGCGGCTCCAAGGGGCGCTCTTTGTTTCTTTATTGGACAAAGACTTTTTTGTCCCCCCAAACAAATAAATAAATAAATAAATAGAATTGCGAGCCCATCTTTTATTTTGTAGTTGCTTTCTTGATGAGCTTTTATTTTTGAGCCATTCCTTTTATTCACGCAACCTGCAGCAAGTTGGAGTCTAACAGAAAACAAATCTTGAATTAATTTGATGTGGCCATTAAGAAAATAAAATCTGACCTAAGATTTCTTTTCTTTTCAAATATATTTTATTTAAAAAATCAATATACATCATCTAATCGGATAAGATTTCGTAAATAATTTAAACTGGAGACATTTATAATAATTATAATGTGAACTCATGCTAGAAATACTTAAATGTCTTACTAAAATTATCTTACTAAAAGCCAGCGTGGGACCGATGCATTAACTTATCAGCACTCTATAAAATGCCACGTCATTTAATAAGAAAGATTTGGTACCATTTTTTTTATCAGGTCTAGCATTTCTCTTTTCGAAAAGATTATCAAGATAAATTAATGTACGGAATGTAATGACGAAATAGTTGCTCCATATAATGGTGGATCCTCTCTGGGCACGGGGCGGGTCAAGAAGTCAAAGCGCGTTGTTGATCGGGGCCAGATGATGTACACCGTAAGAGCCGGGAAAGCTGGCCCCTTGTCCACGTGTCAGATGGGGGCACATGTTACGGGCTGTCAGGTAACAGGACCATTTCTTGTCGTGTTGTGCATGCGAGGTGGTCACCGATAGAAGTTAGCATGGTTTGAGTGGGCAGTTTCTACCCTCGAACTGAGAACTACCCACTAAGGATTTGTTCCAAAAAATTAGAATCGGGAACCGCCTATTGATTTCATAGATCTACTGGAGAACTGGTTTGGTTCTTGAGTGGCTCCATGGAACCAGTCCCACTAAGCTTCACGTGTCAACATTGTAATATGCAACAAAAAATTACATGACAAAATCAACTCATCAAAGACACTTTCAATTAGAGCCAATGAACCAACAATAATAGTATATTAGGAAGTGTGCAAGCAAGAGACAAAAGAATTAGTTAGTAGCCTAGGGATTTGAGATTTTCCTTCTTTTTTTAACTAAAATTAAAAATATGTTATATATATTACCGATCTGATTCGGGTGGACGATTCCACACTTGGAATCGAGAACCAGACTAGTATCCATTGGTTCTATAAAATTGAAATTGGGAATCGGACCAGTTCCCTTAAGAACCATTGGTTCTTGGGTAATTCAACTCGGTTCTGGGCAATTTGGGCAATTCTTGATTCCTTTGTACACCCCTAGTCACCAATAGGAAGAAACTTGAGAAACCTAGGCACGTTTGACAAATAGTAGGAAATATGACGAAAGATTTTTGAATTTTAACTCAAAATATAATATCGTCCTTAAATTTTTAATTTATTAATTATAATCTATGAAATTTAGTTTGATGCATAATGTCATCTTTGAATTTTTAATTTTTTTAATGTGATCCTTGAACTTTTGGTACATGTTTAATTTAATTCCCGAATTATATGAAAATATTTACTGTAGTCCTTTCATTAATTTAAGGTCAATGATAATATTTAATATTTTTATATAATCTAGGAACTAAATTAAATGGATGCCAAAGTTTATGAACAAATTAAAATTTTAGGAGCGATATGGCATATTAGATTAAAGTTCATGTATCATATTGACTAAATAACAAGTTCGGGGATAATATTGCAAATTAAAATAAAAATTCATAGATTATTTGTGTAATTATTCTGTGAGAGACTATTGGGGATGTGGCACTGTGCTGGGAACACTTGATCACATGATTCACATCACAAATTAATGATTGTACCGACTTCTGTTGGTAGTTCTTGACATTCATTGCACGAAGTTTTAGGTAGACAATTTCAGCAATTAAATCTTCCTGGACCATCCATTTGTGTTCGAAAATTATATCATCATTTTACGGAGAGTGAAATTGTTTTAACTATTCATGCCATCACAGACAAAAACTTCACATAAACATAGTATAATTCATAAATTTTGTTGTACTGTGGGAACTTGAATTCGAGCTCGAGCTCTAGTCAACTCGTGCATGTGTCATGGTTGCACAAAATTTATGTGATCGAGTCATGTCGAGCTGGTCAATCTTGAAGGATGGGTACGGGTCTATCATGGACCGAATTTGAGAGTAAATATTCAAGCAGTAAAGCTCCATAGGGCGTTTTTTCATTTTCCATGGTCCAATTCTCGACATTAGAATAGATACAAGAAAGGTTGAGTATATTGTTTTCAAGTACATTACTTAAATCATTAATGAATTTCAATGAAGGGGTCTTTATGCCGAAGAATATGCACACGAATAGAGATGATCCAACGAAAAAAACTAGCTAACCTAGGAAATAGCCGAAATTACGCAATCAATTTTAATCTAAAAAAAATCAGACGAAATCTCGAAATGTTCTGACGATGGTATGACATCCCCCTCAAACATGATGGTTCTAGCTAAACCAATTGGAATCTGGACAAGAAACTACAAAGTTGTGAAAGAGGAGAAGCCTTTGTAAGACCCCGCGGCTTGATCAGTAGAAGAGACGTGTACAAATATCAGTCGTTCCTCGAAAATATATCGTCAGGTAAAGTGACACTAGTTCTCAATATGTTCATTGCACTCATGAATAACTGCATTGCAGTCTATTTGAATGGCAACTTCGCTATCGTACCTTAGAATAGTGTTGGAGTTCCTAGGAACACCCGTGTCCTCAAAAAGCCAATGCATTCAGACAAGTTTAGCACTAGCGTTAGCCAAAGCGCGATCCTCGGTTTCAGGGCTAGACCATGAGTTAACGTTTTGGCTCATTACTATGCCAAGAGATCAACGAACTGTCAAGGAAGACGGAAAACCACGTTTGTCGGATTACGATGGTTGACATCACCAGAATAATCCGCATCTGAATAGGCATGTAACTGTAGGCTGAAGTTAGAAGGATAGTGAAATACCGAAAAAGAGTCCCCTTGATGTGACATGGAATATGTGGCACAACAATGTGGCGAATAGAATGCGGAGTGGACATGGCTTACTCTATGGACCATGAAAGCAATATTAGAACAGATAATAGTGATATTTACAAAACTATCGACCAACTATTGATAGAGTGTAGTGTCTCAAAATAAGGTACCATAGAAAAGGTCAACCTTGGCATTAGGCTCCAGTGGAAAATTGTTCTAATGGAGAGGTAAGTTATGAGGCATGTTGGGCTTGAGTGAGATACTAGTCATTTGAGCGATATGATGTGCAAGAAATAATGAAGCAAGCCCAATTCTTTCATCTCAAAATGACAACGAGATATTGCTTGAGATCCATCATCCCTTGATGTCATTTCCAATAACAATATCATCCACATAAAGCAAAAAAATAAAATTCCTTGATCATTATGATAAGCAAATAATGCTTCACCATAAGAGTATTGAAATCTATATTGCTCAACAATAGTGTTGTGTGGTGCCTATTTCAATCCATAAAAAGGACCTTTGGATATGAAGACCTTATCAAGAGGACAATCATAGCTAAGAGGAGGTTGCATATGCACTTCATCAATAAGATTGCCATTCAACGATGCATTTTTGACATCTACCTGAGATAAATCCATCTCATATTAATATAACCCCTACTTCAGAGTTTGTTTAATTTTTGTAGACCCATTTGTAGCCCATGGCAATCTTATCAACTGAACAACTAATGATTTTGCATAAATTATAGGAAAAGATTGACTTCACTTCAAACTATAATATTTTACAATTAAGTTTATTTATACTCTAACAATATGTACGGAAAAGGAAGTAATCTAACAAGAAAACTAACCAACCTAAAAAATAACAAAAATTACATAATCAATTACAATATCATACTTCGACCCAAAAAAAATAAATTACAATCTCATACAATCCGACAGAAGTTTGGAATATTCTACCAATATTCTAACTTTGCCAACTTTAATGATTAAAGTTAATTATCTTGTATCTTTGAAACATTAGTCTTGAGAACCCATCCCCCATATTGTCCATCGTGTCGAGAGCTTGCAATCACTGTACCGAACAGAGCGTGTATGTGTGTGGACACGTGCAAAACATCATGAATATGAAAAGAAAAACAAAAAAGAAAGCTGGCAAAGTCCAAAAAGAAAAGGAAGACTTTCTTACATCACAGGGAATGCAGAGGTTGGAGAGGATCGTTTCAAAGCCATCCTTTACTCATTCTTATATCAAAACAATTTTGAAAAATGTGGATGACTCCTTCAACATCTTCTCACCATTCGAGGACAGGCCTGAGCCTGACCTTTTTTGAATATGTCCCCCCAATTAACATTTTCTGATTTAGCCAGATATAATTTTTATAATTTGCGAGGCTGATAGAAAATGACATTCTAAACATCCAACAAACAAAAGCTGCTTATATCTTTATAGAAACTATATAATATGCATTTAGATATAGACTGTTTTGAGATTATCTTGGACCATCAAGCACTCATCATTCACTGTCGCCTGGTCGACCGCCATTAGGGGTCATCTGGAATTTGCAGTGAAATGTCATTTCTAGGGTTTGCATCCTCACCTCGAAGGTCCGGGTCTTTTTGGACGATACGTCTTTCCCGATTGAGCCTTGCATGCGACTTGACCGCTGAGGATCTGACACGTGTCTGTTAATCGTCCCTTCAATGCCCGGAATAGCAATCGCCTGTTCACTAAGCAGCTCTCGGTCCTCGCCCGCGCAGGCCTATCTTTAAGCAAGAAGAGAGACTTGACCTCATAACATCTCATCTTTGAGCTCGTGCAACGTGAATCTTGGATCATTGCATGTTTGTACGGCCGAAAAAATCCTGCATATCTTCGTTAGATGCATGCATACATAATCATAGCCCTTAACTACATAGGATCTACACCATTAATGACATAACCATGTTGATCTGCATAAATTGAGTCTATAAATACCCTAAAAAACCTTCAATTTTAACTCTTATCTCAATTCTATCTTTCGTCTCGTGAAAAACCTCTAACTTTAGGTTATGTCTCAAATGTACCCTAACTTTTTTTATGTCTCATAAAAAACTCCCAACTTTAGGTCATGTCTCAATTTTATCATAAACATTTTTTGTCACATAAAAAATCTTAATTTTAGGTCCAATTTCAATTTTACTTTAATTTTTTTCTTGTCTCACAAAAGATCACTAACTCTTGCTTGAATCCCAAATTTGCACTCCATTAACCTTCCATGAAAATCACCCTTAGTAATTTTGCACTCGTCGATCTCTCATGCCTCGGAATGTTCCATCTCTTGCAGTCAAAGACCTCGTGCTTGAGATGCTCAAATAAGTTGTACTTCAGAGTTTCCCATCCCTTGGTTGTTAGCAATAAATTTTGGGCAAAGGAATAAGAGGGGCAGATTTGTGACTCAAGTAAAAGTTTGTGATTTTTCATGAAACTGTAAAAATTTTGCAGTAAAATTGGAACTATGCGGTAAAATTGGGATAAGACCTAGAATTTGGGGTTTTTTATAGGAAAAAAAAAAGTTAAAGGTAAAATTGAGACATGACCTAAAATCAAGAGTTTTTTATGAGAAAAAAGGCAAATTTGGGATAAAAAATAAAATTGGACATTTTTTAGGATATTAGACCGTCAGTAAAATACCTTTTTGGTTATCATCCGTTGTCAAAAGTTGCATGTACCGGTTGATTCAATTCTAATAAGTTAAATATACACCTAAGGAACTATTTTATTGTCGGTATGATTCCTCACATCATCATCCACATACTAAATAACATAACTCACACTATTCTGTCCTCCAGACCGGCTGAGAAATTCCACGTAACTTTCGCTATTCTTCTCTTAGGATTTGGTCAGGGCTTCAGGCATGCGTGGGGTCCTATTATTTTCTTTTCTTTTTCATTCTTACGAAGCCCGAAATAGCCGGCCTATGCATCTTCTGTCTTTATATATCTATGAAGTTTCGATAAGCTCCAGCTCAAACCCAGACGTAATCCGTCAAACCCAATCGCTTCATCTTCACCAGCGCTTTCGCTCTGCACTCTCTCAGCAAACCACCTTCCATGGCCAAGCGCTTCAAGCTCAGATTCTCCCGCATCCTCCAAATCTGTCGCTCCAAACACCCCCCGACTTACCCACAGAACCCGTCGAGGGCGGGGGCTCACTGGCTGTTCCCCGCGAACCCCAAGTCCCTCGACATCAGCTTCACCAGCTTACCCGCCCCGCCTCCGTCGACCCCCGACGACTCCTTCATCGCCCGCCACGTCGCCTCCGTCCGCTGCAGGTCTTGCGCCGGCGCCGACTCTCCGTCCGAGTACACGTGGCAGAAGGACGGACGGTGGCACGTGGTCTCGAGACAGAGCCGGAGCCAGAGCCAAAGCCATCCCAGGCCTCGTCGGAAGAGATGCGGAGTTTCGAGATTCGATGATGGCGACGTGGAGACGACGTCGCCTGTCCTGGTGAGGCAGGGCGACCGGAGGATGAAGCAGAAGAAGAAGAGCCAGGGGAAAGGTAAAACGATGTCGTTGGCCGTCGGGAGGAGCGTCACGTCCAGCGACAGCGGGTGGTTCAGCTCGGATGGCTGCAGCGACGACAACGGGGACGAAGAGGACGAGACTGACGCGTTGCTATCGACTTCCAGAAGCTTTTCGAACGATACGTTGCCCGAATTCTACCGCACCACGAGATACCCACCGGAGAATCAGGCGACGAAGGAAAAGCAAAAATCCCCTCAAGACGAGGACAACGACTCCGATGAGAACAGAATCAGGAGGCTGAGGCGCTACACCAGCGGGGGCCAAGAGGAGGCGGCGGAGGCCGCCAGGGAGAGGAGGAGGGGGGTGGTGATGGGAGAGAGCGTGGCGGTGGTGAAGAGGTCGGAGAATCCGCTGGAGGACTTCAAGAGGTCGATGGCTGAGATGATAGTGGAGAAGCGGATGTTCGGGGCCGGGGACCTGGAGCAGCTCCTGCAGTGCTTCCTGTCGCTCAACTCGCGGCACTACCACGGCGTCATCGTGGAGGCGTTTGCCGAGATATGGCAGGTTTTGTTCCTCGATTCACGTGCCGACACCGAGCGGCGTCGGTCCGTGTCCTCGTCCGCCTCGGGTGCGGTCGAACGTTGTTAAAGAAGAAGCTCGAGAGGCTCTTCTTCTCTCTCTTGGGGATTAGTTTAATATCAATACTTTGGATTTTTCCTAGACGATGAACCGATTTCCTTTTCGGTGGTGGAAGAATTTATTTGCTGGTGCTTGTGTTTTATATTTAAGCCAAAAAAGACCTCTTTCATTTTCTCGGCATAGATTGTAAGGTGAGATATGCTTCGCTTAAGTTTCGGGCGATCGATTTGTAATCAAATTGCCTTTTAACTTATTTAATTGATGCGATTCGCTTCTTCCATCATTTGTTACTAGTAATTTGATCGATTTTCTTGACGTTGCTCAATTAACGGGGCAAAAGATGAGATGGATTGCTGCGTCCTCAATAATAATAATAATAATAATAATAATAATAATAATAATAATAATAATAATAATAATAATAATAATAATAATAATAATAATAATAATAATAATAATAATAATAATAATAATAATAATAATAATAATTCAGAAAAGAAGGTTTAATTCCATAAAAAAAAAAACATTTCAACTTTAAATCCAATCCTAATTCTACCCCAAATAATAAATCACAAACTTTCACTATTGTCCCAAATTTACCCTGTATCCAAAAACTGACAATAAATTCTTCTATATTATTAACATTAGGTCAGTTGGGAATGTGAAACGACAACGGTTTCTTGTGGCAATTTTTGGATGTGGAGCAAAGTTGAGATTATAGTGAAAATTTGTAAATTTTTAAAATGTACCTAAAATTGAGGATTTTAAAGAAAATTAGGCAAAAAAGGGAAGTGGGGAACCTCTCGCCGTCCATAACAATTGGCTCTTAGACAAGAGCAAGGACATTGAAGGGTTAGTTAATTTTAAGATTTTAGGGATGTTCAATATTTATACTTAACCATTAGGGTTGCTCCAATGACAACCATTTCCATTTGGAAAGGGGGAGGTGGGTAGTTTGACTCCCCACATTCTTAGAGCATAGGGCGGGGGCACGGGGTTGAAAAGGCAAGATTTTGTAATTAGTACGGAACACATTGAGTAACTTGTAAAATAAATATGGGATAGGACCAGACCCAAAAAAAATTGTACTTAATTACGCTCGGGTTGATGTTATTGCAGCGTGGTATAACCTCTCATAGCTTCCTTCGGCCCTTTGAGTCATCAACATTAAGGCAAGGATTATCTATACTGAAAAAAGGAGATCACATACAAGTTTTATCTCATTGATGGTATAAAGCGTTCTCATTTGCCTGTCATATTCTTTTTACTTTTTCCATCACATAACAATGCTGTATATAACGTATGTTCGCACGACATGGAAAATTTATTGACTAGTCCTATATATAGTTCTTTCTTCTAACTTGCAATGCCAACAATTCACCTGATGGGGAATTTCCAAGGTAAAGTTTTGGCCCAATTTCTACTTGTGTGGGAGATTAGGGGTGCGTATGATAACGTTTCGTTTCTACGAACAATTTCTACTCAGAAATTATTCCTTTTGATTCAGTTCTTGAGAATAATTTCTGAGCATTTGAAAGTTTTGAGTAACTATTTAAAATTTTTATTTGGGATAGGAATGTGTTTGGTAAAACTGCCCAAGATTCTTAAAAAAATTTGTTTCTTTTAATTTTTCAATACTTTTATTACATTTTTAATATTTTTTGTCTTTTTATTTTTTCCTTTTCTCTACTTTCTCCCTTGTGGCCGGTTGCCATGTCGGTGGTGGTTGGTGATCAATTGGGTGAGGTTTGACAAGCTCATCGGAGCCTCACCAGGCTAGGGAGTGGTTCAAAGTGAGTTTGTCGAAGGCTCATCTAGCCATTGTGAGGCTTGGCCTCGCCAAATCTGGGTGAGGCCAAGCCTTGCTGGTGGCCTAGCGGATGGTGATGAGAAGGTAGCAGGCTGGGAGGAATAAGAAGAAAATGAAAGAGAAAGAGAAGAGAAGAAAAAGAAAGAGAAGAAAAGAGCTTAGATTTGATTCTTGAAATTATTTTTGAGAACAAAAAGTAATTTTTTTTAATTCTTGATTTTGTTCTAAATCTATTCCTAAGAAATTTGTTCTTGGGAGCAAAATTTTACCATACAAATTTCTGTGCCAAATCTATGCTCGGGAACAAAAGAATAGAATCAAACATTATTTGACCAGTTAATAAATATGCCCTAAATTGCCTAATCCGTTTGAATTTTGAGACTCTTCCATTTTTACTAGTTTGTTTTTGCATTTGTCATTACCACATTACATTATATATAATAATTTGTCACATTTAGAGATGCACCTACTCATATTCCGTCCCATGTTATATGAGCGATACAGAGTTCAATTTATCTTAGGTGTAAGAGCTTCATGCTAGACAAAAGTTGTTATGTTGCAGCTTTCTTGTATGCAGTGGTTTTTACGTGCTTGCTGGATGTACTCTGTTTGGAAGGCACGTAGGGACAATATCATAAATGATCTCTTTACTTTTATTTGAAATTTGAAACCGTCCATCTACTCTCATTTTGTTCTTAAACCGTGCCCGTACTTTTTGAAAAGTACATCAATCGTCCTTCGATTAAAGGCTCCTGTGGATTAAATGAGAAGAAAATATATTTACAAAATCATAGCAAATTAAAGATCCATTTATTAGGCAAACTAAGAAAAATTTAAAAAACAAAAATTGGGAAAAAAAAATCCTAGTCCCACCGACACTGACGTCAACACCACCGCTTTCCACCAACCATGCCGCTTGAGTGTTCCAAAAACATCCCTATGATTTTTTATGATTCCAAAATTATCATTGATAGTTACATCCTCATGATAAGTACAAATGTTCGTGGTAAGCTCAAGAAAGACTCTGATGATATCAACTATCTTTAAGAGTTCACTGGAAACTAATAGGCGAATATGTTTGAAATAATGAGGATTTGGAGAGTTGGAGGCATTATGGTCAATCTTTCATCAACTTGAAGCTTTGGAAGCCAACACACTTAAAAAGATTATTAGATGTGATTGCAAATCAGTTCTCGCGGTTCACCCGTGGACAGCATTAACATATTGATAATTATGTGCACGCGCTGATATCATATCTTGATAGATATTAGTGAACATGCCATTTGAAGATAATCGTTTTGTTGGAAAAAAGAAACCTATTAAGGAAAGAATACATAACACAGTTTATTGTAACTAAAAAGTTATTTGAGAAAGTAACGATAAAGTAGATGTGTCAAAATAGGTCATAAACCCACATTATGACTCACTTTAATTAAATGGGTCAAATATGGGTCAAGTGAAAGTTAAATATTAATCATAAATTGGTCATGGAAAGTAAATCAAAATTAAAAATGGGTTTTTATATGGGTCAAATATAGGTTAAGTGGGTTATTAGGAAAATCCACTTTAAACCCATTGGTCGCAAGGCTCTCCTCTTCTCTCTCCTTCCAAGCCCATCCTCCTCTCTACATACCTAACCTTCATTGCCAATTCCACCATCACACTGCTGTCAACATCGCCGATCCCGAGCTTGGCCTCAAGTGAGCCACGAGCTCGACAGCTTTGGTCGAGCTCTGGCTCGCCTTGATTTGGCAAGCAAGCCTTGAGCTCGCCAGTCAGACCGTGACCTAGACTTGGGCAGCTCGATCTAAATCAAGGTAGGCGAGTCATGAGCTTGCCAATTACAGCAAAGCTTGGGCTAGCAAGCTCGCTTGGATTGGCCAAGCGTCAAGTTTGTTGGCTCTGGCTGAGCTCAAGCTTGCCACTTGCCAACCTACGTCTTGGCTGGTTGTTGTCGAGCGACACGGCGGAGGAAAAGGGGGAAGAAGAAGGAAGAAGAAAGAAAAGAGAAAATAAAGGAAAAAAAGAAAAATAAAAGATAAAAAAATAAAAGAAAAGAAATTTTTTAAAAAATATTTAAAAATTTGAATTTTTTTGAAACAATATTTTCCAAAAAAAATTCAATTTAAAGGTATTCACATTTTTTTAATCTTATTTACTAATTTTTTTATATTTAATTTACTTTGTAAATTTGATGTGAAATTTTTATTTAACTAAATTATATGTGAAAATGTTAAAGTAGATTAAATGTGTGATAGTAGATTTTCTCAAATTAAGTTAAATATTAATATGTATCGATAATATGTGTTAGGTTGGATATTGGTCAAGTATGGTATGCATAAACATTTAACTTAGCTCCATCAACAAATTCGACATCAACATTATCGATGTTGACCCAAGTCAAGATAAACTTTGGTATAACATGCTTCAATGGATCAAGGTTGGAGTTTCCAAATAAATCGGTTTATTTGAAATAAATCCTATCGTATTTCCAAATGAAATAATTGCTTGTCGAGATTTACTAAGATATTGTGAGATCTGATGTGATATGATTAGATATAGTGAGGTATTGTGAGATATTTTGTTAGATTTTAGATATTTTCTTTTATGATATGCTAGTGTATTTTTGGAAAAAGCCTACGTAAATTTCTCTTATAAATAGAGGAAGCCTCTCAATTATAACTCAAACGATTTGGTGAATAAAAATTTGTGAGATTTTTTTTGTGAGGGTGAACACCTTTTGGAGAGTGGATTACTCCTTCGTCGGTCTCTTTGTCCTTGGAGCGTGGATTACTCCTCGATGGTGAGCCAATAAGCCTTTTATCCTTGGCTAGTGAGTTTTTCTTTTAGGCCCTAGTGGTAAGCTTCTCCTATCCCAAAGTCCTTTATCCTTTGTGGGTGGTTCATCCTTTAAGCTTTGGTGGTGAACTTCGTTGATCTCGATCTTCATTCTCGTCGGTCTCTTTGTCCTTGGGGCGTGGATTACTCCTTAATGGTGAGCCAATAAGCCTTTTATCCTTGGCTAGTGAGTTTTTATTTTAGGCCCTAGTGGTAAGCTTCTCCTATCCCAAAGTCCTTTATCCTTTGTGGGTGGTTCATCCTTTAAGCTTTGGTGGTGAACTTCGTTGATCCCAATCTTCATTCTCGGTTGGTAGTGTGGCTTTTATACCTTGGTGACAATTGTAATCTATCCCTTATTCTATTTTTTATTTTAATTTTCAATAGACCATCCCATACACATCCTTCTAATACACTCAGCCCAAAATTTCCCGTTGCGGAATCACTCACCCACACACGCATCAAGTTGGTATCAAAGCCTAAGGTTGAACTCAGTTTTGAGTGATTCTTTCTCTTAAAAATAAGAAGAATGGATGATTCGGTTCCAAGAGGTTTAACTTTGGAGCAGGCACACAACGAAAGGCAAGATCGTGCTATCTAAAATCTTTAGCAACAAATGAAGCGTATCCTCAATCTTCTCAAGGATCCAGCAAGGCATCCTAATGATTGTCATCGGCGTAATGATGCCGCTTCTTGTTAAAACTCAAATGGTGATTTCAATTCCACTGGCGACAACTCTAGTGATTCCAAATATCAAAACTGTAGATGAAGAGGGAAGCATAGGAGAATGAACATGTCAATCCCGATAACTTTGTTAATTAGCAACATACAACTGAATGACTATTAATTTTCAATTCCTACTTAGCGAGAAGAGATGCGAGGCTGCTACCCTAAAGTTAACAAAATATGCTTATCTACAGCTAGAAAATCTGAAGCATCAACAAACTTGAGAAGGAAAAGGTTGAGTCAAGTTTTAGGAAAAACTCAAGAAGTTGATGAAGAAGAAGCTCTTGCCCAACAATTACAAGCAAGATTTGTTTATCAAGCTGAATTCCCTAGACAACAAGGGATGAACATTAAATAGTACATCTGGGAATTCGAACAACTCAAGATGAGGTGTGAAGTTTTAAAAGTTTCGGAGCAAACCATTGCTCGATTTCTTGGCATAATGAATCAAAAAATTGCTGATTTGGTTGAACTTCAATCTTATTGGTCCTATGAAGATGAATGCAAGCTGGTAGTGAAAGTCGAGAAACAATTGAAGGGTGGCAAGAGGTTTTCTTTTAGAACGTCAACAAAAGGGACATCCCATTTTAAGGGCGTTTCCTCAAGCAATGTCGAGAGTGCATTGACAAAAGACAAAGGTAAGGAGAAGTTTGCGAAATCCTCCAAAGAACTCCAAAAGAAACCTCAAGGTGACGTAAGGAAATGCTTTAAGTGTTAAGCCCATGTGGGCATTTACAAGCTAATTGCCCAAAATGAAGAGTTATGACTAGTCAAGAAATTGAGGAGATCAATTTTGCACTTCAAGAAGCTGAGAACAATCCAGACCAAAATGATTCCGAGTTTGAAAAAGAACAGGAGATTGTGGAGAAAGCTGATGATGGGGAGTTATTGGTCATCTATAGAGCATTGCATGCTGAAGTTTTTCCTGATGAGAATGAGTAAAGAAAGAACATCTTTCATACCCATTGTATTATTAACGGTAAGGTTTGTTCAGTCATTATTGACAACGAGAGTTGTACCAACGTTGCTTCAACGACCTTGGTCAACAAGCTGAAACTTTCAACAACTAAACATCCTCAACCGTACAAGCTCCATTGGCTCAATCAAGGAAATGATCTCAATGTAAGCAAATGAGCTCTCAAATCATTTTCAATTGGGAAAAATTATCAAAAATCAAGTTCTCTATAATACGATTCTTATGGATGCATGTCACTTGTTATTGGGAAGACCACGGCAATATAATAGACATGTTGTGCATGATGGGTGTAAGAACACATACTCGTTTAACAAGGAACAAAAACGCGTTACTTTTGTACCCTTGAATCCTTCCGTGATATATAAAAATCAACCTGGGGAGGGAAACACAAGTAAGGAAAAAATTTTCTTGATTGAAACATGGGTTGAAAGAGCCATTAGCAAACAAATTAATGTTTATGCTTTACTTATGGTAGAGAAAAAGAGTAAAAAAGAGAGTCTTCTACATTTCAAAATGCATTCCTTGTCGAAAGAATTTGCAGATGTGCTCTTGGAGGAATTGCCACTTGGATTACCTCTCATTAGAGGTATTGAGCATCATATCGATTTGCTACCCGGTGCTCCTTTACCCAACAAACTAGTGTATTGATGCAATCCGGAGGAAATGAAGGAGTTGCAAAGATAAGTCAATGAACTTATCGATGGAGGGTATGTCCGAGAAAGCATGAGCCCATGTTCCATTTCAGCTCTCGTGCCCAAGAAAGATAGTTCATTCAGGATATGTATCGATAGCCAAGTCATCAACAACATCACTATTAAATATAGGTACCACATACCTAGACTTGATGACATGCTTGACGAATTATATGGCAAAACCATGTTCTCGAAGATAGATTTGCGGAGTGGCCATCACCAAATTAGGATATGAGAAGATGATAAATGGAAGACAGCTTTCCAAACTAAATGAGGCCTTTATGAGTGGTTAGTTATGACATTCAGATTATCAAATGCTCCAAATACCTTCATGAGACTTATGAATGAAGTTCTTCGTTCCTTTATCGATCAATTTGTTGTTTATTTTAACGATATTTGTGATGTTTTGAATTTTGACCAATCTTAGGATATATGAAAATGTTATTTTATTGATGCATTGTTAGTTACGTTTACTCTTAGCTAGCCCTTCATGAGTTAACTAACTATTCAGAAAGACAATTAAGGATCGATACATGAATGACCAGTGAATTCAATCAGAGATAGGCCGTTCGACTATAAGGATCAAAGATGGATGATATCACACTATTGTAGGCCAATTAGCGAACGAAAATAAATTGATTTGGCAAAAATACAAGGTCAGATTGTGGGTGATTCCGCACAACTTCAATTTTAATTACGAACAAAGTTAAAACGATTTTTTTTTGGCTTTGTACTTAGAGTAAGTAACCTTTTATGATTACATGATAATCGAGAATTGCCTTGATTTGAATAGGCGTGAGTGTGGATTGAAAAGTGATCAACCACAAGTCAAATGCACGAGAACCCCTAAATGTTGCCTGATAGTTAAGTCATATTGAAGTCGCAATTAATTGATTTTAACCATAAATTTCAATTTAATTTTGGGTATCGAACTTGCAAGGATGTCAAGACTAAAATATTGGATATTGCCTTGTTGATTCTTAAATTTATTGGTAAATCCGAAAATTATCAGAAAAGGATTTAATGGGCTAAAAAATTAGAACCAAGAGGAGATGGGTTGACCGAAGGCCCAATGGGCCTTGTGCCCATTGAGGTTCAGCTTTGTTGGCCCAACCCAAGCCCACAAGCCCAAGTGGGCCCACGCATGCCCATGAGCCCATTTTCAAGCCCGTTTCTCATCCTTTTGAGCTGAATCAATTTTATTCAAGCCTATATAAAATCTTGGCTCATATACGCATATGGTATGGTATATTATACTTTGGGGAAATTACAAGATTTCCCTAGAGCTGTTGTCTGCCGTCCGGAGGTTAGCCAGCCGTCGTCTAGCCTCGCCAACTGTTGTTCTCCCTCTATTCGGCACAAATAAGCTTCATTGAAAGCTGTTTTGTCAGGTTTTGGCTGCTAGTTGTCGTTTGTTGTTATCCTCGCTACCGCCATCATGCCTATGTTGTTGGAATCGTCACTAGGTGAGTTTATACTCTAATCCCTCAATCAGTCCATTAAACTTGCTTAGGAGCATATTAATTTATAGTTAATCTTAGTTAGGGGATTAATTAGGATTAACTATGGTTAACATTGGTGGTTAGAAAGATGACCATGGTTAGGTTAGTCAAAAGTGGACTATGGTTAGTTAATTAACCAAATCTTGGTTAATTAACTAAGGTTGACTTAGGGTTGAGTTAATTAACCAATGTTGGGTTAATTAACTAGAGTTGACCTATGGTTAGATTAATTAACTAGGGTTGAGTTAATTAATTATGGTGGGAGCATGGTTAGGTTAGTTAATTGTGGTTAACTTTAATTACTGTGTTAATTATTTTTAGTGTTAATTAATGATGGTTAATTAGGATAATTGAGGAATAGTTGGATAATCATGATTACTATTATTTTTATTAAAAATAATTACTTTCTTTTTTAATTATTATTAAATTCGTTATAATTATTAATTATTTTAATAATTATTAATTTAATTTAATTTAATTATGAATAATATTAATAATTTATAATTAAATTGTGGGACTAATTTGACGAGTCTGTATTTATTTAAGCATGTTGAATTGTTGCTTGGATCAATAAGATATTGATCGTAGATTAAAATTGTCAAGTGCTTGATTGTTCTAATAATTATGCCCGATGTTGTGTACTATTGCATGGACATATAAAGGAAAACCCCAAGATGTCGGGTGTATATGTGTCAAAGTTTTGCAATGAAAATGATAATGGCATGTTTAATTGATAATGCATGAAAGTTGGATGGGTTTTGAAATAAAATATAACCACGTACAATTCTTTCCTACAATTTTTACATGAAAAATGTGCAGTGATTTATTATGTTGAGCATGTGTCACATTTGCATTAATGAATGCATGGAATACATTGAAATTAATTGAAGTGGTGTGCCCATGTGGTCACATAATATAACCTGTTACCTCTGTGGGAATTCGAGGGACGAAGTGCAATTCATCAGAAATTCCACACGGGAGTCCGGATGTGGGTTGTGATAGAGATTGGACCTATGCTCCTTCGGGAATGCCGTTTGGGCGGGAATTCTAGACGTAGCCATGCCCAATGGGGCGGAGCAATGCCTAGCTAAGCTAGAAGACACCGGTGGGAGTTTGGTTGTACACATCGGCAAGAGTTCGATGGCCTTGGTGAGGGCATAATAAATGGAACACATATGAATGTAGGAGTGCATGTGAAACATATTATGATGTGTTTTGCTTATACATGTGCTGGTTGCACTAATTATGATATGCTTGAGTTGGTATCGTACGGGGTGTGGCAATGGCCAGGTGAGTTTGCTTGTGAAACGACTCAATTGTGATTGATTAATGCAATGTTGAGAGTGTAAGATGCATTAATTGTGGCATGCATGTGTATTTGCCGTGCAGGGTATGGCATGACCAAGTAAGGTTGCTTGCTAGTCAGTTGCTTGTCGATTGTTATTTTGGGGTTACTAGGTAGATCAAGTGGTTAGCTAAGGCAAACAAGAATTGTTTTTTCTATTGATCTACCTGAGTGAATTAATTGTGTGATAGGTACCCCATGTGACGACCCTGGTGATAGTGCGCAGGGATGAGGGATGGCGGTGTGTTCGCGTTTCAGTCCTCGGACGTGCACCAGGGAGGGGGGGACATGTCTCTTGTTCCACATCACTTAGGGGGGAATCTTGGGCTAGTTTGTAAGGCTAGCATCCCTCTCCCTTGAGTAACATGTTTTAAAGCCGTGTGGGCGTCAGCCCAAAGTGGACAATATTACTCAGCGAGCCCTAGATCCTTACACCCCGAGGCGAGTTGACATCTTAACCGGGGCTTAAGGCAATAACTTATTGAGATTATACTCACTCATTGTTATTAAATATTTTCAAGTTCGTAGGTATGACACATATATTGCCATGGATCGAACATTACTAGAGCATATCGTTGAGGGCAACAGGATTGTGTACCCAATAGTTGAAGGAAGTAGATTTGGATGACTATAGAGGAAGTCACTCAATTGAGGGGCTTGTGTATAAACATCCTAGGATTAATTAGTACAAGAATAAAAACAACGTTGCTACTGTTGCATTAGTCTTTTTGCTATCCCTACTTTTGTTTGACTGGGTGTTCTATGGATTCGCTTCTGCATGCATTTAATTGCAAGATAAAAAGAATAGTTGGTAACACATCTTAGGACGTCACATTCATTTGACCAAAGTGAAGGAGTTATCGCATGTTCGGGGTTTAGGGCGTGACAATATTCTTGCTTATAGCAAGAATGAGCAGGAGCATATCTCTTATTTGAAATAAGTTTTCAATGTCTTGAAAGAACAAAAACTTTATGCTAAAATGGAGAAATGTGAGTTCTTCTCTCCTAGTGTTGTATTCCTTGGATATGTGGTTTATAAAGATGGGATCTCCGTCGATCAATCCAAGGTAGAAGCTATGAAGACTTGGCTGGTTCTAATGTCCATTTTTTATGTAAGGAGTTTTCATGGACTTGTTTTTTTTTTTTTTTTTTTTTTTTTTTATCGGTGATTTGTGAAGGGCTTCAATACCATCATGGCTCAAATAAGCAAATGCATGAAGTCTTTCGAATGGATAAAGGCTATTCAAAGCACCTTTGAGGTAATCAAGTAGAAACTTTGTGAGTCCTCTATTCTCGCCCTTCTTGATTTTGATAAAGTATTTGAAATTGAGTGTGATAGAAGCGAAGTTGACATTGGTGTTGTTCTTGTGCAAGCCTAAAAACCTTTGACATATTTCGGCAAGAAGTTGACTTATTCGAAGAAAAACTATTTAACTTATGACAAGGAGTTTTACATCATTGTTTGAACTCTTGATCATTTGAGTCATTATTTGAGGCCAAAGCAATTTGTCTTTCATTCTGACCACGAGACTCTCAAGTTTGTTAATGGGTAATGCAAGCTCAATTTGAGACATGCAAAATGGGTAGAATTTCTTTAGTCCTTTTCTTGTGTCTCAAAATATAAACTTTGCTACACAAATGTTGTTGCGGATGCATCATTGAGAAGATATTCCATGCTTGCTATTTTAGATTCTTGGATCCTTGGCTTTCAATCGATGTATATTGACTTGGAATTCTCATCGATTATTGACAATTGTAAGCAAGGTGTTCAAAGTACTTATTTTTTGCAAGATGGGTTTCATTTTTTAGGAAATCATTTATGTGTGCCCAAGAGTTCTTTTCAAGAGTTGTTGATTCGAGAGGCACATGATAGGGGATTGGTTGGACACTTCGATATTAACAAAACTCTTGAGGTTCTTCAAGAGCATTTTTATTGGCCAAAAATGAAGGGACATGTGCATACTATCATCTCAAAGTGTGTAACTTGTCAAAGAGTGAAGAGTCAATTCCATCAAGGATTGTATACTCCACTTTTGGTTCCATTGCAACCTCGGGAAGATGTGAGTATAGATTTTATTGTGGCTCTTCCAAGAACTCAAAGGGGAAAAGATGCCATCATGGTGGTCATTGATCAGTTCTCTAAAATGGCTCATTTCATGTCATGTCACAAGACTGATGATGCGTCTCATGTTGCTGAATTATATTTCAAGCAGATTATTCACCTTCATGAAGTATTAAAAACCATTGTGTCAAATCATGATTCTAAGTTCTTAAGCTACTTCTGGAAAACACTATGGAGAATGGTTGGTACGCAACTCTTATTCAGCATCACTTGTCATCCCCAAACCAATGGCCAAATGGAGGTAACCAATCGCACTCTCACTACTCTTCTTGGAAGCATGGTGAGTAAGTCTTTAAAAGATTGGGATTTGAAGTTTACACATGCTGAATTTGCTTACAATTGATCTCCGAGCTATACTACAAGTCAATCACCTTTTGAAGTTTTGTACGAAATTAGCCCTCTCACACCGATTGAATTGATTCTAATTCCATCCAACTCACAAGTGAACTTTGATGGCAAAGCAAAAGCTAAATCGATGAAGAAACTTCATGAGCATATTCGAACTAAGATTGAGAAAGCCAACAGGTCTTACAAGACAAAAGTTAATCAGTATTGGAAGAAGGCTCAATTTTAATTGGGAGATCTTATATGCCTTCATCTGAGGAAGAAGAGATTTCCATCTCATTGAAATAGTAAGCTCATGCAGAGAGCTGATGGCCAATTTAAAGTTATCGAGCGAATTGGTGACAATGCTTACATGATTAATCTTCTTGGAGAGTTCGGAGTTTTAGCAACTTTTAATGTGAGAGACCTTTCTTCGTATTTAGAGGATGAAGATTTCTCATATTTGAGGACAAATCTCAAACAATCTAGGGAGGATGATGCGAAAGCATCCGACTTAACTCCCTTGACAAATTCAGTATCTGCATTATCGATGTTGACCCAAGCCAGGATAAACTTTGGGTATAACATGCTTCAATGGATCAAGGCTGGAGTTTTTGAATAAAATGGTATATTTGAAATAAGTCTACTTGTATTTCCAAATGGTATAATTGCTTTTTGAAATTTGTTGAGATATTGTAAGATACGATATGATATGATTAGATATAATGAGGTATTGTGAGATATTTTGTTAGATTCTAGAGGTTTGTTTTCCTGATATGCTAGTTGTATTTTTGGAAATAGCCTAGGTAATTTCTTTTATAAATAGAGGAAGCCTCTCAATTGTAAGGCAGATGATTTGGTGAATAAAAATTTGTAAGATTTCTTCTATGAGAGTGAACATCTTTTGGAGAGTGGATTACTCCTTCATTTGTCTTTTTATCTTTGGAGCGTGGATTACTCCTTGGTTGTAAGCCAAGAGGCCCTTTATCCTTGACTGGTGGGTTTTTCTTTTAGGCCTAGTGATGAGCTTCTCCTATTTCAAATTTCTTTATCCTTAGCAGGTGTTTTGTCCTTTAAGCCTTGGTGGTGAACTTCATTGATCCCAATCTTTATTTTCGGTTGGTGGTGGGGCCTTTATACCTTGGTGATGGTCATAATCTATCATTTATTCTGTTTTCTTTAATCTTTGATAGACCATCCTCATAGACATCCTTCCGATACACTCAGCCCAAAATTCCCCGTTGCAAATCACTTCCCCACACAAGCATCATATGAGTCAAGTCGGGTTTGGGTCATCAAATTTACGTTGCATGAAATTTAGTCCAAACAGGTTAAATGGGTCAATATGGGTTGGATCATTTTTTACCTAACCCAAATCCAACTCGACTCATCCATTTGACACCCCTACAATAAAGTAAGCAAGAATTGGAAGTGAGGTATAACTAACCAAATCTCCTTAAGACAATTAGTTCCTATCAACTGTGCTAAGTGAATTCACGAACTTTGCCTGCCAAGATACAACACCTCAAACCTATTGGTATCGACATTATATGAACATGACTCTATTGAACACTTCTTAAAGCCAACACACTTAGAGAAACTTGAAGAAAGGAGATGTGGGTGTTTTTTTACTTTTTCTTGGAATGAAAAATTTGAAATCTATTTATATAGTTTTAGAATTCATATACATAAGTGATATATTGTTGCGACCTAATTATTTTTTTTTAAGGGGGTTTGGTTGGGGAACCTTTGATTATATTTAGGGGTATTGTTAACTTTGGACTAACTACTTTTCATTAACTCGGACTCTCCTAAGCTCATACCTCATGCGACATTGGGTATTTAGAATTTTAATCGGTTTAGCTTATGCAAATTTAAACAAAAAAGTCGCCATTGACCTTTTTAGGGTTGGCTAAAAACCCAATAAGATACAGGAGAATACCTTATTATTTGTGCAACCGGCAATTCTAAATTCAGGGATTTGATTACGTTAATCATATGATTAATGCCCTTTCGGTATCTAACTTAATTGTGTATTAATTAAGGCCATGCCAACCTATTCAAGAAATTTAAGACTTATCCTAACCATTCTAAAGCAGGAAAATAACATCAAAAATATTTAAGTGTGCAATTAATTATCATCACAAAATAAAGAAAGAGAGCATCCTAATATTGTCCCTAAAAAGAAAAATGTAACGTAAACAAAGAACCCTATTGTAAGCCCTAAAGGCTTGTTCAATTTTGGTTTTTTAAGGGTTTTCTAAATTTATGCAATTTTTCTGAATTGTTTATATTTTTTAAATATTTTTTGATATTTTTCGTATTTTCCGAAATTTAAAAAAAAAAAACAGAGCTTTCAAGATTTTTGATATTTTAAGGCTTTTCTAAATATATATATTTAAAAAAAATTATTAATATTTTTTTTGAATTTTCTAATATTTTGGAAATTTTGAATATTTGGGATTTTTTTTTTTTTTTGAAAAATTTTCAAAATTTCTTAATATTTTCATGATTTTTCTGAATTTTAAGACATTTTATTAAATTTTCAGGATTTTTTCGATGTTTTTCATTTTTTATGTTTTTTTTCATTTTCGTGTAACGGTTCAGACCGGTTGACCCGACCCACACCGATAACTCGACCTAGCTACCTTGGATCCGACCTAATCAAACTTTAAAAAAGGAATTTTTAACTTTTTTTTTTTTTTAAAAAATTTGTCTTTTTCTTATTTTGTCTTTTTCCCCTGCTGCATGCTCTCTCCCCAATGCAGTGTCTTCAACCTTCCGATGCAGCCCCTCTCGCTTGCAACTCCCTTTCCTCCGAAACTGCTTCCGTAACTTCTTTTCTTTTCTTTTTGCCGAATCAGAGATACTTGACACAACTAATACTCCAGCCGATGACCGCCACCCACCGGTCGTTCACTATGGCCAGCATCAACCACCTTCGGCCACGAACTTCAACGACCATTAATTAACTCCCTGAAACAAAGAAATACCTCCCCCATTGCCGATACTTGATTATTTCACAGAACCCACATAAAAACTAGGGGTGTCAATGGGTCGGGTCGGGTTTTATGTTACCCGACCCGACCCCAATCGCAAAGGGTCACACTTTGACTCGACCCGATCCGAACAAAAAAATTGAATCGGGTTGAGTCGGGCCAGGTCGGGTATTTAGGTATTTTCTAGCAAAACTCTAAAAATACATTACATTTATAAAAAAAGGCTAGGACCGACCCGACCCGACCCGACCCAACCCGTTTTGACCCGGCTCAAAATGATACCGGCTCTATACTTGGACAAGATTTTGACCCAACCTAAAAATATCCTAAGTTTAGGGTCGAGTCGGGTCGGGCCGGGTCTTTTTGACACCCCTAATAAAAACACCATGAATATAGAGAAAGCAGACACGATATGATGAGCACAGAGGCGAGAGCACAGAGGCGAGAGCACATCAATCTTGAATGGGGCATTTCATCGAACATATGGGTGCATCAATAAAACAAGGGGTTCATGATTCGAGCCAAGCTCCGACCGGGCCTAAGTTTCTAACTAAGCATGCCGGCACGCTAATAAACATTTATGGAGGGATGATAGGGGGCCAGGGCTCACCCGAATTGGTTGGCATGAGCTCCGGCCCGACACCTTGCAAAAACAGAACAAAAATGTCTTGGGGAGAACCTACCTGGTTCGGGCGAAGCGTCACAATGGACGGCAACCGACGAACGGACTTCGACGGCATTCAAACATGCGTTTGGGCTTCCTCTCTCTTTGGCTCCCTATCTCTCGCTCAGCCTCTCGATTTTTCTGCCACTCACCGCTCTCTCCCTTCTCTAATGCAACCAAACTCTCCAAGATCGAAAAACCTGAAAAACAGCTTGTGTTTTCCTCCTTTCGGCTCCCCAAAACCAGCTTCCATCTCTCCCTCTCTCTTTTTTTCAAAAACCCAGAAAATAGCTCCCCTCCCTGCGTTTTCCTTGCTGCCCGTTTTTCCTCCTCCCTTCCCCCTTTGGTTTTTGTCTCTGCCCTCTCTCTGCGTGACAGCACAGCAAGGAAAGATTCCCTTGCTGGCGTCACGCAATCGACGTCACCTCTGCGGGGGGTCGCGTCCGGACAAACGGTATTGTCGAGGGGGCGTTCGTGAATGGAGGGTGAAGGGAAGGGAGTGGGCTGAGATAGAGAGGAAGAAAGATGGCTGGGCTTAAAGAGATTAAAAGAGTAGGCTGGGCTACCCTAGCGCCCCCGAATTTTCTTTTTCAACTTTATAATTTTTGAATTATTTTTCGATTTTTTTTTCAAATTTTTTTATATCTTTTCTATAAATTTATACATATATATTTGCAAAATTAATAGGTATTTAAAAGTGTCGACAAAATTTTGGATGTTAACAGTTGCCCATTTTTAAAAGGGAGCTCGAAGAGGTTCATTTTAAAAACTAGGTGACACCCAAATTTTGTTGACAAGCAATGAAAGCGCGAATTTATTTCATTAGTTTTAGTTTTAGTATTTTTTTTTGGGTCTCACCTCGTACGAACGGGTTTCGACTGAGTTAGTGAAGTCTTACTGTGTAACAACGGGTTTCGACTGAGTTAGTGGAGTCTTACCGTGTAACAACGGGTTTCGACTAAGTTAGTAAAGTCTTATTGTGTAGCAACAAGTTTCGACTGGTTAGTAAAATCTTACGATGTGACAACGGGTTTCGACTTGAATGAAGGTCTTACCGTATAATAACAGATTTCGACTTGAGAATGCATGGTTTAAGGATGACCCATAAACCTTTTGAGAGTGTGGTTTAAGGATAGACCCACGAATCATGTGGTTTAAGAATAAACCCACCAACCTTGTGGTTTTAAAAATATGACCACTAACCCTTTGGAAATTGCATGGTTTTAGGTTGACTAAGAACTATGTGGTTTAAGGATAAACTCACAAACCAAATGGTTTAAGGATAGATCCACGAACCATGTGGTTTAAGGATACGCTCACGAACTGTGTGGTTTAAGGATAAACCCATGAACCATGTGATTTAAGGATACGTCCATCAATCGTGTGGTTTAAAAATAGACCCACGAATCATGTGATTTAAGGATACGCCTACCAATTGCGTGGTTTAAGGATACATCCACCAACCTTGTGATTTTAAGGATATGGCCATTAACCACCATAAACCCTTGGAAATTGCATAGTTTTACTGAGGAAACCTGTAAAATTTAACTTGAGCAAATGTCATTAGAGACAACATCAGGAAAATGCATTGGCTATATTATAACATCAATTGCATAAGCAAATCAAGCCAAGTCCAATCATATTGAAAACATTTAATGTCTTTTGATATCATGTATCTCAAAATTGTCTTCAAGTTTGGAAGGTACCATTAATCATCAAATCCCTTTAAGAGAAAAATAATGTTAGAATGATACCACTCATGAAAGAGATTTATTAAGCATGCCTAGTAAGAGCTCCTTAGTTAGAAATGGCTTATCACATGCTCTTAATAAAGGCTATTTGATCCCATTCATTCATGTGAGAAGTAATTTGATCACTAAATATACCTCACATTTCCAATGTCGAAGGATCTGAGAATCATTCGCAATAAGTACACATTGACCAATCCAAAAGATCTTTCAAAAGGATCGTAATGCATGTTTGGTCATGGTTTTAACAATGGATAAGCATCATTGGTCATGAAATGAAACAATTATCTACCAACATCTTTACCAGATTTACAAGTCAAGCAATCTTAAGATGAGATAAGACAACATTGCCCTCACTTCTTTGAGTAGTAATTTCCTTGGAAAATCCTTATTCTCACTTGAACCATTCCAATTTGAAGAGACTTCAGGAAAGGTTGTAATGTTGGTTTGGTTAAGACTCATAACTTTTCACAAAAAGGGATTTGAAAGTTGATGATTATCATGGTATCATTATCATATCACTCAATCTTTTTGAATGCACTTGACCTTTGAAATCTAGCTTGTCTCGAAAGTCCTTTGATTAATCAAATAAGAGCTTCGTCCTTCTCAATTTTTTTACATTTGCAATGATTTTCTTTTCAATGCAAGCATTTTGAATTTGAAGTTTTGACATGGTTTTTCAAGCCATCAGTACACAGTGTTCCATGTCTCAATACTATATACATAAATAGTGGAATTGTTCATCTCTCTGACATTAATACCTGCATGAAACATAAATTTTGTTAAAATACTTGATATCAATGTATAGAGAATGAATTTGCAATATAAAATTATCAGTATATAGTTTAGTTAACTATTTATACCATTCTCTTTTTGAAATAAAAACTATCCTATAATAGATATGCTAACCTTCCCCCGTTAAATTTAAATGAGTCCCATGTATGAAATATTGATTAATCTACATTGATAGCAATAACAAGTGTCAAAGCAATTTCTTCCCTTATCGCATGACTAAGCCTAAATTTAATAATTGTGCCACCATCTCCAACGATATGTACGATTCCAATAATACAGAAAATGTTAAGGAAATAGCAAGAACATTTGGCAGCAACTTTTATTTTAAAAGACTAAGTAATATGTTTGACTTTAGGACTCAGAAAACACACGATGCCAAAGCGAGCTCAATGAGTCGAGAAGCCCAAGTAAAATAACAGACGAACTCACTGAAATCTTCACAAAATTTGATGGATTAGCAATACATTTTTGTCCATCTCCACTGCCCTTCTTGTCATCACCATGATAATCCTTTAGGTATGAACATGTGTAGCTTCATTCAACATCTTGGCACTTTTCCTCATTGGGATTATTTTCCACACATTTATCAATATCAATGAAATTTAAACACACATCAAATATAGCCAATCTCTTATCATACGATTACAAAGGACATGTTAAAGAATATTAATGTTCTCAGTGTACTAGGATAACCATTCTTGAGATAAGGATTGTCTTGGTAACCTACTGAATAAGTCCACTCGTACCCATATTCGTTTTTGGCATTGACGCAAATGATGTTCTTGGTGCATACATAACTCAAGTTACTATTCTTAGCATCCTCACAAATTTGGTTTCTTATTGTCCAATTGAGAACTATGGTAGAACGGTTAAATTTAATGTACGAAAGATCAATAGCTAAGAAGTGTTAGGAGTTTCTTTTAGAGATGAATACATATCTATATGGATTAAAATCCAAGACCCTAAAATGACTGAGGAAGCTCCAAATGGAATGGTTCCCCGATTGCTGGAAAATCTACCCCAAAAAGCTTAAGTCGATAGATGGAAATAGACCGCATGAATATAAAAAGCATTTAAGACCCACTATCAAGTGATGTGTCATAATAATTCAATATCCTCTCTCACATGCAAATGTCGTGCAAGTCACGTGGTAGTTTCCACTTCAATACCTCCTCTCACATGCAACTCACGTGCTAGCTAAATTAAGATTTTCTCGTTAGTCACTAAAATTTGTGGTGTGACAGGTTTTTCAAGCCATCAATACACACCGTGTTCCATGTCTCAATACTATCTACATAAACGATGGAATTGCTCATCTCTCCCACGCTAATATCTGCATGAAACACAAATTTTGTTAAAATACTTGATTTCAATGTACATAGAAGGAATTTGCAATATAAGAAGGACCGATGAAGAATCGGGTCCGGTTGGACCCGATTTGAGCATTACGGGAAGAGGCAGCCGGGCGGGAGTTTTGAGGTGACTTCGGAGGAAACAATGATGTTGAGGGACTCAAGAAGAGGAAGAGAGAGGTCATGAGGGGTGGCGGCACTTGATGGATCACCGGTGGGAGGTTGTCGCCAGTAAGGAAAAGGAAAACCATCGAGAGGCCGGTTTAGTTAGAGAGAGAGAGAGATAATTTTATGCAAATGAGACCTCTTAATTGAATTTTGGAGGGAAAATTTAATTATATAGGTGAGGATAAGATCTAAGCTAAGGTTTGATTCTCCTAACAAATCAATTAAGCACATGCCAATTTTAACAGTCATAATGCATGGGATGCTCCTAATGGATGGTGGTGATTAATCCTTAAAGCTAATCTTGAAATAGAATGTTAACTAGAGGTCTTTTTGCAATTTTTTTTAATTTGAGGGCAAATTTGTAAAATTTGAAAACTTTGGGGAGGGGCGGTAAAAATGCAAATTTAGAGAAATAACGGCATGGGAGCATCGACCATGAGGAGGGCACCCTAAGGTAGCCACCAGCCATCGGGGCAATTGAATCGATTGAAACAGTGTGACCCCCCCCTTCTTTTTCTTATGCAATTAGGGACTTAATTGAAAGAAATCTTTGTTCAAAAAGGGTGTCTCAAAGACTAATTTGTGCAATTTCCCAACATAAAACACAAATCAATCGAAATTGAATCTAATTAATGTCAAAAGACACTAATTAATCCAATTACCCATGCTCATGAAGGTCCATGGTATCCAAATTGACCTTAAAAAGGTTGCACGGCTTTTACACTGAAAATGCCAATAATGAAATTGGACGTCAATTCTTGAATTTAAACCTTAGTTTTGAATGGGTCAACTTTAAATTTGCTAATTAGAGTTCATTAGCCTAATTTTCTTAAGCTCAAGAAAGCTAAATCCCTCAAATTGCAAAGCTCCCAAGTGAACTTTCCAAAATTGACCCCAAATTTGCATTTATCTTACAAAAACAGATCAAATGACATTAACTGTCTGGAAATCATGAAGAATTGATTTGAACCCTTAATTAGGGACAAAATCGGCAATTTGCACCCCATCATACTCAATCTCAAAATTGAAGGAATCAACGAATGTATAATGACCTCCAGATCAAATGTTGTAAAAGAAACTAGGACTAATTATGACTAAAATGAAAGTAATTTTATTTTTAATCGATTTAGAACCTAAAATCGAAAAATTTGGAAAACAAGGTTTTAATCGATTTTCACAAATTTTTTTATATCAATGTCAAATTGAAGCTAAAAGGAAGCAATTTGACGATTTATAATTTTTTCAATTTTCTTATCAAAGATTTGATCAGTTGACTTTCGACTAAAAAGTTGATTTTATAATCAAATTTTTGAAATTTAAGTTGGCCAAAGTGAAATTAGGACCGTTAAGGACCTTTTCGTGCAAAAGTCCAACTTTTGACTGGAAGTTGACTCCAAGGGTTGACCAAATATCAACTGTTTAGCTTTTCGAGTTTTTATTGGAAATGGATTGAAATGAAGAACAACACCTTTTTTGTGAAACATGGGTCTCGTTACGATCAGGAACCCTAACTTCTATTTTTCTACTTTTATCGACGCGGCAAATAAAAATCAGATGTCAACAGACCTTTTATGTAAAGATTATGTGCACTTTCTCGATTCAATCAAAGGTAGATCATTCGCATCGAGATATAGGCAACTCATGAAAAATCATTCCTTTGTTGCCAAGGTCAAGTGGGCTAAGTCGAATATGAAACTGCTAGGACATCCTAACAGGGTTAGCCCACCTACAACTAGGAGGATCAAAATCCTTTATAGTAGAGCATCAATAATTTGATAAGAGTGTTGAGTTTTTCTAAAACACCTAATTTGACAGCTCAAATCAGCCCACGCCACAAGTGCATTGTCAGATATTTGCCAGGGGCATCGGTTGCATTCGAACAGTCCCCAAAATGGAAGATGTCCCTTAGCATGCAGTCACAAGTGACCGAACTTCATGAATGACACTCCAGTCTCTTAAATCACAATAATAATTACCTAAGACGGTATATTTGACCAAATCATTCATGCAATGCACTTTAAACAACTGAAAAGGAAAAAAAAAAAATCTCATTGATTTATGATGTTGTAATTAGTTCTATATACCATATCATATGTATAAAGAACTCATGCGATAGAACCTATCCTAGACCAACCTAGTTTTTCCCATCAGATGTAATTAGGCCAATGGAACCCTTTTACCACCTCCCAAACGCCCCATCCACCTAAGATTCTTTGCCACCAGTGGCTTGGGAGATTTTGTTTGGACCTTGGACCACATCAATAGGGTCTTTCGCTGCCGATGATCGTGTGGGTCTTTTCTGGATCCAAAATGCAGGACTCCCCGATCAACAACTAAAACAATGAGTTTTTTCTTAGTTGCTCCTATGTTAGCAATAGCACCAGCTAGGACCGTCAAACAGATGGGTCAGATCGAGTTTAGATTGAGTCAAAAATGGTCCAACCCATATTAATCTATTTAATTTATTTTGATTTATTTTCATGCAATTTAAATTTAATAACTCATACCTAACTCAACTTGTACCCGATTCAACCCGTATTACCAACACAAATTAATATTTTAGGAAAACTATTTTTCAAGAAAATAATAATATTTTTCCATATTCGACTGAAACCTAAAAATAAACTAAAAATATTTTTCGTTGTTTAGGAAGGAAAATTTTCCTCATGCCCCCATTTTAATAATTTTTTATTATTATATTTTTTTAAATTGATTTTTTAATTTTTTATTCTTTTTTTTTCCTTTTCCATTTCTTCTTCTTCTTCATCTTCTTCATTGGTCGATTGCCGGCCATGGTGGTGGCCAATGAGCCATAGGCTAGTGGGGCTCAACCTCGCCAGAATATGGTGAGCTCTAGCCTCACTTGCCTACGGCGAGACTTAAGCTCCCCTATGATCGATTGCCGGCCACTGTTGTGATCAACTAAGAAAAGGAGAAAAAGGAATAAGAAAAAAGAAAAAGAAACTGAAAAATAATGGATCTAAGTTGAGTAATTAATGAGTCATTTATGCGTTTATCTTAAATCCATTTATGATCCTTTTTTCAATTGACTTTATTGTAATAGACCCATTTCAAACCCATATTAAAGTCTCAATTAACCTATTTTCCATCCCATTTCATTAAATATGAGTTAAAATATGGATTATTAACCCATGTTGCCATCTCTCGCACTAGCCACTATCACAGCCCCTAGAAACAAAAGGCTGAACAGATGCGATCTGCCACGACAGACAAAACAAATGACGAAAGACTTTCTTTCCTGGGCCACAAGAATTAGCACCCACCAAACGTACTTACTAGGCTTTCTCTTCTCTTAAGAAGTGGGAGCCACCTGATGTCGCTAGGACCTTTCTTTGGTGGAGCCGTTTAGTCCTTTACTTTTTTTTCTTCCTATTCAACAAAGGGACAGGTCGAGGGCATTATGCATAGAACGAGAAGGTGGCTCTCGTGGACTGCCTCATTACCTTCCTTTCCATCAAGGGAAAAAGAAGCAGGATACGATTTGAGCCATCTTCTCAGACGTTGGTTTTGTGTGTGGCTCTCTTTTCTTATCCCTACACAACAACTCCTCTTTCTCCCTCCCATAAACCCTCTCTATATACACCATGCATATATCCTCTGCTTCGCTTCTACTAGTTATTTCACGATTCACAGGATTGAAAGAGTATGTCAAATCATGAGAATGGACTGCCTGAGGACCTGTTCTCGATGGATTTCAAGCTCCCGGACTTGCTGCTTGATGACGCAGTCCGTGGACTGCATTTGAGGATTGAAAAGGAATGGGACTTCCTTCAGCAGTCGGCATGCCAAACAGCTGCGGGAAGAGCCCTTTGGAAGCATATCATTAACGATCCTTTCGCAGATGTGCTTGCAGGAGAGACGTATCTGAGGAGTCTCCATGAGAAGATAAAGAAAGATTGCACGAACAATGCCCGTGAAATTTCCGGAGTGATCCTTGCGGTCCGGACGTTATGGTTTGATTCAAAAATCGAAGCTGTCATCAATTCTTTCGATGGGGAAGCGGCGCAGGTGGTGTTCCTTGGTGCAGGTTGGTAAACCACTCTATTCTTCGCATTGCAATTTCCAATGTAGTACTTTGTCATTTGCACCAAATGCCCCCCAAGCTCACGAGTTTTGAGAGAAACTCAGAGTTCCGTTTCTATAGAAGGTCGAACAATGATAGTTATTAGCCCTAGGCTGCAAGCATAGACCGCATCACTTGTCAACCTGACTAATGTCTTCGACTGATAAATCCTCCTTTAACATTGTAAGTAGTATGTTTCCATGGCAACATTCTAGTCACACAAACAATGAGCTTTGGCCGACTGATTGCCAGGAGCCAACGAAATAATTTCTCCAGTACTCATGGCAAGGTAAGAATGCCTACAACTGCTGTGAATGGGTGAAATATGCCTAACCCTTGCAATAGGAACCCCATGTACAAAAGAATCAATTCAAAACAAAGCATTCATGCATAAGCTTCCACCTATTATGAACATAGGTGGTTTCGCATTAATTGGAGGGGGGAGTTTTATTAACTAACAGTTACTGCAAATTATTATACAGGAATGGACGCAAGAGCATACCGTCTAAGCTGCTTGAGCAAAAGTGATGTTTTTGAGGTTGATTTTCCAGATGTCCTGCAGGTAAAGGCTGCTCTAATAAAGGCAGCACTTGAATCCCCAGACGATCGTTGTGAATTAAAGGTGATAGCAAAATCCTTAAACAGAGTAGCAGCTGACATCAGGGATGATCTCTGGCTCGAAAAGCTACAGGAGTCGGGATACATGCCGGAGAGGAACACGGTGTGGGTCTTGGAAGGACTACTCTATTATCTCCCCCAATCACATGCCATGCAAGTACTGAAGATGATTGCAGACAAGTGCAACCATACAAAGACGGTCCTCTTGGCAGATTTCATGAACAAACCCTCCACCACACTCTCCAGTTCCACCTTCCAATTTTACAGCGACTGGCCAGACCATCTACTACCATCTCTCGGGTTTTCTGATGTCAGGCTTTCACAGATTGGTGATCCAGATGCCAACTTTGGGCTCATGCATGATCCCTTAAATCTGTTCAACAAGCTTCGTAGTTTGCCTCGGTCAGTACATATCCACCCTGAAGATGGAACACCATGTCGTCGCTTGTACTTGGTGCAGGCTTTCGGTTCACCCAACTGAAGATTATCTTTAGTGATAGACTTGGGATACATAAATTATAGGCAATGACTCCAAAGTAGAGACATTATTTGCAGCTTTAAGTAGGAATGCAAAACCTGATTGAACTGCAACCATGAGATCAGTTTCTGGGCTACATAACTCATCCCCATAAAAATACAGACTTTGCAATTAGAAAGTGCTAACTTGTCATGGAGAATCACAATTTAGAGCGTAAACTATGCAGGCAGGGATACTTTTTTCTGTTTTTCTGAAATTTTAACCTTATTGAAAAACTTTGATTACAAGGAACTCATTCGCCTCAGACCAAAAGGGCATAAACTTTCCTTCAACTAGATGCAGCGACAAACAAGGCAAACAGAAAAGCAATTGAGTGACTTCATTGTAGAGTAGGAGGCAGATATTAGATATTACCGCCTAAAGAAAATTCCCAATGAAATGAAGCAATCTAGCTTGCCAATAGTCATAATAGTTTGCTGACGCCAACTTGAGATTAAATTTAGGTCTCAGTAACAAAATTCTTGACTTTCTCATGCCATTCTTCAGTAATTATATCCATCAAGGAGATCACTTAATATGACGAAGAAGCAAACAGCGTTTCTAGCATATCTTGCATTATTTCAGTATGTCTGCGCAAGGAAAAAAACAAATTCAGACAAATCCATATGCCTTAAGTTATTGCATTTACCGAAAGATTCATCAGTTCCATCAAAAGATGACACTGGATGAAATCAGGCTTTTTCCTTTTGATTCACAATGTTAACAAACTAGTCATACTGAAACGAGAAGGTGCAATACATCCAACACAGACAGTAAGTACTGC
Source organism: Corymbia maculata (assembly GCA_014182735.1). Taxonomy (NCBI): domain Eukaryota; kingdom Viridiplantae; phylum Streptophyta; class Magnoliopsida; order Myrtales; family Myrtaceae; genus Corymbia; species Corymbia maculata. The sequence goes on from CM024687.1 coordinate 14,316,497, forward strand.
TGTCTATTTTACCAAAAAAAACAACAGAACCACTGTCTAAAGTCATCAATAAAGTGCTGTGTATCTCTAAGGCGGAATATCTCATTGAATGACTTTCGATAGTGTTCTTACAAAGGGATAAAAGAGGAGCTTAAAAATAAGTCTGGCAAAAATCCATCAGATATTGTCTCTGATTCTTTGTAGTCATGTTACCGCATTTTTTACCAGACAGTAATACATAATTAACTCACTTGTCCAAACAACAAAAAGGAATAAGCATTGCCATGTGGGCAAAATCACATGATATATCATGAAATATCTTTACCCTGACCCAGCGGTGTAATGAGGCACAAGCAGAAAACATACAGTCATCTCTTAATTTATTGGAAAATGAAAAAGTGGCAGACTATGCAAGTAGGCTGTTTCTTTTCATGTCATTGTTACAACATTCTTAAAAATGGGAAACATGTATATGCTAATCTGATGAAATAAGAAATTGAAAGGGGATCTTCCAATACCAAGGTATGGTTCATCATATCAAAGGAGGTACATGCTTTTACTCTTCCACGCAAATAACAATGAAAATCACTGAGACCATCTTCTCCACTATCTTCTGTGTTCCAATCGGATTTATAAGCTAAATCTGAAACCCTCAAGTGAGATCTTAATGCCGAATAGACCACATGCTCATATTTCAAGGCAATCCTTGACTGCCTGCTCGAATTTGTCCAGAGAAGATATGGTATCCGTGAGTGCACCTGCCACTCTCTCTCTGCAGCAAAAGATATCAATAAACTATAAAAAAATGCTTATGCAGTGAATTTGAAGATCTTCAGCTAACATAAGCGTTCTGCAGAGTTGTTTAAGATATGCTGAATTTGAACAGACTAGAAATGCCAGGAATAGGCTAGTGAGCAGAAATCCAAGGGCAGAGGCAACAACTGCCTCTGTGTGCATGTGAGTGCATGTGTAGCATGTCATGGATAATTAAGAAAAGATGAGAGGTATAGAACTTATTCATATTTTCAGAACTAACAAACTTAACTTTCATACTGCCAGAATTTAGTGTCACCAGAGAGAGAGACGTACCTATAGGTCATGTCTTGAAGATCACTCGTGCTTGTCAGACCATTCAGAGAAGAGAAAGATCTACAGAAGGTAAAAGATGACAGAGAAAAGGTAAATGAGCCAAAGTAACAAATCTTGAAAAGAACCACGACACTATTGCTAAAGTAGGATTTCTCTATTCATATGGATCACTTCAAAATTTGAAAGACAGAACTGCTCCTAAACATGCACAGATATTCTATTAGGTGGAGGCAGATGCTCTACTTCCCACCTCCCCTAGAGTTTTGGTGTATGGTTAGTTTGGTTCTTCTATACAAGTATGATGTGTTGTGCTCCAAATCTTTTTCCTGTTTTCAGCAACTGCATGGGCCAAGGAGCCATCAAAATGTAAAACTAAATTTCCTATTCACAAGATTCCATATGCCTCGTACTAGAGATCAGAAAGCCAACACTTCTGTCGATTTCTCAATACTTGCGATTTGTGTTGCTAGTAGTGAAGTTAGCTCATCCAATAATCTTTCGACATATCTCCAACTGAAGAGTTCTCTGCAGATGTAGCTTATAGGTAGAGGTTTCTTGGGAAGAGAAATGCCAAAGATCTTATAACTTCGACTAAAATGGTACACCTACTAAGTGATACGTCGAAGATTTTAATTTTTGGTGAGTAATTACTTTTTTTTTATTTGTAAAAGAAGGGGTCAATGTGCTGCAAACCCAACAGTTACAACTCAAATACTGGTAATACCAACAAACTTGTATGTCTGAATGTCTACAAAGACTACAGTGTAAATAAGTCATTGCCTTTCTACACAGTTTAGGAACTCTAAGGAGGCTTTAAGTCAAAAAGAACATCAAAAACCTCGTGATCCACCTTATAACTGCTAATGCTGATGCAAAATAGAGTTCCCAGACCTTCAAATGTGATACATCAAAGATACTATGGATGCCTAACCAAACCATTCCATCCACTATGGATCTCATGAATCGGATAATAAAACATTAAATTAAAAGATATTGATGTCTCACCATGTCAATCGGTAATTGTCTTGACAGTTCATAGAGGTTAGTAATCAAGCATACCAAGATTGGTTGGTCCACAAACAGCATAACTGGATTCACCCACCACATCATAACCATTTTGTTTCTTTTTCTTATAAGCAGCTAGAGGAAATTTCTTAATTTTTGCAATCATTTGGAGCACCAGAATGTAGAGATAGTATCTTCCTGGTCTGATGGAGCTTTGATCTTGCAAGAAGATAGTCACATGTAACAAAAGCAATAAGATCCTCACCTTTCAAAAAGAGATGTTTCTAAGATAGCCTACGGAAAACCAACTGAAGTAAAAACTGTTTCTGTTTACTCGAATGCCTATCTCTCCTATAAATGTTGTCCCATATGGTGCACAACTTCTCATGACAATCAAGTGCGGGAATCTGAATTCGCTTGTAAGACAAGTCATCCAGTTGAGAATGATGGATGGAAGAACTAAAATTTCATCATCGCATTCTCTTAGTTTCCTCCTCACAATTAGTCTAGTATTTTCATACTCACGAAAAAGGAGTCACCACCAAACTTGAAAAGATAGCTACCTAATAAGATGATCGAGCATAGCTTCAGCTTCTAACTTTACAGGGTCCTTATTGGCAAGCAAGGAAGCTGCATTCTTCACAATCAACTTGAATGTGCAGACCTGTTCAATGCATCGATTAAGCTCACAATTTGGATGAACTGGAGGCAAAATTAATGACTCAAAGTTGTCATAGCACCTACCACAGCTATTCATCAATTACTTAGGACAAATATCTAAAATCTCCTCTCCACTAGAAAAGCAGGAGTAACAGGCTGCAGGACCAACCTCTACTCCTGTATTGGCTTGAAACGCAACGAACGAATTTCTGTCCTCTGCAACGCAGTCCCTAGCAGCTGACCTAAGCAACCTCTGAGCTTCCTCCAAATCATCACCCGCACTCTCAGAAGCCTTGGCTACAGTAGATTATTCACTCAAATCAACAGAAGATCAACTTTCTTAAGCAACAGAAAATCAAACCAACGACCCGACCAAACCGAACTGAGAATCAGGTAAGCTGCGTGCAGGCTTTCTCGAGAGGCATCAATCGGAGCCAAGAGAAACTTGGAGGACTTCTTCTTCTGCTCTTTCAGCCACTCCTTAGGTCCTGCTGAATTTCCGCGTTTTTTCGAGAATCACGGATACAATTCGAAATTCTAAGCAGTAACAACAATCAACAAAAAGCATCCGCCCAATTCAGATCGCAAGACAGGAGCGTACAGATTCCGATGGAGAATGCGGCGGCTGGTTCAGGCCGAGAGAGGGAGGAGGGCAAGAGAGAGAGGAGCGAAAGCAGAACGGCGTCTCTGCGAGCAATGCCGTTCTGGAGGTGAAGGCGTCCATGGTGCTTGTCGTCACGAGGTGTGAGGGTTTGCAGCTTTCGGTTCGGTGGAGCGGCTAGAGTAGTGGCGATGGAGGTGAGGCGGTGCAGAGACGGCGCCATGGGGGAAGGTGAGTTTTTTTTTTTTTTTTGGGCGGGGGGTGTTCAGAAAGAGTGAAGCACCGGCCAGTGGAAGCGAGGTAGTTGATGAGCCGGGAGGAGGACACGTGGCAACAGTGCTGACTTGGCACGATAGGATCGGGTGGGTTGAGCTTCTTCGATGTGAGACCGCTTTCGGAAAAATTGTTTTCGGACTTTTGAGCGTTTGGACGACATGAACTACTTTTTACGTCATCCGAAAGCGTTTTTGGTGAATTGAAAATAACAGGTTTAAATTGGGAAAAAAAAAAGACTCTCCTCTCTGATAAAAAAAATCATTTTCCGATTTTTTATTTCTTATCTTCTTTGTTCTTTATCTCTCATGGATTTATTCTTTTGGTAAGTCTCATTTGTTTCTCCGCAAATCATGTATATCATCTTATGAAATACTTCATCAATGCCAATGCTTTACTGCATTCTCCAATACACGATCATAAAAAATGTTTTGCAAATAAAATTCTATAACGTCTTTTCTAATTTCTTTGTGGTTTATGTCATTTTGATGAATAATACAATAAATAGAGAAGATATTAACGCCAGTTAGTTATATTACAGATATCATTTTTTAATGATACAAGCCGCATTTTGCGAATTTACTCATTATCAATTATTATGAAATCAAAATTTTCAAATTTTTTAACACAAAACAAATACCGGAGAAATGATATACTTTCGTTGAAACTGAAATTTCTTGAAAAATTTTCCAATGACGTGAAGTTTTTAGTGAAACAATCAATCTTTAATAGACTATGCCCATTCCACCTGAGAATTGGAAGACGTTGAACTTGAACCATGTTTGGGTTGCCTATGATGGGCCGATGGTCCAACCCGTCAGTTTGAAATTTTGCATGAAGGACATAAATACAATTTAAGTTTCATTTATTTCGCTAAAAAATGAATGAAAAAGTATCAAAATGACCTAACTAAACTAATTATCTCCAAAGAGAAAGTGCAAAAGTGTCCATTGAATCGAGTAGCACAATAATGATGACAATAACAATGAGCACTATTCAATTACATTATTATATTTATAATTGGCCGATCTAAAACTCTAACAAGTATACTGTGCTTAGAAATTTATCTCTCAAATAGTGTAAACCTTGCTTCCAAAAGCAAAATCAATTGAACTAGACAACAGTGAACTTGTCAATTCAATTTATTGTATGACGATGCTTTTATATCACTCCAGCTCAAGAGAAAAAATACAGATATATCTAGGTTTGTACATATTGACTTTTTGTGGCTCGATTTCTTGCTAAATCCATTATTTCGGAGTTTCCATCGAAACTCATGATATGTGTGGTACATGAGTGAGAAGAATGTTTGAATTCGGGCAATGTTACATCCAGAACGGATGTACCAAAAATGCTCCGGATAAAGGTTGGTCCAGCAATGTGGCTACACTTAGGCTAGGTTGCCAGTTAGTAAGCCTTTTGGGTATTTTTTAAAGTGTACGTCCACAATGTGGTAGGGTACCTCGATCGGGGAATGCTTTTCTCTTCGGGTACCTAATTGAAATCTTTTTTGATGCGATTTTTCAAGAACACGAACATAGAGCTATAATGTCTCTTAGGATTTTCTAGTAAAAGTTGGCGAGAGAATCACGATTGTTTATGGGAATTTGTGTTTTATGGCTAACTTGTCTCACATGGTAGATACGACACGCTCTAATAGAATCATATAAATTTTTAGAGTTTTATTTTATTTTATCATTTTTTACTGTTTTCTCTGATTATTTTGATTTTTTCTAGGTATTCATTATAAGATCAATTCCACGCTATTTCACAAGAGGGCATGTTGTGCTCTCTTTACATAAGGATCTTGATCCGACAACTGCATTAAGAAGCCATTCGAAGTCCACTTAAATCTATGTTTGACAACGATTTTTAACATTAAAAGTCTTTTATTGTTGGACTATTCATTTTGTGACGCATCAATACATCGATCAATTGGTTGGTTGAGCATTCAAGATTTACTTTGTAAGGGGAAGGTCATAGGTTTGATTCTTCAAAATCTAGTCTCGGTTTTAGAAAACCTTAGTTAGTCGGGCCTAGATTTTAAGTTAAAATCTCTTTCAAACTTTTTTTTTCATTTCATATATGATGTAGTGGCGCTTTTCCAACATAATTTCTCTTTCTATCGCTATTTTGCTCACAATTCGATTATTATAGCCAAGTTACTCGCTAAAGAAATCGCTTTCATTACCTCATAGCTAAACAAACAACAAAAAAGCAATGTCATACCATGTTGGCGAGTCAAATTGGTATCTCATTTCCATGCTATCTATTAACTTACTCATTCTAAAATTGAAACAATCAATTCCAACTTGAGCATATTCTTTTATGAAAAAGCACGTGGTCATGATAAGTCACAATCGGAATAGAAGATTGCAAAAGCACTACGACGCCATCATTCAAGCAAAATGCCCAAGAAAAAGAATCAATTCCGACTTATTTTCTTTTTCTTTTTTTCATTTCGACTGGCGAGAGAAATAGAAAAAGATAAAAAATGGGAACCGAGACGGACCACCAGCGTCCACAATCCACGCGAGACCACAAGCTAATCGCATGCATCGTCGGCATCTCCAGAGCATCCCGTAGATTCCCACGTGGCAGCCAAAGCATCTCCCTTCATCCGAACCCACCGAAACGTCTCCGATTCCCATTCTCTCTCTCCCTCAAACTGAACCAACAAACGAGTTCCCACCCACCATTTCTAATTCCTGCAACGAGCGAAAGCAGCACGACACCCCCTCCTCCCCCCAACTCCGCGCGAATCTTCTCTCGGGAATCGAGTTCTCTATCTCCCTAAAAGGATGCAGAGGCCGTTACTCTTCCACTCCCCGATGACGAATGATCATTCGATTCGGGCCGCATCCGAATCGACGGCGACCAACCAGCGCGGATGATGCGGCTGCTGCTGCTGGACGTGGCCATGGTGGTGATGACGTCATCGTTATCGTCGCGTAGATGCCCCCTGCTGGCAACCGATTCGCCAACCTAGAATCGCGCGCTGCTGCTGCCGCTGCCGTTGCCGTTGCCGTTGGTGCTGCTGCTGCTGCTGCTAGCACCCGATTCCGATTCCGTTTCCGTTCCCGTTCCCGTTCCAGTTTCCATCATCTGCCTCGCCTCCACGCGTGTGGTCCGCATTACTCCCGAGGCGGGGACGGAGATGCCTGTATAAATATAGACACCAGTCCTCATCTTCCTTCCACCATGCGAGTCCCGAAGAAGCCCGTCTCCTTTTGCCTCTCTCTCTTCCCTCCCCTCTTGCCTCGCGGCAGCGACTCCCACGTCTGGTTCGGCTCGCGCTCTCTCTCGAGGCCGGCGCGCTTCTCCCTTAGGAGGAGAGGGATTCTCACTTCAGGTTCGGCTTTCTTCGTTTTCTGATGTTCTCTCGTATTTTGGCGGTGCTTGTTTGTTGTTTTAGTTTTTTGAGCTGTTGTTTGAATCTCTAGTTAAATATTGCCTTCATTGTTTGCATTCTGGAGCTTTCGATATGTCGATGATTGGCTTCGAGTTTGAGTGGTCGGAGTTCTATCTGGACTGGCATTACCATTTCTGTTGAATTGTTCTGAGGAATCTTTTCTTTGGGAAGTAATTTAGTGGGTTTACGCTAGTTATACGATCCAAACATTTGCTTCTTTTAGTGTCTTTGGGTGGTTTTCGGGGAGAAGTTGAGTTGGTTCAGTAGGTAACTCTACTAGGGACCAAAGAGCTGCTATTTGATTGAGATTTTGAATTTTTAGGTTATACTTGGAGCATACACAGGAAGTTCTTAAAGTGGGGATCATTTAAGTGGACTGCTATGTTCTCTTTTGATTGAATGTGAGGTAAGATATCCTTTTGCTTTTCCAATGTTTAAATAAAGGTACTTCTAGATGCAATTTATGGGAGAAGAGTGTAAGTTTTCGGGACAGGACTTAGTTGAATGGCTAAGATGAACTTTTTGGTTGAAGAAAAGGGATGGTCAAGAACTTAGTATAGGGGTTTGGGCATGAAAAGTACACATAAATTCTCTGTGTGGTCCATTTGGCTAATTCCGAGCCTATGCTCGAGCTGTGCTGGTATATGATTCAACCAAACTCCTCATCTTATTCTTGCTTGTTTTGTAGTGGGCTTTCAATGTGTTACAGATTTCGACAGTCTTTTTGTTTGTTGCTTAGTTACTACTACCAAATTTTTGTAGGCAAGCTCTTCTGGGCCATGTTTACTAAGTTAGGGAATCTTTCCGGAACCTGTCGTTACTTTTTTTTGTGTACCTATGAGCACCAAGCATATATGAATGTGTACATTTACACAGTTTCTCATCAAGGCTGTTGCTCCTCTCCTTAACAAAAGCAGGAGCCTGTCAGTTGCATGCAAGTTACTCGATGGACGGGATTCATGCAACCACTGTTGATGACAGGACTTTAGACTGTTCACAGACGGGCAGTTTTGAAAATAATGGTTTGAAGCCATGCATATGGTCAGCTCCAGAAGGAGGACAGAAGATTGACATAGCACAGCAGATCTTTTGCAACAGATCATTGAATATGAGAAGTATTGTTGCCGTGGGGTTTGACATGGACTACACTTTGGCTCAATACAAGCCTGATACTTTTGAGTCCCTTGCATATGAAGGCACAATCAAGAAACTGGTCTATGATTTGGGATACCCTATCGAGGTTTGTTTAATATCTTTTCTGCCCCTTGTGACATATTCTTCTAGCAACTAAAACAGCTTTGTCTTGTATCTTGTGCTTGGTTTAGATAATTGTGATGTTTGATGCAATCTAAATTGCTAGACTACCTTTTCCAGTAATCTCTGCTTGGTTGTGATGGTGATTACTGCAATTTCTTCAACTAAAAGTTGGCTCCAGTAATGGAATTAATTTGCAAATATGTTAGACCAAGTTCTTGGCAGAATTTTTTCCTGTTTTATCTTTTTGGATCACTAAGATAAGTACTGATGTACTTGTTGTGCTTTATAAATTAATATGCAAGCTGACTGAGATAAACTTATGCAGTTGTTGGAATGGTCCTTTGATTGGAAGTACATGGTGCGGGGATTGGTTCTTGATAAGAAGAGAGGCAACATCTTAAAGGTCTTCCTTTAGTTTTTGTGCTAGTTGCTACTTTTCTGGGCCATTGGCAAGTTGTTACTTAAATCTTTCTATTAGATTAGCACTTAGTGTAATGTGACTTTTCATTATGCAGATGGATAGGCATAAATATGTGAAAGTAGCCTACCATGGTTTCAGAGAGTTGACTAAGGAAGAGAAAGTCAGCACCTATGGCAATACTCTGATACGAGATTCTTTTGATGAGCCAGACTATGCCCTCATTGATACCCTGTTTTCGCTAGCTGAAGCTTATTTGTTTGCACAACTAGTTGATTTTAAGGACAAGAATCCAGGAAAGATTGCAGATGGCACCAAGTAAGAGGACAATTGACCTTCTCTTTGCAGCTTAGCATGATTGTGTATGCAACTATATTTCTTTGTCATCCTTTTACTTTAACAAGTAGAGCCTCTAATAGCTGTAACAAAGCTCTAAAGCTCTTACATGCAAAATGGAGTCATACTTTCTTCAACATAGGTTTGTAGCAATTTCCATAGCATGACGGATGATTATCATGGTGGTTACCCCTGTTTTGTTATTTCTTTGATTAAGGTGCTGTGACCTTACGTTCTGCAATTTTTTTTATCAAAACCTGTCGACCGATGCGCCTGTATGATTCTAGCAACACCTAGAATTAACAGACAACTTTCATGTAAATAGACTCTTTATTGCTCTCTAATTGATAAGATAGATGTTCCTTCTGGTCTTTCACTTATCAGCCATGGTGAAATGTCTAGATAGATGGGAAAGTAGATTTACATTGGGGATGTTCTCGTGGAAAGTGCAGGAGTGGCCCCTTCTGTCCTTTTATGAGTACAGTCCTACTAACTGTATTACTGTTATATGACGCGTGCAACACTGTGAAAGATCCAATGATGCTAAAAATATTGAGCTTCCTACATTTATGTAAAATTGCAATCGCAAGGTTTTATAAATTACTTGCTCAATCATAGCCTAGTCTTTTTTGTGAAAACATCATCGAGTGATTCCTTTGATGAAGTACACACAAATTTCTGGGTGAGAAGACCGTTAAGATGCATCCAAGGGGAGGAGATTGTTGACAAACTTTTCCCTTAAGTCACATTATTTTGTATATGCCTGCCTTATTTTACCCATTATATTTTGCAAATTTTCCCTCCAGCTATGCACATATGTACAAAGACGTTCGAGCAGCAGTTGATTTGTGTCATCGAGATGGGACTTTGAAGCAAATGGTTGCGAAAGATCCTAAAAGGTAGATATAAAAAATCTCTGTCATGCTTGCCTAACAATGTCTAACACAGGCAGTTTTCTATCCAGGAAAGGTTTTTCATCTCATACTACTAGAGTGTTGGGGTGTAGCACTGGTTAATTACACTTGCTGGGTTGCCGACAGATAATCTCTCTGTGGGCTTTTTGGTTGTTCTTTTGCAAGGTATATCAATGAGGATACATCTATAGTACCTTTGTTCAAAATGCTCAGGGATTCTGGACGTGCAACATTCTTAGCAACAAACAGGTATGGTATTCATTCTCTTTTGAGCAGAAAGTGTAGTAACTCTATGCTTTTATATCAATGTGGTTCTGTCATTTTTAATTATCTATGTTTCTTAAGTATTGGATTCTTTATGATGATCTTCTATGGAATGTGGGACAACTTTTCTCATTTCCTTTTTGATAGCCATTTTCACTTTGAAATGCTCTTAGTTAAGTTTTGCACTTTAAGTTTTCCGTTCTACTATTGACATAATCCTTATTCTTTTGTTGCAGTTTGTGGGACTACACGAATATTGTAATGAATTATCTTTGTGGTCCCCATACATCAGGGGGTAACACCTCCTGCAATTTTGACTGGCTCCAATACTTTGACGTTGTTATCACTGGCAGGTATGTTGGTTTTTGAAGTAACTAGATTAAATTCAAACATTTGCTTCCTTCACATTTCACATTTAGTGACTGTAGCTGCCAAACCATGGCATGATCACATGCCAGGCAGCTGGCATTTTATCTGCTGCTCCTCTACTTTTTGAATAACTTCAGCAAGAGTCTGGGTGGGGTGTTAGGATTTTCTTGTTTTAATATTTGTATACCATTAAGAAGCAGTGTCTTATTCCACAACTGTTGAGCCCTTCTATTAAGATTTTAGTTTGAGACATCTAAAATTTCAAGTATATATCTGTGTCATCTCCTTGGTTGATTTAAAGAGAGAATGCCATGCAGTTAACTGGTGTACTTTTCTAAATTTAGTTCACAAGTCAAAAAATACTGAAAGGTGAGGTCCATGCATGATTCAATTGGCTTTTGATCTTTCAGATTATGAATCTGAGTTAATGCATTCAGTGGTCAACATATGTTCATGGCCTTTAATATATGTGGCAATAACTAAACAGACGGAACTGTGTGCAGTGCGAAGCCTAGCTTTTTCCATGAGGATAATCGGGCCAATCTTTTCGAGGTTGAACCTGAGTCCGGGATGCTGCTTAATACTGATAATGGCACTCCCATGCCTCAGGTAGTTGTAGTGTTACTCAGTTCTTTCAGCCCTTTATATGCTTGTGCCATGTACCTGATAATTAAGGGTAACTGAAGGTGGGTGACACTGTGCCAAAATTAATGTTGCAGCCATCAAATAAGGGTTGCAGAGTTTTTCAGGTATTTCTTTGACAAACATCTTATTCTTTCTAAATGAATATTACTTGCTCCAGTCCATAACTATTGTTGAACAGAATGACTGTTTTCCATCATCAATGATGCTTGAAACTTGTCTTTTCAGGGAGGAAATGTTGGTCATCTTCATAAACTACTTTCCATTGAGTCAAGTTCACAGGTTATTTTGTCCGTGTTCCTGATTATTTTGGCAGTCGAACCTATATCATTTCATTTGCTAATGAGAAACATAAAAATGAAAATCATGGCAAATCTCTTTCTCAATCTTTCTTCTATCTTATTGGAACATTAACCATCTCTCATTTTTAGCTTTGGACTGTCCTTATCTTATTGCATATGTAAGATCTGATTCATCTCATTTCTTTATTGAGATGTTTCAGTGCCAATATTTCAGCTGAAAGGCCTGGATACACTTGTTACTTTTATTATGAGTTTTGATGCTCGAAAATACTTATATAATTGACATGGTCCACCGCTCTGGTAGGTTCTTTATGTTGGGGATCACATCTATGGGGATATATTGCGGAGTAAAAAGGTCCTTGGTATGACTCCCTTAATTTGCTAAAGCAGTTTCTGCCAACTGTAGTCTGATCAGTCTGTTTTACTTTCTATGATGAATCTACTTATTGAGTGGTGTTAAGTGATTTGTTTGAAGCATCTGTCAGTTTTAACTGAACTCTGAAGATGAGAGATAGTTGACCATCATATATGATCATTTCTTCTTGCATTGTGTAAGAGCATGCTGGCAAGATTTTGGTTGCTACATGTTCAAGCACATTTAGGACAATATCCAAATTCATCCAGTTTTTTTTTTCTGGAGTTTTGAGCAATTGTATGATTTACATTCTTAAAATTGAAACTTGGCAAAAGACTACACCTAGAGGATTTTAAAGAAGATCTGACTTCTCTGGTATAGTGAATCTCTTTAATCAGTTATGAATGTACATCTGTGCAGTGGACTTTGTGCTAAATAAGAAGCAGGGTTTAGTTTCCAATTTTAGTAAACAATAAGGCTGTAACACTTACAAATGGAAAATAGTGGTAGTATGGCTGAACTGGGCAAAAATCGAGGTGGATATGTGTACTGCAAAATGATAATTTAAAAGTCTTTCTCTTATGTGTGCTGTTTCTGTACATTGAATCTTGAATTTACAGCTTTGATGTTCATCTGGCATTCCTTTTTACTGTTATTGTCAGTTAATTCATTCTAAAAATTCATATCCTATATTTGCTTAACTGCTCTATGCTGGTTACATCATGTTTGTTGAGCAGGTTGGCGTACAATGCTCGTTGTTCCGGAGCTTGAAAGGGAGGTTAAACTTCTATGGGAATTAAGGGACAGCCGTAAGGTGTTTGTGGAGAAAACTTCCGTACTTTTTTATTTGTTTATTTTACCAGACTATGTAAGAGGGTGAGTGTTGATGTGGTGTAAAAGGTTACTCCATTGTGGCCTGAGGTCACCAACTCAAGTCTCCAAAACAGCCTCCCTGGAAAACCAGGGGTTGGCTGCATTCTTCCACCCCTCCCCAGACCCTGTAGTACAGGAGTCTTGCTCAATGGAATACCCCTTTTTCTCTTTACTAGGCTATATAGGCGTTTTTCAAAATTATTGTGGAGAAATGATTGGTCAGATTCACCAACATTGTGGTATCGATATATTGCAGGCTGCACTTCGCAGGACTAAAATTTAGAATTCAATTGGTGTTAAGCTTTCCTTTTTGTCCTTGGACATTAGGATACCTTGCAGGTCATTGGTTCATTCACTGGAAATAATGTCTAGTTTGGGACTTGAGGTTCTTCTTTCCTCAGTAAAGGATTTCTTTTGAGGGTCTAGATGATGGAGGGCATCTACACTCTTAGTCCACTGTATCATCCATAGCTATTGTCACTGCCTTTCAAGGGGTCATTTCTGTTATTTCTTAACACATCCTTCATAATGTTTGACTTCCTGTGCCTGTAACATACAATACACATCAACCTGATGTAGGTGTATTTCCATGCAGCAACTCAGATTAATGAGGAATGAGCGGGATCATATTGAAGATAAAATCCATCATCTAAAGTGGTCTCTCAAGTAAGTACTATATTCCGACCAAAAAAAAAAGAAGTAAGTACTATATAGAAAGATGCATAGATTGTGGAAATTTGTGGAATTCAAAATGTCTGTACTGTTATTATGTTTTTTTTTTTAAATAAATGAGGCAGTCAGTTTTATCTGTATTATCTAAAATGATGGTTGATCGTGCTTACCAGTCAGGTCTTCTAATTTTAGCTCAGGTCTCTATGTTGCTTGCTCAATTTTTTTCTTTTTTGTAATGGTGAACTCTTTTTGGGTCATGTTTTTTATAATACTTAATTTGTTGTACATATTAATATTAGCAGACTTTTGTCTTTGTAGAAGCAATTCCCTATCATTCCAGAGGAAGTGAGCATCCATTCAAATGATCTTCTATCATGTGAAGCGATAGTGCTCTTAATTTCTATTAGTTCAGAGTGTCTGTTTACCTATGCATTCATATGCTTTGGGGTACAGAAGTGAATGATTAGGATGACAGTGGTGTGTCCACATAATAATGATGTTGCTTCACAAGTGGGATCTGCCTCAAGTTCCGGTAATGAATATGGTTTTAAACATGACAAAAAGATGATAACAAAAGCTGGAAATAGATGCGGCGGTTTCTGGCCAAGGTAGAAATTATACCTGTCATTCATCCTATATTAGATAATTCTAGTTTTTCGCGTTTCTCATGTGTGCAGTTGATTCTTGCATCATGGCCCTCGATTTGATTTGCCATTAAATCCTACTACTTGAATTATGAGTCGGTTGTCTCTTAATAGTAAAGAAATTTATGGTTGTCTGCTCTTTATCCTAGTGTGGAGTCATATTTTGGATTGGTGAAGTATGTTATTTTGTTCAGGTTTGAAAATGTTGATCCTGAAGAGAAGCAAAAGTTATCCTCTGAGGTGGAAGGACTCCAGGTAAGGACAAAGCCAATTGATATCTCTTTGGTATGAAATTGAATGACAATTTCCTTTTCATCATTCTAATGTAGTCTCGAAGGGATCGGGTGCGTCTCAGCCATCAACTGGCTCAAAGAGATTGTCACCATAAGGTAAAGAATGTTCCTGTTATGTGTGTTTCCTCTTTGGCTGCATGTTGGTCCTTAAATCTAGCTACATTAATGGAACTATGACTTCTTTTTCCATGAACAATTCAGTTTCATAAAGTCTGGGGACAACTCATGAAGACTGGATATCAGAACTCCCGCTTTGCCCATCAAGTAAGCCTTTTATGTTGTAAACACCTATCTTAATTTTCGTCACTATCATGAATACTAGCTCGGTTAATGTGAACCAGCATTATTGTCCAACAATTAACCCCTTTTTATGTAGTTGTGTCTTGGCTTTGCACAGGTGCAAAGCCAGGACACAACTAATGAGAGGGTTTCTCAACAAAATTACCATATGCAGGTCGAGAGATTTGCCTGCCTCTATACAAGCCAAGTATCCAACTTAAGCCTGTACTCTCCAGACAAATACTACAGACCCAGTGAAGACTTCATGCCTCATGAGTTTGATATTCTTGGCCTGTGAATTTTTTATGCCTTGGCCGTGGAATCTTGGGACCAAAGTAAAACCAAATGGATGAATTTGCTTTGGGGAAAGCAAGATCTCATCAGCCTGGTGCTTACAAGGTTCTGAGTTCTCTCTCGCTGACTCTAGTGGTATGGGAATGGAGTCTTAATTGTACATTTAGATCTTTAAGCATTGCAGTCTCCTTTCCCTGTAATCTCAAGACATTCCCAACTTTTATGGAAGAAAACTTTATGAATTGCAGTGTCGCAATGTGATTTACATTCGTGAATGCTAGTGTCGTCAAGTATTTTAATTTATTGGTTTCTGACTTGCCAAACATCCTTCAGATTCAGCGCACGTACTACAAATTCAAAATTATAGATTTTCTAAGGATAGTTACATCCAGAGAGAGTTCGTAGATTGTACAATTGTCTATTCCTTTTTCCATGGTGTCCTGAATAATAGAATTATTTTTATTACCGAGAGGAAAGTCGCATGCTCATGTCGTCTTCTCATTTCTCCTTTGAGATTTCCTCTCATATATTTTATCATTCCATTTTACCATAAAATATACTGAAACTTGACTGGGGGTTCTTGAGCGCGGGTCATTGTTGTAGAGACTTGACTTTCAAGGCACGTTGACGGGCTTTCCCTTTCACTTTTCGCTCCCTTTACCTTTTCCCTGCTATCTAAATCATCCACTTAAAGCCTGCTAATTCATTATGGGTCTTGAAGAAAATTGACAGAACCTTATAACGGATGCTTGAACCCTAATGGAAGGGGTCGTCTCTAGAGTTCTTGGACTCCTGAATATCTAAGATAGTTCTTCCAAACCTTACACCTCAATAGACTGCATCTCCTGGACGACTCATTGTTACACTGAAAAGCAAAAATCACAGTAGTCTAGATTGAGATTTGTTACATTTCAATCCAACGTCGTTGCCTTCTGGTATTACAAAATCACCCAAAGAATGATCTCCTGTTTTTGTCAGGAAATACATTAGATTTTCATCAAGTAAATGAAAGATTGTAAGAACCTCAATATTCTTCACAGAATCTGATATCACATTTCCTTAAAATAGGACTTTGTCGTCCCATGATGAACGTGATACCTTCCCTGCCCGTCGAAAATCAGTTTGGGAAGTAGAGACATTTAAAAACTATACTTGAAAGAGTATCGGGATTTTGAGGGTGGCCCCATGCTTGTTTTGCAAGTATTAAGAAAAGCATAGGCTTGTTAAAAGGTAACAAACCTTTAAAACCAAGAGTACCATCCTTCTTCCTTGTGGATGTTTCCCTCCCAGCTCCTCCAATGCAGCCCTTCTCTGATTTAAGATGTTGTCCACAAAAAAACCTTTCGGTCAGACAGACATATCATATGTAGGGAATACTTGTACAACTGCCTTTCAGAAATATCTCCGTGCCAGTTTTTGACAGCAATTTTTATTTACAATCTTCTATTTTTATACTAACTTTAGATAAGATCCATGAACGTCACATTTTTTGAATTTCTCTCGTCAGAGGGGACCAAATATATCTCCCCCTTTTTTTTCATTATGGTCACTCTCAACTCAGCAGCTAGGTTGTTCCTCAAGAATTTAGAGCATCATCCTTGCTGAATAATACAGTTCATTTGTTGAGATTAATAGTGGGAGAATTGCCAAAAAAGTCATAAATCTATTATAGTTGTGCAAATTCAGTTCTAAATATTTTTTTTTACCGATCAATCCTAAACTTTTTGGAATTGTGCCAATTTAATCCATCGGCCAAATTTGGCCGGTCGGAGCCGACGTGGACGCCACTGGTGCCGACGATAATATTTTAATAATATTTTTATTATGTTCCGAATTTATTATTATTTTTAAAATTTTTTATTGTTTTTAAAATTTTTCTGTTTTTTTTCTCTTCCTCCCCTCCCCCGCCGGTGGTAGTGGCCGGCCATTGCACGAGGGCCACAAAGCCCTTGCCGATGGCCAGCGAGGGTTGAGGCCCCGTCGACCAGCCACCCTTGCTAGGAGCCTTGCCCGCACCAGGGGCGAGGTCCGGGGGCCATGGGGAGGTGGCCTCGCCATGGCCTAGCCGCGGCGGCGGCCTCGCCCACGGTTGGCGAGGCCATGGCGACCTTCGCTTAGGCCCGCCATGGCCTCGCCCACCGTGGGCGAGGTTGCCTTCACCCGTGGCTAGGCCATGGCGAGGCCGACCTCGCCTAGATCCGGGTGAAACCACCTTGCCGCAGCCCCCCAAGCCTCGCCCAAGTTTGGGCAAAGTCACCGTGAGGGTCGCGGCCCCGGCGACCTCACCTAGACTTGGGCAAGGCAGCTTCGCCTAGATCTAGGCGAGGCCAGCCTCGCCGCGGCCCCTAGGCCTCCCCCAAGTTTGGGCGAGGCCGCTGACGAGGGTCGTTGGGGCCGCGACCCTCGTCGTGGCCCTCAAGTCTGGGTGAGGTCGCCGGCGAGGGCTTTGCAACCCTCGCACAGTGGCTGGCAGCCTCATCGGAGCTGGCCGGCGGTAGTGGCCGGCCGAGGGGGAGGAAGAGACAAAAAAAAGAAAAGAAAAAAACAGAAAAATTAAAAAAATAATAAAAATTCGAAAAATAATAAAAATATTATTAAAATATTGTCGCTATTGTCCACGTTAGCTCAGGCCAGATGGACTAAATCGGCACAATTGCAAAAGGTTTAGGACTGAATCAATTAAAAAAAAAATTATGACTGAATTGGCATAACTATAATAGATTTAAGACTTTTTTGGCAATTCTCCCGATTAATAGCCAATGCTGATTTAACAATTTCGAGACTGTTGACATTCTCAAAGGGTTCCATCAAGAAAAGAGATGGAGTCATCTACAAAAAAGTTGGTGAAAGAATTGTTGTTAAATTAAAGGCAGCGCAATTTCCATTGCCCATATGATTAAATTGACCCCTGATTTCACTAAAAAGACAATAAATAGAGCCATTCTCCACTGCCTTGTCAATAAGAGTGGACAACACATTTACAACCAAAATGAATAAATAAAGAGACTTAGGCCTGTCGAATTCCATGCGTAGGTTGGAAATAAAATGGAGGTTCCCCATTAAACTTGATGTTGAAAGTGATTGTCTTTAACGTCGTACAACCAAGTTAACCCACCCTTGGACGAAACCGATGCTCAACGAAAGCCCCATTCAACACAATTATATGTCTTTTTTAAATTCAGTTTCAATAAAACTTGCAATTTCTTTTTTCGATTTTTAGTACAAATTTGGTGAAGAATCTCCCAAAAGTTTAAAAAATGTAATAAAATCCTAAAACTTGTCAAAATGGTTCAATCAAGTTCTTGAGTATACTTTTTGAAAGTGTTAGGATTCAATTGCACTTTCGTGATAAGTTTTTAGGACTCAATTAACTCTTTGAAAGTTTTAGGACTTAATTGCACTTTCATAATAAGTTTCAGGATGTAATTGCACAATTTGAAAGTTTTAAAACTCAATCTCGCACCTTCATGAAAATTTTAGAACTTCTAATATACTTATCCTTTTACCAAAAAAAGAAAGAAAAAGAATTCAACAATCCACAAGTGGAAGTTGCCTCTATCAAAAGGGAGCATGAACTTTTGTGGAAAGAGAGTGCTTCACTAAGGGAAGATGTTTTAAAAATTAGCACAAAGTTCTTCCTTGGTTTAAAAACAACTTGAGCACATTTTTTTTGGGGTATGAGGAAGATGAAGAAGAAAAGTATCCTTTTTCTAAAACCAAATGAAAGAATCAAAAGGAAACCTCGTGTTGATTTTTATAAGAGTCATCATGCAAAGCATTTGACTGGACCCTTCAACAGCAAGTTTTTTAACTTTACAACTGCAATGAGTGTGTTCATTACAAGAATGTCCAAATGAGCATGCTAAGGTAAAGAAGATTCATTGGAGATTTAATATTGCTTCTAAGCCTAATAAGAAAGGACCCGAGTTTCTTTGGGTATCAAAGAAACGTATCTCATTCTCTTGTATGGAATGGGGAAGAAGAGCAAATGGTATCTTAATAGTGGATGCTCAAGGCATACGATTGGAGATGCTGTCAAATTTGTAGACTCCATTCAAGTTGAATACGATATTGTCACTTTCGGAGGAAAAGGATAGAGGGAAGATTGTTGGCAAGGGTGACATCAATATAGGAAACCTAATCATCAAAGATGTATCCCTATTGGAAGGACTCAAACACTATTTGATAGGCATAAATCAACTTTGTGATTAAGACTTTTCAATAAGTTTCAAAAAAGGTAAGTGCATTAGAGTAGGTAAAGATAAATCTCAATAATTCATTGGGAAGAGATTTGGCAATATCTATCTACTTGACCTTGATTGGCATGATGCTCAGTGCCTAGTCTCAATTAAAGATGAACAAGAAATATGGCTCGGAAAATTAGGATATGTTAGCATGAAGTAGATTTCTAAGCTAGCAACTAAGGACCTTGTAAGGATTACCCGCAATCAAGCATGAAAAATCTTAGCCATGTAGTGCATGCTCACCGGGTAACCAAGTAAAGAGCACATTCAAATATATATTAGTTGCTAATAATTATGCTATGTAGCTATTGCACATGAACCTGTTTGGACCAACCAAAAGCACAAGCCTTGCAGTAAGGAAATATTGTTTAAAGGTTTTGGATGACTACCCAAGGTTCACATTGGTGTTATTCCTAACTCACAAGAATGATGCACTTCAAAAATTTGTGAAACTTGCACAAAAAAATACAAAATGAGAAGGGCTATAGCATTTCATCAATTCGAATTGATCATGGTGAAGAGTTCAAGAGTCCAAACTTCTTTGAATTCTATGATAGGTATGATTTTGAACACAATTTCTCTTCTCTCTACACTCCATAGCAAAATCAAGTAGTTAAAAGGAAAAATTGTTCTCTTCAAGAAATGGTCAGAACTATGATGATAGAAACCAATATGCCAGCTTATTTCTAGGTTGAGGCAGCTGCTACAAGCACCCACAAAGCTTAGATTGTTAAAGGATTGCACAACGCCAAGCAATTTTGACATAATATTTATTGGAATGTGTTGGAAAATCTCCTATAATCTCTCCTTGATTATATGGAATATTACATAATATTATGTGATTTGATTTGATTTGTTAGATGTGAATTAGCTATTGATAGAGATTAGGGGCTAATTAGGATCTTTACCTAAATAAGTTTCTTACCTAATTTAGGTCATCTATTCCTGTATATATACACCTTGTAATCACTCTATGTAAAAAATAATACAAGTTCTTTTCTACATAGTATCAGAGCCCGAAGGTCCTTCATCTATTTACCTTGGGTAAATTTTTAACTTTTTCCTTTGAACGTTCAATCACTATGTCGGACGAATCATCAACCACCCAGTCTAACCCCCCATCACTTCTCATAAAGTTCACCGAACTTCATCTCATTTAGATAACTTCCATAAAATTGAATGGTGATAACTTTTTTTAGTGGTCTCACTCTGTTCGAATGTATATACGGGGTAGAGGAAAGATTGGCTATCTGACTAGATATAACGTAGAACGAGAGACAAATGACCCCACTTGGGCTATTTGGGATGCAGAGAATTCATCGATTATGACGTGGCTGACCAACTTCATGGAAGAATATATTGGTGCAAACTATCTAGGCTATTATACCACCAAGGAACTCTAGGATGTATTCAGATATAGGCAATCAATCTCAAATCTATGAGTTAACCTTGAAGTTGGGGAAGATGTGACAAGGAGAGGAAACTGTCACAAAATACTTTCATTCTTTGAAACGTTTGTGGCAGGAGTTGGATGTATTCAATGACCATGAGTGGACGTGTATTGAAGATGGTAATTGGTACAGGAAAATTGTAGAAGCATAATGTATCTACGTTTTTCTAGCAGGGCTTAGAGATGAGTTTGATGAGGTACACGGTAGAATACTTGGGAAGTAGCCTCTTCCACCTATTGGAGCGGTCTTCTCAGAGGTTCGGAGAGAAGAAAGTAGACAGGAAATAATGTTGAGCAAGGCAACTACTGGTAGAAAGGATAGATCATTAGAAGGTTCAGCATTGGCTATCTCCGAAGACAAGAAGGGTCGTATTCCTGCAACAATAGTCTCCAAGGAAAATGTAAGCAAAATCCCTATTAACTTGCGAAGATCAGATGGGAAACCATGTATTTGGTGTGATATCTACAACAAACCTTGTCATATACGAAAGACCTGTTGGATGATTCATAGCCGCCTAGCTTCTACAAATAGTGAGGGCAGTAGACCAGCTTCATTTAGCCATGATAATAAGTCATCTTAGCGTATACCTCCTACAACTAATGAGGCCACCATATTCTCTTTCAGCAAAGAAGAACTAGACTATCTTCTATAGCTACTTCAAGATAGGTTTGTATTGGGTAATCCTACTGCTTCGATTGCCCACCAAAGTAGAAATTTAATTGCCCTCTCTTGTTGTTCATAACCTGTACCTTGGATCATTGATTTAGGGGCATTTGGCCATATGACTAATATTCCATATTTGTTCAAATCCTATATTCCTTGTCCCGGCAACCAAAAAATTTGGATTGCTGATGGGAGTTTTTCATCTATTGCAGGCAAAGTATCAATTCCACTTTCTAATTCTATTACACTTCATAATGCATTGCATGTTCCTAAGTTAGCTTGAAGCCTATTGTCTATTAGTAAACTTTCTAAAGAGTCTAACTGTCGTGTTGTCTTTTTTACTTCTCATTGTGAGTTTTAGGATCAGATTTCGGGGAAGACGATTGGGAGTGCTAGGATGAGAGATGGTCTCTACTATTTTGAAGAGTTTGTCTTTGATAAAAAAGGTCAAGCATATGGAACTTTCAGTTCTTCCTTTGTCCAAGAAAAAATAATGATTTTGCACCATAGATTAGGCCATCTTAGCTTTGGATACTTGAAACATTTGTTTTCTCATTTGTTCAAAGATATGGATGTTTCTTCACTATATTGTAACAATTGTCTTTTTTTTTCTAAAAGTTATCGTACTCATTATAGTCCAAAACAGTATCGTGCATCCTCACCATATTATTTAATCCATAGTGATATTTGGGGTCATTCACCTGTGCCAACAAAATCCAAGAAATGATGGTTTGTCACCTTTATAGATGATCATACCCGTTTATGTTGAACATACTTGATGAGCACCAAGTTTGAAGTTCAGTCATTGTTCAAAATTTTATCAAATGGTTATATGACTCAATTCCGCACTACTATTAATATTCTTCATATTGATAATGGTACTGAATATTATAACCAGTTTTTGAGGAGTTTTTTTTTAAAGAAAAATGCATTCTTTACCAATCATCTTGCCGAACTACACCCCAACAAAATGCATTGTCAAACGCAAAAGTTGCCATCTCCTTAAAGTATCCTATGCCCTCAGTTTTTCAATGCATGTATCTAAATACTTATGGGGGAAAGTTGTGCTAACAACATCTTATCTAATTAATAGGCTGCCTACTTGGGTATTAAAATACACTACTCCCTTAGATTGTTTCAAAAAAGTGTACCCCGCAGCCCGTATTTTTTCTGATATTCCTCTAAGGGTGTTTGGTTGCACTGCATTTGTCCATCTCCCAAGTTAGTGTTGATCCAAATTAGATTTTTGGGCTGAAAAGTGTGTGTTTATAGGGTATGCACCTAATCAAAGAGGTTAAAAGTGTTACAATCCACATATTGGCAAAACTTATATCACTATAGTCACAACCGTTTTTTCTAACAAATCTCTTTAGGGGGAGAATGCCGAAGTTAGTGAAGAGATTCTATGGCACTCAAACTCTCCTGTCCTTTCCACTCCTTTGTTTGAATTTTCGAAATCACCCAAATCTTGATGTGTCAAAGATAGGGGGAGAAAAAGTTCAAGATCACAATGTAATCAACAAGCTCGAGCTTCAAGTTTATACTAGAAGAAAAACTCTTCAAAAGGTTGCAGATCATAACTCTGTCTTAGAGCCTCATTTGTCTATTGCCCCGAGAGATGATCTCTTGCTTTCGTCATCAGGTGATCCTAGTAGTACTCATTTTCCCTCTATTTCAGTCTCAAATTCTGATACTAATACTTCTAATTTTGATATGCCTATAGCTCTTAGAAAATGGGTTAGATCATGTACTCAACATCTTATATCAAAACATGTGTCATTCCAAAAGTTGTCTCATCATCATAGAGTGTTTGTGTCAAACCTATCTCACATATCTATTCCTAAAAATATCTAGGAAGCTTTAAAGGATCCAAATTGGAAGATAGAAGTTGAGGATGAAATGCAGGCACTTATGAAGAATGGCACATGAGAATTGATTAATGCATCATAAGAAAAAAAGATTATTGACTGTAAATGGGTATTTACTGTAAAATGTAAACCTGATGGGAGTGTTGAGCGGTGCAAAGCAAGACTAGTGGCGAAGGGGTTCACTCAAACTTATGGAGTTGACTATCAGGAGACTTTTTCTCCAGTTGCCAAGATAAATTCTGTTAGGATTTTACTATATTTGGCTACTGCTTTTGATTGGCCCTTACACTAGTTAGACGTGAAATATGCATTCTTGAATGGTGATTTGGAGGAGGAAGTGTTTATGAGTTTGCCACTAGGTTTTGTAGAAAATGAAGGCAAAGTCTGCAGATTAAAAAAGTTGTTGTGCAGACTTAAACAATCTCCAAGAGCGTGGTTTGAACGATTTGGGAAGGTGGTTAAAAGGTTTGGCTATCACCAAAGTCAAGGGGTTCACACTCTATTCTATAAACACTCAAAGGAAGGTAAGCATGCAATTCTAACCGTCTATGTTGATGATATAATACTGACTGATGATGACAAAGTTGAGTTGGAAAGCTTGCGAGAGAAGCTAGCTGAAGAGTTTGAGGTTAAGGATTTAAGTGTCTTGAAATATATTCTAGGAATAGAATTTGCGAGATTTAAGAAGTGCATATATGTAAACCAATGCTAATATGTTCTTGATCTGCTCAAAGAGATAGGTCTATTAGGAGGTAAAGCGGTAGAGACACCCGTGGAACCAAATATGGAACTTGAACTTGCCAAAGCTGAAGAAGTGATAGATTGAGAAATGTATTAAAGGCTTGTCAATCGACTTATTTACTTTTCTCACACTTGACCTGACATAGCGTTTGCCGTAAGTATGGTGAGCCAGCTCATGCACTCACTAGGGCCGAGGCATTTGAAGCAATATATAGAATTCTATGCTACTTGAAGGGAAGTCCCGGTAAGGGTCTAATGTTTGAGAAACATGGACATCTAGAAATTGAGGTGTTCGTCGATACAAATTGGGCTAGAAGCAATATTAATAGGAGATCTACTTCAGGCTACTACATGTTTGTTGGTGGTAATTTAGTCACTTGGAAGAGTAAAAAGCAGAGTGTGGTGGCAAGAAGCAGTGTTGAAGTTGAATTTCGGTCAATAGCACATGGTGTATACAAAGTTATGTGGATTAAAGGTATCTTGGATGAACTACGGATCCCGAGTTCCATACCAATGAAAGTGTATTGCAACAATAAGGCAACAATCCAATTGCTTATAATCCCGTGTTACATGAATGGATAAAGCATGTGGAAATTGATAAACACTTCATCAAAAAAAAACTTGATAACGGACTGATTTGCATGCTGTATATTTTAAGTGATAAACAGGTTGCTGACACTCTAACCAAGGGATTGCATAAAAGGCAATTTATTCATCTAGTGAGCAAGCTGTCTATGGAAATTATCTTCAAGTTAGCTTGAGAGGGAGTGTTGGAATGTGTTGGAAAATCTCCTATAATATTTCCTTGATTATATGGAATATTATGTGATACCATGTGATTTGATTTGATTTTGTTAGCTGTAAATTAGCTATTGATAGAAATTAGGGGCTAATTAGGATCTTTACATAAATAGGTTTCTTACCTAATTTAGGTCCTCTATTCCTGTATATATATAACTTGTAATCACTCTATGTAAAAAACAATACTAGGAGACTTGGGTGGGGATTTTAAAAGTTATGTCTCGTCGAAGTTTAGTTTCCTCGTTGCATATTATGCAAGCTTCTGAGTAGTTTTTCTTGATCCTTGCGCTCTACTGTCGCCACTTTCTTCTTCAAAGACGACCCCGGGGACACAATAATTTGCTTCCCTGAAGCCTAGTTACTGTTAGACCAGCAGGGAACCAGCTGGGTGCTGTCACTACGAAACCGACCTTCAGAGGCTATTGGCTCAACGTTCTCATCAACTCTACTTGTTCAGGGCTCTTAGTCGGTCTTCTCATTGCCCTTCTTCCTACTCCAAGAACTTGCAAAATCCTTTTCCTGGCTGTTCTTGCTAATCGCTTTCCCATCTTTCGAAGCTGCATCAGATTTATCGTTAAAAGAATAAAGGGTGGGGGAGTTTCAGCGACGTCTTCAGTTTCTGGGGGATAGCTAGTAATTTTCATATATAACTACTTCTCAGGGGGGTTTTATTCAAGCTCTTCTGCGCTCAGCTAATCACCAAAACACCCCTGGGTTCCTTCCTCCAATTGGTCTTCATTGAAATTAATCTCTTCACAAAATCTTACTACCGAAGTAGCAAAAGTAAGGCAACCTTTCATACTTAAAATCAACCCACAGAGTTCTCTCCCTTCATATCTTGGTAGTGTCCCTAGTTTAAGAGGAGCCGACAGATCCAAATTAATCCTCATCCTACCAACTTTGTTAGAGCTCACTGACTTGATTCCAATTTTACAAGGACTTCACCAGTTTTACTGGTAGCTTGGCGAATTACCTCTTCTGAGAACCACTCAGAAGGGAGACCGTGGATCTGGACCCTAAGATAGCACTATAACCATGAGGTGGGATGTCGTGTTCCCTGGGATGAAGTAGTAATAGATGATTCCAACAAGACCAAGGTCTAGATTCAATAACCCATCAAAGGCCATATTCTGATTCAAGAGCAAGCCCAAAAATGCCAGATTACATGCACGAAACGTTAGCATTCTCTAGTCTCTAAGCTTTCCTCAGAATGTTTTGAAAAGTCTATATGTGAACATTAGCGTTTCCGAAGAGCTTCTTGAAGAAAGTGAGCTTCCATTCTTTTTTTTTTTTCAGGCGGGACAACTCCTTCAATGACTGTCATGGCATCATCATACTAGAAGCGACCTAGACCAAGAAAAGTAGAGCCACTTTATCTGAGATACCTTGGAATACGACTACAGATACGTATGTTGCTTGCTCCAAATTATTTCAGATCAAGTATGGCCAGGGAAAAAATCAATTCGAGTCCCGACAACAAAAGAACCACGAGGAAGGGAACTAATGACATACTGAGGATTGGATGGCGAAAGCTAGCAGTAGAGTGAATCACCCATGACCTCTTGAATTTTGGAGTGACAAAGGTAATGTTCTGTGCCTGCTAGTTGTAATGTCCGATTAATTATGTTGCATTTGTATACCAATCTGGAACGTGTCCAAATTGAAAGGTACGCAAAACAATATGACCCAAAAACCTATTCGATGGAAATTCCGCATTGTTTCATCTGCATTAAACGCTGATGCTCAGATGTTTTCGTGGCCATTGTGCTGGTCCTTCAGTCAAGAGGCCAATTCGACTACTTAATCTGACAATTCATACTCAGGGAAACGCTTTTCAGGAATGTCATGTGGTGATTCATATATAGATTTTGACGGACTAATCCTATGTCGTCAATGGGAGAAAATTTGTCAGTTGACATGTCGTTCCATGGCAGAAGTTCAACAGAAACTTCCGTGTGAAATACATAATAATTCCAAGGAGTTTATGGTGTTGCTGATTCGACAAGGAGTTTGCTAACTTGATTCCGTGGAGGAGTGGACTACAAAACAGATAATACGCTGGAAGTTTTATTTGTAAAATGAAGACGAGATCGTCAACAAGTACCGCAAGGACTTATTTTTGGTCAAAATTGACAGGCGAATCATGCTCTTGGGAACATCCAGTCAAAATATTACAACAAAGAAAACGAAACGAAGTTCATATCATGAAGCCATGCACAACAAGAAACCTGAAAATTCACATTGAATAGTCAACTCTGAAACTATATCCAATACGTTCTTGTCCACTTCAAAACCTGAAGAGGGAAAAATGTTCTTCAGGTACACCAGAGTTGCCTTCTTGACACCCTTAACAGACTAACACGAGCAAAGTCTACGTAGCACATGAATTTCTCCATATCACAGATTTTCTAATCAACTTTGGAAGCTATATACTATGAGCAAATCATGACACGAAAATCACTGCTTGTATGGACAGAAGCCTAGAAGAATGGGGGCTAAAACATAATCTATCTGCCTTTCTTTACAAACTCACTCAAACTAATGAGCTCGCATTCGTCTATGTCGAGCTCAGCGGATTATAATCTCAAGAAGGGTTGGGCAGAGACGTTTTCCTCCATAAATAGTTTCAAAATTGACAGAACAGACCCTTTAAGCAAACTCAGCCCCGTTCTTCTCTGGAAGGAATGAGGCTTATTTTCTTAATGTTCATCCAGCCTCTCCATGTCCGTGATTGCGATTGGTTCAGGGAAGATCTCACTGGATAATCTCTTAAGCGACGATGAGAAGTCATTCCCACCGCTACTATGGGAGCCCACTCTCCCCGATTGCTTGAACCCATTGCTATTGAATTGAGCAGGAATGGCATTGCTGTCTGACGAGCTATGTCTCAAACTTCCGAAGAAGGCAACATTCCAAGACTTTCTCGAAGAACCAGTTCTCAGCCTTGCTGAGCTGGAGCTGTCCTCTCTAACCACTTTTAGAGGGTTTTCCAATGCCTTGAGCACGTATCTCATGAGTGGTCGTTTTGAAGGCCTAGGGTTAAGGCATGACCGAGCCACAATTGCCACGGCCCACACTTCTTCTAGGAAGTCTTCATCCACAATCAGGGAAGGGTCCATGATCTTTGTGACTAATTCCTTGTCATGCACACTGATGTAAGATAGAGCGTGCTCCAACCACTCTCTTGTTGTGGCATCATCCGATTTGCTGATGCCAAGCTTGCCTGTCACAAGTTCGAGTAAGACTTTCCCGAAACAGAACACATCATAAGTACAATTCGCCAATGAGGATCCTGCACATTAGCATAGAGCAGAAATTAGACCATGATCCAAGAAACTGAACTACACTGGCTCAGAATTGTTTTTTTTTTTTTTTAATTTTCTCTCAGTCCACCAACATATTCGATTTACTTCAGACAATTGACAATACCTAAATAAGAACCTTACTTACATCTGAAATGAAAAGTTTAAGATGGCTACTTAGACAACGATATCTATGTTACACTAACTCCCACCAGAAGATAATCTGCAAGTACTCTATTGTCTGAGTAGGCAATACAGGCTTAACAGAGGATATTAGACCACATGATATCCACAAGAAAGGGAAGTAGACGTACCAGAAATGGCCTGTTCAGGCGTCCTGCACATCACAAAGAGAGAATTGCCATCATAAGTACAGAAGATAGTGTGAATAATATTAACGAGTCAGCTTTCTGTAGAAAAATAATCGAACTAAGCAGAACCAAAATTTACTATTTCAGCACGCAACTGCATAATAACGATGAATCACCAAATCTGTTCTCATGGAGCACTTAATAACCTTCAGATTGGCTGGATTAATTTGAGTGAACAAATTTTCCACCGACATCAGCAGGGTGAGTGAATAATTTAACTGAGAATTGCCTATCAGTAGATTCTCATGTAGTAAATTGTATGTTCGACCACTATAACTATGCCATAAGGCAATTGGATTCCATAATGCCATAATTGAAGCTAGGGGAGATCAAACAAACATATCAGCTACTGCTGGATTGTCCTACTAAAGTTCATGGGCAAAAGCAATTAGCTGAGCAAGTGACCTGTAACCTGACACCTATGTGATTACTACTTTCACCATGGACCTAGTAATGGCAAGAATCTCAGGCTAGCTGCCATCTCAGAAGCATCTAAGCATAAAAGATGAACTGACACCACCTAATAAGTCATCTTCATGTTATCATTTATCTAGAAGATGTGCAATCAAAATTCCTTTTAAATACAATTTTTTCATTCCTCTATCTTTAATGACCTTTGTTCCCCTTACTACTTTCTCAATCTTTTTGGGTCTGCATTCACTTATGTTATTGTGCAGATTCTTGATCAGGCAATTGGGAATTGATAGGCTTGAATGAAAGGGTACTTACTGAGGCTTCCGTAGCAATCTCGTGATAACATTACCATGAGAATCCCCATCTTGGGCACGAACCTCACTCAGACTTCCAACTCGCACTTCAAATTTATCATCAAGAAGTATGCTGCCCATTTGAACATCTCTTTAACCAAAGAACAAGAAAATATTCAGTTCAACTTGTGTAATTCACACTGAAGAGGCATTGGCCAATACATAATCTGAAAGTAGAGTTTAAATTAATCAAAGACGAGATGCAACTTCCAAAGACACTGAAAATGAAAGGTGCACAGTGCAAAATGGTTAAGGTGATCAAATTTGATCACTCTTGAGATTCTTTATCTCATGAAAGCACATATGCTGTGGCAGTTTTATCAGCTCGTGTAGGGAAATAAAGCATGCAGTGTGGTGCAGAGCATTCATTCTTCACAAATGATGCCACACCCCCTTTGACAAATATATTTATACACTAATATCAACAGCTGACAGAGAAATAAGGCTTGCAAAGGGAACGAAAGACAAGCTAACGCACAGTGAGAAGTGCAATTCACAGAATAATGTAGCATGACAAGGAATCATTAGTCTGTGCATCAGCTAAGTAGCACAAGTATGATGGTTGAACATGTTGATAACAAGCAAGTACAGATTGCTTAACTAGGCATCAACTCCTTAAAAAAAATAGGAAATTATGAACAAGGCGCATAGGCTAGTGCCACTAATGGTCGATAAACAACAATTTCCGATGCCAACAAAATTCCGTGGAATCTACTTAAACATTGAATAAGTGAAAGATGATACCTGTGCACAAGAGGAGGGTTACACTCATGATGTAGGTATGATAGAGCTTCTGCAGCTCCTGTTGCAATTTTCAATCGGGTAATCCAATCAAGAGATTGCAGACTCTCATCCTCTAAATCAGTCGCTCTGTAGAATGAACTTGCCAAGTCTCCATTCGGCATGTACTTGTAGACCAAAAGTTTCTCATGCTCATGCTCAAAGCAATGACCTAAGAGTGGGACGAATCTTGTATGTGAAATTTTCCCGAAAATCTCCAATTCCCTTATGTATGATTCTCTGTCGAATGAACGCAGATCAACTCTTTTAATGACGACAATGGTCCCATTTTCCAAAATGCCCCGGTACAGGTCCCCAGAGTGGCCATGTTTGATAAGATTACTCTCACTAAACTCACTGGTCACATGGGCCAACTGTTCATAGGAAAAGACATCTCCAAGACCTGATAATTCGGAAGGCTCCTTAGGAACCATTTGGCCGTCTCCATCCGGGGCAGGCCCTTTATCAGCAATGCCTCCTTGATCAGGGATGCCCTTGTTGCAGCACTTTCTCAGGAGCAGCACCAGAATTACAACCATAACTACGAATAAGGCAAGCCCCCCAAACACTCCAATTAGTATATACACCCGTCTTCTGTTTTTCTTTGAAGCAGATACTTGGGATGGTGAATCTGTTGGTCCCGAAGCTCCAAAATCATCAAACTGTAAGCCTCTCTCAGAATAGAAAAGCTTGCAGTCTGCTGAACTCCTCTGATCCGGCAAAACCTGGAGGCAGTTTCTATCTAGAGTAGCATTTCTCCGACTATCATCACTTACTTTGCCTTGAAAGTAATTCCCTGACAAATCAGTCAAATTGAAAAACCTGATCGAAGAGTTGAGACTCCCATATAACATGTTATTTGAGAAGTTGAAAATTGCCTGAGTGACATTGCCATTCAAACCAGTGCTCGGCAACTCACCAGTGAAATTGTTAGCAGATATGTCAATTAAGCGCAACCCAGGGAAGGACCATACTTCACTAGGAATTCTTCCGTCCAGTTTATTCTCGCTAAGAACCACAACTTCCAATTGAGCGAGACCTGAGAAAAACCCTTCTGGCAATTGACCCTCTAAACCACTACTACCAATTCTCATCCCCTTCAAACTCCTCAACCCTCCCAATTCCACAGGCAAAGCGCCAGAAAAAGAGTTCTTGCTGAGATCAAGCTCTACCAACCGAGATAGATTACCTAACTCGCCCGGAATTGATGCCGTGAGGCTGTTGTCCGAAAGATTTAACACTCGTAGACTAAAGATGGATCCTAAACCCGCCGGTACCGTCCCGGATATAAAATTCGATGAAAGATCAAGCGTAGAAAGGTTACTCATCATTGAGAATGTAGCAGGTATTGAACCAGTCAAGAAATTCCTAGAAAGATCAAGAACCAACAACTCATTTAACTGTCCCAGACTGGAAGCAATATTGCCGGTGAGACTGTTACCAGATAGATACAGATACTTGAGCCTGCTCAAGCTCCCGAGTGAACTTGGGATGGCGCCATTCACAGCGCAGGACCGGAGATCGAGCACCCGAAGACCGGGAAGGCCGTATCCGAACGACTCGGGTATTGACCCGGGAAGCAAGAACCCGGAAGCGTTAAAAGTCTCCAGGAGGGTCAAATTGGCGAGAGCATCCACAGCGAAACGGGGGTTCATCCGCCCGACCCTGCTCCTCCGAAGGCCCGAAACGCTGATAACCGTGACCCGCCCTTCCCGGCACTCTATGCCCGTCCAGTTCCGGCATGGGTCGGCCTTGATGGGCCAGTCCCGGGCTCGGAGCCCCAGAGACGACCGGAGCCGACGCAATGCCGACCACTCGCTGCTGGAGTTGAGGGTGTTCCGCTGGGCCGCCGCGCACTGGATCAAGAAAAATACCAGAGCCGCTAAAACAAGAACTCGCTTCGCTTTCATGGCCGACGAAACTTAAAGCCGCTTCATATAATCTTCTTGGGCATCTCACAGTAACAAAAATACTTCTTCTTCTTCCTTCTTGTTGGTGTTCCAATATATGCTTGTATTCAATTAATAATATTTCTGGGGCGAGTTTCCCATTTTGCTTTTCTTTATTTTTTTTCGCCGCTCTGTTAATTCTTGCCACTCCCAATCACGAGCTTTGATTCTGCATTCGATGCCCGTGCTGGTGTTTCCTTGTTCTGCCTCTGCAAACGCTGACCAAACCACGCCCTGAGAATAAATGAACCTCCCCTCCATGTACTACTAAGATAATTCACAAAATATAATCTCTGTGTGTCTCTCTCTCTCGCATCACAGCATGATCATATATATCCTATGTCTGTGAAGCTCGCAGTTTTTCTAATTTCCTAAATTTGGGGTCAACGTGTCTTTAAGTTGAGCAAGAGAGCAACACATGGGCATGGGCACGGAGGTATCTTTCTTTCTTTTTCTCTCTTTCTTGGGTTTGGGTTTCGCTTATTTCGTGATGACTGAGCGATGCATTAAAGAGGATTAAAGAAGGGGGAGGGAGTTATTAATGGTGGGGGTGAGAGGTGTACCTAACCGCCCGGCTTCACTGCCAGTAACGACGTCCCTTTTTTGGTCACCGGAGCTATTCAATGGCTCTTCTTCTTCATCCTCTTCTTGGGACTGCAGAATGAGACTCACCGGGATGTTTTTAAGGAGGCGAGGGTGGTTCGAGTCGGGTTCGTGTTTCGTTGTAGAGGCGGCTCTGGCAATGGATGTTGAAATGGTGAAGCGAAAGTGACGTTATGAGAGTTTGATTGGGGGGGTTCCCGCATTTGACTTTTCAAACGATTCGGGTCACATGCACAGCCACCATTGATGATGGAGCTCTCTCTGGACCAAATGGTGGATATGATTTTTCTATCTTACTGGTTTTCTTTGCCAAAAAGGCAAATACCTTTCTTCTATTTCGAGGAAGGCGGGGTGGGGTCATTGGGGAAATCATTCTCGAAGTGCTTTATAATTTTACAGTGAACATGGACGTGTGTTTCTAATCCTACGACTATCAATCTCCAATCTACGACTCTTCAGATCTTCAGAAAATGTTAAGATCCCTCGTCCATGGCTTCGCTTATGAGAATAGACTCGTGCCCCATACCATACGAAATCTATGGATCATGTAATGCGCAAGTCAAAATTTGATCAAGTAATTCAAACATGAGATTGTTTGCATGTAATGGCACGAGAAAATCAAATCAATATGGCCTGCCTGATTTGTAAAATACAAAAAGAAAATTGATTCCTTGATAATGTTGAGTCTTAACTCTGAAAATTTAATGATTTTATCAATATTATAAAAATAATCTAAATGATTGCGTACATGTTATGTTAAACTCTTTGCACCACCGGCCATGCTAAATTACAAAAATAAAAGACCAAATCTCGAATGTAAGAATGTCAAATCATAGCGAAAAGGCCCTAATTACCTCTAAAACATGCTATTAATCTTTAAAAAAACATTATAAAATTCAAGAGTTTATTGGGTGATAGCTATATAGATTAACTTTACCTTACATAGATTAACCTTGAACCTAAGAAATTCTATATTAACTTAAAATGCTTAAAGATATAATGGTCATTAATAATTCAAGACTTTTTTTTTTTTTGATCTTACTCTAGTTCTCGACTTTTTGTCATACCTCCTCCGTCCGATAAGAGTTAAAACCCACTCCATAAATTAAGTCGTCCTCACTCCAACCTCTCGAGAAGGTGGGGATTCAAATTATCAACTTCTCTCTTTTCATGTTAGAAAGGTAGCCATTAAGGTAAATATCAATAGTTAATAATTCAAGACTTATATACAATATTTACTTTTATTCACTTCGATACCAAAATCTATTTCTAGAGTCGGCTTTGTACGGTTATGTGTTTTTTAATGAATTATATCGAAATGACGCAAGGTTTTTTTCCTTTATCGGAATATCAAACTTAATCGTGGGAGAAGCTTATAAAATATTATTAAAAAATGAAAAATCATTTTTTAACGACTTCGAGTGAGAAGATGAATTATGTAAACGAGATGACCAGTCGTGCAGAAAATGGGATCCCCTTACTCGTATGATTTCAGACAAAAGAATGAGAGGTGATTGGGACTGGTGATGTCTAATGAACGCGTTCTTAATGATTTGGATTAGCGAAAAAGCCCAAAGGAAAAGTCGCGAGTCTTTGTCCGCATTTAATTATTATAATTGCAATTTAGTACGGGACACGATTTCTAAGCTTTTGAATTTTCTATTGGTTGCTTTTGAGAGAGAGAGAGAGAGAGAGAGTTTGCCGTAGTTAGGCCACCGAACAGTCTGAGTTCAAGTCTGACCAAAAAATACAAAAAGCGGTCGAGTTCAAAATGGAGGCGCAGAGAAGGAGACTTTCGTGGCTGGGTCAAAGTTCCAATGAGGTTGGTCATCCAGGGATGATTTATACTGTTAAGCAGTATTGATTACCCATGTATATACTTTCAATTTTTCTAAGCATTTTCTTTTCATCTACCAAAGAAAAAAAAATTCTACTCAAATATCTCTACCAGAGATCTAGTTAATTTACCCGTTGCACGTACCGTGAATAAAATATTGCATACAGTAAACATAGACTATGATCTTTGCAAACTCCATGTATAGCTTTGTGTTGGGAAAAATTCAATTGGGAAGCAGAATGGAATCATGCTTTGAGGCGAGATAACACGCTTTTTAAGGAATTAGTTGACCCATAACGTTGTCAATAACTACCGGCAAAAATCTTCCATAATACCAGTTAGCAATTTTGGTATATCTCTAGGAACTTTCAAATAAAAACAATTGAAAACAATGACTGTATATTTGTAAAAAGAAAATTAACAAGACTTCATAATAATAAAAGGAGACGAAAGTAAACAACGAATTTATTTTAGTGTTTGGAATGGAAGTAATCCTTTGGGAAATGTTATAAAGTGAACAGATACTTTTCAAAAAACATGTTGAAAATTTGGATTAATAAGATAATAATAGAAATATATATTTTGAAAATTTCAAATTTTTATAATTTTTGAAATTTACTAATTGAATAGACACAACCTTTCAAAATAAAAATGTCACGTCTAAACAAACACAACCTTCCAAAGGTTATAAAAGTATCTAATAACCATTAGGCAGAGATAATAAAATTTTCAATTAAATAGTAAAAAATAACTGTAACTATATTGTCAACAATCACACTGTTTCAATAAACAAAATTTATTTTATAAATATAAATCCGAATTTTAATAGTAAACAAGGATTAGTGTCAATTATGATCCAAGAGTGCAAAGTGCTAAATGTGTCTTATAATTGCATACCTACACACAAATAATATAAGGTGAAGTCAAAATAGCCCATTGTCTTCAATTGTAGTATTAGAAGATTCCCACACTTTAATATTGGCTCACATACTCCCAACTTTTCTACGTGGAATAAGGCACTTTTGTTTGTTTTACAAACAAACTTCCAACAATCTGCCACTTTCTTTGTAAAACAAAATAACAAAAACAAAATTAATTACAAAAATATATATATTTAAAATTTCCACAAGAGTAATAAAAATACATAAAAGGTCTCTTACCTTTACTTGGTGCAAGTACCTCAAAATTTTATAAAAGTTAAAAGTGGTTGTAACTTTAGACTTGCTACTTTTCTAATAGAATCAGATATACAGAACATATACTAACATGTTGTTTTAATGAGAAGTTCTATAATGTACTTAGCATCTGCCTTCCTTTGACTTGTGCATCAACTAGTGTGCATCAGCTAGTGATAGTTGACGGCCTTAAATGGCTGGCCATGATGCCCCCATATGGCCGACATTACTATTGAGTTGTGATGGTCATGGGGAGCCCTCCAAAGTGGCAGGTTACTCGAAAGAGGTGAAGGTAGACGCCATGTCGAGAGAGAGGGAGAAGAATTGATTGCGAGAGTGGTACAACAAAGGTAGATGATGAGAAATGATGGTCATAGGTGGTAGGCAATGTTTGATGGCAAGTAGTGACTTGTCGACGGAGGTCCAAAACTGGTTAGAGGAGGAAAAAGAAAAAGAAAAGACTTATTTTAGAAATTATTCTCGCAAATAAAGAAATAATATTTTTTTACTTCATATTTCTATTCAAAATTATTCCTTGATTAATCTATTCCGATAAATAGAAAAATTAGCCAATGTTATGAAAATGATTTATGTTCGTTTTTGGTTCAGGGAATAAAAAGACAGAAATTTTGAAAAATATAAACGTTATCAAATAGGTCCTAATACATGCAAAATGGTATTTTACAAAATAGGCCCCATAAATTGGTAGTGGAGTAAAATGAAAGAGGGATTTAGGTATTTTCTTAAAAGAAAGAAAAAAACGTACTTCCGATTTGCGAAGTGATCAATGTCCGCAAGTATGCTGTGCCAAAACTGAAAAACTCTCGAATCTAGCGTAATGGAACACGCATTAATCTGCTAGAAACTTCATTTGTCGATTATATTTTTGGAAGGTACTTAGCTCTAAAATTAAAATAATGTCGAAAAGCTCGAAATGAAAGGTGCAATCATGCCAGCGGTACAGCGCCAAATACCGACAAAGGCTGGGGAGGCGTCTCGAAGCCCTTTCACATTTTGGGGTCAAAAGACGACGGAAGAAAAGGAGAAGAAAAAGGCCATGCAAGAAGAAAGATCAACGAAAGCTAAAGATTGCGAATTGACGTGGCATCCTCCACGCGCAATCTGACCTGGACTGACAGCCTCCGCGTCTTCTCTCCCTCGTCAGTTTCCTATGGATATTCTCATCTCCACCTTATCGTTCATTATTGTCATTCCTCTTAATTTAGGACACTTCCTTAAGTTTATTTTTTCTTTTATATAACTAAATCAAGACCTAAGCAAGTTCTTAAACTATTCTTTTTGAATTCTGAGACGTAAAATTTGAAGGTATTCTTAAATTAGAAAGAAAGAAAAATATTCTTTAAGAATAAGAGGTGTGTGAGTACCAACACATTAAATTAAGAAACGTAATTTAGTTGGGCACCCTTATTAGAGGAATTATTGCAGATGAACCTCATAGATGATAACACTCCCAGAGGAGGATAGGGCGGTAGAATAGCCTTCAACTGCTCTTCACTGCATGTTTATAATCCTCTAACAAGCTCCGAATTGAATGATGTAGTTTCTCTTTTGTCCCTTGCCCAGAACCATCATGAGCAAATATTGAAAGACCGTGAGTCTATAGCTCATATAAATTGCTGGAATAATAGATGGGTTTTCTCACTTGATCAAATAACGGACATGAACTAAATGCACGTGACACCCGATCAAATAATGGACATAAACTGAATGCACATGATTCGGGTGCATTTAAAATTCATAGGATAATTACTCTCCGGTGGTCCATGACATGCCTATCCACCCATCAAAGAACTAACCATACCCATTAAAGCAATTTATAAATTCATTAAACCCATTAAGATGAAAGGGTAGTATCTGAAATTGGTCAATTATATCATTCTCTTTTTTTATTCAACAATGGCGAAATCTTGAGGATGTATGTACAGTTTTGATGAAACTAGCACCGGAGAAATTCCAGACATTGCAATAGTTCTTGACTTACATATGCATGGTGGATGTTTCTTTAAAGCTTTTTAAAAGAAAGACAAATAGTTGTCCAAGTCTATGACTGCGTCAATGCTGTAAACGACACCTTGTCAACTCATTGCTCAACGACACCTTGTCAACTCATTGCTCGTCCGATTGAGACATTTTTGTTGTTAAATAGGCTATTTTCGGGCCCTCCATTATTGTCCTCATTATTTTTTGTTTTCCAAGTAACATTCCGTGTATGAAGACTAATTCGTAAAAGTAATATTTAAGATAATATAAGAAATTCAACAGTCATATGAATACAACCAATATTCACAACTCATAAGCATCTGTAAAATGACTGGATATCTTAATAACTCGTGAAAGGAGACCAAGTTTACAAATAACTCTCACTAATCCAACAAATCAAAAGATTCTATGTTTGTTTTTAACATCATATTTTCTTAAAAAATATTTCTATCGCTCAAAATAATTAATTAAAAAAAGTTTTCATTGCTAAAAAAAATATATGCTTAAATATTTTGTGAACGATAAAAATATTTTTTGTTTATTCAATTTTGTGAGAGATACTAGTGGCTTTATTTTGAAAATTATTTATTTTTTTGTAAAATAAACTGAAAAATCCCTTATCGTTAACATATTTATCATACTATAGGTCAACAATATTCGAATATGATTGTTGGAACAATACTTCATGTGAGAATCGCAATTCACCTGACTCCCACTGTTCCAATACATCCTATCAACAATGACCAAAAAAAAAAAAAAATACATCCTATTAACGGGGACAACTTTATACGCATTTCAATGATGTGCTCCTGTCCTTTGATCAAAAATAAAATCAGCGAACAATTTTACAAATAAAATCAGTGAACAATTTTACAAGCGATCGATAATTATGTCTCCTTCAATTTCAGGTTTTTGATTATGAGAACATAGATTTTTTAAACACTGTAATGCACAATATAATTCACATTGTTATCCAAAGCGAACAATTACCATAAATTATCCTTTCAATGCCCTTTGAGATGGAATTGACTGTAAAACATCCAAAGACCATTAAAACTGATGGTTTGTGATTTGAGCCAACAAAATATGCAAATAGCCCTGCATGTGCAAACTAATGATCATAGAGATAATTATTTAAAAAAATCATAAATTTATCACGTAGTAGCTAATTCAATTATAAATTTTTTAATTTGATCAATTTAGTATTAACCCTTTTAAATATTTGTTTACGTAGTTCTTCTAACCGATTTTAATTATAAATTTCTGATATGAATGTCGGTCGTCCTAAGACTCCCCCTTTATGATAGAGTGAATAACTAGTCTCTCAATGAAGCTAATCACGAGACAACTCGAGGGAAAATTACTAAAAATGTCATAAACCTTTTTGCAATTATGCCAATTTGGTTCTAAATTTATTTATTTTTTGTCAATTTAATTCTAAACTTTTGTGATTATGCTAATTTAGTCTATCTAGCCAAATTTGATTGATTGGTGCTAATGTGGTCCATGCAAATATTTTTATTAATATTTTATTTTTTTGAATTTTTTTATTCTTTATTCTTTTTTCCTCCTCCCTCCTTCTCTTGCTTCGGCAACCAGCCAGAGGGGAGAGCTAGCTGGTCATTGACCTGAGGCGGCCAAGCGAGCTTGCTTCGCCATTGGTGGGGCAAGGCCCTCGTTGGATTTGGCGAGGGCTCACCTCTTTAGTCAATCGGTGAGCTTGCCCAACTATTGGCAGGGGGAGCCCTCGCTGGATCCGATGAGGGCTCGCCTAGTGATAGCAAGGCAAGCTCACCTTCGTCTAGTGACAGCAAGGCAAGCCCTCATCAAATCTGGTGAGAGCTCGCCTCTCCGGCGGTTGGGCGAGCTTGCCCTTGCCCGGTGACGGTGAGGCAAGCTCACTTGGTCGCCTTAGGCCGACGATCGGCTAGCTCTCCCCTCGGCTAGTCGTTGAAGCAAGGGAAGAAGGAGGAGGAAAAAAAAAGAAAAGGGAATAAAAAGTAATAAAAAATAGAAAAATAAAATATTAATAAAAAAAGTTGTTAATGCTAGTTAGTCAAACTTGGCCAGATAAACTGAATTAGCATAATTGCAAAAGATTTATGAATCAATTGGTCAAAAAAATAATTTTGGGACTAAATCAGCACAATTGTAATAAATTTATGATATTTTCGTTAATTTTCCTAACAACTCAATCCAAGAGAGCTTTATGATTGTGTCACTTGTTGTTGTTTTAGAGGAAAGACTAATAAATAGGCTAGTAGCTATATTTTCAGCCAAAAAAAGACGAAGAAGAAAAATTAGCTCTATTAGAATAACTTTCTTTTCAATTCATTGATTTGTAAACTTAGTTTATAAGATGATGCCAAACTTTGAACATGCATTCAAAATAAATAGGACATACTAATTCTAGCATCTAACTTGAGTTTGGGTATAAGGATATTAAAAGTGACAAAAGATTCGTATGATGCTCACTTTCATGTCAAAAGTTTTTGCTTGTTTATTTAAGTGCCAGATTTAAAAAAAAAAAAAAAAAAAAAAGATCACTCAAGTACCTCCTACGAATTCCGACCAAAAGTTCTACATGGCTTTTCAAATTAATTAATTATTTGCTTTGAAGTGGCTTTTTTTAAAAGAAGTTCAAATTCAGTGTGGAAAATTTTTGTTCACAATGGCAAAATAAACAAAACGACCTATCTAGTTTTCCTTAGAGAAAACTCTCTCTCTTTCTCTCTCCTCTAAGAAGTTGAAGAAATGAAGTTTTTGTGTTTTTTTTCACATGGAGAAACATGATGGCCGTTCTAACGGTGTTCTAAGATTGACATAGCTAGAAACTTGAGCATAATAACCAAGAAAAGAAGAAGATTTGCATATCTATTTTTGATTCCATCGATTCTGATGTAAAATGATGTCAATCGGATCCTCAAAAGCTATCAATCTTCTACTTTATTAGCCTTAGAATCCTGGCTCGATGAGACCGCCCTTTAATCACCCCTCATGAATTCCTTATGTGAGCACACGTTACAACCAGGGCTAGAGAAGGGACTTTTAGCGCTATGTATAGGCTGGGCTCTCTCATCATGAGCCAGGCTCAACTCAGCCCACACAAGCTAAGCATATATTAACCTATTAAGGAAAACTTATATATTATTTTAACATACCAACTTCGTAAAATAATAAATTACAATTTCAATTAATATAGTCCACATCAAGAAAACTCTTACATTCTCCCACTTGGACTATATTAATCGAAACTGTACTATAGGTACGCACCTTCAAGTTGGTCATGAGATAATTCTTAATAGCCAATCTAGTCCCATAGAGTCTCAAATATCGAATCATGGCGATAACTGCATGTAATAACGCAGAGCCTTCCATGGTCACAAATGCTTTCAACCCTATTAACATGGATTCAATATGATTGTGTGGCAAATGGATAACACCTCATAAAGAGTAATACCATATGTGTTATCCCATTTGTTGGTCACCCATCCTCTTAAGTGCTACCATATTTGATATACACCAGAGAATGCTATATGGTTCCAATGAACCCACATATATCTTATCTCCATGGTTAATCATTTAACTATTTTATGTCTAATCAAGACATGTGTACAAGGCTAATAACTTAATGCTCCCAGCCTTCACTCAAGGCTTAAACAATACCTTGAGATTTTTATCAAATATATGTATTCAACTCGACAGTAGTGCATGCAAAATAAGTTGACATATATCAACATGTTACCAAATGTAACAAAAACACAAATGTATATTTTATTAGAGCAAATCACAAGTAGCTCTCACTAAACGATAGCATCCAAAGATGATTCCAAGCCCATGTTCAAGACATGTTGTTCAAATACACAAGGGTGAAGGCCTTTCGTAAGTGGATCTGCTATCATATCATCTATGGGAATATGCTTTACTATAATGTTACTTTTCTGTTCCATTTCCTTTATAGTAAAAAACTCGACCTCCATATGTTTAGACCCCTTAAGACCTCTGTTGTTGTTGATAAACAACACAGCAGAGTTATTATGGGTCCATTTACAAAGTCAAATACAACTAACTCTCTAATGAAGTTTCGGAGCCATATAGCTTGAGTAGCTATTGAAAAACATGCTATAAACTCCACTTGCATGGTAGAGGAAGATATAGATTTTTGTTTCTTGCTTTTTCCAAGACACTACACCACTTGCCAACATAAAGATATATCTAGTTGTCGACTTATTGTCATTTTGACAGTTAGCAAAATCTACATCCAAATACCCTACTAGCCACAAGTTTTGAATATATATGTAAGTTAGCATATAGTTTTTTGTTCTCTTTAAATACTTTAAGACCTTTTTGGCAGCAACCTAGTGATCGTGACTAGGATTTGACTGATATCTGCCTAGAAATCTAATAACAAAAGTGATATCTAGTTTAGCGCAAACTTGAACATACATAATACTTCCAAGTGCACTAACATAAGGTATATCCTTCATTTGGGCTTTCTCACTATCTGACTGAGGACATTATGATAGATTCAACTTATCACTCTTAACGACAGGAGCAACTCTTGGCTTGCAATGTTGCATATTGAATATTTCTAAAATACGATCAACATATGCCCTCCGAACAATCCCTATGGAACTCAATGTATGACAAGAACAATCCCTATGAATCTTAATGCCAAGGACAAAATATGCCTATCCAAGGTCTTTCATGTCAAAATTCTTTGACAACATTTACTTTGTCTCATGTAGTAATCCTATATCGCTACTTGCAAGTAAAATGTTGTCCACATAAAGTATGAGAAAAATAAATTTTCTCTTACTGACATTGTAGTATATGCACTGATCTATTGTGTTCTTAATAAAACCAAAAGTAACAACATTATGGAACTTCAAGTACCATTGTCTAGAAGCATGTTTTAGACCATAAATAGCCTTTTTCAATTTGCATACAAGCTTACCAGGATCGCCTGTTGCAAAACCTTTGGGTTGCATTAGACTTCCTTATTAAGGTCTCCATTTATGAAAGTATTTTTAACATCCATCTAGTGTAACTCCATATCAAAATGAGCTACTAACGCCATGATCACTCTAAAGGAATCTTTAGAAGAGACTAGAGAAAATGTCTCTTCATAATCCAATCCTTCTCTTTAAGTGAAGCCCTTGGCCACTAGTCTGGCCTTAAACTTCTCAATCTTTCCTTTGGAGCCCTTTTTAGTCTTATAAACCCACTTACAACCTATAGGCTTGTAACCTTGTGGAAATTCAACAAGCTCTTAGACACCATTATGTTTCATAGATTGCATCTCATCTTTCATCACATTCAACCACAAATCTGTTTGAGGACAAGAAACACCATTTGTGTAAGTCACTGGATCTTTGATGCAGCCAA
This sequence comes from Corymbia maculata, assembly GCA_014182735.1. NCBI lineage: Eukaryota > Viridiplantae > Streptophyta > Magnoliopsida > Myrtales > Myrtaceae > Corymbia > Corymbia maculata. The sequence goes on from CM024687.1 coordinate 14,359,369, forward strand.
TATCATAGTCATGCTCTCCCAAATAGATTATATAGTCAAGTGGAATGACTGAATGCCTTTTTCTAAGGGACCTTCTAAGTGGAACAACTACAATCTCATTTTGAATCTAAGGAGCTTGAGGTACATCATTAGGAACTATTTCAACCAGAGGATCTTGGGCTCCAATAGGTTTAGTCTGTGGTGTAGTAGACTCTATAATTGTCTGATTAGGTAGAGAAAAGGATATAGTAGCCCCACCATATTGTTGTTCTCAATAGTCTGTGAGCAACTACCTTTTTCGACTACATCAAACTCCAGAAACTTCGTAGTTTGTGACTCCACAATTCTTGAGCCTCCATTGGGATTATAAAACCAATATCATTTCCGATGATCAGGGTAAGATACAAAGTAACATCGAGTGGTGCTTGAGTCCAACTTACCTAATGCTAGATTGTATAATCTCACTTCTGTAGGACACCCTCAAACCTTAAGATGGATCAAACTAGGTTTATGTCTAGTCCATAACTCAAAAGAAGTTAATGGAATAACTTTAGTAGGGGCACGGTTTAGAATATAAATGACAATTCTTAAAGTTTCATCCTATAAAAAATTTGGTAAATTAGTCCTACTAATCATACACCTCACCATATCTATAAGTGTGCAATTGCGCCTTTCAGCCATGCCATTTTTTTCAAGACTCTCAAGCATAGTAAACTAAACCACTATCCCAAAATCCTCCAAGTATTTGACAAATGGCCCTTTAATCTATCCTATATCACCATGCCTACCAAAATACTCATCACCGCGATTAGATCTAATGACTTTATAACATTTCCCAATTGCTTCTCAACTTCAATCCGAAAAATTTTGAACTTGTCAAGAGACTTAGACTTTTCCTTAATCAAATACAGATAACCATATTTGGAATAATCATCAATGAACGTGATGATATAGTAATTTCTAGGGATAAGTGCAATACAAGTCCTAAAATTTATCATAAATGTGCAATTGAGTCCTAAAACTTGTCAAATTAGTTCAATCGAGTCCTAAATTTAACATCATCAAACTTATTAACGAAAAATGCTGACATGGCGCTGACGTGGCATTTAAAAAAAATTTCTCTCTCCCACGTGGCATATAATTTTTAAAAAAATGACCACACACACAAAACGACAGTTGTTTGGTTTCCTTTTTATTTTGCACGTTCTTTTCTTTTCTTCCTCCAACCCCCTCTCATTCCTTCCCCACTTTCTGAGCATCCCCCTCCTGATCTTCTTTCTCCACTCAACTCATCAGCATCAAAATGCTGGATTGCATGTCTTCTTCTTCCTCGATTCGTTTGAACCCTAACCCCAAACTTGTCATCGTGTCGCTCGCTTTGAATGAAATTGACGCTTGCTTTCCCTTTAAACCCTAAGCCCCAAATCGAATATGACATTCTTGAGTTTTCTCGTGATTTGGGTCTCTCGCAAGTTCAAGTTTGATGGCAACCGGTTATCTAGAGTTCATAGAGCATGAGTTCGATGCCCATCGCGAGTTTGTGTTCTCTTCTTTGACGATCACCACTTCGTGCGAAGACTTGACTTGCGGAAATCTCCACTACAGAGTGAGCGGCGTCGACGATAAAGACGGGGACAACGATGATGACTGCAACTCCTCCTCACGCAGGTATCACTCTCCTCAAGATAGCATTTGAGTATTCCATGGTAATGCTACGATTTCTTTTGTTTCCCAAAGGCGCTTTTGATAATAACATATGAAAATAGAGATTTAGGCATTTGGGCATTATAGTGACTCCTCCTCATGCATTTGGGCATTATGGCATTTTGGTCTTGCTCAATAGAAACATAAGAGATAAATAGGCACTACAGCGTTCTTCAAGAATTTAGGTCTCACTTATTGGAACTTTCTCTGAATTTTGATATTGTACTATAGAATTGGCATTCAACAGAATCGACACTCAACAAATACCGAATTTGTTTTTTTTGTTACATTGAACTAAAGACTATTTTTCTCTTTAGCTATTCACGGACTTTTTGGGAACTTTTACTTCAATATTGAGACATGAGAGATAAATAGGCAAATGCGCTTTTGATTCTTAAATCTCTACATCATCATTAAGCAATTTGCATATTTCTTACTGTAGTTTTTATGCATTCTCCAATACTAATAACAAATTAGAACATTACTACAATGTAAAGTAAGTTATGCTTGTCTGTTCATCTAGAGCATATGAAAAGAGAGATGTTTTTTTGGAGATGAAAAACATCTCCTAAGTCTCTCAAGTAAACACATTGCATTGTGCAGAATTTACTATCTAAGAGATCTAAGAGATATTTTTCATTGCATCATGCAAACAAAGCACAAACCTTAGCAAAGAATAAATAATAACAATTGGTGTGTAAAGCTCCACTATCTTACCTTTCCACAAGAATGAAAAGATAGCAGAAGAATTACCATTTAAAGTCTTCCTTTTCCTGAGTTTTTTTGACATTTCTTTGTTTATTCTACATAGGATATTGTTTCTGATATAGATAGAATACATGTGTGTACATCTAGTACTTGTATTTGTTTTCAATTTATATTTGTTGCTTTACTTGACAATATGTTTCACCTAACAATCTATTTAAAGATATTGGTGATATATCAAGATTTTAACCAATATACTTTTATTAGGTTTTTATATTATGATGCCCAGAAGAATGAGGGTGCCAACATCTGAATCAAATGGCGTAACTCCTAATGAGGTCAACTCGGAGCCAACATGTTATTGTGGTCTTCAAACACCAATTCTTATAGCAAAGACTAGGAAAAATGCAGGAAGAAGGTTCCATGGATGTGCTAAGTTTGATGGTCCAGGTTGCTGCAATTTTTTCATGTGGATTGATTCAAAAATACCAGATCATGCGAGGGACATGATAGTTGACCTCCTTGAAAGAAATCAAGCATTGGGTGAATCAAGCCAATCAAGGCGTGACAAGGTCAACGTGAGCTTGTTGTTAACTGAAATGAAGACTCAAAAGGCGAAAAATGGACGTTTAAAGAAGGAGCTTGCATGAGTGAAGAAAGGAAAGATGCTATATCAATTGGCGTTCATTCTATGCATGTTTTATATCGTTGTATCAGTTATATATAATGTGAAAGTTGGTGGGAGTTTTTTTATCTTCCATAGTACTTTGCTTCTAAGTTTGTAAGTTTCAACACTAGTTGTAAGTAATTGAGATGAGAATAAAATCTAATGTGAGTTTGTACATTAGTAAGACTAGCTACTTGTTGTGTGAGAAATTACACTTCGCATTGAAAAAATGTTGTTTGATTTATATGCTTGTCAATAGTACTATATAAGCCATTACCACCAAAATAATTTTTTTACTTCGAAAAAGGGTGACAACTCTCTTATTATGTGGTCAAGATTATTTATAGTTGATTTTTTCAGGATTGTAATAACAAGCTTACCACAAACATTTACAAATATAAGGTGTTAAAAACAATGTAAAGTTACAAAGTGTGACCAAATAGAATTCTATGGTATTCTCTTTCCTCAGTTTTGAGGAAGCTAGGGAAGGTACTGCGATCTTGAAACATATGCAAATTCATTCGGTTCATTCTCTTCAAGTGAACCTTATACGCACAATAAGACATGAAATGATTTTCTTATAGCACTCGTTCGATTCATGTCCCCTCATGAGGTATTGAAACAAAGAGATGCAGCTCTACTTGCTTCTGTGGAGGCTCTTTAAGAGGCTTCTGTAGCTGAAAGATTGCTGAAATGCTTCAAGTATGTAAACGTAGATTCTTTAATATTGCATTAAGCTAATTTTTATATAGATTCTATTTTCTTGGCTTTCACTGTGGATACATGTAACAGAAGTTGCTGAAATGCCTCAAGTATGTAAACATAGATGCTATAATATTGCATAAAGCTAATTTGCTTGTAGATTTTGTTTTCTTGGTTTTCACTGTGGATACGAGTAACAAAAGTTTGCCAGTTAGTCCAAAAACTTTCTAACTATAATTCCCTTGATCTCATCACATGGTTGGCTGGTCTTAGTTTTGAGTTATGTAAGTGCTACCAACTCCAAAAGTACAACAAATTATGGTAACATCAAAATCTATCTAACGACTCTGTTCTTTTCTAGAAATTTTAGTGCATATTCAGAACTTCAATCATCCAATTCAGAGGAAGAGCAGCCACTAGTTGATAAGTTTTTTAAGCTTCAAGATGACATGGCTCATAGTCGACTAGTTATTCAGTCATTGACCAATGCCACTCCAACAAGAGCAGCCGAAATCGAGCCCAATAGCGCCAATTCCACAAGGGAAGCTTTAAAGATTGAATTAAATAGGAAAAGAAATGCAAGTTTGTGGATTAAAGCAGCTTTGGCATCTGATTTAGTTCCATTATCTACGACCACAAGATTTGGCCTTCCATCTATTGAAGCCACTAAAGCTTTCAGACGGTCTTGTGTTGAATCTACTGATAGTGTGCAAACAAGAAAGCACAAGAACTGTGAGGTAATGATTGGGGTGACATATGAGAATCACAAACTTGAATGGTTGAAAGGAAGTTCTTCAAGTGCAATAGCTGATTTAGCCAATTCCCTGCAAGATGAATTTAGAACATTGTTTTTGGCATACATGGAGTGATACTTAGACGGGCTTAAGAGCCAATTGTCCATAGAGTCCATATCGAATAGCCAGACAATCCATGTGATGCTTCAGATCAAAAGAGTGAGCGATTGGTTGGACGTCATAACGAAAAAGGAGGCCATTTATGCAAAGATCGGATGTAGGGGGAATTCTAATTTGGAGGATCTAGAATTCAAGATCTGCAATAGGGTTAGAAACAAAATTTATAGGACTCTGTTGATGCACATTGAGAAAACTGCCCTGGCATGGGAAAGTACAAATTCAGCAACAGAAGCTTGAGTGCTTCAAGAAAGAGGCTGCTTTGACTCCTATAACTAGACTAGTGGACTTTCATAACCAGAAAGAGGCTGATTTGACTCCTATAATACAAATAGAATGTGTTAAAAATAATGTAAAGTTGCAAAGTGTGACCAAACATTTTGCTTGAACTATTTTAAGCTAACTCATTGGAAATAACTTTAATTGTGACCAAGAATGATTAAATGCTTTCTTTTCTCAAACCAGGACTAGATCTAAGGAACCCTTCCACCCAAGTATTCACTCTAATGTAAGAGAAGTTATCTTTTGTACAAACTTATGCCACCTTCAATACACATTTAAGACTTGACACTGCACATCTAAAATAAATTCAGTCCTAACTAAATGAACAAATTAAGAATTTGGTTAAAATAATCCCCTCCTCTACGTTGCGAACAAAGTGTCCAAACACAAAGTGCGTATATTTTCCCAAGTAGAAGACAACGAAAAAAAAAAAAAGGAATGGGAAAGAAGATGACAAAAGTATTAGAAGTGTGAAAATTCTTCATGGCCAATTCAGAAATCACCTATTAACAGTCATGAAAGACAACCACTTTCGTGCATTATCCAAACCAAAACCAATCATCATTTCCCAAACTCTTAAAGCCCCATTGCTTGTAAGTACAATCTCACCACCTTGTCTGCCAAGTCCAAACTTTAAACTGAAGTGAAGATTCATACATAAACAAAACAGTAGTAGTGCACAAAAGGACCTGTTCAACAAAATGCCTACACTTTCAGTGCATAAAAGATTCTATGCACAAAAGCTACACATGTTTCTAACAAAAAACTAACTAATAATTGACCATGAATATTCTATTCAAGAACATGCTTGCATTTTCAGTGCATAAAAGGTTATGTTCAACAAAATCTGCACTTTCAATTTTCTACACATAAAAGCTACATATGTCTTATATACCATTTCAGTAAATATATCAATCCAATTCTATGGTCTCCGGTGGTCCAGGTTTAGCCTTCACTTTATTCATAATTCTTGGGCTTTTCCTTATATATGGCCTTGCAACAACAAGCTTTGGAGGAGTTGTTGTAGCTTGATATGATTGAGGCTGGAAACTAGCCTCAGGTTGTGATAGCACCTTTCATTTTACGGCAACATGTTTTTGAGCTTTTGTAGCATGAGACAACTGAGGTTGGGAACTGGCCTCGGATTGTGATGGTAGCTTTGGCTTCATCGCTATATGCTTTCGAGGATCTATTGTTACATAAGATGAATGAGGGTAGGAACTTGCCTGAGGTTGTGATGGTGCCTTTGGCTTCACTGCAACTTGCTTTCGAGGAGCTCTTATTGCACGGCATGATAGAGGTTGGAACTAGCCTCGGGTTGTGATAATGGCTTTGGCTTCACTACAACATGCTTTCGAGGAGCTATTGTTGCATGTGATGATTAAGGTTGGGAACTGGCCTTGGACTGTGATAATGGCTTTGGCTTCACTGCAACATGCTTTCAAGCTCTTATTACATGACTGAGATCGAGAGCTGGCCTCAAGTTGCAATTGTGGTTTTGGCTTTATCGCAACGTGCTTTTGATGAGCCGGTAGATTAAAGATTCTTGTACCAGTTGTGCCTTGCTACATAAGAATGAGCATGCTTTAAGCTTAAGCAAACAAGCAATTACTATTAGAAAATTTAAAAATATTATTCACATTGAGAATATGAAGGTTTGTCATAGGATTTGTGTCAACACCCAACCCCACTATCTTCTTCTTTTTTGCTTGTGATTGTCCTTGCATTGTTTCATTTTCAATTGTGGGTCTTTTAGACTGAAATAATAAAAAAATTCATTTGACATGAGCTTGAGCAAAATGGATGCCTTCTCCATGATTAGAACAAACTTTAGCAAAAGTATTGGTCTCACCACCACATCCTCTTACATCAGTAGTAGCCATGCATCCTATATTGGCCGATGTAGTGCCACTACATTCTCTTACATTTGCACTAGCACTACACCCTCTTACATCTACACTAGCTTGAGCAAACGCATTAGCATGCCTACTATTGTCTTGTCTTGCATTGGCCTCTACAGAAACATTAGCTTGGCCTATAGATCCTTCTTCAGTTATGCAAGTCATTGCTTTAGTTTTAGCCTTAGCCTGAATATATATTCAACGTTATTAAAATGGAACCTTGACATATAAAACTTACAATACATGGTTAGATGACAACTTATTTGTCTTTTTTCAAGCCTTGGTTCACTGGAATTAGCCTGAGATTAAGCATGACCTTCAATCGTACTTGCATTGGCATGAGCATTAGATGTACCTACATTGGCCTGAGAAGCACATGGTAAACATTAATTAACAACATATTAAAATAACATGATTAGTATTAACATGATCAATTAGTTGAGAAACTACCTTTTTTAAAGGATATCTCTTGCAGAAATGTCCAACCACATTACAGGTAGGACAAGTCATTCGTTTACCCTCTTTAGTCATTCTATCACCTCTTACAAGCTCAATTGGTTGCTTTCTTCTATTCCTTTTTGGCCTACTAGGCATCTTCTTCATTAGTGGGGGTTGAGGAGCTTCTTTATCAGCTTTCTTCTAAAAAAATTGTCCTCTCACTGTAGGCATCATGAATTGATAAGTACTTAGATACTTTGCCTTGTTGTAGCACTCATCTAGGTAGTCATTCGATTCATTTCTCTTATGGTGTATGTCGCAAATGGCATGGCAACATGGAATTCCACTAACTTCCCAAGCTCTACAAGAACAAGTCTTTAAATTCAAGTCAACAACATATTCGTCATTGCCTTCCATAATCTCATATCCTTCATCTCAATTCCATATCAAATGGCAATACTTACTAGCAATTGCATTTTGATGTAACTTATGTACAATCCTTGGACCATAATTTCTAGTCCACCTAGCATATGCATCTCTTTGAGTATGCATTCTATTCATAATCATAATTCTAATATCCTTCAATATACTCACAATGGCCTTATACCTAGCTTCCACACACTTCCTATTGAAAGTTTCACTAAGATTATTATCAATGACATCACATTTAATGTTGGAGTTAAAAAAGGCTTTACACCAGTGTTTTGGCTTAATACGGAATAGATCGTCATGACCTTGAAGAGTCATTTCCTTCAACCTTTGTCTATGCACCTCAAAATCTGACATAATAGTACTCTTGGCACATTTTCAAAATTGTCTCATTAACTGTCTTCTTTTATATTTTTGACCCTAATTTGAATATATGTGCCTTGCACACATCCTCTGTTCTGCATGTGGTAAAGGTTTAGCTATAGAAGGAATGAGGCCCTAACAAATACCAAAAAAAGAAACAAAGAAACAAAAACAAAAGCAAAACATTAATACTAATAAGTATTGTAGTGTTGCAATCAATTTCTAAATGAGTCATAAAGAAGCATTGCATACCTTTAGTTGGTCACTTGTTAAAGTCCAACCGTTGCCATTACACATATTGAGATTTGACTTCAATAATTCGATAAACCAACTCCATGTATCCTTATTTTCAATTCTTACCACTGCCCAACAGGATACATTTGATTGTTGGCATCTTTGCTTACGGCATACAACAACTCACCTTTAATCAAACCCCTCAAGAAACATCCATCTAATCCAATGATTTTTCTACATCTAGCCACAAAATCTTTCCTACAAGCATCAAAACAAATGTAAGCCCTATCAAATAATGGTAGAGAATTTGGTAGTGGCCTTTCAACTTTCATTTTAAAATTGCTTGTAGGGCTTGCCGTGTAAAACTCTCCAAAATAGTCGTACATTTGCGCATACTCCTTATTATAATTGCCTTGCAATTCCTTCAATACTTTTAGCTTTGTTCTCCTACACTGACTCAAAGTGACATTTACTTCCAACTATTCTCTGACTAATTTCTTTAACTCAGGTATATTGATTTTTGGCATTGTAGAAATGAAAATCATGAAGTGCTTAGCTAAGTAAGAACTAGACACTCTTTTATTCTCAAAAGTGATATTGCATATATGCTCATCTATATACTTTTTCAAATGAAATGACCTAGTATTGTTATCAAGAGCACCATAAATCATCCAATTACAATTTGTCTGGACACACCGGACTCTCACAAATGTTTTTGTGTTTTTAATGTATTTAATTGCTCTTTGCTCAACCACTGAATACCTCAAAATTACATATTTAAATTCAGTTGCATCCTCAAATGTCATGCCAACAATAAATATTGGATTTGCACCATTTTGCTCATATGATGGGAACCTACTTTTCCTCCTTGAAGTAACAACTTCAGCCTCTTTGTCACCCTCATCATTTAAATCTGATTGAAGATTATCTTTTTCCTCTAAATAATGACACTCTGTTTCGTATCCAGGAGCATCTACTAGCCGAGCCTCATCCAGTGATTGGGAAGTACTAGGTGCCTCACTTTAAGTGCTAATTTGAGCTTATGTCTTGCTGAAAATTCTTTCAATTTTCTTCTTGCATCAACTAGTTCAAGATCATCGTTGTCACTCAACTGCATCATCATTCTCACCCTCATTTAGATCCCTATTCACATTATACATACTTTCATTTTCTATCTCAGTACCCCTATCTTAGCTCCCGTCTCTTCATCATCAACATACTCAACATACATGTCAATATTTGCAGAACACAGATGATGATAAAATAGATTCATCACATCAGAGTTTTCCCATAAATACCTAAGAGTTACTCCATCTTCAAGAGTTGTACTTCAAGGAACTCTGTAAAAGAGTTTTTCTATTTCACATACACCCAAAACCTCCTCAATAGCTTTAATTATATTAGATAGGGAACGCTTACTTAAATTTATTTCAACAACGTCAACCCTTCCATCTACATATTCCAAGGGCGGTCTAACTTGAAATTTACCTCCAAAGAAAATAGTGACATAAACTTTGTTCTCAACCATTGGATCTATGGAGGAACAAAAATAAAAACCACTTTTAATCATAAAATTATGTAGGTTTGTTTAAATTCTGAATTAAACATATCTTTAAAAAAGAAAGAAAAGGTTCCCTGTCCATTGCCATTAAATAGCCAACTAGAGAAAACATATAAGCTAAATAGATGATGACGGCTACAAAAACATCACACGAGCATCACAACGAAGAGCCACATTATTAGCAACCACTCAGCAAATCATTCTATCATTGTACTTCTCATCTAATCTCCTTTATATCTCAACTGCAGTAGTGTCTCCACAGACCTTTATAGCCCTCATATGTAACAAGAAACAAGTTACGATAACCATAAGAAAAATAAAAACTATTACCTATTGTTGTCACTGTCTCCATTACCGTCGCCATCTCCGTCGCCATCTCCGTCGCCATCTCCATTGTCGTTGCCATCTCCGTCACTGCTCCGTCGTCATCGCCATTGCTGTATCTATTGCCATGAATAGCTAAAGAGAAAATATAGTCTTCAATGAAGGTAACAAAAAACAAATTCAATATTTGTTGAGTGCCGATTCTGTAGTGCACTATCAAAATTTAGTGAAAGTTCTAGTAAGTGGGACCTAAATGCTTGAGGAAGGCTATAGTGCCTGTTTATCTCTTATCCTAGTGAGCAAGACCAAAATGCTATAATGCAGAGACAAAAGCGCCTTCGCAAAGCGAAAGAAATTGTAACATTACCATGGCATACCCAAAAGCTATCTTACGGAGAGTGATACATGCCTAAGGAGGAGTCACAATTGTCATTGCTATCCTTGTCTCCATTGTCGATGCCGCTCGCTTTGCCGTAGAGACTCACGCAAGTCAAGTCTTTGCACGAAGTGGCGATCGTCAAAGAAGAGAACACAAACTCGTGATGGGCGCCGAACTCGAGCTCTATGAACTCTAGATAACGATGGCCATTGAACTCTAGCTTGCGAGGAGACCCAAATCGCGAGAAAACTCGAGAGCGTCAAATTCGATTTGGGGCTTAGGGTTCAAAGGGAAAACGAGCATCAATTTCATTCAAAGCAAGCAACATGATGACGAGTTTGGGGTTAGGGTTCAGACGAATTGGGGAAGAAGAAGACATGCAATCCAGCATTTTGATGCTCATGAGTTGAGTGGAGAAGGAAGATCAGAAGGGGAATGCTTAGGAAGTGGGGAAGAAACGAGAGGGGGTGGGGGAAGAAAAGAAAAGATCGTGAAAAATAAAAAGGAAACCAAACGATTACCGTTTTGTGTATGTGGCCATTTTTTTTAAAATTATTTGCCACGTGGGAGAGAGAAAAAATTAAAAAATGCCATGTTAACGCCATGTTGGCATTTTCCGTTAATAAGTTTGATGGTGTTAAATTTATGACTCGATTAAACCAATTTGACAAGTTTTAGGACTCAATTGCATTTTTTGCAAGTTTTAGAACTCAATTGCACATTTGTGACAAGTTTTAGGACTTGTATTGCACTTATCCCTAATTTCTACACAAGGTTGCCATGTAGGATTCACTAATATCAATGTGAATGACTTCTAACAAGTCAAAACTACATACTATAGTTTTCTTCTTTACCTTAGTCATTTTTCTCCCACAATAGTCTACACAAGTTTTTAAGTCATCTTTGAGAGTGGGTAGTATATTTGCCTTTACCAACCTTTCTATTCTTTCTTTTGAGATGTGACTAAGACATTTATACCACAAAGCATAAGACTGTTCCTTAGGTAAAGGTTTTCTGGAAACAACATTTTCAACAATATAAGCAACATATATATTATCGTGAGACAAACACAATCTGTACAATCCATTGAACATAGTGTAACATCCAACCTTATTAGAATTAAAAAACATAGATATAGTATTGTTCTTTACTTCAAACAAGTAGCCACACATTTCCAAACAAGACATGGAAACTTAGTTCCATCTAAAGGGAGGGTATATATAAAGTTTTTCTTAATGTCAAGTTGAAACTAGAATCTTGAATCAAAATGACATCTCCCATGAATTCAATGTCAACTTTATCGTTGCTTCCCATAATGAGTTTTGATTCATCTTGATTTGATTTTCTTGGATTTATGAATCCTTATACGATAAATGCAATATGATTAGTTGCACTACTATCAAACCATCATGAATGTGATGATAGGATTCACAAACAAGTGCCAAGGAATCAAAACTTGCACGCTTATGCTTTGACAATCAAACTTTGAATTTGTTGTAAGTCCTCCTCATGTGCCCTTTCTTTCTACAAAAATGACAACGGATACTACTCTTCTTGGAATGTGCTATCTTAGGATACAGACTATTGGATGGACCAGGATTTTCAGAATTTCCTATTTGAGCACGACTTTTGGACCTTTTACCCACTTTACTATCAGAACTCGAAGCATACAAGGCAAGGTGTCCCTTTTCCTTCTTCAATTTCTCTTCTTCTGCCACTACCCTAGCTATTAGGTTATTAATTGACCAAGTCTCATGAGAGTTGTAATTAGTCTTGATAATACCAAAGTCAAGAGAAAGGGTGTTTGAGGCTTGGTGAATAATGCAAATGTCAGGAATAGTAACTTGAAGGATTTGGAGTTTTGTTTGTAGGTCTACCATCCTAAAGACATGGTCCCCAACTCCACTAGAACCATCATATTTTATATTAAAGAATGTTTACAGAAATGTTCCTATCTCAATATTAGGCAAGACACAATTTCTAGCCTATAGGGCTTGCATCAACTGCCTAGCAATACAATTAGTTAGCAGACCACTCATCAAATATTCATGAATGGATTGTTTCATAATAAGTGAACAAATCATATTGCTCTTCTCCTAAGCAGCTAAGTGTGCTCTTTGGGCTTCCATACTTGTGCTAGTAAGATCTTCCGACTTATCTTCAGTAAGAGCAATATGAACATTTGCCAACTCTACTCCAAACAGAAAATCATCTTTCCATTTCTTAAAGTTTGAACTTGTAAGAACCTCAATTGCGATGGAGTTGCCGTTTACAAAAAATGTGACTGATTTAACAAGCAATGCATAAAATTAGCATCATGTGAGTACAAATAATTTGAGACCATATAAGCACACATCCAAAGAGTTGCATATATTATCATATAATCATCTTTGGGCAGAACACATCACATGCAATTGCATACTCTTCACATGACAACGACCATGGGAATATATTCCAATCTTTCATGAATTCACCATCTTTGGGTGTATGAACTATTAGGATCAGTCACTCCTCAACCATATGTTGCACATGTATCTCTTCATGGACCAATACATAATCATCTCTTTTGGGAGTATGACCATGCATCAATATAAGAGACATCCTAACATAATATGATGTATGAGATTGACATTTCTAAGATGCAATCAAGTATGCCACTTTGGCGATTACAACCCAATTGAATCTTTGAAAATGTCTCATACTCACTATATACATGTGATTTTAAACATAATGATAGAGGAGGCATTTATCATCAAAATCGCATATCATGCCAATCGCATTGCTTTACTCATTAATACATGTTGAACCTTAAGCATGCTAACAATCAATCATGCTTTACACATCCTTTATGTGATGATATACATGTGAGCTAACATTTGTATTTCTAAAACAGTAGGGAAATACATACAAAATACGTAAAAATAGCCCGAAAAACATGCATACTTAGAGTTCTACATGTATTTTAACATAATTCAAAGCATCAAACATGTAAAATATATATCACAATGTAGAAAATTTCAATATGAGCATGCCAATACTAAGAATGCGCCAATTGGACACCATAGGCGTTCCTATGCACTGCCAAAGTGCTTTGCGTGTGTAGTGCATACGCTAGGTGTGCTAAACCGATAGATTGCCAATTCATTGGGTCTAACTGGTCCAACCGATTTGACTAGTTTAGTCAACGAACCAAATTGAGTCAATGGTCAACCTGGGTCAAGTCAACCCGATCAACATAGGTCGAGTCAATTGACAAGTGACGTCATTGATGAAGTTATCATGACATTTGTCATTCATGGGTAAGGTGGTGACACATAACGTCACCGTTGACGTCACTTTGACACTCATCCATGCTTTAGTGACACGTGTCGACGGATGACGTCATTCGTCCACTATGTTGGTTCACGTGTCGTGAATGTATGCGCAATTGAGCACATAGGGTAGCATGTGACATCGATCATTGACGCCGTCTTGGCGCATATAGGCACGCGGTGGCACATTTGGCTCTGTTAGAAGTGTGCAACCCACCAATTTATTTGTCTCAACGAGAGGATTCCAAACATTTGATCAAAATTCACTTTTATGATACTAAAATCACAAAAATTGGCCTGAACCATTAAAAAACAACCCTAGTTCAAAACCTTGGCGTGGGCACATCCGGCCACTGTTGGCAACACACCACCCTCCAATGTACTCATTTTGCCAAGATGAATCTGATTGTGTTATTAAAATCAAGTTTTGATGAATAGAAATTCTGAGGATAGGCTAAATGCAATAGCTCAAGTTCTAAGCTATGTTTGCTCCAATACCAAATGTCGATCATTCTAACGGTGTTCCAAGATCGACATAGCTAGAAACTCGAGTATAACAACCAAGAAAGAAGAAGATTGCATACCTATTTTCGATTCCATTGATTCTGATGTGGAATGACGTCAATCGAATCCTTAAAAGCTATCAATCTTCTCCTCTATTATCCTCAGAATCTTGGCTTGATGAATCTGCTCTTTAATCTTCCCTCATGAATTCCCTATGTGACTATTACAATGCACATTACAACAGGGGCAAGAGGAGAGACCTTTAGCGTTATTTATAGAGCTTCTGACCGAGCCCTCTCATCACGGCTAGGCTCAACTTGACCTACACAAGTCAGACCCATATTGATCTATTAAGAAAAACTTATATCTCATTTCACTAGACTAACTCCATTGATGTCTTAGATTTCAACATATTTCGAGATATATAAAATGGTTATTTTATCTAAGCGTTATTAGTTGCGTTTACTCTAAGCTGGCCCCTTATGAGTTAACTAACTATTTGGAAAGACAATTAATGATCGATATGCATACGATAAATGAATTAATTAGGAATAGACCGCTCGACCATAGGGATCAAAGAGGGATAATATCATGCTATTGTAAGCCAATTAGCGAACAAAAATAAATCTATTAAATAGAAGTACAAGGTCGAATTGCGGATGATTCCGCATAACTTCGATATTAATTGCGAACAACATTAAATTGATTTCCTTTTGGCCTTGTACTTAGGGTGAGCAATTAAATCATCACGATTACATGACAATCGAGTATCACCTTGATTTGAATAGACATGATCGTGGATTAAAAAGTTATCAGCCATGGGTCAAATGCGCGGAAACCCCTATACGTTGCCCGATAGTTAGGTCGTACTAAAATCGTGATTAATCGATTTTAACCATGAATTTCAATCTGATTTCAGGTATCAAACTTTCAAGAATATCGAGACTAATATATTGGACGTTGCTTTGTTAATTCTCAAATTTATCGATAAGCCCGAAAATTATCGGAAAAGGATTAACGGTTCAAGAATTAGAGCTAGAAAATGAGTCAAGTCTACCGAAGGCCCAATGGGCCTCACGCCCAATGTGCGTTAGCCAAGTGGGCCCCAACCAAGCCCACCAAGCCCACCAAGCCCAAGTGGGCTCAAGCTAGTCCATTAGCATTTTCAAGCTCATTTCTCATCCTTTTGAGCCCAAACAAATTTTATTCAAGCCTGTATAAAATTTTGGCCTGTATACGTGTATAGTACGGTATACTATACTTTGGAAAATTACCAAATTGTCCCTTCTAGAAGTCTACAAGTTATTTCTTGGCTTTGTCTTCAAGTAATCTCTATCCTCCCCTTTTCTTCCTCAAGTGGTAGTCCCCTCCCCCATGTTTCCTCCCTTTCTCTCTCCTCTCTCTCTCCCTCTCCTCTTGGTTGCCGCCCCTCACCTTAGTCCCCTCTCTCTCTTTGTTTTTCTCTCATTTCCTCCATTTCCGCTATGTTGTAGCTATTTTATGCCGTCGTTGTTGCTATTTGCTATTTTCTGTTGTTGCCATTGCTATTTGCTGCTGTTGTTTTCTATTTTTTGTTGCTGTGGTTTGCTACTACTACTACCACCGGTTGCTATTGCTGTTGGTCGGAGCTGCTGTCGTTCATCGAAGCTTAGCCAGCCGCTGTTCTTCCTCTATTCGATGCAAATCAACTTTATTGGAAGCTATTTTGCCAGTTTTCGGCTGCCGGTTGTCATCGATTGTTATCCTCGAGCTAGCTGCTCATTGTCCTCGCCATTGCCGTCATGCCCGTGTCATCAGAATCGTCACCAAGTGAGTTTACATTATGATTCCTTGATTAGTCCGTTAAACTTGCTTAGGGTTATTTAAATTATTAGCTAACCTTGATTAGGAGGTTAGTTAGGTTAATTAACCTTGATTAGATAAAGTAACCATGATTGATAGGCGGTTAGAGTAATTAACCTTGGTTAGATAAAGTAATTGTGGTTACCTAAAGTAACCATGGTTATTAAAGTTCGGTTAGAAAAAATAACCATGGTTGATAGGTGGTTAGGTTAATTAACTACGGTTAATTAATCATGGTTGTTGTGTGGATAAGTTTAGTTAACTATGGTTATGATTAATTAATTTAATCAATCCAGATTAATTATAATTAATTGTGTTTAAGTTAGTTAATTATAATTAAGGCGACAAGCTATCGCAATAGGCAATCATAAAAGGTGATAAGCTATCGTCAAAAAGACGATAAGCTATCAAGGAATTAAGTAATAAGTTATCACCAAAAGGGTGATAAGCTATCGAGAATTTGAGGATAAGCTCTCGCTAGGTAGGCGATAAGTTATTGAGAAATAATTGATAGGCTATTGCCAACGAGCGATAAGTGTTGCTTGTTATGTGCTTTTTGCCTAAAAATTATGATGTTTTCCTTCATGTGCCATGCTATTTGATACATGCTTTGCCTTGAAAATGTTTGCTTCATGCGCCTAGAGTAGTTATTTTTACAAGGGTTTCTATGGACATTATAAAAGGGAAACTTCAAGGTGTTAGGTGTATATGTCGAGTTTTACAATTTAAATGAAGCCAATATGTTTAAAAATTAAGGCATGCAAAGTTTAACGGGCCTTTGATAATTATGTGACAACGTACAAATATTTCCTGCATTTTTACATGAAAATATGCAATAGTTTATTATGTTGAACATGTACCACATTTACATTGGTTAATGCATGGAAATTAGTTGATATTGAATGATATGGTATGCTTGTGTGATCACATAATATAACTTGTCACCCTAGCGGGAGTTCGGGGGATGAAGTCCGATTTATCATAATACCTGGCGGGAATTCGGATGCAGGTTGTGGTAGAGGCCGGGCCTATGCTCCTTCAAGACTACCGTCTGGGCATGAGTTCCAAATGTAACCCTACCTGACGGGGTGGGACAATACTTGGTTGAGCCAGAAAACACTGGCAGGAGTTTGGTTGTACACACTGGCGGGAGTTTAATTGTGGCCCTAGTGATGGCATAATAATCGGAATACATGTGAATGTAGGGGTGCATGAAAAATAAATGATTATGTATTTTGATTATGCATGTACTTATTTGCACTGACCATGGCATGTGTGGGGTTATACCATGCAGGGTATTGTAATAAACAGGTAAGATTGCTTGCAAATTGGCTCAATTGTGATTGATCATTGTGGTGATTAAAATGCTTATTGCATTGGAATGTGTCGTGTTATGTCGTGTAAGGTATACTAATGAATAGGTAAGATTACTTGCAAATCGACTCGACTGTGATTGATTATTGTGGTGATTAAAATGTTAATTGCATTATTTATGGCACTTATGAGCGTTTAGACCGTACAAGATATGGTAATGGCAAGGTAAGGATGCTTGCAAGTTGATTAATTGCTGATTGTTCCTTATGGGGTTTACTGAGTAGATCACGTTGTTAGTTAAGGCAAATCGATGGTCACTTTGCAATTGATCTACGGTCGTTTTAAGGAACTTAAGAACCCTGAGGCGAGTTAATATCCTAATTGAGGCTTAGGACTGTAACTCATTGAAATTTATATCTCAATGGTTGTTGTTAACCATTTTTCAGGTCCATAATTATGGCACCTCTTTCGTCATGGGTTTGGTAGTGTTGGAGCATGTCGTGAAAGGTAGCAAGATTGCATGCTCAATGGTTAAAGGAAGTATATTAACCTTGCCTAGTGTCTTTGGGTGATTATTGAGGAAGTCACACGACGAGGGGCTTGTATACAAACTTCCTAAGGTTAATCAATAAAATAAAATAAAATAAAAACGACGTTACTACTATTGTGTTAGTCTTTCTACTATCCCTACTTTGATTGACAGGGTATTCTGTAGATTCACTTCCACATGCGTTTAATTGCAAGATAAAAAGAATGGCTAGCGACACATCCTAGGATGTCAAATTCATTTGACCAAAGTGAAAGGGTTGTCGCGTGCTTGAAGCTCGGGGCATGACAAAAATGGCAAATTACAATCTCAATTAATGTAGCCCACATCAAGAAAACTCTTACAAAATAGAGCTCCATCTTAGCTTGGGTTTCGCCTTCGTGATGCTTCCATTCTCGTTCAAGAAAATGAAATATGAAGGCATGGGTGAAGAAAGGACCCATTCTTCAAGCTTGGAGGAGGAAGATGAGGCCTTACAATCAACCATTGTCGTTTCCATTCATCATTTCCAAGCCGTATTGCAAATCCCATTATATTTCTCTATTTTTCAGTCCGGAAGCTTGAAGTGTGTCAAGCTCCCTTGGTCATTCTTTGCTAGTGAAGATTCTTCCAGGATCCTTGCTCTCCAATTTGAACATCAATGGCTAATACCTCCTTGCTCTAATTTGGTGATCTTAGATTTGAGAGTTGTGATTGAAGTTTGTGTGAAAATCAATTTTGATTGAGCATCAACTAGTAATCTAAACATACTTCAATAAGACTATGATATTTTGAATCTGAACTAGTGCTTCGAAATAGGGTTTTGAATTTGGGGGAAATTGAATTAGGGTTTCGATTAGGATTTATACTTAGGGCAAATATGTAGATGACTTCAATTTGGGGTATATATGTTGACTAGGCAAGTCAGCAAGTCATGTCGGATGGAGAAATTAATAAAATATGATAATACTATATTTCGAGTGATCGAAATTAGAATTAACACTTAAGTGATCTGAAAAAAAATATATTATCACTAAAGTGAGTGCTGTACAAAACTTTTGATACTTCTAGTGTTCTTATACCATCGAGTTTGTCACTTGTACAATCTGGTAACCGACTCTTATAGGGACTAGGTTAAAGCTATATATTTTTGTAGAAAATAATATCACAAGTATTATAACTTTTATATGACGTTTACTTGAGTGTTATAATTTATTTTTATCATTTGAGTGTTATGATTGGCGAATGTTTTTTTAGAAGTTATAGCATTCAAGTGATTGAAAAAATAATTACAATATTTATGTGAGCATTGTAAGAAACTTATGACATATACAATGTCCTTACCAAATACTTTTTGTAAGCAGCTTTACAATTACAAAGAGCAAAGCTTGTTGGGGCCAAACTAATTTAAGCATAATAATCATAAGTCTTATATATCTATATATGCCTAAAGGAAAAAAAAGAAAAAAATACTCAACCGCTATCTAGAAACACAAGTAGTCTATCAAAAACTCAAGTTGCTCCAAGCTCTAGCTCGAAGTACTTTCATTTTTGGCCATCGTGGATAAATATAAATAAAATTATGTCAACAATGCTAAATGTCTTCCTCAATATGTAATCACTTCCTAATTATTAAAAAATGTGCAGTCAAGTCATTTCAACAACTGCTCTAGTCAATTTTGTTTCTGATGTGACACGTCATAATCCAATGTGGCATTTCATGATATTTTTAGCACGTGTAATGCTTATATGACGCTATGTCAGAAAGAGCATAAATGAAAAGTTAAAAACAAACAAAAGCCCATCAATTTTAATTTTTCCTTTAATCTAAACTATAAGAACGATTATGTTTCGATACTTCAAAATATATCCAATAAAAGCTCAAAGGAAAGCCGACTCAACTTGCTAGGTGTCGAAAACTTCAGAAATACAGTCTTCCATTATTAAGAGGATTTTCCAAAATAGAATTAAAGATCAGTCATATAATTTAGTGATATGATAGCAAGAAAGGTCCTTCATGTAGAGCATATTCCAACTCCCATTCGAGTAAGGAATTGTATAGATAAGTTGACTGAGGTTCTCATGGCCAAGGAACCGTGCTTGATTAAGGAAGACTATCCAAAATTACCAAGGGTTTCAAAAACATTTTCAGGGACGAGTGAGATAATAACTGTGCCGAGTTCTAGATCTTTCTTGGTTAAAATGTCAGTAATTAGTAAGTGGAGAGATACGATCTTTTCGTTAAATCAAAAGTGCATTAACGGTTGTAATGAAATGGCCTCTAGTATAAGAATGAGTATCCTCTCCTTCATTGTGATCATCTGAATATTTTAGTAATAAATTTATATTCTTTCTTAGAGCTTATCTCTTCAGAATTTTCTCTAAATACAATTCAAGTGAGCAAACAAGCGATCGATCTTTGGAAAAGGCTTCGCTTAGGTGCTTCATTAATTCAAGTAAGTCTAAGTCGCTGTACGGTCTCAACCCAAATGATTAGCCCATGACACAAGCATAGGAAGAGCGAGAAAAAGGTAGAAGAGATACCAAAACATTGTAGTGAGTCCAAAAATCATCTACTTCGCATGATTTTCTCACCTTGTCGGCTGAGGATGACGAGACAAATGTTTCACATCCGACGTCCACTTCACTTCCGACAGCTGGCTTCCCATTTGGCTCAACCAAGGAATGGATAAGGGGAAGGTCCCTCCCCCTCCCCCTCCCTCTCTCTGTCTCTCTCTCTCTCTCGGGAGTGTCGTTCTTATCTGACTTTTTCTGTTTTTCTAATAAAGTAGTAAAGAGCCGAACTAAAAAAACAATAATAAAGAGCCTGGCCAAAAAAAAATTATGTAGGCGTTTTACGAAAAAAACTTAATTGCAGTGGATAAGAATGGTGTAGCTTACAAAGAACAAACAATGAAGATTTAGATTTTAAGTTTAATATTAAGATTTAGGAGTCACGAGTTAGAGAATAAGAGATTTAGTTTACCCATAAAATTTTTTCCCTTCATTCCATGTTTGTATTCTGATCGAATTCTAAGGTAAAAAGATGGAAGCTCTCTTGGGTTTCCACTAGAATTTCTGCCTGGACGAAAGTGTGTATTTGCAACCTAGTGGAAAAGCAATGACACCAAGTTGGAATTCACTTAGAAGAGATGGGCTATTCTAAAGACAAGGAAGGATAAGGGTGGAATCGGATTTAGAGATTTGCTCTTCTTCATTAAAGCAGTGTTAGAAAAGCAAGTTTGATGCTTGTGCCAAAACCCAACCTCTCTTTGGAGTATTTTGTTTAAGGGGCTTTACTTTCCCCATATAGACTTTTGGTATGCAAGAAAGGGACAACGTCCCTCTTGGGGATGGCAAAGTTTGCTCCAAGGAAGAAATTCCACGTTACCTCAAGTTATATGGGCAGTAGGGAATGGATCTCAAATAAAAATCAAGAAGCATAAATGGCTGAAGAAGGGCATTATAGGAGGTCCTACTAATAGAGACGAACCTTATTGTCTTTGAACTCATTGTTAAAGAGGTAGGCAGATACCTTGAAATAGTCTTAACAAAATATATTAAGGATCAATTAGTAAAAGAAATCCTTGCTATCCCTATCAAACCTCAAACAGAGAAAGTTTAGCTAGTATGGACTGGAACTGAGGCAGGCAAGTACACAATTAAAAGTGGATACAACTATGTTCAGGAGAAAGCAGAGAAACATAACGAAAATCAAGCCTCAACATCTTTTCAACCTCCCTCCACCCTAGGGATAGATATATGGAAATTGCACTCCCCACCCAAGATTAGAATTTTCATGTGGAATTTATGCCAGAATGCTCTCCCAAGAAAGGACAACTTATTTTGAAGGAAAGTCATACTTGATCCCACATGCTTCTTATGCAACCGAAACAGGGGAACCATGAAGCATTTGTTTCTATTATGCCTTGGATGAATGAAAGATGGTCAAACCCTATTAAACATCCACATCTCAAGTCAGGGACTCGCTCGGATTGAAGATTGGTTCTGGAAATTGAAAGAATAGGCGAGCAAGTCACCGGATCTAGAATCGATGGCCGCAACATTGTGGAACATGTGGAAGGCACGCAACCAAGACATCTTCAAAAATAGGAAACCAGATGCAAATACCCTTCTTGATTCGATTTTGGCAGGCCTCAAAAGTTGTAACAGATGTAACCCCAAGTCGAGTAGATCTGGGAACAGAGCAAACGAACCATCACAGACTTGGAACCCACCGCCGGACGGAGTGTACAAGATAAATACAGATGGAGCATAAGTCACTTGCATCTGCCTTGATTTTATTGAAAGGATTTTGGACGGAGCTACTCGTTCAGTGATGGCGTCGTATCCCTTGATGGCCAAAACCATAGCTTTGATGGAAACCCTCAACCACTTCTATCTAGGGGTGATCGGTTCCTAGTTCATTCCGGTTCCCATTTTTTGGGACCATGGACCGGATTGGGGTCCTAGGACCGACCACTTAGCCAAAAAAAATTTAAAAAATACTATAAATATTATTATTTTAGGGTTTATTGCATTTTAAAGAATTTTAAAAAATATATTTTAAATAGAAAATTGTTGATCGAGTCCATCGATTTGGTCTGGTCCGGTTCCTCTCTAGAATCAGGAATCGGACCAAAAATCACCAGTTCCATTTTTATGGAAAGAACCAGACCAATTCTCCTGGGAACCGGACCAAACTGGCCAATCCGGTGCCCTGGGTGCAGGTGGTTCTTGGTTCGGGCGGTCCAATGTGCTCACCCTTACTTCTATCCAAAAGGCACAAAACCTTTGTACTTGATTTTGAGAATCCAAACTTGGTCAATGCTTTTAACAGTCCAGATAAGCTGAGTTGAGAAGTCCACATGCTTGTCTGGAAGTGTAAAGATAAGATATGGTCTTTCTCTAGTATCCAAATTGTGCATAGAGGTTAACTTTGTGGCCCACAAGAAAAACCACCTACCTTTGAATTGCATCCTATCCCCTCCCCAAGCACTTTAGGAGCTCTTATGTAATGATGCCCATTTAATGGGCCTGTCATCATTGCTAAGTGAATGAAATATTTCCATTTTTGACCCCAAAAAAAAAAAAAAAACTTGGATTGCATCAATTGGAGTTCATTAGCTTGAATTTACAAAGTCCAAGTAAGCTAAATCCATTAAGTTGGAAAGTTCCCAAGTGAATTTGGCCAAATTAACGTTGGATTTGGATTTAGTTTAAGAAAATGAGTTGATTTAATGTGGTACCTTTTAAACCATGAAGAACTATTCAGGACCCCAAATTAGGGCTAAAAATGGCAATTTTCATCTTGACATGCCAAACCACAAAATTAGTTGAACAAGTGAATGTGCAATGACCTCCAGATCAAATGTCGTGAAGAAAACAATGGTAAAATATGACTAGAATGATTTTTTTTTTTTTTTTTGGCCAATTATGAACCTAAAGCTGAAAATTTTGGAAAAGGAATGAGGTTCTTAATCGATTTTTACAATATTTTCAATGCCAAAGTCAAACTAAAGCAAAAATGAGACTATTTGTGGGTTTTCACATTTTTCCGTTTTTTTTCAAAGAATTGACCAAAAGTCAACCCTTTAGTGACTAATCACTAAATGGTTGATTTTATGATTAAAATTTAAAATTATTCGATAACTTTTGTAGTAAAAATGTGGCTTTCTTGGGTTTTTTGCTAAAAATGAATAGGAAATTACCTACAAATGATTGACCAATGAAAAAGAAATGAAAAATGACATTTTTTGTATGAGAAATGGGTTCTGTCGCAATTGGAAATCCTAATCTTAAGTTTTTATATTTACGATGCATTGACTAAAATTCAGTTTCAACAGGCCCTATATAGCGAACGCTGACAAAGCTCTGGCTCAAAATGCTTTTATTTTTACCATCATGGATAAACTAGGAAAAATTTACATCAATAGTCTAAATGTTTTACTCAATGTTTAGTCCAGTTCTATTCATTTAAAAATGGGCAACCAAGTCCAACCTGCTACCCACGTCGGTTTGGCTACATGGCACGTCGAAATCCAATGCAAGGATTTTTAAAAATTTTAACATATGTGTGATTGATGTACCTGCGTTAAAAAATAAAAAATAAAATAAAAAATATAAATAAAAGTTGATTGATTCTGATATTCCTTTTACTCTGATATGAATTGAAAGAATGATTTCAATTGAATATTTGAAATATATCCATTCAAAGGAAGGCGGGCTTGAATTGCTAGGTTCAGAAAACTTTCGAAATACAGTCTCCCATGGTCGAGAGTAATTCCGAAAATACGATTAAATATTTAGTCCTATTATTAAGCAATATGAATGCAAGAAAGGTCCTTCATGAAGAGCAGATTCGAAATGCCATTCGATTACGGAATCATGGAGACAAGTAGATTCAAGCAAGTGAAGGTACCAGAAAGAGAGAAGGGTTCGAGAGAAACAAGTTTTCGCGAAGTCTGTTAATTGGATTGAGTCCAAAAATTTATCAACTTCACATGTTATTTTCCCACCTTGTCGGCTGAAGATAACGAGACAAGTGTTTCCATTTCCAACTTCTCTTCACGGCTGACAGTTGGCTTGCCACTTGGCCCAAATAAATTGGGATTTTGCGGAAAAAAAAAACACTAAATTGCTATAAATAAGAAGGATTTAGCTTACAAAGAAAAAAATGATGAAAATTTAGGTTTTAAACTTAATATTAAAAACTTAGGATTCACAAGTTAAAGTAGAAGAGATCTAGTTTATCGTTATCTTAATTTTTTTCTCCTTCATTTTATTTTTGAATTGTCGTAATTCTTTTGGATCAGGCATAAGGGCTTCCTGTCGATGGAAGGGTAAATATTTGAAATGGAAACTATCTAGGGTTCATCTAGAATATCTGCCCGCAAAAAATTGTTTGTATTGGCAATCTAAATTTATTAAACTTGTAAAAAGGTTTTAATTGATTCATAAAATTCTAAAATATGCTTAAATCATGTAAATTTTGAATATATTGAGAAAAAAGAAGGAGAATAGTAAAAATAAGTCGAGGCATCAAACATTTGGCAATTATATAGAAAGAAAACGGAGAATTAATTATTTAAATCCCTTTAAATAAGAGTTTCTCTGCATTATAAAGCAAACTCCAAAACAATATTCTACCTCAAACCTGTAAGGTCCATGCTTGCTTTAACATAAAATAATAGCTCTGCATTACTAGATAATGTGCAAAATGGTAACTTAATTTGGCCGACATCACAATCATGTTACTACATTAACCTCTCGCGCATTCCAAGTTTTCTTATATATATAGAACTTAAAACCCTATTCAACCAAAAGGCAAAAAGAATTACGATAACACTTATTGCCAGTAACTTGTAAATGATAACCATGTAACTTTATTTGATAGATAAAATAATAAACTAAAGGGATAAGTATATAGAAGTCCTAAAACTTCTTGTAAAAATACAATTAAGTTCTAAAACTTTCAAAATGTATAGTCAAATCTTAAAATTTGTCAAATTAGTGCAATTAAATCCCTCCATTAACTCTGCACAATTTGGTTAACAGGAAATGTTGATATAGCCTCTTTTTCATTACTTTCTTAAAACACGTGACAATGATGTAGCATTGACCAAGTGTCGCAAAAAAAACACACTTGGAAATTTTAAGTGGAAAAAGAAACAAATAAGCAAAAGGACACAGTAGCTATTATAACCTATGTACAGAGGTTACTTGAGTTCCATAGCTTGAGTGTCATAACTTATTTATGGAGATCACTTGAATGTCATAATTTTTTTTCCGATTACTTAAGTGCCATACACCTTTTCAATCGATCATTTGCATGTCATATATTTTTGAAAACATTTGCTACAAGTGCCATTTCACGTCGGATTTCTAACACTTAGGTGAATGCTATTTCAAAGTAATGGCAATTAAGTAAACTTTTTTAGAAGCTAAGGCACTCCAGTGGTCAAAAAAAGAAGAAGCTATAACGTTCAATGTGCATCGTGAAAAATTATGACACTTATAGTGTCTATATAAAAAAAAAATATAATTAGTCTAGAAAAATATGATGAGGAACATGAGTAATTGAAGGACCTCGATGGCGGAGATGCCAGGCTGGGAGTGACATCAGACGAAGTGACCATAATGGCATCACGTGCAGTTGGCTAAGAAAAGCGGCACAACAAAAAAGGAGAAGAGGTTGGTGAAGAAAGTGAATATATGGCTGCATCAGCAATGGTAAAGTTCTAACAATGAGAAAAAGGAAATTACAAATATCATAACTTTTGTACGATACTTACTTGAGTATTATTAACTTTTTTTTTTAATCACATGAGTGTCATAACGTATGTACCACTTAGTTGAGTGCTATATAATTTTTCAATTGATCACTTGAATGTCATAACTTCTTAAAAATATTCACTACAAGTATTATGTCATGGATTTTTGGCATTTGAGTGAATGATTTTTTAGAAGTTGTGAAACTCAAGTAATCGATAAAAAATTATGACTCAAATGAACATTTTTCAAAAGTCATGACATTGAAGTAGTCAAAAAAATATAATGACATTCAAATGAATATCATACAAAAGTTATGATACTTGCAGTATGCTTATGGGTTGCATACCATCGAATTGTAGACGGACTTTGTGCTTTACTTGGCTTCCAAATTCTTTTCAGGTCGCCCATTTCTAGCAGGCTCCATCAATACTTCGTGCGTGGATCGTACAGCGTCCAACTCTTTTTGGGCCTCCATTGACGATACGAAGGATGAGCCCATGACCAGTCCATTCCTCGACGAAGCGACGATGTATTTCGCATTCAAACAATTGCCTCTTTCCCCTTCAGAAACTTCTCCAGCTCGTATGCTCACTCGAAATCAAGTTACCTTCACAGAACTAAACTCGAATCAACTTTCCTCTCCCCACTCATGTGCTTGTGAAGCAGCGAATTCTCTGCTAGGGTTACTCTGAATCGAGTTCTTGTTGATTAAGACAGAGGCAGTAAACTCTATTGACGTCAGAAATGTGGATGACGCCATTCCTAGGGTTTGTTTTCTCTCCAGTTGCTAGTATTAAATCTCTTTGAATACCCGAAGCAAAATTTGGTAACTCCTCCCATAAGTTAACATCTCAGTTTGGATCTGAATGTTATACAGTATTTTTGTCGAATATTTCATTTTGTACATGAATGTTCTCTAAGCTTTCTCGTCATACCTAGTATGGATTTAGGTATTTCGAATCATTTTAATCCAATATTTGACTCACCTAACATTGAGCATCTATTGGCGAAGTTGTCATAATCCAATATTCATCTCACCTAACATTGAGTGTTTATTGGTTAAGTTTCATTGAACATTTCATTTTGGATATGAATGTTCTTTGATTTTTCTCGAGTTATTTTAATCCAATATTTGACTCACCTAACATTGAGCATCTATTGGCGAAGTTGTCTTAATCTAATATTCATCTCACCTAACATTGAGTGTTTATTGGTTAAGTTTCATTGAACGTTTCATTTTGGATATGAATGTTCTTTGATTTTTCTCGAGTTATCTTAATCCAATATCTGACTCACCTAACATTGAGCATCTATTGGTTAAGTTGTCTTAATCTAATATTCATCTCACCTAACATTGAGTATTTATTAATTAAGTTCCCCGATTCTTGACATTTCAATATGGATCTAAATGTCTCGAATCTTTTCATCGAACATTTCATTATAAATATGAATGTTCATTGATTTTTCTCGTTATACCTTAGTTTGGATCTAGGTATTTCGAGACATCTTGTTCCAATAGTCGTCTCACCTAACATTGAGCGTCTGTTGATTCGATTGCCTCAATCTGGATCTAGGCAATTCAATAAACATTAGACTCTTCAAGAAATCTGGAATGAAAACCAGATGCTTGTGGAGTAAAAAAAAAAAAAAAAATCATCTCGTACCTTAAGATGCTCTACCATATTGATTGGTAAGCTTTTTTTCATTTTTCAATTTTCTTTCTTTCTTTCTTTGTTTCATTTTCATACTTTGCATTAGCTTTTCCATGCATCATATCATATTGCATTTTAAAATGGGATTCATTTTCCCACAAAAAAATAACATTACATTGCATATGCATATCAAAATTTAGGTTTCAATTTATCTTTAAATGCAACCTCTACGAGCTCACCTTCAAAGAGGGGCAGCTGTTGACACCTAAATTTTGATTGATCATTCATAATTTAATGCAAAAAATTTAGGGATTAATTTTAACCCCTAAACAAAAAATATTAGGATTAAATTGCATAGCATATAGTTTTAGGAACATTTATTATTGCATTTGCATTGGACATGTGGCAGATGGGCTTCAATTGATGGTTCTAAACTTTAATTTAACAAATTGGACTAAGCCCACAAGGAAAAAGAATTTGGCTAGGCCCGTTAAGGGGTAACGAGTTGGAATATGAGAATATTCCCGGGAATATGAGAATATTCCTAAGAATATTCACATTAGTCAAGAAAGGTGTCGGATGAAATATTCTCGTTAAGGGATAATGAGTTGGAATATGAGAATATTCCCGAGAATATGGGAATGTTCCCGAGAATATTCTCATTATTTAGGAAAAGTGTTGAATGAAATATTGGAAAAATATTGCACGTGGGATATAAGAGCTAAATATGCAACGTGCAAATTTATCATCTTTCCTTAAATAACATATTTTTCTCACCTATAAAAAGGGGGCCACAAACACTGAAGGACACAAAAAAAAAACGGAGTACACAGTTGCAAAAGTGAGAGCAAAAGTGAGGGAGGAGAGCGAAAAAAGCGGGAGAGAGAGTGAAAAAAGACCTCAGGAAAAGTGGGGTTTTTCTTTGTGGGAAAATCTTCGAGATCCCACCAAGCCAATGCCTCCAGCCACCACTGCAACGTTGAAGCCTCGTGACCCGTGCCTTACATCGATGGTGCGCTCCTGCTTCGCCCAGATCCCTTGCCCGTGGTGAATTGTTATCCGCGGGGCTCCCAATTGTGATGATCCACCGCTCATGACGCTGACGGATCATTGAGTTTTGTTGCAGAGTACCGTCCGCAAGCTTGTTGCCTTGAAGTATCGTTAATCCCGATTCCCACGAGCCGTTGTCCAATCTGGCCAGTTTGAATTGGGAAGCAATATCCATGCAATATCCAAATTAGATGGTTGCATGGATTATCCCATGATCTCACTTCCTGGAGGCCTACACAACCAGTAAGAGATACGTCCCTTGCGAATCTTCAACGAAGACCAAAGCCGCACCAGCAAATTCCTTTTCCAGAGTCATCAAGTCAAGCCCAACCCCGGCACGAATCGCTCTCACGTTGCCATCCCCGTCACACTCTCGCCATCCGCTTTGAAGCATCGTTGATTGTGATTCCCGCAATCTACTATCATCCGAACTTGGAAAGAACAGACAAAGTAGGTAAAGTTCCTATCTAAATTAATTCTTGAATATTTTGTTTCTTCGTTTGAAGTATTGCATGCTAGATTGAATTTCGATTAAGTGAGGTCGTTGTGTCGTGTTAAAAATCTCAATAATAAAAAATATTGAGCCGCGAGACGTCGGATCAGGTTTTTGATTATTTTGATTTTCTATCTAGGGTCGGGGAAAATTGTATGCTTTACATGATTCGGTTGCATTATGTGTTGATATGCCTTTGCTCGAATTGATTTGGCTTATTAAAGAAAACCCAAAAAAAATATAGTTGGGTTAAATGTGATTCTTATTAGAATATTTTCTTTTAGGATAGTTTTCATGTTTACATATAGGTTTTTTTATTTCGAATTTTGATTATAAAAAAAAAAAAAACATAAAAATTGTCATGCTCATGTCATGTAGAATTAGGTCATCTTCCGTGTGTCATCTAGTCATTGCATGTTTAGGGTCATTTGAATGCGTGACATACTAGGGTAGTTGCATTAAATATTTTCTAGCATTAGCTTAAGTTAAATAATTAATGTCGCGTGACATACAATTTACATATTAGGTTGCACATTGCGTGCTATTATAGTTAGACACTTTCGTATGTCATTACATGCATTGCACGTAGTTTTAGGCTTCATTAAATAAGTGAAAACCTTAAAAAATATTTGAATGAGTGCGTGTTAATTAGAAATTATATCTAGAATCATTGATGTAATTTTTAAGCTAACATCGCAGATGCTTTCATAGCTTCAAGGTAAGTAACTTCCTCCTTTTCCTTGCAATTTATTTATTGCTTTGCTTTATTGAGTGTTAAATAATGGTTGCGCACTCGCATGATCACATTGCATGTTAGGGAGTAAATTAAAATCAATCCAAACTGCCTGCAAATCATTTTTTTAAAATAAAAGAGAAAAAGGTACCGAAAGGGCATTAGAGAAATCTAACGTAATCAAGTCCCCGATCCCATAGTCTCTGGTTCGTAGGAGTAAAGTAATTGTCCCATTACTTTACTTGGGTTTCTAATCGACCCACCAAAAATTGATTCGTGGCGACTCCTAAGTAAAAATCATCGGCATGTTAAAAAAAACTTAAACCCTAAGTCGCGAATTGGTATGATGGGCTTAGGAGAGCCCGAACTAAGTTTAAACTTAGTAATCCATTAGCCAAACCCTAGGTGGTGTACTCTTCGGGGAGGTCGCGACACACGTATCACTTAAAAGAATTAGTATAATTCAGAAAATATCGATCACTTATTTTGCAAGAGTGCAATATATACCAACTTATTGACATTATTATTTACAAGTTCATAATAAAATGATTCCATTACTAGAGAAATTCTACATGTATTTAA
The DNA here is from genome assembly GCA_014182735.1 of Corymbia maculata. NCBI lineage: Eukaryota > Viridiplantae > Streptophyta > Magnoliopsida > Myrtales > Myrtaceae > Corymbia > Corymbia maculata. The sequence continues at coordinate 14,390,229 of CM024687.1, forward strand.
CATGATTCAAGAGTTTGTAATATAATCCCAATCCAACGTGTTAAACCAATTCACCTTTTGTGAGCACTTATCATAATGTAGGTTTATGAGTATATCAAGAATCCACATACTCATAAAAGTCATTACATGTCTAATCAACCCTTTCAAATTTCCTTTGATACTTACCCACTACACTATAGTAATAAGGAGATCAACAAATTCAAAAGAATGAGTATCTATATACACTTTCCAAACATATTATTTAAGTTTGTTTAATATGATATAATTCATATGTGATGACGAAAATCATGTGTACAATGAATACAAAACTTATGGTTAAAGTACAACTGAGTTTTAAAACTTTCAAAAAGTGCAATCAAATTATAAAACTTGTTATGAAAGTATAATCAAGTTTTAAAATTTTCAAAAAAGGCAATCAAGTCTTAAAATTTGTCATAAAAGTACAATCGGATCCTAAAATTTTCAAAAAATGTAATCAACCCAAGGACTTAATTGAATCAAATATGTAAGTCTTAGGAATTGATTATACTTTTTGAAAATTTTATGACTCATTTGCTTTTGGTGATAAGTTTTAGGACTTCATTACAATTTTTTTAAGTTTTAGGATGTCGCAACTCGACCTTGGTGGCACACACATCCAATGAAAGGAAGTCAGGCATGAGGTGAGTTTAGAAATATTTGTTCAAATGATAGTCCTCAAAGGCATATCATGCCAAGGACAACTCAAGCATATCATCCTTCACAATAATCCTTAGAGGTCCATCAACAAACTCATGTCTCATGTGACAACAGGTTTATTTTAAGATTTTTTAAGCAACCTAAATATGGATTTAGGAGTCGCCACTAGCCTTGCTTTTGGGGATTAGTTAGATTACCCAATCGAGGATTAAGAATATTCTCTCGATTTCTATAGAACCAAAGCTTGTGGGTTCAAGAACTTTGGGTTATGCTAATGTTTATATTAGTGCCCTTTTAATACCTAATGGTATTGTTGTTACCTGTGGTGATCATGCATTTTGTTTTTATGTTTTCGTGCAAATTTAGTATGAAGCATCCAAAGGTGATCATGCATGGATGGTTCGTTCGTGCAATTCTAAAATAACTATCAATATGATACAAAATAAACATGCAAGTAATTGAAAGTACGTTGCAGGAAAGTAAACACTTAAGAAAGTAAGAAACAAGCTATTCTAAGTACAAGAATGGTAAAACCTGAACATGTCAGGTATTTATTACAACACAAAATGGTAAAACCGAAATTTGATTGGGATCACATCATATAATAAAAAAAACCAGATTGGCATCGGTCTATGGCCACCTCCATTGTTGGTTGTTTTGGTCATCTCTTTGAGATGTCTTGATGTTGATTATCATTTAGACTGAAGCTATTCAAGATGCCAACATACAATGCATAAACCACATTTCATGAAGAACAATCACAATCAATGAAGCAAACAAGGGCATTCAATTGACTTAAATGGCCTCAAGGGCGGCCTTTGTTTTGAGCACGCATTGACCCATCCTAGGACCACTAATTGATTGATTTGTGACCAATGGTAATTGGCCATCCCTTGTGTTCACAAGCGGTGGTCAATATCATTTGGTCATAAACTTGGGACTAAGTGTTTTCCCAAGGGTATATACGAACATGCATCAGCCCTAAAACATACATCTAACATTCACATGCAAACTCATGAACTAAAGCATGCGCTTAGGCTAAAAGGCCTTGTTTCTCATACAAGCAATCAATAGGAGTGAACCCAAGATGGGCCACTTGTTCATTATTTGACAATTTGGGTTATTTAATGTTTGAAAGAAAAATATGGCAAATCAAATGATATTCAAATAGGGTAAATCACATGTCATTGGAAAACTAATGAAAAGCACAACAAATGTCCAGAAGACCTTTATCCCAATTTTGCACCGATTGACCTTAAATGAGTGTTTTACCCCCAAAAGGTTTTAGGAATTGACCCTGTTTAACTCTGAACATGAAAAATTCATGAAAAATTCATGAAAAAAATACCAAATGAGGATGAAAAAAATGTGAAAAATTTTATACAACTAAATCAAGATATGTCAAATAAGTTTTGAAGTTTGAGTTTCTTGAAATGAACTACACAGATTGGCATCAAAAAATTGTTTTTCGTTCAATGGTCAACACTAGACCAAGTTGGAAAGCAGAGCAGACCTTGTTCAAATGGTAAGCAATTAAAGCTATCAAATCAAGGAATTAAGTTTTGAAAATTTGCATTTTGCAAATTTCAAAACAAGTTTTATGTTTGGCATTTTTGCAAATGGAGACTTTAATTTCACTAAAATAATGAAGTAATTTCAAAAGTCCTAAGAAGACGCTACAAGGTCTGAGTGCGAATTGATTAGGCGCACTGATCAGACCCCGAAAACAACCAAACCAATTCCAAATTTTATGAAATTAGAGTCAAATGAAAGATCAAAGTGTTAGCTCTGACTTTTGTTAAGAGCACATTTTGAAATTTTGATTGGAAATTTGTAAACAACAGAGAACGACTAAAGGTCAGTTTAGGAAAACAATTTCCTGAATAGCCCTACAAACATTTTGAGGCCAATTAAAATTAGCAAATGAGTTTTTTTATTTTCTAAATTTTTTTCAAGCTAGATTAAAGTGTGATAAACACTTTTCATGAAAGACACTTTTCCAAAATCAGTTCACAAAAATTCGATAAGGCAAAAAGGTTCATCAGAACAGAACATGTCTAACATTCCAGATTTAAGTGCGAAAATGTAACATGATTTCAATATGCAAATGAAGTCATGTATGATGCATAATCTGTCAAAACAAAGCTAGTAATATCTACTTGCATTCACTAATTGATCACATCACGAAATTTTGACATTTTTCACATCATATCACACAATCGGTTTAGAAATGGCATATATATCATCCAAATAACCTTATCATGTATCATTAGCCAATTAGTGCACATCGATCATCATCATAGCAATGGATAACAATCTCAAATCCTCAATGAACATTCAAAGTGTAAGTCTTAGCCCCGGCCACTTGTTGATGATCCAAAAATCATAGCAAGTGGCCTCGCTTCATCAGACCTAAGGTTTAGGGGTAAATACCTTTGTTGATGAACTTGAGGAGCTCAAATGAGCTAATAGACTACCACAATATTTGATATAGGGCCAAGATTAGCTCCTTAAGGATCTGAATAGCAATCACCAAGAGTAAAGTGAGAATATAGCCATAAAAAGCTAAAAATGATGAACTATTTGAAGTTAATTGAAATGAGGACAATCGATGATGATCTAGCCAAGCTCCAGCCACCACAAGTTTGGTAATAGGCTAAGGAATATCATCGAAGTGATTAGATTGACAATGGAGGTTTTTGGATTGTTGGATTGATGGGCAGAAGTCACCAGATGAGGCACTGGCTAGAGCATGGTAACTGAGTAGTGAGAAGTTTGGTTGCCTATTGGTGGTCTCCAGCGATGATTGGTGGTGGCAATGGTTACGAGTGGCTTAGGGAAAGGCTGAGGAGTAGTGTCATATTGGTAAAGCACTAAAGCACTAATGGAGGTCGTTGGTGATCAAAATGGCTCAACGAAGTCACTAGAGCTAGTACTAGCATGGAGCATGATAGTTGTACAATGAGGAAGATCACCGGAGATTGGCAACTTGCGTTGATAATCGGTGATGATGAGGCTTGCAACTAGCTTAGGGAGGCCTTAAGGATGAATAGAGTGGTGGTTGATCATCGAAAGGAGGTCGTCGGACACTAGTTCAATTGATTGAATTCACTAGATCGGTCACCGTCAAAAGACACGGGCTGAAGACTGAAGAGGAAATGCAATTGGGAGGCTTTGACAGGGGATTGGTCGGTCAATGGTCATTACTAGCAAGGACAGTAGTTGAGGGAGATCGAGGATGTGGTGGCTAACTAGCAGGGGGTGGTAGTTGGCCAGTGAGTGGCGGGCAAAGATCCAGCCCTTGCTTCACTGAGAGAGAGAGGATGTCTTGCAAGAATGGCCCCCTTCAAATTTTAGAGGGAAAATGCTTAAATACATCATCTCAAGATAAGATCCTAGCCCTTGGTTTGATCAAAAGGCCCCAAATGAATCTTCTTAAGCAAGCTATCTTCTTGTTGGTTTAAGTATGATCACTTCAATAGATGACTTGTCATCTTGGATGACCAAGATGGAGGGATGGATGTATGGTCAAGATCGCTTCTTCATTGGATGACTAATCAAGGGCCTTTTTGGTAATTTCACCATTTAAAGGCATTTTTGTAATTTCACATAGGGGCATCTTTGTATTTTCATGCAACGGGGAGATGGGTTGGTCGGCCAAGAGGGTGACCACCTCGTGGTAGGCCACCAAAATCCGATCAAAATGGCCATTTCCCACCAGAGGCCAACTAGACTAGTCTCAATCGGTTATGACCGATTTAGCCTGTTCTTGGTTGAAAATTGTATGCAAATTGTAAACAATTTATTTCCAATTGAGGCTAAATTCAAAAGAAATAATCCAAATTTACCCACATTAAATCAATTGAACATTTTAGCAACACCTCAATTGATTTAAATTAGCCTAATTACTTCACCAAAACATGAATCATGCTCGGATTTAATGGATATGCAAATTTTGAACTTCCTAATCAATTAACACAATCTCCGCAATTCCCATTCCCAATTATCAAATTGATCGCAATTGCATTCAATTGACATAATAAAATATCAATCAGTCCGATCAATTGAGTTTAAGACCTAAAGCACTCAAATTGACATTAACATGATGGGAATTAGACTAAAAAATGAAAGTGAGGTTTAATTGTCAAATTGAACCTCAATTGATCAAAGTAAGCTTCATTCTAGAATAAGTCAACTTGAATTGCATCAATAGAAGCACATTAGCTTGAAATGGTCCCAAGTGAATTTGACAAAATTGATGCCGGATTTGGATTGTCACTAAGAAAATAAGTCCATTAAGGGTGAAACTACTCAAACCAAGAAGAACCAATGGGGGATCGTTAATTAGTGCTAAAAGTAGAAATTGCAAAATTTCAAAATTGGTTCAACGAGTGAGTGCAAAATATCCTCTAGATCAAATTTCTTGAAGAAAACTAAGTTAAATTATGACTAGAAAGAAAGTAATTTTATTTGTGGCCATTTTGAACCTAAATCTGGAAAAATAGGAAAACAAATTCTCAATTGATTTTTGAAAAATTTTATGCCAAAATAAAATCGAAGCTAAAATGAGATGATTTGTGGATTTTGAAAATTTCCAATTTTTTTGTCAAATAATGACAAAGTCAACCCTTTTAGTGATTAATCACTAACGATTTATGGGTCAAAATTTTGATTTTTTAAAATTTCAATGCAAAAGTCAAATTGACATCAATTGAGAACTTTTTGTGCAAAATGCCAAAATTTGACCCGGGTTGACTTTTCAGTCAAATGGTTGTCTTTTTCATGAAAATGGCAAGAAAATTAAGTAAAAATAAAGGGACAATTAAAAGAAATGAAAAATGACACTTTTTGCTAAAGAAAAAGGTTCCTTCAAGATCAAAAATCATGATCTCAAGATTTTATCTAATGGTGCATCAGCTAAAAATCAAGTGTCAACATAGAACTCAATTATACTTTTACAATCTAATACACTTTTCACAAGCCGACATTACTTAAACTTTCAAATGCACGCAAATGAATATACTAATCTCATGATACGCAAATGCTTCACAGTAGCTCATCAATATATAAAGATTGTTGATGCCTGAACTTTCACCAACAAATTGAATGAAGGAAAAACTCGAGACTTGGGATTCCTGATCATATATGGTTCATTTCTCGGCCAAAAGGAGTCATTTAAGCGCCACTAGAATCCCATTTATATATAGATATTAAGAACATTTCATTCCATGTATATTATCATAACCAATCTTAGCCATTCATTTCCCCTCCAAGTTAGACATTAGGATGTGTATCATGCGCCTATCCTTGATCCAACTGACCTAATTAGAGTCAATCATATTATTCATTGCTCATTAAAGAGTGAATATCAACCATAGGATTTCAAGGTAAGATGTGATGAAATTGAATAAAGGGAAGTTTCTCACGTAAGTTTAGTATAGGAATATCAATGAAATACATGCTTAGTCTTCTTTCAAGTTTAATTTCATGCAGCCAAAATCTCTTAAATAGGATTTGATGATAAGTTTAGATTAGTAATCATGAATTTGAGTTTGATTCTATGAGTTCAGGTATTACTTCTTAGAAATTAATCATAGCTCAAGTTTGATTTTAATGTTTTATGCATAAATAAATCAACCTCTTCTAAGGTAGTCAATACTTATTGAGTATGATCTTGATGGTGATTTGAATGTCAATTAGCTATAGGTTGATGTATGTTGCATAGATGATGATGATGACCTAAGAGCAATTTAAGATAGTTTCATGATGATCTTTTAAGGTTTGTGATTAAATTGAGTGATGGATGTTAATTTTTTATGCTTGAATATTGAAGCTACGTTTGAATGTCTTAAATGAATTTAGGAAAATATGCTCTAGGCTTAAATGAATGCATTAGATTAAGTGTTGAATGTTCGATTTTTTTTTTTTGGAAAATTCAAAATTGTTCTGAACTTTCGGTGTTTGATTACTTTTATAAGAAAATTGACTCATAATCTGAAAGAATTTTCTTTTAGAAATTGTATCTAAAATTCATAACTTCAATTTGATATAAATTTCATAAAATTTGAAAATTGTTAAGGCTATGAACATTGAGTCTGAAGAAACTGAAGTAAATTAGAGTTAGATTTGAAAATTTTGTCTCCGGGTTGGCTGATTTTGTTTTATAAATAATAAATAGTTGGAGGAATGGTTTACAAAATCTCAAAAACTAAAAGTTGTAGAAAAGGTCCTGAACTAGAAATACTCAAAAGTTCATTAAATTCTATTAAAAATAGATTGGGCAATTTGAATGAATGATGTCAACATCAGAATTGGTCTACAAAAATGATACAGTTTGAGTTCTCGAGATAAATTGCATCATTTCACATAATTGAAGGGCTTCTTTACAAAATCTCAAAAACTAAAAGTTGTAGAACGCATAATGAGTTGTTAGTCCATAAAATTTGGCACCATTTGGTGATTGTTTGATATTTTTTCAAATTTGGAACAGTTGAGATTAACTGAATTTTCTGTATTTATTAAGCCATAATTAAGAAAAAAAGATCTTAATGAAAGTTAAAGAGAAAATCCTAATATTTAATTGGCAATTAGGGGTTGAGACACCAGGAGTGCCATTACTTTCGACGGCGCTCACTTTGGTGCCAAAACTTTTTTTTCGCTCACTTGAGTACCAAATCGAAGTGAAATCGATCACTTGAGTGCCACTTCACCGGAAAAGCTAACGTGGCCATCGGAATGCTGACGTGGCAGCCGGAAAACAATTTTTTAATATTTTTATTTATTTTTTTTATTTATTTTTTTTTGAATTTTCTTTTTTTTTTTAAAGGTCGGCGAGGGCCACCATTGACCCTCGCCTCGCCGCCGCCGAACTCTCGCCGTCGGCCACGAAGAGGCCGGCGAGACCGTCGAAGACCCTAGGTGAGGCCGTTAACGGCCTCACCTGCGGCGGCAACGGTGAAGGTCAAGCGGCCCTTGCCTAGATCGGGCCCGGGCAAGGCCTCAATGGCCCTTGGTAGCCGCGGGAGGCCACGACGGCCTCACCCAAGGCCTTCGCGGCCAACGGCGAGGGCCCCATCGCCCAATTTGGGCGAGGGTTCCGCGGCTAGCGAGGGTCAACGGTGGCCCTCACCGGCCTTAAAAAAAAATCAAAAAAATCAAAAAAATCAAAAAATTAATCAAAAATTAATTAAAATATTAAAATATTATTTTTTTCGCCATGTCGGCATTCCAGCGGCTATGTTAGCTTTTCCAATGAAATGGCACTCAAGTGAATGATTTTACTCCGATTTGGCACTCAAATGAGCAAAAAAAAAGTTTTGGCACTAAAGTGAATACCGTACGAAAGTAATGACACTCCTAGTGTACTTACTCCAGCAATTAGAATAATTTAATTTGGAATTTGTTAAGACTTTCAATTGGATTAGAAGTTCAGAATCAAGGATAAAGTAGAGAAGTTGGCCTTTTGATCAACTAATTGATTGATGGTTTTTAAGGCTAATTCGCCTTAATACATATCTATTTGACCATGTTGGTGATTGAATTGATGATTGATTATTTAAATCTCTATTAATGATGCATGACCCTTTGGCGGGTAGTTTAATAATGGGGACTGGACCTTAATTAGGTATTTAGTAACTTAGCCCATTGCTTGAGGAATTGGCAAGTGGGGGGTTAGTATTCACTTCAAATTGATTAATTAACTCCTAATTGATTATGAAGTTGCTAGTTAATTAAATTGTATGATCGACACCAAATTCCCAACTCAAGCTTGATACTCTTGATGTATGATTGATTAAGTGAACTTGCTAATGTGTGAATTGAATAATTGCATGGATAAATGATGAGACTGATGGCGAAGACTGGTTGCGAAGAGCTTGTAGTGCCAGTCCATGGTGGGATTAGATTTAGGATTTCTAGCTTAGTTTAGCATTAATTAGGCTAGCTTAGTTAATAGACATAGAACTTAATATTTCAAATAGCTTAGAATTTGGTTAATATAATCTAGCTAAAAAATAAAAATTAATTTAAACTTAGAATCATTCTCTTAATAAATGGGTAGTTTTATCTAGATTAGTACCTTCTCCCTTAACAAAATGAGTATAAGTTAGGCCTGTTTTAGTCTAGTTGAAGTTTAGGAACTAGGCCTAGTCTCTAATATCATACTCATGGGGATCATGCCCAAGGGTTTATGAATAAAAGCCTTGTATATTCTTTTTCCGACTTATTATCGAGTTAAGCTTGGGGATCATATCTCGAGGCTCATAAAGAAGCATTGTATATTCTTTGTTTGACAAGTATCGGATTTTCTTTGTCATACTTTACTTCGAGCTATTTGAATACTTGGGGTTTAATTTATGTATTTTCATTGCATCGATTGTTCTTTTTCTTGTTAGAATGGTTATGATAACCCTTAAGACCATTATAAACCTCAAAATCCATTGCATGAACACTTAGCAACATCTAATGACCATTATAGTTCATAATTGGTAATAAGGACCATATGATCACTTAGACAAACAACTCAATCAAGTTATAGATACTGAAAGGGCACTAATAGTAACTATTAGACAAACAACTCAATCAACGTTGTGGGAGGTTAGTACTTGGAGAGTCTACACCTAATCAAGGGCTATTGGGCCCACCTTTTAGGCATTGTCTCTAAATCTCGTCGTTTTCCCGACTGCATTAGAAAGGAGGGTTGCAATACAAATGAGTATTTATTCATCATTGACTCGAACTCATTTCAACTAATGAGGCATTGTCACCACTAGCTTATAAGGAATGAATCATAAATACATCTTTGCTATGCTACTTAACCCATCCATCACAAATGTCCTATGTATCAACAAGGATAATAACTACACGAAGATGGTTATTCCATAACATTGCATCATAGGCTACACAAGCTATATCATTCCTTGTGTGAATCATAGGACTTCATGTCCTCTTAACCTTAGAGAGACATTTCTTTACATGGCAGAACATGTCTTTTCCCATAGTCTTATACACATATTCATAAAGGGGAGTTTGCTCTCTAGCGAGTAGGCCATGGCAAAACTCTTCATCATATGGCATCATTGACATGCAAATCATTATAACATCATTATTGCCATGTAGAATTATATATCAACAGTGCAAATATTATTACACAAATCTCTAGCTTTTCTCATATTAACAATGGAAACCACATACCAATTTATCACCATTTGCAAACCCACAAACTTTGAGGTTGTGTTTGTTTCATGGAAAATTCAAGATTTGGAATATTTTCTGAAAAAAAAAATGATTGTATCACTTACAAAGATAAAATGAATGAAAAATATTTTCATCATTCACAAAAATAGTTAGGTATAAATTGTTATCGATAATGGCAGCCTTTTCCATTGACTAACTTTTTTAATCAATATAACAATCATTTTGGGAAGATGTTTTCCAAATATTGAGTTTTCGTAAAAAAAAAAATGCACCCTTATTTAGAAAACAATTATCATCCAATCCAAGATCTCACAACATTGTTTCATTGAATGAGTTTATTATTATTCTTAATTTGCCATGAAAAACTAAAATGCATGCCAAGTTACGTGATCCATAAAATAAACTTTTACGCTAGGTTGATTTTACAGCATGATTATTTAAGAATTTGATTAAGAAGAATATATCAAGACTATATTCAAATCTTGCCATCATAATACATCGATCTTCAAAATTTCCAGCTTCATAAAATTATAAGATTAACCCTTAATAATTTTTAATTTTACCATTTTACTCTTTATCTCAAATTTGCTCTTAATCTATCTCTACTAGTTGGAATCACTAGCTAAGGCCATTCATTTGCAATCTTATACATATGAATATCTTATTAACACTATACAATGTCTCAGTTGTAAAATTACCAAAACAATCCACTTTTCAATTTTTTTTTGCAATTGTCTAAAATTTAACTAGTTAGATAAATTGTCTAGATTAGGCAATTAATTGCAAAACTAACTAAGAACTACCATCACAAGCATCATTAACATGTAAATAGACCACTAAATTTTCAGTTTTAAAACATAAGACCTCTAAGTGTTTGTTATTACAAAATAGCCCCCGTTCTACAATACTTAGATTTTTTACTTGATTTCATTTCCCTTATTAATCTAACTATTTACCAACTGATAATCAATTTAATTAATAAACTTCAATACTCATGGAAGAATTATATGATGTGAACTTATGTTTTTTGCATAGGTTCATCTCTCCCACACTTTTGCTCATCCAAGTCATTCAGGCTGCGCACGGTAACCATTATGTTTCTGTTTCTGGAATAAATTTCTATTCCAGGCTTATTTCTAGAATAGAAATCCGTTTGGTAAAAAAAATTTCATTTCTATTTCTGAAACAAATCTCTATTCCAGAAATAGGTTTGGAACAAAAATTAGAAACAAAAAAATTTTTACTTTTTTATTTATGGAATAGAAATCAGAAATTGTTTTTCTCTTTTTACTTCTCACCCGAAAAAGTTTATTTCCGTCCGCCGCTCACCACCACCACCACCACCACCACCGCCCGCCCACCGCCGGCCATCGGCCGCCGCCCGCGACCGTCAGTCGCTGATCGCCAGCTATCGTCAGTCGCTGATCGCCAGCAATCGAACGGCTTGGTACCTTGGGTGAATGCTGGTACCTTTGGTGTGGGTCAGAGAATTTTTCCAAAGGAGGAAATTTCCGGGTGCGGGTGGTGGTTCCAGATGGTTCTGTGTTTTCAAGTGGAGGAAAATCATCAGGATGGAACATGCATATGCTGGGTAGGACAGGAGGTGAGACGGGTTTGGGTACACAGGTGTTTGGTCGGGGTAGTTTCAGGGGACATGAAGGATTCTTTTTTACCCATTTCTGGATTGGCTTGTAGAAAGGCGAAGTAATCATGGGTTTAGTTGGTGGTGGTTGAAAGGAGGGAACTGGCTTGCAAGGTGGTGGTGGTGCAGCTGGCGGACTGTCGTCCGCCGGTCGCCAGTCACCGGTCACCGACCGCTGACCGCCAATCATCACTCATCCCATTATCACCGCCACTTAGAAAAGTAAAAAATTTTTGATTATCAAACGAATTTCTATTCCAATAATAGAAATTTTTTGTCATTATCAAATACATTTTTTTGTCCAGAAGCTCATCTAGAAGTAGAAATAGAAAAATTTAGTTCTAGCCAGAATGGTTATCATTCACACCCTCAAAATCCTCTTGACATCACTCAACCATGTTTTTTATTCATGTAATATACCCATTATTTATAGAATGACTCATAACATTTTTTAATGACGTCATGAGCATAATTGATTCCGCACGTATTATGAATAACAATCTCATGACAAAGACACAAGTAGGCATCACCAAGGATTATTCTCATCTTAAATCAACATGTCATCACCCATGATACGAATCATATAAAATCATTCATATATAGTCTTGCCTCTTATGAGCTCATCATATGACCATTAATTCCTTTAACAAAATAGATCGATTATATTATTCATACTTTAAGTTAAAGCCAACGAGGATCAATAGTATTTAGAGGATGAACCCAATTTAGCCTTCATAGTTTTGCTTACTAATTTCTCTTTTATGCAATTTATTGCCACTATTAAAATTTGCACTTGCTTTTCATATGAATAACTTAGTAATATCAATTAGAATCTTCCACTTCTTTTTAAAAACGCCAAATACAGGCTCAATTTTTTAGGTAGTTAGGAAAGGACACAGTTAAACACTTCTCAATGATCTCAGTAACATTTAAACACTTGTACGTTGAACTGAGACATAACTTCTATAGCATAACTGTGCAAATAATAATAATAATAATAATAATAATAAACCAAATTGTTGAGAGCAAAGGTGAGGGAAAAGAGGTAAGCGGTGTCAAAAGCGAAGAGGCGAAGTGAGATGTCCATCAAGAGCAAAGGAGAGAGGAGTAGAGATGTCACACCCCGAATCCTGAGCACACGATAACCCCTTCACTTTGGTCAAATGAATGCGACATCCTAGGATACGTTGTCGACCATTCTTTGTTATCTTGTGATTAAACGCATGCGGAAGCAAATCAACAACACCCAGTCAATAAACAGCAGGGATAACAGGAAGACCACAAACAACAACAACAACATCATTTTTATTCTTATACTAATTAAGCCTAGGAAGTTTATACACAAACCCCTCAATCAGGTGACTTCCTCTATAGTCATTCAAAGATACCAAACAGAGTTAATCTACTTCCTTCAACCATCAGGCACACCAACCTACTGTCTCCACGATGTGCTCCAGCACTGTCCAATCCATGGCAATATAGATGCCATAACTATGGACCTAAAAATGTTTAACAACAACAAGGGAGATATAATCTCAATGAGTTATCACCCTCAGCCCCAGTTAAGACATCAACTTGCCTTGAGATTCCTAATCGGCAAATCCTCATAACGATGGCAGATCAATTACAAAGCGACCTTCGCTTTGACTTAACTATAAATGTGATATACCTGGTAAACCCCATAAGAAACAATCAGCAATCAATCGACTCGTAGGCATCCTTACCCGGTCATGACACCCTACACGGTATAAATTCTCATGCGTACCATAAACAATACAACCAGCATTTTAATCACCACAGTGATTAATCACAGGTGAGTCAATTTGCAGGCAATCTTACCTTGCCATTGCCATATCCTGCACGGTATAACCTCACGCATGTCATGGTCAACACATGCATAATCAGAACACGTCACAATATGTTTCACATGCACCCCTGCATACACACGTGTTCCAATTATTAACGCCCATTAGGGCTACAATCGAACTCCCGCTGGTATTTACTGGCATAGCAAGGCATCGCCCTCTCCCATGAGGCGCGACTATGTCAAGGGCTCTCTCCCAAGATGGTATTCCTGAAGGAGCATGGGCCCAGCCTCTACCGCGACTCCGCATTCAAACTCCCATTGGGATTTCCGACAAGTTAGACTTCGTCCCCCGATCTCTCGCTGAGGTGATGAGTTCAATTATGTGCCCACATGAGCACACCACAATCATCCATTTTAATATTGCATATTAGTCGATGCAAACGTGGTGCATGCTCAACATAAAAAATCACTACACATTTTTCATGTAAAAATTGCAAGAAAATAATCGCATGTTGTCACGTAATTATTGAAAATCGTCAAACTTTACATAATTTACTTTTTAAACATACTGGCCTCATTTAAAATATAAAACTCAACATATACACTCGACACCTCGGGGTTTCCCTTTTATATGTCCATAAAAACCCTTGTAAAAATTACTTCTTTGGGTTTCGCATGAGGCAAACATTTTTCAAGGCAATGCAAACATCAAATAGCATGGCATGTGCAAGCAAATATCATAAGATTCTGGCAAAAAAATACACAAACGTCAAGGCATAATTATCAAAGCAATGAAGCACTTGACAATTTCAATCATACAATCAATACCCTATTGATTCAAGCCGCAATTCAACATGCATTAACAATCATGAACGCATCGAAGTAAGACTAAATTTCAATTCTGCATGAATAGTATTGCATGAACAATAATGTGTGAACAGTACTATTCATAAATAAATTATTATTAAAATTAAGAATAATAATTTCGAACTTAATAATTAGTAATATAAATTCTGAATTTCATAAATCAATAATTTATTAAAAGAAATAATTATTTTTAATAAAATAATTATAATCAAGGTTAATCCCCTAATCCTTGATTAGTCTAATTAATCTCAATTAATAAGAACTAAGCAAGCAAAACTAACCATGGTTAATTAACCGAACCATGCTTCCACCATGGTAAATTAACACAACCCTAGTTAATTAACCCAACCATAATCCAACTCTAGTTAATTAACCTAACCATAATCCAACCTTGGTTATCCCTCTAACCAGCCCTCTTAACCTTAGTTAGCATAATTAAACCCCAACTAAGATTAACCATAATTAATCTACCCTAAGCAAGTTTAACGGACTAATCGAGGGATTAGAGCATAAACTGACCCGGCAACAATTCCGACGACATGGGCATGACAGCGGTGGCGAGGGCTACACATGGCTATGTCCAAAATGTCACGAAGGTGCTCGGTAAAAATGGGTCTTAGTGGAGGCGATTTCCAGTAGAGGTGAGAACTGTAAGAAAGAGAGAGGCACGGCTTGGGTGGCCTCAGACGGGCGGCACCACAGCGGCATGGCAGCTCCAAAATAGCAACAAGGTGGCAAGGATGGTGGGTGAGGCTGGTCCGAACAGCAAGGGGGTGTTCAAGAGGAAGAACCATGGAAAAAAGGAAGGGAAAAGAGAGAAAATGAGAATAAAAAGTGATGGAGAGGGTGGCTGCCAAGGGACACATGCATGAGGGGGAAAGAGGGAGGAGAGAGAGAGAAAAAGATGAAGGAAAGATAGAGAGAGCTAACTTCAATTGCCAACAATATACATCATTTCCCTCGACTTTCTCTCTTTTGTCCCCCAAAATTCAATGCATCTTCTAGAAAGGTCAATTTGGTAATTTCCCCCAAGTATAGTATACAATACTATATGCGTATATGGACCAAGATTTTATATGAGCTTGAATAAAATTGGTTTGGGCTCAAATTGTGGAGAAATGGGCTAGAAAATGCAATTGGGCTCAAATGCTTGAATTTTGGGCTCATGGGCTTGCTTGGGCCCACTTGGGCTTGGTGAGCTTGGGTTGGGGGCCACTTGGCTGAACCTTAATGGGCGCAAGACCCATTGGGTCTTCGGTTGGCCCATCTCTTAGTTCCAATTTTTCGGCCAATTAAATCTTTTTCTGATAATTTCCGGGCGTACCAATGAATTCAAGAATCAATAAGGCAACGTCCAATATTTTAGTTTTGACATCCTTGAAAGCTCAATACCCGAAACCGGATTGAAATTTGTGGTTAAAATCGATTAATCACAACTTTAGTACGACCTAACTATCGAGCAGTGTTTAATGGTTCTTGCGCATTTGACCCGTGGTTGATAGCTTTTCAACCCACGATCGTGCCTATTCAAATCAGGGTGATTCTCGAATGTCATGTATTCATGAGAGGTTAAGCTCACGCTTAATACAGAGCCAAAAGGAAATTGGTTTAACGTTGTTCACAGTCAATATCGAAGTCGTGCGGAATCACCCACAATCCGGCCTTGTACTTTTGTAGAATCAATTTATTTCCATCCGCTAATAGGCTTGTAACAACGTAGTATCATTCCTCTTTGAGTCTTATGATCAAACAGCCTATTCCTAATTGAATTCACTAGTTATAAGCATATCGATCATTAATTGCATTTTCGACTAGTTAGTTAACTCATGAGATGTCAATTCAATGTATACGTAACTAATAGTGCATTGATAAAATAACCATTTCATATGTCTCGAGATAGGTCAAATTTCATGACGTCACAAGAGATCTTTAGGATTTGTTTTAAAAGGGATATAAATGGAAGTACACTTGATAAATGCAAGTGCAACGGGAAGTTTTGACATTTTCATTAAAGTAAGGCTCAGTATTTCGAAAATGCAATTTCTCAAGGCACCTCTAACCCTTCATTCATCCAAAGTACTTTGGAGAGCCTTAGAAATAACAATTGTAACTCCCTAAAGTGAGTCAAGAAGGTAATCAAAGACCATTTGCAATTTGGCAAGGGACTTTAGAGCCCCAAAACCCATTCTAAATGACGGATGTGATGGGATTTTAAATATCACATCCAATGTTTATTGATGTTCAGATATAACATGATTTCAAATAAATATTATTAAAATAAATGTTTGATTTGCAGGATTAAAATCAAAAATAAATCATGAAAATAAAATAGCCCCTCTTTCTTGTGAAGCATAGAGGGAGGCCGTTGTCACTCAACTCAGCTTCCACAAAGAAAACAACACTCTTAGAGTAGGCAAAAAAAAAAAGTTGGTGAGTGAGGTGAACCGAGAATCTCTTTGCAGGAAATAGAAAATCGTGTGGATTTTCAATAAATAACTAAACTCGAGGAAAATCCAGATTTGCACTTTGCTAAAGATGTCAAGTTATTGGGTTGATCATGTTAAAATATGTCTTGAGTTTGAGCCTGAAAAGGTAAAGTTTCCTAATTTAAGTATATTTTGAATAGGTTTCCAAGTTTAATAGGGTTTCCTAAAAAGATATTTTTAGTCTTGGATCCAATTCTTGCTTACATATAAGAAATGGATGTTATTTGTAAAGAGTATCAAAGAGGAGCTTCTACTTGTGAATTATACCTTGAAGATATCTGAGTATTTTGAAGCAAATTAAATTATTGTGATAAGAATTTATGTATAATTCTTTCATGAGATTGAAAGATTATTTAGAGGAATTATGGGGCTAAATATTACAAGCGTTATTGGGCATAATTAGGGACAGGGAAATATTGAAAGTGTTTAAGTGACTCGAGTATAATTATAATCTATGTTGTATTGCTTAATCTATAATATAATTCATTGCTAGTTTCCCCGTTGACATACGTCATTACAATCGAATCATATAAATCTAATATATGATTTATTTTTTTATTCTTTCTATTTTATTATTCGATTACTTACTTTCGCAACATACCATTTAAGGACGATATTGTCAAATGTGTGTTGAACAAAGAGGAGAGAGCATGGGATGGGATAGAGTTTCAATTAAGGTAATAAATGCACATACCACCAGTTTTGAATATAGACACGAAATCAATATTCACAAATTGTGTTCGACTTGGCCAAATGTAAAAATAGTCAAGTTGGGGATCGGAACACATTATACCATAAGAAAATCTAATTTTGTAAGACGATCGACCAATCAATTAATAAAACAATTGTAATTTCGAGTCATAAACGTACATTGGCTAATATGCATCACTCAACTAAAGCGTTGTTTACTCAAAAAGAACATACAAAAAAAAAAAAAGGCAAATCGATTCGATTCGTTTTTTAAAGTTGTCTCTCGGGAAGACAATGGCTTGAACTGACGCTTACATCAGCATCAACGATGTCGTTTCGCCAGGCAAAGCAAATAAAACATCATCAGATCACCCGCAACCCCGACAAAATCGGAGGTGAACGAACAGTTCCATTTTCTCGCCGCCGTGAGAGATGGAAGCGAGCTCCTCTCCCTTCAAGGTAGGCTCTGTCCTGTCGCACCTCCCATTCCTTTGTTGAATGCTATTCTCATCCTTGAGAGAGAGAGAGAGAGAGAGAGAGAGAGAGAGAGAGAGAGAGGAGGAACTAGAAATAGAAAAAGCCGTTAAATTGGTGTCTCGAGTAGTTGCATTTTCGTTTCAGAAAGACACCCATAATCTCTCTTGGGGTTATACTCGAAGTAAAAATGGAGTGCTAAGCTTTGTATTGTGCAGATAATCTTAGGCTCTTCTTCGATACCCCGGAGGAAAATATTGGCTGAAATGGGGTACGAATTCACCATCATGGTATGTTGTCTCTCATGGACTTTGTTGTCGTTATTGTGATTTGTTAGTGTTGCCTATGGAAAAAAAATTTAGCTTCCGCTTGTTAGGTAGACTGCAGATATTGATGAGAAATCAATCCGGAAGGATAAGCCGGAGGAGTTGGTGATGGCTCTTGCCGAGGCTAAGGTGATGTGATTCTTTAAAATGTTGAATTGGGCTGCATAATTTAAAAAAGTATGCGCTGCTTAATTAATGATGGGCGTTATGGATGCGTCGTCATTATATTTGACCTTAAGATTTATTAGTCAAGCTACCAGTGATGAAGGGACTCTTCAGTTTAGCATAACATATAATGTCAGTAGCAGGTTCTGAGTCCTCAGCCTTGCCTAATTCCAATTTCTGGGTCTTTTTCGTAGGAATGAATCAGTGTAGTTTGGGTTTGCGATCTCTTCCATTGATTGCTTTTGAGTTTCATTACAGGCCAACGCTATCGCGTCCAAATTACCACAGATAAATAGCCAAGAGAAGGATTATGAACCAATAATTTTGATTGCAGCAGACACAGTACATCTTTCCTACACTGTGTTGTCAAATTTCCTTATATATACCCTTTCAATTGGTCACCTACCTAGCGCCATCTATGGATTTGGGGATACATTGATTAACTTATGTTAGTTTTCACCCTCTTTTCTTTTCATGCTTTGATGGTTCACAGCTTTTTATTTTAAATTTGCGAAACATGCAATGTTTTTTTTCTTTTAATAAACAAATTGGTTTTAGGAGACTGGAAGTAGGAATTAACCCCCATGACCTTGGATCTTGATAAGGGAGGACCAGCAACAGGCCAATTGTTCTTTCCTTAAAGCTGAGATATACCTAGGCAAGTTGAAAGCAATGAACTGTCTTTTATTTAAGGTTTCTTCTGTATGCCCTGGTCTGAGTTGCATTTTGAACCTTTTGACCTCATACGGAAATAATGAGCAAATCCTTTACTTGAACAAATTGACATTAATATACTCTGGTCTGTGGACTAGATACCTAGTTGTAGGAATTCTTTGGTTGTGAATGTGCTGGTTTCTCTCTTATGGTCACAAGCAACGATTGATGATGAATGATATTGACATTGGATATAGTTGATGCTCAATATGTTGCCTTCTTTAGACAGTAGTTCGATTTTGTATAACAGGAGCCAGAGAGTTGTGATCTCACTGAGTTGTATGATTTGTTTGTCACTGTGCTTTGATTACATTGGTGGTTGCAGTGTAATGTAACTCAGTGCTTACCTCCTTTCGTGGAACCTCTTGTCAGGCGGAAGCCATCTCTCAGAGGATACCTCTTGGTGACTACATTAAGGATGCTGATCCTACATTACTTATAACTTCGGATCAAGTAAAAGTCCTTTGTTAATATGTTCTACACTTGACAAACCCATTTAATGTCGATATTTGGTGTGTCTACAATATTAGAATTGCTTATACATTCACATAGTAAAATTAAAAGTTTGTTAGGTAACTATCTATTAATTTCCTAAAGCACCTTGTATCCTCAAACATAGATGGCTGTCCTGGATGGTGACAAAACATATTCTTTTGCTTAATTGGAAATTCTTCTCTAGAAACAGCCTGCTTTGTGTTTTTTCTTACTGTGAATTTGATCTGGAGGTGGTCGTCTATGGAGATGCTGTTAGGGAAAAACCATCCAGTAAGGAAGAAGCACGAGAATTTCTGAAAGGTTTCTTAAAATGTTTCAATTCACTTCACCATTGATGCCCTTTTCCACGACCTTATAATCTAAACTAGATAGGTTGCAGGATACTCTGATGGACATGCTGCAACTGTTGGATCTGTTCTTGTTTCGAATCTCAAAACTGGAAGTAGAAAAGGTGACTGGGATCGTGTGGAGGTACTTTCTGTCTCCTTCTCATAAAGAAAAGAAATGAAGGCGATTCTGATTTAAGTGTTTCAACCAGTATTTAGAAACCCAAATCCCGATTCAACCAGCTATAGATACAGATTTTGATATGGTTTTTGGCTGCTTCCGATCGCTTCAATAGATACTGAACACCATTATGGTTAGATCAGCAGAGTATGGAAACATTGATTTTGACCTTATGATTTTTTTCATAGTGGGCTAAATAAGTTTACAATGTGTATTACCTGTTGATGCAACATTTTTATTAAGCTAATGTTATTATCGACAGCAGTTGTCTGCTAATTTCCTGTCCAAAACTCCTCGAAAACATGCGTAGACTCATTGTCTAATGTGTTGCTTACTTTACACTGTGCTTTATTTACTGCCTGATGTTGATGAAGGTTGCTTTGGAGGTCTCGCTTTTGATTTTCTGCTGGTGACTGGAAAGATCTCTGGGTCATTTTTATGTCAAGTTATGTTTATATGAATAGAGCAAGCCTTTAATCTGATTGCTTTTGCAATTTTACACAAGTCTAAATAATGAAGCTATTTTGAGTCAATGGTACTCAAGCTTCTTTAGAAGCTCCTGCTATTTCATTAATTTTTTTTTTTTTTAAACTGACATTGTTGCTCCAGTATGTGCTACTGAAACTTGTTTCCTGCATTGTGAAGTGAGAAGAGGCTGTGTTGTTCCATGAAATGTTAGGGATTTCATTTAGCTTGTGCTCTTTCAATGGTGATTTTCATGATGGTGATAGAGTTGTACACAAAAGTCAATCTGGTATTCCCCAACGACAATCTATTTAACTATTTTGTGATACTGCCCTGCAGATCTTCTTTCATGAAATACCAGACGAGATCATTGAGAAAATGGTGAAGAATGTTCCCTTCTTTTTGTATTGTTATCTTTCCACCCAACAAAATCTTGGTTTGTGATTAGATGGTGAGCTAATAAGATTCATATTCTCTTTTTATACAGGTAGAGGAAGGAATTGTGCTTAATGTTGCTGGGGGACTAATTACAGAACATCCATTGATGTTGCCCTTCGTGAAGCAAGTGGTTGGTTTACTTATCTCTGTAATTTAACAATGGCACAGCAATGTAAAAAATGATGTGGCATAACCATTCATAATGTATGATACATGAGCCGGGAGATTAATCAAGATATGCTAAGTGCAATTTCAATGGATCCTTCACAACTTATTTTGGTTAGTTTGGTTTTCCTATTGAAGAACCCTTCTCTAGTGGTTTTCCTTAACTGTGTTAGTCCATTAGCTCTGTAGAAATCAAGCATTCTATGGTTTGTAGACTTCTAGTTTTGGAGAATGTGATAGTTTGCTTCTTTCTTAGGTAGTGCTTCATTTTTGGCTAACTGTTACACCATTCAAAAGAGAAAAGACGAAGGGAGGCTGGTCTTAATTGTTAAAGTGCCCAGATAAATCAGTCTATACATGAATTGCTTTTTATTTCTTTAATATTTATGTTTCAAGTACACAAACCCTGAGTTAGTGCTTTATCAAGACTATGTGATGGTTTTGCATGTTCATTTAGTCTAGTATGCTTGTGAAGTTCATCTTCATCTCTGCAGCAGACTAACACTACCTGGTGATATTCTTTGCAGGTAGGAACAACTGATAGCGTCATGGGACTTCCCAAAGCTCTGACCGAGAAACTCATAAAGGAAGTGTTGTGAATCTGATCATAGCACTTACTGTTGACCTTCCTTACATTGATTTTCTTTAAAAATGCTACCGTTGGTCACTTATGAGAATATTTTTAGCTCACTTACCTAAAACTACGTTGCACCAACTTTAAACTGTGATTTGCTTCCCTTGCTTTTTGGTAACTCTTATGTTTTTTGACACTGTTACCTTGCTACATTCTTCAGTTATATGTCAAATGTAATATTGAGACACATCCTAATCATTTTCTAGTTCTAGGCTCACAATTTTTATTCGGTTCACAGTTGAATAAATTCCTGAATCCAAGAATATTTGGCATGTTGGGTTGTCAAAGTTAAATTATGAAGAGATTCCAATAATGTGGAGGCGTCAAATTAGACCACTTGCCTTCCTCCCTCCTCGAGACTTCAATAAAATAAATTTCATTTATAAAGTACTCTAAAGTAGCCGACGCGAAAATCTCAGGACTGATTCAGATAGAAACTATGGTGAAGGCCATTGAAACCAGGTTTCAGCCAAAAGACTGTTTTGGCTTTCTTTCCATTGGGTTTGATTCACAATGTACATCTATTATTTGTACGGTTTCACCGTTTCAGTTGTCCCTTTAAGCCAATAAGGGAACCTGAGGAGACTGAATTGACCATTCACTCTTCGGCTGATACCTAAGATATTTTGTAAACAGAGGCCAGAGAACCATCAGATGACCAGTTCATTGTGGACAGTGGTTTTTCACTCAAAACATATTCCTAACGGTCAATGCATTGGTTGCTTTTAGCCGAATAAAGAAAAAAAAATAGTTGGTTGCTGTCTCTTTCAGGCTATGGCTGCACTGACTTCTAGTTTGTCAGTTCTATAAAAGGAGGCAAAAGACATGTAAACTGTGAGTGATGTAACGTCAGAGTAATCATAAACACAACTCACATCCTAACTTTGGTTGAAATCCATTGGTTTAAGATAGTCGTGACATGTACGCTTAACATGTCCTTAGGAACTTTGGAATGCATATATGTGTGTGTGTATTGCCAGATACAGATAAAAGTATTGGGATTCTTTTCAATGGTGAGTAAAAGCAGCAAAACAACTCCATCAAAACTTCCTTTCTACAGATTCACTAACAATCCAGTCTTCCCTCTAAGTGACAGATAAATTACAATCAATGCCGAGAAACTTAACAAGTTCTTTTAAAGATACAGCTCTGATGAGTGACTTAATGAAACCATGAAAGCAATACAGTCGCAAAATGGTTGCTGGCCGAAGAAAATGCCCGCATTTATATGGTAAGTGATTGTACATCATGCTTCCCCCTCAGAGCATGTGCCAAATCTTGATGCCGGGGAATGCAGAGATTGTCTCTTCAGAGAGAGAGAGAGAGAGAGAGAGGACAGCAACCCGAGAGGAAAGGGGAGACCATCATCATCTGAAGGACCTTTGAATTTCTTCCAAAGCTCTTCCTTTAGTCTCGGGCACATAAAGAGAAACGAACGCCACAGTAAAAGCACTAACAACCATATAGATAGTGAAGGTACCTGTTTATGATGTAGGGTAGCCAAGTCAAATTTACGATCAACTTCCAAAATGGAGAAAATGCACGTGTGCTCTATCGAGAGATCGAGAGAGAGAGAGAGAGAGAGAGAGAGAGAGAGAGAGAGAGACCTCCGGCACTCCAAGTCAAAAGCAAATTTGCCGTCATGGTGACCACCCAAGAGGTTAACCAGTTGGCAAGTGTGGCAATACTTCCAGCTAAGCCTTTAATATTGACTGGAAGAATCTGCATTCACCAGAAGAATAACCTCGAATTTAGAGGCAACAAGATCACAATTCCTTTCATATGAAAATGAAAAGTAGCTATCTTCCCCATGGTGGTTCTCTTCCCACCCCCCATACAAGATGAACAGATTCCTCCAGCATCAAAGACATTTTTAGTGGGCCAGTCACTTCATCCTATTATTAACGACATCAGATTACTGCACAAAGTAATATCTAAGCCAGCACTTCATAGGTAGGGCTCACTAGATTGGGTTTATTCTATCATGAAAGTCAAGATGAAAGATTCTGGACTCTCCCTTTGCCTAAAGGGATACTAGGAACCTAGTCCAGCGAAAAAGGAAGGACATAAAAATTATAGGCTGCATAATTTAAGTCCAAACTTTTAAAATTTCTAAGTATGCTCACAAACATGATGATTCAAGTTCCTCTTTTGTGATACTGCCCTGCAGATCTTCTTTCATGAAATACCAGACGAGATCATTGAGAAAATGGTGAAGAATGTTCCCTTCTTTTTGTATTGTTATCTTTCCACCCGACAAAATCTTGGTTTGTGATTAGATGGTGAGCTAATAAGATTCATTTTCTCTTTTTGTACAGGTAGAGGAAGGAATTGTGCTTAATGTTGCTGGGGGACTAATTATAGAACATCCATTGATATTGCCCTTCGTGAAGCAAGTGGTTGGTTTACTTATCTCTGTAATTTAACAATGGCACAGCAATGTAAAAAATGATGTTATGGCATAACCATTCATAATGTATGATTGCATTGGAATGTGTCGGGTTATATCGTGTAAGGTATACTAATGAACAGGTAAGATTACTTGCAAATTGACTTGATTGTGATTGATTATTGTGGTGATTAAAATGTTAATTGCATTATTTATGGCACTTATGAGCGTTTAGACCGTACAAGATATGGTAATGGCAAGATAAGGATGCTTGCAAGTTGATTAATTGCTGATTGTTCCTTATGGGGTTTATTGAGTAGATCACGTTGTTAGTTAAGGCAAATCGATGGTCACTTTGCAACTGATTTACGGTTGTTTTAAGGAACTTAAGAACCCCGAGACGAGTTAATATCCTAATTGAGGCTTAGGACTGTAACTCATTGAAATTTATATCTTAATGGTTGTTGTTAACCATTTTTCAGGTCCGTAATTATGGCACCTCTTTCGTCATGGGTTTGGTAGTGTTGGAGCACGTCGTGAAAGGTAGCAAGATTGCATGCTCAATGGTTAAAGGAAGTATATTAACCTTGCCTAGTGTCTTTGGGTGATTATTGAGGAAGTCACACGACTGAGGGGCTTGTATACAAACTTCCTAAGGTTAATCAATAAAATAAAATAAAATAAAAACGACGTTACTACTATTGTGTTAGTCTTTCTACTATCCCTACTTTGATTGATAGGGTATTCTGTTGATTCACTTCCACATGCGTTTAATTGCAAGATAAAAAGAATGGCTAGCGACACATCCTAGGATGTCAAATTCATTTGACCAAAGTGAAAGGGTTGTCGCGTGCTTGAAGTTCGGGGCATGACAAAAACGGCAAATTACAATCTCAATTAATGTAGCCCACATCAAGAAAACTCTTACAAAATAGAGCTCTATCTTAACTTGGGTTTCACCTTCGTGATGCTTCCATTCTCGTTCAAGAAAATGAAATATGAAGGCATGGGCGAAGAAAGGACCCATTCTTCAAGCTTGGAGGAGGAAGATGAGGCCCTTACAATCAACCGTTGTCGTTTCCATTCATCATTTCCAAGCCATATTGCAAATCCCATTATATTTCTCTATTTTTCAGTCCGGAAGCTTGAAGTGTGTCAAGCTCCCTTGGTCATTCTTTGCTAGTGAAGATGCTTCAGGATCCTTGCTCTCCAATTTGAACATCAATGGCTAATACCTCCTTGCTCTAATTTGGTGAGCTTAGATTTGAGAGTTGTGATTGAAGTTTGTGTGAAAATCAATTTTGATTGAGCATCAACTAGTAATCTAAACATACTTCAATAAGACTATGATATTTTGAATCTGAACTGGTGCTTCGAAATAGGGTTTTGAATTTGGGGGAAATTGAATTAGGGTTTCGATTAGGATTTATACTTAGGGAAAATATGTAGATGACTTCAATTTGGGGTGTATATGTTGACTAGGCAAGTCAGCAAGTCATGTCGGATGGAGAAATTAATAAAATATGATAATACTATATTTCGAGTGACCTAAATTAGAATTAACACTTAAGTGATCTGAAAAAAAAAATATTATCACTAAAGTGAGTGCTGTACGAAACTTTTGATACTTCTACTGTTCTTATACCATCGAGTTTATCACTTGTACAATCTGGTAACCGACTCTTATAGGGACTAGGTTAAAGCTATATATTTTTGTAGAAAATAATATCACAAGTATTATAACTTTTATATGACGTTTACTTGAGTGTTATAGTTTTTTTTTTATCATTTGAGTGTTATGATTGCGAATGTTTTCTTAGAAGTTATAGCATTCAAGTGATTGAAAAAATAATTACAATATTTATGTGAGCATTGTAAGAAACTTATGACATATACAATGTCCTTACCAAATACTTTTTGTAAGCAGCTTTACAATTACAAAGAGCAAAGCTTGTTGGGGCCAAACTAATTTAAGCATAATAAGCATAAGTCTTATATATCTATATATGCCTAAAGGAAAAAAAAAAGAAAAAACAATCAACCGCTATCTAGAAACACAAGTAGTCTATCAAAAACTCAAGTTGCTCCAAGCTCTAGCTCGAAGTACTTTCATTTTTGGCCATCGTGGATAAATATAAATAAAATTATGTCAACAATGCTAAATGTCTTCCTCAATATGTAATCACTTCCTAATTATTAAAAAATGTGCAGTCAAGTCATTTCAACAACTGCTCTAGTCAATTTTGTTTCTGATGTGACACGTCATAATCCAATGTGGCATTTCATGATATTTTTAGCACGTGTAATGCTTATATGACGCTATGTCGAAAGAGCATAAATGAAAAGTTAAAAACAAACAAAAGCCCATCAATTTTCATTTTTCCTTTAATCTAAACTATAAGAACGATTATGTTTCGATACTTCAAAATATATCCAATAAAAGCTCAAAGGAAAGCCGACTCAACTTGCTAGGTGTCGAAAACTTCAGAAATATAGTCTTCCATTATTAAGAGGATATTCCAAAATAGAACTAAAGATCAGTCATATAATTTAGTGATATGATAGCAAGAAAGGTCCATGTAGAGCATATTCCAACTCCCATTCGAGTAAGGAATCGTATAGATAAGTTGACTAAGGTTCTCATGACCAAGGAACCGTGCTTGATTAAGGAAGACTATCCAAAATTACCAATGGTTTCAAAAACATTTTCAGGGACGAGTGAGACAATAACTGTGCTGAGTTCTAGATCTTTCTCGGTTAAAATGTCAGTAATTAGTAAGTGGAGAGATATGATCTTTTCGTTAAATCGAAAGTGCATTAACGATTGTAATGAAATGGCCTCTAGTATAAGAATGAGTATCCTCTCATTCACTGTGATCATCTGAATATTTTAGTAATAAATTTATATTCTTTCTTAGAGCTTATCTCTTTAGAATTTTCTCTAAATACAATTCAAGTGAGCAAACAAACGATCAATCTTTGGAAAAGGCTTCACTTAGGTGCTTCATCAATTCAAGTAAATCTAAGTCGCTGTACGGTCTCAACCCAAATGATTAGCCCATGACACAAAAGCATAGGAAGAGCGAGAAAAAGGTAGGAGAGATACCAAAACATTGTAGTGAGTCCAAAAATCATCTACTTCGCATGATTTTCTCACCTTGTCGGCTGAGGATGACGAGACAAATGTTTCACATCCGACGTCCACTTCACTTCCGACAGCTGGCTTCCCACTTGGCTCAACCAAGGAATGGAAAAGTGGAAGGTCCCTCCCCCCCCCCTCCCCCTCCCCTCCCCCTCTCTCTCTCTCTCGGGAGTGTCGTTCTTATCTGACTTTTTCTGTTTTTCTAATAAAGTAGTAAAGAGCCGAACTAAAAAAACAATAATAAAGAGCCTGGCCAAAAAAAAATTATGTAGGCGTTTTACGAAAAAAACTTAATTGCAGTGGATAAGAATGGTGTAGCTTACAAAGAACAAACAATGAAGATTTAGATTTTAAGTTTAATATTAAGATTTAGGAGTCACGAGTTAGAGAATAAGATATTTAGTTTACCCATAAATTTTTTTCCCTTCATTCCATGTTTGTATTCTGATCGAATTCTAAGGTAAAAAGATGGAAGCTCTCTTGGGTTTCCACTAGAATTTCTGCCTGGACGAAAGTGTGTATTTGCAACCTAGGGGAAAAGCAATGACACCAAGTTGGAATTCACTAGAAGAGATGGGCTATTCTAAAGACAAGGAAGGAAAAGGGTGGAATCGGATTTAGAGATTTGCTCTCCCTCATTAAAGCAATGTTAGAAAAGCAAGTTTGGCGCTTGTGCCAAAACCCAACCTCTCTTTGGAGTATTTTGTTTAAGGGGCTTTACTTTCCCATATAGACTTTTGGTATGCAAGAAAGGGACAACGTCCCTATTGGGGATGGCAAAGTTTGCTCCAAGGCAGAAATTCCACGTTACCTCAAGTTATATGGGCAGTAGGGAATGGATCTCAAATAAAAATCAAGAAGCATAAATGGCTGAAGAGGGCCATTATAGGAGTTCCTACTAATAGAGACGAACCTTATTTTGTCTTTGAACTCATTGTTAAAGAGGTAGGCAGATACCTTGAAATAGTCTTAACAAAATATATTAAGGATCAATTAGTAAAAGAAATCCTTGCTATCCCTATCAAACCTCAAACAGAGAAAGTTTAGCTAGTATGGACTGGAACTGAGGCAGGCAAGTACACAATTAAAAGTGGATACAACTATGTTCAGGAGAAAGCAGAGAAACATAACGAAAATCAAGCCTCAACATCTTTTCAACCTCCCCCCACCCTAGGGATAGATATATGGCAATTGCACTCCCCACCCAAGATTAGAATTTT
The DNA here is from genome assembly GCA_014182735.1 of Corymbia maculata. NCBI lineage: Eukaryota > Viridiplantae > Streptophyta > Magnoliopsida > Myrtales > Myrtaceae > Corymbia > Corymbia maculata. The sequence goes on from CM024687.1 coordinate 14,418,728, forward strand.
CATGTGGAATTTATGCCAGAATGCTCTCCCAAGAAAGGACGACTTATTTCGCAGGAAAGTCATACTTGATCCCACGTGCTTCTTATGCAACCGAAACTGGGGAACCATGAAGCATTTGTTTCTATTATGCCTTGGATGAATGAAAGATGGTCAAACCCTATTAAACATCCACATCTCAAGTCAGGGACTCACTCGAATTGAAGATTGGTTCTGGAAATTGAAAGAATAGGCGAGCAAGTCACCGGATCTAGAATCGATGGCCGCAACATTGTGGAACATGTGGAAGGCACGCAACCAAGACATCTTCAAAAATAGGAAACCAGATGCAAATACCCTTCTTGATTCGATTTTGGCAGGCCTCAAAAGTTGTAACAGATGTAACCCCAAGTTGAGTAGATCTGGGAACAGAGCAAACGAACCATCACAGACTTGGAACCCACCGCCGGACGGAGTGTACAAGATAATACAGATGGAGCATAAGTCACTTGCATCTGCCGTGATTTTATTGAAAGGATTTTGGACGGAGCTACTCGTTCAGTGATGGCGTCGTCTCCCTTGATGGCCGAAATCATAGCTTTGATGGAAACCCTCAACCACTTCTATCTAGGGGTGATCGGTTCTTGGTTCATTCTTATTCTCATTTTTTGGGACCATGGACCGGACCGGGGTCCTAGGACCGTCCACTTAGCCAAAAAAATTTTAAAAAAAAAAAATACTATAAATATTATTATTTTAGGATTTATTGCATTTTTAAGAATTTTAAAAATATATTTTAAATAGAAAATTGTTGGTTCAGTCCATCGATTTGGTCTGGTCCGGTTCCTCTCTAAAATCGGGAACCAAACCGAAAATCACTGGGCCCATTTTTATGGAAAGAACCAGGACCAATGCTCCTGGGAATCGGACCAAATCGGCCAATCCAGTCCAGTCCAGGTAGTTCTTGGTTCGGGCGGTCCAATGTGCTCACCCTTACTTCTATCCAAAAGGCACAAAACCTTTGTACTTGATTTTGAGAATCCAAACTTGGTCAATGCTTTTAACAGTCCAGATAAGCTGAGTTGAGAAGTCCACATGCTTGTTTGGAAGTGTAAAGATAAGATATGGTCTTTCTCCAGTATCCAAATTGTGCATAGAGGTTAACTTTGTGGTGGACTGAATTGCTAAAGCCCACAAGAAAAACCACCTACCTTTTATTGCATCCTATCCCCTCCCCAAGCACTTTAGGAGCTCTTATGTAATGATGCCCATTTAATGGGCCTGTCATCTTTGCTAAGTGAATGAAATATTTCCATTTTTGACCCAAAAAAAAAAAAAAAAAAAACTTGGATTGCATCAATTGGAGTTCATTAGCTTGAATTTACAAAGTCCAAGTAAGCTAAATCCATTAAGTTGGAAAGTTCCCAAGTGAATTTGGCCAAATTAACATTGGATTTGGATTCAATTTAAGAAAATGAGTAGATTTAATGTGGTACCTTTTAAACCATGAAGAACTATTCAGGACCCCTAATTAGGGTTAAAAATGGCAATTTTCATCTTGACATGCCAAACCACAAAATTAGTTGAACAAGTGAATGTGCAATGACCTCCAGATCAAATGTCGTGAAGAAAGCAATGGTAAAATATGACTAGAATGATTTTTTTTTTTTTTTGGCCAATTATGAACCTAAAGCTGAAAATTTTGGAAAAGGAATGAGGTTCTTAATCGATTTTTGCAAAATTTTCAATGCCAAAGTCAAACTAAAGCAAAAACGAGACTATTTGTGGGTTTTCACATTTTTCCATTTTTTTTCAAAGAATTGACCAAAAGTCAACCCTTTAGTGACTAATCACTAAATGGTTGATTTTATGATTAAAATTTAAAATTATTCGATAACTTTTTTAGTAAAAATGTGGCTTTCTTGGGTTTTTGCTAAAAATGAATAGGAAATTACCTACGAATGATTGACCAATGAAAAAGAAATGAAAAATGACATTTTTGTATGAGAAATGAGTTATGTCGCAATTGGAAATCCTAATCTCAAGTTTTTTTATTTACGATGCATTGACTAAAATTCAGTTTCAACAGGCCCTATTTAGCGAACGCTGACAAAGCTCTGGCTCAAAATGCTTTTATTTTTACCATCATGGATAAACTAGGAAAAATTTACATCAATAGTCTAAATGTTTTACTCAATGTTTAGTCCAGTTCTATTCATTTAAAAATGGGCAACCAAGTCCAACCTGCTACCCACGTCGGTTTGGCTACATGGCACGTCGAAATCCAATGCAAGGATTTTTAAAATTTTTAACATATGTGTGATTGATGTACCTGCGTAAAAAAAATATAATATAATATAAAATATAAATAAAAGTTGATTGATTCTGATATTCCTTTTACTCTGGTATGAATTGAAAGAATGATTTCAATTGAATATTTGAAATATATCCATTCAAAGGAAGGCGGGCTTGAATTGCTAGGTTCAGAAAACTTTCGAAATATAGTCTCCCATGGTCGAGAGTAATTCCGAAAATACGATTAAATATTTAGTCCTATTATTAAGCAATATGAATGCAAGAAAGATCCTTCATGGAGACAAGTAGATTCAAGCAAGTGAAGGTACCAGAAAGAGAGAAGGGTTCGAGAGAAACAAGTTTTCGCGAAGTCTGTTAATTGGATTGAGTCCAAAAATTTATCAACTTCACATGTTATTTTCCCACCTTGTCGGCTGAAGATAACGAGACAAGTGTTTCCATTTCCAACTTCTCTTCACGGCTGACAGTTGGCTTGCCACTTGGCCCAAATAAATTGGGATTTTGCGGAAAAAAAAACACTAAATTGCTATAAATAAGAAGGATTTAGCTTACAAAGAAAAAAATGATGAAAATTTAGGTTTTAAACTTAATATTAAAAACTTAGGATTCACAAGTTAAAGTAGAAGAGATCTAGTTTATCGTTATCTTAATTTTTTTCTCCTTCATTTTATTTTTGAATTGTCGTAATTCTTTTGGATCAGGCATAAGGGCTTCCTGTCGATGGAAGGGTAAATATTTGAAATGGAAACTATCTAGGGTTCATCTAGAATATCTGCCCGCAAAAAATTGTTTGTATTGGCAATCTAAATTTATTAAACTTGTAAAAAGGTTTTAATTGATTCATAAAATTCTAAAATATGCTTAAATCATGTAAATTTTGAATATATTGAGAAAAAGAAGGAGAATAGTAAAAATAAGTCGAGGCATCAAACATTTGGCAATTATATAGAAAGAAAACGGAGAATTAATTATTTAAATCCCTTTAAATAAGAGTTTCTCTGCATTATAAAGCAAACTCCAAAACAATATTCTACCTCAAACCTGTAAGGTCCATGCTTGCTTTAACATAAAATAATAGCTCTGCATTACTAGATAATGTGCAAAATGGTAACTTAATTTGGCCGACATCACAATCATGTTACTACATTAACCTCTCGCGCATTCCAAGTTTTCTTATATATATAGAACTTAAAACCCTATTCAACCAAAAGGCAAAAAGAATTACGATAACACTTATTGCCAGTAACTTGTAAATGATAACCATGTAACTTTATTTGATAGATAAAATAATAAACTAAAGGGATAAGTATATAGAAGTCCTAAAACTTCTTGTAAAAATATAATTAAGTTTTAAAACTTTCAAATGTATAGTCAAATCTTAAAATTTGTCAAATTAGTGCAATTAAATCTCTCCATTAACTCTACACAATTTGGTTAACGGGAAATGTTGATATAGCCTCTTTTTCATTACTTTCTTAAAACACATGACAATGATGTAGCATTGACCAAGTGTCGCAAAAAAAACACACTTGGAAATTTTAAGTGGAAAAAGAAACAAATAAGCAAAAGGACACAGTAGCTATTATAACCTACGTACAGAGATTACTTGAGTTCCATAGCTTGAGTGTCATAACTTATTTATGGAGATCACTTGAATGTCATAATTTTTTTTCCAATTACTTAAGTGCCATACACCTTTTCAATCAATCATTTGCATGTCATATATTTTTGAAAACATTTGCTACAAGTGCCATTTCACGTCGGATTTCCGACACTTAGGTGAATGCTATTTCAAAGTAATGGCAATCAAGTAAACTTTTTTAGAAGCTAAGGCACTCCAGTGGTCAAAAAAAAAAAAAAGCTATAACGTTCAATGTGCATCGTGAAAAATTATGACACTTATAGTGTCTATATCCAAAAAAAATATAATTAGTCTAGAAAAATATGATGAGGAACATGAGTAATTGAAGGACCTCGATGGCGGAGATGCCAGGCTGGGAGTGACATCAGACGAAGTGACCATAATGGCATCACGTGCAGTTGGCTAAGAAAAGCGGCACAACAAAAAAGGAGAAGAGGTTGGTGAAGAAAGTGAATATATGGCTGCATCAGCAATGGTAAAGTTCTAACAATGAGAAAAAGGAAATTACAAATATCATAACTTTTGTACGATACTTATTTGAGTATTATCAACTTTTTTTTTTTAATCACAAGTGTCATAACGTATGTACCACTTAGTTGAGTGCTATATAATTTTTCAATTGATCACTTGAATGTCATAACTTCTTAAAAATATTCACTACAAGTATTATGTCATATGGATTTTTGGCATTTGAGTGAATGATTTTTTAGAAGTTGTGAAACTCAAGTAATCGATAAAAAATTATATGACTCAAATGGACATTTTTCAGAAGTCATGACATTGAAGTAGTCAAAAAAAATATAATGACATTCAAATGAATATCATACAAAAGTTATGATACTTGCAGTATGCTTATGGGTTGCATACCATCGAATTGTAGACGGACTTTGTGCTTTACTTGGCTTCCAAATTCTTTTAGGTCGCCCATTTCTAGCAGGCTCCATCAATACTTCGTGCGTGGATCGTACAGCGTCCAACTCTTTTTGGGCCTCCATTGACGATACGAAGGATGAGCCCATGACCAGTCCATTCCTCGACGAAGCGACGATGTATTTCGCATTCAAACAATTGCCTCTTTCCCCTTCAGAAACTTCTCCAGCTCGTATGCTCACTCGAAATCAAGTTACCTTCACAGAACTAAACTCGAATCAACTTTCCTCTCCCCACTCATGTGCTTGTGAAGCAGCGAATTCTCTGCTAGGGTTACTCTGAATCGAGTTCTTGTTGATTAAGACAGAGGCAGTAAACTCTGTTGACGTCAGAAATGTGGATGACGCCGTTCCTAGGGTTTGTTTTCTCTCCAGTTGCTAGAGTTACTCTGAATTGAGTTCTCATTGATGAAGACAGGCAGCAAACTTGGACCACGTCAGAAATGACTCCAAGAATATGGGTGTGGACGAGCAACTGTGTGATGACCTGAAATTTTTATATAATTTGAACCTCAAATAAATAATTTAACCTCGATGTATGCAATTATACCTAATCAAAATTCCTAGTATAGAAGACACCCCTAACTTTTGCTACACCTCTAATCCAGTTCTCAAAAATCTTCGGAAGTGCTAACCTAAATGCCCTTGAATTCCGAACTCAACTAATTTGAAAGTATTTTAGGGTAAGCCTAAACTTAATATATAAAAGTTCTATGTCTGAAGTAGAAGATCTAATCACCACTTGACCCCAAAGCACATCCAACAATCAATTAATTATCACGTATCACTTAAAAGAATTAGTATAATTCAGAAAATATCGATCACTTATTTCGCAAGAGTGCAATATATACCAACTTATTGACTTTATTATTTACAAGTTCATAATAAAATGATTCCATTACTAGAGAAATTCTACATGTATTTAACATGATTCAAGAGTTTGTAATATAATCCCAATCCAATGCGTTAAACCAATTCACCTTTTGTGAGCACTTATCATAATGTAGGTTTATGAGTATATCAAGAATCCACATACTCATAAAAGTCATTACATGTCTAATCAACCTTTTCAAATTTCCTTCGATACTTACCCACTACACTGTAGTAATAAGGAGATCAACAAATTCAAAAGAATGAGTATCCATATACACTTTCCAAACATATTATTTAAGTTTGTTTAATATGATATAATTCATATGTGATGACGAAAATCATGTGTACAATGAATACAAAACTTATCATGAAAGTACAACTAAGTTTTAAAACTTTCAAAAAGTGCAATCAAATTATAAAACTTGTTATGAAAGTATAATCAAGTTTTAAAATTTTCAAAAAAGGCAATCAAGTCTTAAAATTTGTCATAAAAGTACAATCGGATCCTAAAATTTTCAAAAAATGTAATCAACCCAAGGACTTAATTGAATCAAATATGTAAGTCTTAGGAATTGATTATACTTTTTGAAAATTTTATGACTCATTGGCTTTTGGTGATAAGTTTTAGGACTTCATTACAATTTTTTTAAGTTTTAGGATGTCGCAACTCAACCTTGGTGCCACACACATCCAATGAAAGGAAGTAGGCGTGAGGTGAGTTTAGAAATATTTGTTCAAATGATAGTCCTCAAAGGCATATCATGCCAAGGACAACTTAAGCATATCATCCTTCACAACAATCCTTAGAGGTCCATCAACAAACTCATATCTCATGTGACAATAGGTTTATTTTAAGATTTTTTAAGCAACGTAAATATGGATCTTGGAGTCGCCACTAACCTTGCTTTTGGGGATTAGTTAGATTACCCAATCGAGGATTAAGAATATTATCTCGATTTCTATAGAACCAAAGCTTGTCGGTTCAAGAACTTTGGGTTATGCTAATGTTTATATTAGTGCCCTTTTAATACCTAATGGTATTGTTGTTACCTATGGTGATCATGCATTTTGTTTTTATGTTTTCTTGCAAATTTAGTATGAAGCATCCAAAGGTGATCATGCATGGATGGTTCGTTCGTGCAATTCTGAAATAACTATCAATATGATACAAAATAAACATGCAAGTAATTGAAAGTACATTGCAGGAAAGTAAACACTTAAGAAAGTAAGAAACAAGCTATTCTAAGTACAAGAATGGTAAAACCTGAACATGTTAGGTATTTATTACAACACAAAATGGTAAAGCTGAAATTTGATTGGGATCACATCATATAATAAAAAAAACTAGATTGGCATCGGTCTATGGCCACCTCCATTGTTGGTTGTTTTGGTCATCTCTTTGAGATGTCTTGATGTTGATTATCATTTAGACTGAAGCTATTCAAGATGCCAACATACAATGCATAAACCACATTTCATGAAGAACAATCACAATCAATGAAGCAAACAAGGGCATTCAATTGACTTAAATGGCCTCAAGGGCGGCCTTTGTTTTGAGCACGCATTGACCCATCCTAGGACCACTAATTGATTGATTTGTGACCAATGGTAATTGGCCATCCCTTGTGTTCACAAGCGGTGGTCAATATCATTTGGTCGTAAACTTGGGACTAAGTGTTTTCCCAAGGGTATATACAAACATGCATCAGCCCTAAAACATACATCTAACATTCACATGCAAACTCATGAACTAAAGCATGCGCTTAGGCTAAAAGGCCTTGTTTCTCATACAAGCAATCAATAGGAGTGAACCCAAGATGGGCCACTTGTTCATTATTTGACAATTTGGGTTATTTAATGTTTGAAAGAAAAATATGGCCAATCAAATGATATTCAAACAGGGTAAATCACATGTCATCGGAAAACTAATGAAAATCACAACAAATGTCCAGAAGACCTTTATCCCAATTTTGCACCGATTGACCTTAAACGAGTGTTTTACCCCCAAAGGTTTTAGAAATTGACCCTATTTAACTCTGAACATGAAAAATTCATGAAAATTCATGAAAAAAATACCAAATGAGGATGAAAAAAATGTGAAAAATTTTATACAACTAAATCAAGATATGTCAAATAAGTTTTGAAGTTTGAGTTTCTTGAAATGAACTACAGATTGGCATCAAAAAATTGTTTTCCGTTCAATGGTCAACACTAGACCAAGTTGGAAAGCAGAGCAGACCTTGTTCAAATGGTAAGCAATTAAAGCTATCAAATCAAGGAATTAAGTTTTGAAAATTTGCATTTTGCAAATTTCAAAACAAGTTTTATGTTTGGCATTTTTGCAAATGGAGGCTTTAATTTCACTAAAATAATGAAGTAATTTCAAAAGTCCTAAGAAGACGTGCTACAAGGTCTGAGTGCAAATTGATTAGGCACACTGATCAGACCTCGAAAACAACCAAACCAATTCCAAATTTTATGAAATTAGAGTCAAATGAAAGATTAAAGTGTTAGCTCTGACTTTTGTTAAGAGCACATTTTGAAATTTTGATTGGAAATTTGTAAAAAACAGAGAACGACTAAAGGTCAGTTTAGGAAAACAATTTCCTGAATAGCCCTACAAACATTTTGAGGCCAATTAAAATTAGCAAATGAGTTTTTTATTTTCTAAATTTTTTTTCAAGCTAGATTCAAGTGTGATAAACACTTTTCATGAAAGACACTTTTCCAAAATCAGTTCACAAAAATTCACAAAAATTTGATAAGGCAAAAAGGTTCATCAGAACAGAACATGTCTAACATTCTAGATTTAAGTGTGAAAATGTAACATGATTTCAATATGCAAATGAAGTCGTGTATGATGCATAATCTGTCAAAATGAAGCTAGTAATGTCTACTTGCATTCACTAATTGATCACATCACGAAATTTTGACATTTTTCACATCATATCACACAATCAGTCTAGGAATGGCATATATATCATCCAAATAACCTTATCATGTATCATTAGCCAATTAGTGCACATCGATCATCATCATAGCAATGGATAACAATCTCAAATCCTCAATGAACATTCAAAGTGTAAGTCTTAGCCTCGGCCACTTGTTGATGATCCAAAAATCATAGCAAGTGGCCTCACTTCATCAGACCTAAGGTTTAGGGGTCAATACCTTTGTTGATGAACTTGAGGAGCTCAAATGAGCTAATAGACTACCACAATCTTTGATATAGGGCCAAGATTAGCTCCTTAAGGATCTGAATAGCAATCACCAAGAGTAAAGTGAGAATATAGCTATAAAAAGCTAAAAATGATGAACTATTTGAAGTTAATTGAAATGAGGACAATCGATGATGATCTGGCCAAGCTCTGGCCACCTCAAGTTTGGTAATGGGCCAAGGAATATCATCGAAGTGATTAGACTGACAATGGAGGTTTTTGGACTGTTGGATTGATGGGCGGAAGTCACCAGATGAGGCACTGGCTAGAGCATGGTAACTGAGTAGTGAGAAGTTTGGCTGCCTATTGGTGGTCTCCAGCGATGATTGGTGGTGGCAATGGTTACGAGTGGCTTAGGGAAAGGCTGAGGAGTAGTGTCATATTGGTAAAGCACTAATGGAGGTCGTTGGTGATCAGAATGGCTCAACGAAGTCACCAAAGCTAGTACCAGCATGGAGCATGATAGTTGTACAATGAGGAAGATCACCGGAGATTGGCAACTTGCGCCGATGATTGGTGATGATGAGGCTTGCGACTAGCTTAGGGAGGCCTTAGGGATGAACAAATTGGTGGTTGATCATCAAAAGGAGGTCGTCGGACACTAGTTCAATTGATTGAATTCACTAGATCGGTCACCGTCAAAAGACACGGGCTGAAGACTGAAGAGGAAATGCAATTGTGAGGCTTTGACAGGGGATTGGTTGATCAATGGTCATTACTAGCAAGGATGGTAGTTGAGGGAGATCGAGGATGTGGTGGCTCACTAGTAGGGGGTGGTAGTTGGCCAATGAGTGGCGGGCAAAGATCTAGCCCTTGCTTCACCGAGAGAGAGAGGATGTCTTGCAAGAATGGCCCCCTTCAAATTTTAGAGGGAAAATGCTTAAATACATCATCTCAAGATAAGATCATAGCCCTTGGTTTGATCAAAAAGCCCCAAATGAATCTTCTTAAGCAAGCTATCTTCTTGTTGGTTTAAGTATGATCACTTCAGTAGATGACTTGTCATCTTGGATGACCAAGATGGAGGGATGGATGTATGGTCAAGATCGCTTCTTCATTGGATGACTAATCAAGGGCTTTTTTGGTAATTTCACCATTTAAATGCATTTTTGTAATTTCACATAGGGGCATCTTTGTATTTTCATGCAAGGGGGAGATGGGTTGGTCGGCCAAGAGGGTGACCACCTCGTGGTAGGCCACCAAAATCCGACCAAAATGGTCATTTCCCACCAGAGGCCAACTAGACCAGTCTCAACCGGTTATGACCGATTTAGCATGTTCTTGGTTGAAAATTGTATGCAAATTGTAAACAATTTATTTCCAATTGAGGCTAAATTCAAAAGAAATAATCCAAATTTACCCACATTAAATCAATTGAACATTTTAGCAACACCTCAATTGATTTAAATTAGCCTAATTACTTCACCAAAACATGAATCATGCTTGGATTTAATGGATAAATTTTGAACTTCCTAATCAATTAACACAATCCCCACAATTCCCATTCCCAATTATCAAATTGATCACAATTGCATTCAATTGACATAATAAAATATCAATCAGTCCGATCAATTGAGTTTAAGACCTAAAGCACTCAAATTGACATTAACATGATGGGAATTAAACTAAAAAATGAAAGTGAGGTTTAATTGTCAAATTGAACCTCAATTGATCAAAGTAAGCCTCATTATAGAATAAGTCAACTTGAATTGCATCAATAGAAGCACATTAGCTTGAAATGGTCCCAAGTGAATTTGACAAAATTGATGCCGGATTTGGATTGTCACTAAGAAAATAAGTCCATTAAGGGTGAAACTACTCAAACCATGAAGAACCAATGGGGGATCGTTAATTAGTGCTAAAATTAGAAATTGCAAAATTTCAAAATTGGTTCAACGAGTGAGTGCAAAATATCCTCTAGATCAAATTTCTTGAAGAAAACTAAGTTAAATTATGACTAGAAAGAAAGTAATTTTATTTGTGGCCATTTTGAACCTAAATCTGGAAAAATAGGAAAACAAATTCTCAATTGATTTTTGAGAAAAATTTTATGCCAAAATAAAATCGAAGCTAAAATGAGATGATTTGTGGATTTTGAAAATTTCCAATTTTTTTGTCAAATAATGACAAAGTCAACCCTTTTGGTGATTAATCACTAACGATTTATGCGTCAAAATTTTGATTTTTTAAAATTTCAATGCAAAAGTGAAATTGACATCAATTGAGAACTTTTTGTGCAAAATGCCAAAATTTGACCCGGGTTGACTTTTCAGTCAAATGGTTGACTTTTTTCATGAAAATGGCAAGAAAATTAAGTAAAAATAAAGGGACAATAAAAAGAAATGAAAAATGACACTTTTTGCTAAAGAAAAAGGTTCCTTCAAGATCAAAAATCATGATCTCAAGATTTTATCTAATGGTGCATCAGCTAAAAATCAAGTGTCAACATAGAACTCAATTGTACTTTTACAATCTAATACACTTTTCACAAGCCGACATTACTTAAACTTTCAAATGCACGTGAATGAATATACTAATCTCATGATACGCAAATGCTACACAGTAGCTCATCAATATATAAAGATTGTTGATGCCTGAACTTTCACCAACAAATTGAATGAAGGAAAAACTCGAGACTTGGGATTCCTGATCATATATGGTTCATTTCTCGGCAAAAAGGAGTCATTTAAGCGCCACTAGAATCCCATTTATATATAGATATTAAGAACATTTCATTCCATGTATATTATCATAACCAATCTTAGCCATTCATTTCCCCTCCAAGTTAGACATTAGAATGTGTGTCATGCGCCTATCCTTGATCCAACTTACCTAATTAGAGTCAATCATATTATTCATTGCTCATTAAAGAGTGAATATCAACCATAGGATTTCAAGGTAAGATGTGATGAAATTGAATAAAGGGAAGTTTCTCACGTAAGTTTAGTATAGGAATATCAATGAAATACATGCTTAGTCTTCTTTCAAGTTTAATTTCATGCAGCCGAAATCTCTTAAATAGGATTTGATGATAAGTTTAGATTAGTAATCATGAATTTGAGTTTGATTCTATGAGTTCAGGTATTACTTCTTAGAAATTAATCATAGCTCAAGTTTGATTTTAATGTTTTATGCATAAATAAATCAACCTCTTCTAAGGTAGTCAATACTTATTGAGTATGATCTTGATGGTGATTTGGATGTCAATTAGCTATAGGTTGATGTATGTTGCATAGATGATGATGATGACCTAAGAGCAATTTAAGATAGTTTCATGATGATCTTTTAAGGTTTGTGATTAAATTGAGTGATGGACGTTAGTTTTTTATGCTTGAATATTGAAGCTACGTTTGAATGTCTTAAATGAATTTAGGAAAATATGCTCTAGGCTTAAATGAATGCATTAGATTAAGTGTTGAATGTTCGATTTTTTTTTTTTTTTTTTTTTGGAAAATTCAAAATTGTTCTGAACTTTTGATGTTTGATTACTTTTATGAGAAAATTGACTCATAATCTGAAAGAATTTTCTTTTAGAAATTGTATCTAAAATTCATAACTTCAATTTGATATAAATTTCATAAAATTTGAAAATTGTTAAGGCTATGAACATTGAGTCTGAAGAAACTAAAGTAAATTAGAGTTAGATTTGAAAATTTTGTCTCCGGGTTGGCTGATTTTGTTTTATAAATAATAAATAGTTGGAGGAATGGTTTACAAAATCTCAAAAACTAAAATTTGTAGAAAAGGTCCTGAACTAGAAATACTCAAAAGTTCATTAAATTCTATTACAAATAGATTGGGCAATTTGAATAAATGATGTCAACATCAGAATTGGTCTACAAAAATGATACAGTTTGAGTTCTCGAGATAAATTGCATCATTTCACATAATTGAAGAGCTTCTTTACAAAATCTCAAAAACTAAAAGTTGTAGAACGCATAATGAGTTGTTAGTCCATAAAATTTGGCACCATTTGGTGATTGTTTGATATTTTTTCAAATTTGGAACAGTTGAGATTAACTGAATTTTCTGTATTTATTAAGCCATAATTAAGAAAAAAGATCTTAATGAAAGTTAAAGAGCAAATCCTAATATATAATTGGCAATTAGGGAGTTGGGACATCGGGAGTGCCATCACTTTCGTACGGCGCTCATTTTGGTGCCAAAACTTTTTTTTCGCTCACTTGAGTGTCAAATCAGAGTGAAATCGATTACTTGAGTGCCACTTCGCCGGAAAAGCCGACGTGGCCGCTAGAATGCTGACATGGCAGCCGGAAAATAATATTTTAATATTTTAATTAATTTTTTTGAATTTTGAATTTTCTTTTTTTTTTTAAAGGCCGGTGAGGGCCACCATTGACCCTCACCGGCCGCCGAACTCTCACCGTCGGCCGCGAAGGCCTTGGGTGAGGCCGGCGAGATCGTCGAAGACCTTAGGTGAGGCCATTAACGGCCTCACCTACGGCGGCAACGGCGAAGGCCAGGCGGCCCTTGCCCAGATCTGGCCCTAGGCAAGGCCACAATGCCCTCGGTAGCCGTGGGGAGGCTGCGACGGCCTCACCCAAGGCCTTCGCAGCCAACGGCGAGGGCCCCATCGCCCAATTTGGGCGAGGGTTCCGCGGCCAATGAGGGTCAATGGTGGCCCTCACCGGCCTTAAAAAAAAAAAAAAAAAACAAAAAATTCAAAATATTCAAAAAAATCAAAAAATTAATTAAAATATTAAAATATTATTTTCTGGCTGCCACATCGTATTTCGACGGCAACGTCAGCTTTTCCGGTGAAGTGGCACTCAAGTGAATGATTTTACTCCGATTTGGCACTCAAATGAGTGAAAAAAGAAAGTTTTGGCACCAAAGTAAATGCTGTACGAAAGTAATGACACTCCTAGTGTACTTATCCTGGCAATTAGAATAATTTAATATGGAATTTGTTAAGACATTCAATTGGATTAGAAGTTCAGAATCAAGGATAAAGTAGAGATGTTGACCTTTTGATCAACTAATTGATTGGTGGTTTTTAAGGCTAATTCGCCTTAATACATATCTATTTGACCATGTTGGTGATTGAATTGATGATTGATTATTTAAATCTCTATTAATGATGCATGACCCTTTGGCGGGTAGTTTAATAATGGGGACTGGACCTTAATTAGGTATTTAGTAACTTAGCCCAATGCTTGAGGAATTGGCAAGTGTGGGGTTAGTATTCACTTCAAATTAATTAATTAACTCCTAATTGATTATGAAGTTGTTAGTTAATTAAATTGTATGATCGACACCAAATTCCCAACTCAAGCTTGATACTCTTGATGTATGATTGATTATGTGTGAATTGAATAATTGCATGGATAAATGATGAGACTGATGGCGACGACTGGTTGCGAAGAGCTTGTAGTGCCCGTCCATGGTGGGATTAGATTTAGGATTTCTAGCTTAGTTTAGCATTAATTAGGCTAGCTTAGTTTTTTTTTGTTTTTTTTGATGACCCAGGGAACCCCGCACCCTGCCGACAGCTAGGGGAGTAAACCTTGGGGGCCGCACGTGCTAGCCACCACACACATGCAACCAGGTAAGTCACCTTATGACAAATCTGGGATTCGAACTCTCGACCTTTTGCGAGAGAAAGAGAGCGCGAACCAGTAACGCCACCCAGGTGTGTGGTAATTAGGCTAGCTTAGTTAATAGACATAGAACTTAATAATTCAAATAGCTTAGAATTTGGTTAATATAATCTAGCTAAAAAATAAAAATTAATTTAAACTTAGAATCATTCTCTTAATAAATGGGTAGTTTAATCTAGATTAGTACCTTCTCCCTTAATAAAATGAGTATAAGTTAGGCCTGTTTTAGTCTAGTTGAAGTTTAGGAACTAGGCCTAGTCTCTAATACCATACTCATGGGGATCATGTCCAAGGGTTTACGAATAAAAGCCTTGTATATTCTTTTTCCGACTTATTATCGAGTTAAGCTTGGGGATCATGTCCCGAGGCTCAGAAAGAAGCATTGTATATTCTTTGTTTGACAAGTATCGGATTTTCTTTGTTGTACTTTACTTCAAGCTATTTCAATACTTAGGGTTTAATTTACGTATTTTTCTTGTTATAAACCTCAAAATCCATTGCATGAACACTTAGCAACATCTAATGACCATTATAGTTCATAATTGGTAATAAGGACCATATGATCACTTGGACAAACAACTCAATCAAGTTATAGATACTGAAAGGGCACTAATAGTAACTATTAGACAAACAACTCAATCAACGTTGTGGGAGGTTAGGACTTGGAGAGTCTACACCTAATCAAGGGCTATCGGGCCCACCTTTTAGGCATTGTCTCTAAATCTCGTCGTTTTCCCGACTGCATTAGAAAGGAGGGTTGCAATACAAATGAGTATTTATTCATCATTGACTCGAACTCATTTCAACTAATGAGGCATTGTCACCACTAGCTTATAAGGAATGAATCATAAATACATCTTTGCTATGCTACTTAACCCATCCATCACAAATGTATTCAGTATCAACAAGGATAATAACTACATGAAGATGGTTATTCCATAACATTGCATCACAGGCTACACAAGCTATATCATTCCTTGTGTGAATCATAGGACTTCATGTCCTCTTAACCTTAGAGAGACATTTCTTTACATGGCAGAACATGTCTTTTCCCATAGTCTTATACACATATTCATAAAGGGGAGTTTGCTCTCTAGCGAGTAGGCCATGGCAAAAGTCTTCATCACATGGCATCATTGACATGCAAATCATTATAACATCATTATTGCCATGTAGAATTATATATCAACAGTGCAAATATTATTACACAAATCTCTAGCTTTTCTCATATTAACAATGGAAACCACATACCAATTTATCACCATTTGCAAACCCACAAACTTTGAGGTTGCGTTTCATGGAAAATTCAAGATTTGGAATATTTTCTGAAAAAAAAATGATTGTATCACTTACAAAGATAAAATGAATGAAAAATATTTACATCATTCACAAAAATAGTTAGGTATAAATTGTTATCAATAATGACAGCCTTTTCCATTGACTAACTTTTTTAATCAATATAACAATCATTTTTGGAAGATGTTTTCCAAATATTGAGTTTTCGTAAAAAAAAAAAAAAAATGCACCCTTATTTAGAAAAAAATTATCATCCAATCCAAGATCTCACAACATTGTTTCATTGAATGAGTTTATTATTATCCTTAATTTGCCATGAAAAACTAAAATGCATGCCAAGTTACGTGATCCATAAAATAAACTTTTACACTAGGTTGATTTTACAGCATGATTATTTAAGAATTTGATTAAGAAGAATATATCAAGACTATATTCAAATCTTGCCATCATAATACATCGATCTTCAAAATTTCCAGCTTCATAAAATTATAAGATTAACCCTTAATAATTTTTAATTTTACCATTTTACTCTTTATCTCAAATTTGCTCTTAATCTATCTCTACTAGTTGGAATCACTAGCTAAGGCCATTCATTTGCAATCTTATATATATGAATATCTTATTAACACTATACAATGTCTCAGTTGTAAAATTACCAAAACAATCCACTTTTCAAATTTTTTTTGCAATTAAGTCTGAAATTTAACTAGTTAGATAAATTGTCTAGATTAGGCAATTAATTGCAAAACTAACTAAGAACTACCATCACAAGCATCATTAACATGTAAATAGACCACTAAATTTTCAGTTTTAAAACATAAGAGCTCTAAGTGTTTGTTATTACAAAATAGCCCCCGTTCTACAATACTTAGATTTTTTACTTGATTTCATTTCCCTTATTAATCTAACTATTTACCAACTGATAATCAATTTAATTAATAAACTTCACTACTCATGGAAGAATTATATGATGTGAACTTATGTTTTTGCATAGGTTCATCTCTCCCACACTTTTGCTCATCCAAGTCATTCAGGCTGTGCATGGTAACCATTGTGTTTTTTTTGGAATAAATTTCTATTCCAGACTTATTTCTGGAATAGAAATCCGTTTGGTAAAAAAATTTAATTTCTATTTTTGAAACAAATTTCTATTCCAGAAATAGGTTTGGAACAAAAATCAGAAACAAAAAATTTTTACTTTTTATTTCTGGAATAGATATCAAAAATTGTTTTTCTCTTTCTTGCTTCTCACCCGAAAAAGTTTATTTCCATCCGCCGCTCACCACCACCACCACCACCCCCTACCCACCGTCGGCTGTCGTCGCCAGCCATTGGTCGCCGCCTGCTACCGTCGGTCGTTGATTGCCAGCAATCGAATGGCGGCAGCAGACAACAACCGATGGATGGTGATTGGCAGACGGCGGTCAGTGGACGGCAACCGGTGACGGATGGACAGCCACCACCCACTGCCATCGGTCGCTGGTTGCCGTCTGCCATCTGCCATCTACCGTCCGCCAGTTACCAGTCGCTGGTCGCCGACCGCCGGCCGCTAATCATCACTCATCCCATTATCACCGCCACTTAGAAAAGTGAAATTTTTTTGATTATCAAACGAATTTCTATTCCAATAATAGAAATTTTTTGTCATTATCAAATATATTTTTTTGTCCAGAAGCTCATCTAGAAGTAGAAATAGAAAAATTTAATTCTAGCCAGAATGGTTATCATTCACACCTCAAAATCCTCTTGACATCACTCAACCATGTTTTTTATTCATGTAATATACCCATTATTTATAGAATGACTCGTAACATTTTTTAATGACGTCATGAGCATAATTGATTCAGCACGTATTATGAATAACAATCTCATGACAAAGACACAAGTAGGCATCACCAAGGATTATTCTCATCTTAAATCAACATGTCATCACCCATGATACGAATCATATAAAATCATTCATATATAGTCTTGCCTCTTATGAGCTCATCATATGACCATTAATTCCTTTAACAAAATAGATCGATTATATTATTCATACTTTAAGTTAAAGCCAACGAGGATGAATAGTATTTAGAGGATGAACCCAATTTAGCCTTCATAGTTTTGCTTACTAATTTCGCTTTTATGCAATTTATTGCCACTATAAAAATTTGTGCTTGCTTTTCATATGAATAACTTAGCAATATCAATTAGAATCTTCCACTTCTTTTTAAAAATGCCAAATACAGGCTCAATTTTTTAGGTAGTTAGGAAAGGACACAGTTAAACACTTCTCAATGATCTCAGTAACATTTAAACACTTGTAGGTTGAAATGAGACATAACTTCTATAGCATAACTGTGCAAATAATAATAATAATAATAATAATAATAATAATAATAATAATAATAATAATAATAATAATAATAATAATAATAATAATAATAATAATAATAATAATAATAATAATAATAATAATAATAATAATAATAATAATAATAATAATAATAATAATAATAATAAACCAAATTGTTGAGAACAGAGGTGAGGGAAAAGAGGTAAGCGGTGTCAAAAGTGAAGAGGCGAAGTGAGATGTCCATCAAGAGCAAAGGAGAGAGGAGTAGAGATGTCACGCCTTGAATCCCGAGCACACGACAACTTCTTCACTTTGGTCAAATGAATGTGACATCTTAAGATACGTCGCCAACCATTCTTTGTTATCTTGTGATTAAACGCATGCGGAAGCAAATCAACAACACCCAGTCAATAAACAGCAGGGATAACAGGAAGATCACAAACAACAATAGCAACGTCATTTTTATTCTTATACTAATTAAGCCTAGGAAGTTTATACACAAACCCCTCAATCGGGTGACTTCCTCTATAGTCATCCAAAGATACTAAATAAAGTTAATCTACTTTCTTCAACCATCAGGCACACCAACCTGCTGTCTCCACGATGTGCTCCAACACTGTCCAATCCATGGCAATATAGATGCCATAACTATGGACCTAAAAATGTTTAACAACAATGAGGGAGATATAATCTCAATGAGTTATCACCCTAAGCCCCAGTTAAGACATCAACTCACCTCGAGGTTCCTAATCGGCAAATCCTCATAACGATGGCAGATCAATTACAAAGCAACCTTCGCTTTGACTTATCAATCGACTTGTAGGCATCCTTACCCGGTCATGACACCCTGCACGGTATAAATTCTCATGCGTACCATAAACAATACAACCAGCATTTTAATCACCACAGTGATTAATCACAGGTGAGTCAATTTGCAGGCAATCTTACCTTGCCATTGCCATATCCTGCACGGTATAACCTCACGCATGTCATGGTCAACACATGCATAATCAAAACACATCACAATATGTTTTACATGCACCCCTACATTCACACGTGTTCCGATTATTAACGCCCATTAGGGCTACAACCGAACTCCCACTAGTGTCTACTGGCATAGCCAGGCATCGCCCTCTCCCATGAGGCGCGGCTACGTCAAGGGCTCTCTCCCAAGATGGTATTCCTGAAGGAGCATGGGCCCAGCCTCTACCGCGACTCCGCATTCAATCTCCCATTGGGATTTCCGACAAGTTAGACTTCGTCCCCCGATCTCTCGCCGAGGTGACGGGTTCAATTATGTGGCCACATAAGCACACCACAATCATCCATTTTAATATTGCATATTAGTCGATGCAAACGTGGTACATGTTCAACATAAAAAATCACTACACATTTTTCATGTAAAAATTGCAAGAAAATAATCACACGTTGTCACGTAATTATTGAAAATCGTCAAACTTTACATAATTTACTTTTTAAACATATTGGCCTCATTTAAAATATAAAACTCAACATATACACTCGACACCTCGGGGTTTCCCTTTTATATGTCCATAAAAACCCTTGTAAAAATTACTTCTTTGGGTTTCGCATGAGGCAAACATTTTTCAAGGCAATGCAAACATCAAATAGCATGGCACGTGCAAGCAAATATCATAAGATTCAGGCAAAAAAATACACAAACGTCAGGGCATAATTATCAAAGCAATGAAGCACTCGACAATTTCAATCATATGATCAATACCCTATTGATTCAAGCCACAATTCAACATGCATTAACAATCATGAACGCATCGAATTAAGACTAAATTTCAATTATGCATGAATAGTATTGCATGAACAATAATGTGTGAACAGTACTATTCATAAATAAATTATTATTAAAATAAAGAGTAATAATTTCGAACTTAATAATTAGTAATATAAATTCTGAATTTCATAAATCAATGATTTATTAAAAGAAAATAATTATTTTTAATAAAATAATTATAATCAAGGTTAATCCCCTAATCCTTGATTAGTCTAATTAATCTCAATTAATAAGAACTAAGCAAGAAAAACTAACCATGGTTAATTAATCTAACCATGCTTCCACCATGGTAAATTAACTCAACCCTAGTTAATTAACCCAACCATAATCCAACTCTAATTAATTAACCTAACCATAATTCAACCTTGGTTATCCCTCTAACCAGCCCTCTTAACCTTATTTAGCCATAATTAAACCCCTAACTAAGATTAACCATAATTAATCTACCCTAAGCAAGTTTAACGGACTAATCGAGGGATTAGAGTGTAAACTCACCCGGCAACAATTCCGATGACATGGGCATGACGGCGGTGGTGAGGGCTACACATGGCTATGTCCAAAATGTCACGAAGGTGCTCGGTAAAAATGGGTCTCAGTGGAGGCGATTTCCAGCAGTGGTGAGAACTGCAAGAAAGAAAGAGGCACGGCTTGGGTGGCCTTAGACAGGCGGCACCACAACGGCATGGTAGCTCCAAAATAGCAGCAAGGTGGCAAGGATGGCGGGTGAGGCTGGTCCGAACAGCAAGGGGGTGTCCAAGGGGAAGAACCATGGAAAAAAGGAAGGGAAAAGAGAGAAAATGAGAATAAAAAGTGATGAGAGGGTGGCTGCCAAGGGACACACGCATGAGGGGGAAAGAGGGAGGAGAGAGAGAGAAAAAGATGAAGGAAAGATAGAGAGAGCTAACTTCAATTGCCAACAATATACATCATTTCCCTTGACTTTCTCTCTCTTTTGTCCCCCAAAATTCAATGCATCTTCTAGAAAGGTCAATTTGGTAATTTCCCCCAAGTATAGTATACAATACTATATGCGTATACGGACCAAGATTTTATACGGGCTTGAATAAAATTGGTTTGGGCTCAAATTGTGGAGAAATGGGCTAGAAAATGCAATTGGGCTCAAATGCTTGAATTTTGGGCTCATGGGCTTGCTTGGGCCCACTTGGGCTTGGTGGACTTGGGTTGGGGGCCACTTGGCTGAACCTTAATGGGCGCAAGACCCATTGGGCCTTCGGTTGGCCCATCTCCTCTTAGTTCCAATTTTTCGGCCCATTAAATCCTTTTCTAATAATTTACGGGCTTACTAATGAATTCAAGAATCAATAAGGTAACGCCCAATATTTTAGTTTTGACATCCTTGAAAGCTCGATACCGAAACTGGATTGAAATTTGTGGTTAAAATTGATTAATCGCAACTTTAGTATGACCTAACTATCGGGCAGTGTTTAATGGTTCTTGCGCGTTTGACCCATGGTTGATAGCTTTTCAACCCACGATCGTGCCTATTCAAATCAGGGTGATTCTTGAATGTCATGTATTCATGAGAGGTTAATTGCTCACGCTTAGTACAGAGCCAAAAGGAAATTGGTTTAACGTTGTTCGCAGTCAATATCGAAGTCGTGCGGAATCACCCACAATTTGGCCTTGTACTTTTGCCAAATCAATTTATTTCCATCCACTAATTGGCTTGTAACAGCGTAGTATCATTCCTCTTTGAGCCTTATGATCAAACAGCCTATTCCTAATTGAATTCACCGGTTATAAGCATATCGATCATTAATTGCATTTTCAACTGGTTAGTTAACTCATGAGAGGTCAACTCAATGTAAACGTAACTAATAGTGCATTGATAAAATAACAATTTCATATGTCTTGAGATAGGTCAAATTTCATGACGTCACAAGAGATCTTTAGGGTTTGTTTTAAAAGGGATATAAATGGAAGTACACTTGATAAATGCAAGTGCAACGGGAAGTTTTGACATTTTCATTAAAGTAAGGCTCAATATTTCGAAAATGCAATTTCTCAAGGCACCTCTAACCCTTCATTCATCCAAAGTACTTTGGAGAGCCTTAGAAATAACAATTGTAACTCCCTAAAGTGAGTCAAGAAGGTAATCAAAGACCATTTGCAATTTGGCAAGGGACTTTAGAGCCCCAAAACCCATTCTAAATGACGGATGTAATAGGATTTTAAATATCACATCCAATGTTTATTGATGTTCAGATATAACATGATTTCAAATAAATATTAGTAAAATAAATGTTTGATTTGCAGGATTAAAATCAAAAATAAATCATGGAAATAAAATAGCCCCTCTTTCTTGTGAAGCAGAGAGAGAGGCCGTTGTCACTCAACTCAGCTTCCACAAAGAAAACAACACTCTAAAAGTAGGCAAAAAAAAAAAAGTTGGTGAGTGAGGTGAACCGAGAATCTCTTTGCAGGAAATAGAAAATCGTGTGGATTTTCAATAAATAACTAAACTCGAGGAAAATCCAGATTTGCACTTTGCTAAAGATGTCAAGTTATTGGGTTGATCGTGTTAAAATTGTCTGAAAAGATAAAGTTTCCTAATTTAAATATATTTTGAATAGGTTTCCAAGTTTAATAGGGTTTCCTAAAAAGATAGTTTTAGTCTTGGATCCAATTCTTGCTTACATATAAGAAATGGATGTTATTTGTAAAGAGTATCAAAGAGGAGCTTCTACTTGTGAATTATACCCTTAAGATATTTGAGTATTTTGAAGCAAATTAAATTATTGTGATAAGAATTTATGTATAATTCTTTCATGAGATTGAAAGATTATTTAGAGGAATTATGGAGCTAAATATTACAAGCGTTATTGGGTGTTATTAGGGATAGGGAAATATTGAAAGTGTTTTGAGTAACTCGAGTATAATTATAATCTCTGTTGTATTGCTTAATCAATAAAATAATTCATTGCTAGTTTCCCCTTTGACATACGTCATTACAATCGAATCATATAAATCTAATATATGATTTATTTTTTTATTCTTTCTATTTTATTATTCGATTACTTACTTTCGCAACATACCGTTTAAGGACGATATTGTCAAACGTGTGTTGAACAAAAAGGAGAGAGCATGGGATGGGATAGAGTTTCAATTAAGGTAATAAATATACCACCAGTTTTGAATATAGACATGAAATCAATATTCACAAATTGTGTTCGACTCGGCCAAATGTAAAAATAGTCAAGTCGGGGATCGGAACACATTATACCATAAGAAAATCTAATTTTGTAAGACGATCGACCAATCAATTAATAAAACAATTGTAATTTCGAGTCATAAACGTACATTGGCTAATATGCATCGCTCAACCAAAGCGTTGTTTAAAACTCAAAAAGAACATACAAAAAAAAAAAAAGGCAAATCGATTCGATTCGTTTTTTAAAGTTGTCTCTCCGGATGACAATGGCTTGAACCGACGCTTACATCAGCATCAACGATGTCGTTTCGCCAGGCAAAGCAAATAAAACATCATCAGATCACCAGCAACCCCGACAAAATCGGAGGTGAACGAACAGTTCCATTTTCTCGCCGCCGTGAGAGATGGAAGCGAGCTCCTCTCCCTTCAAGGTAGGCTCTGTCCTGTCGCACCTCCCATTCCTTTGTTGAATGCTATTCTCATCCTTGAGAGAGAGAGAGAGAGAGAGAGAGGAGGAACTAGAAATAGAAAAAGCCGTTAAATTGGTGTCTCGAGTAGTTGCATTTTCGTTTCAGAAAGAAACCCATAATCTCTCTTGGGGTTATACTCGAAGTAAAAATGGAGTGCTAAGCTTTGTATTGTGCAGATAATCTTAGGCTCTTCTTCGATAGCCCGGAGGAAAATATTGGCTGAAATGGGGTACGAATTCACCATCATGGTATGTTGTCTCTCATGGACTTTGTTGTCGTTATTGTGATTTGTTAGTGTTGCCTGTGGAAAAAAAATTTAGCTTCCGCTTGTTAGGTAGACTGCAGATATTGATGAGAGATCAATCCGGAAGGATAAGCCGGAGGAGTTGGTGATGGCTCTTGCCGAGGCTAAGGTGATGTGATTCTTTAAAATGTTTAATTGGGCTGCATAATTTAAAAAAGTATGCGCTGCTTAATTAATGATGGGCGTTATGGATGCGTCGTCATTATATTTGACCTTAAGATTTATTAGTCAAGCTACCAGTGATGAAGGGACTCTTCAGTTTAGCATAACATATAATGTCAATAGCAGGTTCTGAGTCCTCAGCCTTACCTAATTCCAATTTCTGGGTCTTTTCCGTAGGAATGAATCAGTATAGTTTGGGTTTGTGATCTCTTCCATTGATTGCTTTTGAGTTTCATTACAGGCCAACGCTATCACATCCAAATTACCACAGATAAATAGCCAAGAGAAGGATTCTGAACCAATAATTTTGATTGCAGCAGACACAGTACATCTTTCCTACACTGTGTTGTCAAATTTCCTTATATATACCCTTTCAATTGGTCACCTACCTAGCGCCATCTATGGATTTGGGGATACATTGATTAACTTATGTTAGTTTTCACCCTCTTTTCTTTTCATGCTTTGATGGTTCACAGCTTTTTATTTTAAATTTGCGAAACATGCAATGTTTTTTTTCTTTTAATAAACAAAGGTTTTAGGAGACTGGAAGTAGGAATTAACCCCCATGACATTGGATCTTCATAAGGGAGGACCAGCAACAGGCCAATTGTTCTTTCCTTAAAGCTGAGATATACCTAGGCAAGTTGAAAGCGATGAACTGTCTTTTATTTAATTTAAGGTTTCTTCTGTATGCCCTGGTCTGAGTTGCATTTTGAACCTTTTTGACCTCATACGGAAATAATGAGCAAATCCTTTACTTGAACAAATTGACATTAATATACTCTGGTCTGTGGCCTAGATACCTAGTTGTAGGAATTCTTTGGTTGTGAATGTGCTGGTTTCCCTCTTATGGTCACAAGCAACGATTGATGATGAATGATATTGACATTGGATATAGTTGATGCTCAATATGTTGCCTTCTTTAGACAGTAGTTCGTTTTTGTATAACAGGAGCCAGAGAGTTGGTGATCTCACTGAGTTGTATGATTTGTTTGTCACTGTGCTTTGATTACATTGGTGGTTGCAGTGTAATGTAACTCAGTGCTTACCTCCTTTCATGGAACCTCTTGTCAGGCAGAAGCCATCTCTCAGAAGATACCTCTTGGTGACTACATTAAGGATGCTGATCCTACATTACTTATAACTTCGGATCAAGTAAAAGTCCTTTGTTAATATGTTCTACACTTGACAAACCCATTTAATGTCGATATTTGGTGTGTCTACAATATTAGAATTGCTTATACATTCACATAGTAAAATTAAAAGTTTGTTAGGTAACTATCTATTAATTTCCTAAAGCACCTTGTATCCTCAAACATAGATGGCTGTCCTGGATGGTGACAAAACATATTCTTTTGCTTAATTGGAAATTCTTCTCTAGAAACAGCCTGCTTTGTGTTTTTTCTTACTGTGAATTTGATCTGGAGGTGGTCGTCTATGGAGATGCTGTTAGGGAAAAACCATCCAGTAAGGAAGAAGCACGAGAATTTCTGAAAGGTTTCTTCAAATGTTTCAATTCACTTCACCATTGATGCCCTTTTCCATGACTGTATAATCTAAACCAGATAGGTTGCAGGATACTCTGATGGACATGCTGCAACTGTTGGATCTGTTCTTGTTTCGAATCTCAAAACTGGAAGTAGAAAAGGCGACTGGGATCGTGTGGAGGTACTTTCTGTCTCCTTCTCATAAAGAAAAGAAATGAAGGCGATTCTGATTTAAGTGTTTCAACCAGTATTTAGAAACCCAAATCCCGATTCAACCAGCTATAGATACAGATTTTGATGTGGTTTTTGGCTGCTTCTGATTGCTTCAATAGATACTGAACACCATTATGGTTAGATCAGCAGAGTATGGAAACATTGATTTTGACCTTATGATTTTTTTCATAGTGGGCTAAATAAGTTTACAATGTGTATTACCTGTTGATGCAACTTTTTTATTGAGCTAATGTCATTACTGAACACTGTGCTTTATTTACTGCCTGATGTTGATGAAGGTTGCTTTGGAGGCTAGCTTTTGATTTTCTGCTGGTGACTGGAAAGATCTCTGGGTTATTTTTATGTCAAATTATGTTTATATGAATAGAGCAAGCCTTTAATCTGATTGCTTTTGCAATTTTACACAAGTCTAAATAATGAAGCTATTTTGAGTCAACGGTACTCAAGCTTCTTTAGAAGCTCCTGCTATTTCATTAATTTTTTTTTTTTTTTAAACTGACATTTTTGCTCCAGTATGTGCTACTGAAACTTGTTTCCTGCATTGTGAAGTGAGAAGAGGCTGTATTGTTCCATGAAATGTTAGGGATTTCATTTAGCTTGTGCTCTTTCAATGGTGATTTTCATGATGGTGATAGAGTTGTACACAAAAGTCAATCTGGTATTCCCCCAACGACAATCTATTTAACTATTTTGTGATACTGCCCTGCAGATCTTCTTTCATGAAATACCAGACGAGATCATTGAGAAAATGGTGAAGAATGTTCCCTTCTTTTTGTATTGTTATCTTTCCACCCGACAAAATCTTGGTTTGTGATTAGATGGTGAGCTAATAAGATTCATTTTCTCTTTTTGTACAGGTAGAGGAAGGAATTGTGCTTAATGTTGCTGGGGGACTAATTATAGAACATCCATTGATATTGCCCTTCGTGAAGCAAGTGGTTGGTTTACTTATCTCTGTAATTTAACAATGGCACAGCAATGTAAAAAATGATGTTATGGCATAACCATTCATAATGTATGATACATGAGCCGGGAGATTAATCAAGATATGCTAAGTGCAATTTCAATGGATCCTTCACAACTTATTTTGGTTAGTTTGGTTTTCTTATTGAAGAACCCTTCTCTAGTGGTTTTCCTTAACTGTGTTAGTCCATTAGCTCTGTAGAAATCAAGCATTCTATGGTTTGTAGACTTCTAGTTTTGGAGAATGTGGTAGTTTGCTTCTTTCTTAGGTAGTGCTTCATTTTTGGCTAACTGTTACACCATTCAAAAGAGAAAAGACGAAGGGAGGCTGGTCTTAATTGTTAAAGTGCCCAGATAAATCAGTCTATACATGAATTGCTTTTTATTTCTTTAATATTTATGTTTCAAGTACACAAACCCTGAGTTAGTGCTTTATCAAGACTATGTGATGGTTTTGCATGTTCGTTTAGTCTAGTATGCTTGTGAAGTTCATCTTCATCTCTGCAGCAGACTAAGACTAGCTGGTGATATTCTTTGCAGGTAGGAACAACTGATAGCGTCATGGGACTTCCCAAAGCTCTCACCGACAAACTCATAAAGGAAGTGTTGTGAATCTGATCATAGCACTTACTGTTGACCTTCCTTACATTGATTTTCTTTAAAAATGCTACTGTTGGTCTCTTATGAGAATATTTTTAGCTCAATTACCTAAAACTACGTTGCACCAACTTTAAACTGTGATTTGCTTCCCTTGCTTTTTGGTAACTCTTATGTTTTTTGACACTGTTACCTTGCTACAACATTCTTCAGTTATATGTCGAATGTAATATTGAGACACATCCTAATCATTTTCTAGCTCTAGGCTCACAATTTTTATTCGGTTCACAGTTGAATAAATTCCTGAATCCAAGAATATTTGGCATGTTGGGTTGTCAAAGTTAAATTATGAAGAGATTCCAATAATGTGGAGGTGTCAAATTAGACCACTTGCCTTCCTCCCTCCTCGAGACTTCAATAAAATAAATTTCATTTATAAAGTACTCTAAATAGCCGACGCGAAAATCTCAGGACTGATTCAGATAGAAACTATGGTGAAGGCCATTGAAACCAGGTTTCAGCCAAAAGACTGTTTTGGCTTTCTTTCTATTGGGTTTGATTCACAATGTACATCTATTATTTGTACGGTTTCACCGTTTCAGTTGTCCCTTTAAGCCAATAAGGGAACCTGAGGAGACTGAATTGACCTTTCACTCTTCGGCTGATACCTAAGATATTTTGTAAACAGAGGCCAGAGAACCATCAGATGACCAGTTCATTGTGGACAGTGGTTTTTCACTCATAACATATTCCTAACGGTCAATGCATTGGTTGCTTTTAGCCGAATAAAGAAAAAAAAAATAGTTGGTTGCTGTCTCTTTCAGGCTATGGCTGCACTGACTTCTAGTTTGTCAGTTCTATAAAAGGAGGCAAAAGACATGTAAACTGTGAGTGATATAACGTCAGAGTAATCATAAACACAACTCACATCCTAACTTTGGTTGAAATCCATTGTTTTAAGATAGTCGTGACATGTACGCTTAACATGTCCTTAGGAACTTTGGAATGCATATATGTGTGTGTGTATTGCCAGATACAAATAAAAGTATTGGGATTCTTTTCAATGGTGAGTAAAAGCAGCAAAACAACTCCATCAAAACTTCCTTTCTACAGATTCACTAACAATCCAGTCTTCCCTCTAAGTGACAGATAAATTACAATCAATGCCGAGAAACTTAACAAGTTCTTTTAAAGATACAGCTCTGATGAGTGACTTAATGAAGCCATGAAAGCAATACAGTCGCAAAATGGTTGCTGGCCGAAGAAAATGCCCGCATTTATATGGTAAGTGATTGTACATCATGCTTCCCCCTCAGAGCATGTGCCAAATCTTGATGCCGGGGAATGCAGAGATTGTGTCTTCAGAGAGAGAGAGAGAGAGAGAGAGAGAGAGGACAGCAACCCGAGAGGAAAGGAGAGACCATCATCATCTGAAGGACCTTTGAATTTCTTCCAAAGCTCTTCCTTTAGTCTCGGGCACATAAAGAGAAACGAACGCCACAGTAAAAGCACTAACAACCATATAGATAGTGAAGGTACCTGTTTATGATGTAGGGTAGCCAAGTCAAATTTACGATCAACTTCCAAAATGGAGAAAATGCACGTGTGCTCTATCGAGAGATCGAGAGAGAGAGAGAGAGAGAGAGAGAGAGACCTCCGGCACTCCAAGTCAAAAGCAAATTTGCCGTCATGGTGACCACCCAAGAGGTTAACCAGTTGGCAAGTGTGGCAATACTTCCAGCTAAGCCTTTAATATTGACTGGAAGAATCTGCATTCACCAGAAGAATAACCTCGAATTTAGAGGCAACAAGATCACAATTCCTTTCATATGAAAATGAAAAGTAGCTATCTTCCCCATGGTGGTTCTCTTCCCACCCCCCATACAAGATGAACAGATTCCTCCAGCATCAAAGACATTTTTAGTGGGCCAGTCACTTCATCCTATTATTAAAGACATCATATTACTGCACAAAGTAATATCTAAGCCAGCACTTCATAGGTAGGGCTCACTAGATTGTGTTTATTCTATCATGAAAGTCAAGATGAAAGATTCTGGACTCTCCCTTTGCCTAAAGGGATACAAGGAACCTAGTCCAGCGAAAAAGGAAGGACATAAAAATTATAGGCTGCATAATTTAAGTCCAAACTTTTAAAATTTCTAAGTATGCTCACAAACATGATGATTCAAGTTCCTCTTGCTTCCATTCTTTTTGAAGAGTAAGATTTTCATTGACCATGAAATTATTATTGTAGGTCATACATGTCTGGCTTAACAAATAAACAGCAAAGTCAGTGGAACAACTTCCTTCCCTGCAAAACCAAACTGTCATTTCAAGCGAATGATTATGCCAGTTCTAACAAGATCAGATTTGATCCAAGTGATATTACCTCTGACATTATAATCCACGGTATGGCTCCAATTCCAAGCGAGAATGCAATTACCATAGCCTGACAGGAAGACAGAGATAGGACAGTGTTACCACATATCCTTAGGTTTTCAATGAGCGTATGGGACATGTATCTACCAGCATCAACCATAGTGACTTACCACAACCCCAACCACTGACAAGATGCTAAAAATATTAGAAAGACTAGAACCCTCTGATGCGGATTCCTGTAATCATCAAGAAGAAACCCTTGATGAGAAAGTTTCCAAAAGCATCTAGAGGCAATATTCTTACGTTGAGCATGCGGAGCAAACTACAGTATTACCGTAACATAGAAGGACACTGCAACTACAAGAAGGCTAGCAGTCATCCCAGCTGAGGAAATCTGAAATAGACAGTCATTAATCCTTTGCTAGAGCTGCCAATACCCAAAACTGAAAGGTTTGTGACACTTACGATAAGAAGAAGCCGGCGGCCTGCTCTATCCACCAACCAAGTAGTAACTCCAGTTGCAATAACCTAAAAGCCATATCATCCCTTAATTAAGCCTTAGGAAGATAATCAATTTTGGTTGAAATCTCCAATCACAAAATGTAAAGGCCCGTTGACAGCCTACTTATATTCTACCTGAACCACACCAACTCCAACTGTTGCTACGTTGCTTGACGTAACCCCTACTTGAGACAGAAGCAAACACCAAGGAAATTAGAGTGTGAAGCTTACTGATAAGGTAAGCTGTTACAGAAGAAGATACTGAACTTGCTTGCCCAAATAACTCAACACAAACAATAAACATAGCAGACAGCCACAGGGTAGTCAGCATGGAAAAACTTACTGACTATGACCAAATTTAAAAGCTAATTCCGCTGGAAATTCTTCTTCACAACAATGTGAAGGAAGGGAGTGCAACATGCTTACCAGCATCTGCAAAAATGGTACTGGAATAGAATAAAACCCCATTTATCCCACTAAGCTGTTGCAGGATAAGCAAACCAATCCCAACCTGCAGATCACATTTGTGGAAGACAATTAGCCTTTGATGTTTAACATGGCAAAACACACAAAAGGAAAGGAAAACTTCCAGAAAGTGTTCACCATCAAAGGGAACCAGTATCTTCTTTGTTTGAGCTCTGAAAATCGAATGGTAGTTCTCCTGCTGCTTGAGGCGACAGCTCTCTGTGAAAGACCGAAGAAATTACTTGCAATTAATTAAACAGGTGCACCATGCAACAAGCATTAAAGTAAACAAACTAGATGTAGCATCAGCTTGCATGCTCAGAAGGAACTCATTCGGAAGGATGCAGCTACATCTCAAGTTTTCGATCACAACTGCAAAAACAAATGAAAAATTAACTCGACACTACCTTGATCTCATTCACTTCAAGTGAAATATCAGTATCAAAGCCTCGAAGAACTTGCAAAGAAGCTTCAAATTCTTCTGTCATGCCCATTTTAGCCTGTACTTGAGGAATGAATCTGGAATGAACTACGGCAAAACTTAAACTAGAATTGCAGAATGATCTTACTGAACAGAGTTTACCAGCCAGCGGGGGGATTCCGGGATGAAGAACAGACCGGGTATCAATATTGTGCATGGTAAT
Organism: Corymbia maculata; assembly: GCA_014182735.1. NCBI lineage: Eukaryota > Viridiplantae > Streptophyta > Magnoliopsida > Myrtales > Myrtaceae > Corymbia > Corymbia maculata. Next base: position 14,450,125 of record CM024687.1, read on the forward strand.
ATTCCTGTGAATGTAACCAATAAAGTAATATATAAAAAATACAAGAAGAAGATGGTCAAGTCTTTTCGAATAGTTTGTCTGTATTAAGATATTCATCTCATCTCTTCTATTCTCGGAAAACAAAGAATAAAGACTAACGGACATGAAATTTTCATCTCAATCATTCTAACTAACATTGCTCAAGTACTCAAAACATAGGGCCTCCATTTCTCTCAAGCTTTTGTAATCTCAAGTATAGATTCCCCATCCACATTCAGTTTAGTTCTCCATAAAAGAACCAATAAAACCAGGTTCAATTGCGTTAATTGTATCAAGATGCTGCTTTTGCACTCTAAGTGATTACTCAAGCGGTAGTTATATTCTTCATCCTTGTTCATGACCTGGATCGGGATCAACATGCTCGCACATTCTCTTAAGGTTACCCCAAAAGCAAAAATGTTTGTTTTGGTAATCACGGCATGGGCATGAAACAGAAGGCTGCCACTCCTAGCTTGGATCAGTTGGGTACTCGAAAAGCTGGGATATCATTATGCTAATTTGATTTACATATGGAATTTCAAATAAGATGAGCCATGGCAATCGGAAGTGAAGTTTAGTGCAAATTTAACCTCTATGAGAGATGCAAGAGCAATACTTTGAAGAAATCAATATGCCTTCATAATAATTTTGAGACAGAGGAAACTTCTAACAAGATGCTATCAAGCAAAGAAGGAAACTGGAGGAGGTAGATTTGTTTTTTCATTCAATAACACCATTGCCGTTTTCTTTAATCTGGAAATATCTCTGCTTTATGAAGAGCCCTCCTAACAAAATACAATAGCTCTGACTTTGCAAGAAGCAAGAATTTTTGCCAATTCTTTTTGCAAATTAAGGATATCATTTAAAGCTCTATTTCAATTTCTAAGACAATTACAGTATTTTCTCAACCAGCTAATGCAATAATGATAGACAAAAAGAAAATATGCGCTTAATAACCATGAACCAGCTTTACCTAAAACGGCAAGTATCCTCCACTCAACAAAAAGTCCCAGCAGATAAGCCAGCAATATCCCGATAGTAACTGAGAGCTAAAAACACACAAATCATGCTGTTACTACCTGGAGACTCAGCCTATTTCAGGAAGAAAATCTTAATTAGTGATCAAGCAATGCCAACCTGATTCACTGAGCCCAAGCTACCTCTCATATTCTGAGGTGCAATTTCCGCTATATATACAGGCACCTATGGATATCAAAATAGGTGGCATCATCACTTTCCTCATTCTTAAATCAACTATAAAATATACACACTAGAGCAGAATAGAATGTACCGTATAAGAAATTATGCCCACACCAAAGCCTTCTAGCAATCTTCCCATGTACAGAAAAGAAGAATCCTAAGAGAACATTGTAAATATCAGGCTTGAGCACTTCCCTTCTAGATGCCACAACTTATGGCATAAACAGTTAATTACAGAAACTCACTTTGGCAAAGGAAATGGCAAGCCATCCAATAATATTCGGGATGGAAGCAATCATCAGAGACTGCAGTTGACAACATACAGTAAAACTCCATCACATTAATCAAAACAAGCAAATCTTACCGCAAAAATGAAATGTTGACAAAGAAAAGCTAATCAACAAATTCAACCCAACCCCTTTCCGTCCAATATACTCCGCAATCTGACCGCTGGCAATTGCCCCAACCATAGCCCCTACATTTGATAACGAACCGAACCAGGAGTACTGACCCAGAATCCGATTAGCCGCTGTACTCAAGAAAACCCAATATAAATTTGAGATAGAGAGTTGAGAGATGCACACCTCTGAGACGGTAAGACTAAGATCCTCTGTGATTGCAGATTGTGTAGGCGATGAGTAACCCGACTGTTTATAAGCAATCAACAGTCAGATAAGAACATCAACAGCTACAAATTTGCCCCATTTTCAGTTAAACGAATCGAGTTCAAAAGCAATGCCAAATTTTGAAGCTACCCATCCTCATTTGCTCTTGACCAGAGCTGATTTCGTTGTTTGACAATCAAGAGAAAGGGCTTTTCACACTATATCGTAGTGCTTTTGCAATCGTGCTCGAGTGACCGAACGGGCAAATAAATCGACAAAGACAGATTGAGAAAGCTGCTTACAGTGAAGCCGAACTGGATAGGACCCAGAGCGACGATTAAGACGCAGGCCACAACCGATATGGAGCTCTCGCGAATTGCCTGAGAAGAGCCCATCATGCTGGATTGCCTCGAGCTCATCCGATACCAACTTCCCGTGTGCAAGAACGGCTTCCTGAGATCCCTCCCCTCTTCATTCTCCTCTCTGAAGCTCATGTTTCCCCACACACTCCGGACACTGACTCCTCTCAATCGGATCAAGAACGGACGAATCGACGAGCCCGGCACTCAATCTGCAAGACTGCACTCTATCCGTTCGCCGAAACGCCCGCGCGACCGACAGGGAAGAACATATCAAACAAAGATAATGAGGATGGACGGTGAATTGGGTTGCCGGAGAGCCAGTGATGCGAAACAGCAGGAACGGAAGTATACAAGGATCTGGTTTTTGTTTTGTTTTGTTTAATATTGGGCAAAAGGTAATCATCGAACACCCAAAGGGTCGACGTGCCGTTGCAGCTGGCAACCTGGCGTGTCGTGTCGTCGTTGTCATCCGCCTTCTGGTCGAGCTCACACCACTGATACGCATCCGCATCCGCATCCGCGACCCTCCACATTTTGTATTTTAACCGTTTATTGTTCATTAGCTGGACCACGATTGGAGTCTCTGAGAGTCATCTCTCCTTCCGTTTCTCTATCAATCCTTAACAACGGGATTAAATATCTGCCTTTTCTGATCATCTTCCTTATTTTCTAACCTCCTGTTGCTCGTGGTTGCCCTCTATTGGTTATAAATATACCAATTTATGATTTTTTATTATATTAATACAATTTAACGGGAATTAACGAAACATAAATTTATTATGAATGTATCAATTTGAAGTTTTTAATAATCAATAAATTAGTTTGGGATGAATTTGTCATAAATGCATCGGTTTGAAATTTTTTGTGATCAAAAAATAAATTTAAAATAAATTTATTATAATTATCAATTTGAGATTTTTCGTAATATTAACCTAAAGAGAAACGATGGGAGTCTCATGTGGTCCAACAATCTTTGTCAATGGTTAAGGCAGCAAAACCATTGCCCCCAAGCCTCACTTCATTCTAGGCTTTTGTTTCTCAGCTTTTTTCTTTTTATCATGTTAGTCCATCTTATTTTATTTTTTTAATAATAATGATAGGGTTAATACTACCAAGAATTGTAAATGCAAACCTTAAAGTAATTTTTATGTCACAAAAATCTTGAATCGGTACATCCATGCCACATTACTCTAAATTATGATAAATATGGTAAAGATGAACTAGTTTGGTGTAAAAATATAGCATATGTATACCAATTTAAGATTTTTTTATACCATAAAGTTTGTTTAGAGTAAACGTGGCACTAGTACAACAATCCAAGAGTTTTTATTTTATAAAAATTAATTTCAAATAAAAATAATTCACCCGTACCAATTTAGATCTTTGGTGGAATTAATCATAACAATATCCTCTATTTGACTGGCCCGCACGAATGCAAATAAACTCCCGTCCATACAAATTGGGTGAAGTTCTCCCCGTCATGATGGCATGTTTGATCCCCACGTTGATCATATCATTTTGGTCTATTCAGCGACGATATGGCATGCTACTAGAACGTTTTCTTCTATATTTCTCATTGAAAGATTAAGTTGAATAAAAAAAAGAATAGTGAAGTTCAACGGTCTAATTAAATGAAAAAAAAAAATGTACACAAACGACGTCCATCAGTAAAAATTCAGGTCGTAATTGTTAATCGAGCTAGGTACGTGAATGAAAATCTTAAATCTATAAATTGATTCGGGAGCATTAACAAAGATATACGCGTACATATTTAATAGGCCGTATTATAAAATAAAAGATTTCAAGTAAGATCCAAAACATAACGGTGAAAAAGAAAACCCAATTTCAAGTATTTGTCGCGATATCTTTACATCTAAAGGTATTGCTTCCTGTTGTCTTATGAACCCAAGGATTATATGTAATATAAGCCATAAAAGTGATATCATTATAATTGAATCGAAAATTGTAAAATTGTAAATATTTCGGTTCAGTTTCAATTTTGATTTGGTTCTAACACCCCTGATCAAAATACAACATCAATGAATATAAAAAATGACAACAAAAGTTACAACATTTGTTATGTAAACATATAAGAAATTATGAATCGATTGAATTAGACAAGCATCAAATCGTATTCGCTGGGAAATTGAGGGATTCACATGTGATTTGATAGACTAATCGTTCACCTAAAATCAAATTGGTGATCAAACCGAAAATCAACCAATTTTGAGGCTATGGTTTCGAGGGGGAAAATGTAAAAAGAAAAGTCCTAAAATTATTGCATTCGTACCATTTTGGTCTTAAACCTTTCAAGTATATTAATTTAATCATAAACATTTTGTATTTGTGTCAATAGAGTCCGTTCAGTCAATTTTGGTCGAAATTACGACTTTTTTTTTTTTTTTTTTTTTACTTTTCCATGATTCAGGCACCACCCTTCCTTATTTATTATATTTATGTCGTCTTTCTATGTGTGACAATGACTCGTGGGTTCATCCAATATCTCTTTCCTCCATTGTACTTTGAGATTCTAGCTCAAATTACCGACTTTACTTTCAAAATAGATTTGCCTTTCAATGATGAGCTTATGATAAATTCACTGATCACATTGTCACTTTTTGTATGAAAAGATTTGATGCCTCCTAATCTAGGCAATTCGATCGACTTTTTTTTTTTTTTAAGTTCAAAAGACAGTTTTCTTCCCACCAAAAATAAACATGAGCCCATAAAGAATTTCACACATTTTCAAAGATTAAGAAGAATGATGATGGGAATTGCCAAGTGTTTTTGATTGATTGGATTTTAAGTAGCTTGGAACATGCGTTTAGGTTCTCAGAGAGGTGACAATTCCTAGTTCCTTGAAAAGCACCCTGAAGGAACATGCGTTTAGTTTCCAGGCGATCGAGAGAATGCACTAGAAGTGCTTTAAAGTCATGGGAATTCCATAATAATTTCCCTTAAGGGCATAATGGGGAATTCGGTGAAAGAGGAGGGTACTAGAGGCATCCAAGCCACCGATGACGTGATAAATTTGGGAGTGTATGGCACGGCTTGCCAAAAATGCTGAGATGTTTTCACAATGGAAAAAGGCAATGTTCATTGACGCAAAACTAGCATTTTCATAGACCCTAGCTTAATTTTCTTTTCGTCGCATTTGTTATTTTCAAAATGTTGCCTTTAGGTTAATGGAATGTTTTCATCCAACTTTACCGCTGTTAAATTATTTAAATTCCAATTTTACCCTCACCTTCATTTTCCTATGCCTGACCAGCATCATGCATCGTTGCTGGCGAGCTTAGATTTGACTGGTGTCAGCCAATGACTAAGGCTGCGTGATCCAGGAGTTGCCTTGCTTGGGATAGGCAAGCCACATTTGGCATCGGCAGCCCTTACCTAACGTCAGAGAGGATCTCTTAAGGTCACATGAACTCATATGGCTTCACTCGAGGTCGCTTGACCTCTAGGTTGTGTGAGGGTGGCCCTACTGGGGTCATGCGTCGCCTGAAGTTGAGTTACCCAATGCTATTTCTAGATTACTTTATTTGGTGATCTCTTAGAAATGTTTTTCTAGTCAAATTTTAATTTTAACCCTTTGAAAATTACTTTTTCTGAATGGATATTAAAATTTGTAAAAAAAAAAAAAAAAAGAGAAAGTGTTCATGCAAACATTATTTATATATTATAAAACTTCTCTGATCCAGAGTCTTTTCGTATTGATATATAGATTTTCTTAAATGTTCTCCCAAATGCACCCGGAGTTTTATTACCAACGTGACTATAGGCAGTAGGCAGTAGCTGCGTGGGGCGCAAAGGAAGGAGGAGATTTGATTGCCAGGGTGTCTTCAAGAATCTCAGATGGGCCCATTCTGGATGTACACAGCACGTGCGTTTTTAGAGGAGGGCCTCACACTCTCAATGCTTCCAGATTTTGCGCACATGCATTATATCTATCCAAAACCTCTTAGGTCCGTTTGTTTTATATAAAAAAAATATGACTTTTCTTTGAGAAAATTAATTTTAAAAAATGATAATATTTACTGTTTGGTTAAATTTTAAAAATAAATTAAAAAATATTCTCTACTATTCTATAAGAAAAACCTTTTTCTTTATGCACTCCTTTCAATGATTTTTAAATTGATTTTTTATTATTTTTTTCCTTCTTTCTTGGCCAATCACTTATCACACGGCGACCGGTCATAGGTGAGGCCATAGGTGAGCTGGAGCCTCACCTAATCTAGTGAACCTGAGTTTGCCCAAGGCTAGCAAGTTGAGCAAGGCTTGAGCTTGCTTGTGGTTGATTGTTGGCTACTGGTGGCCGACGATTGGCCAAAGAAGAAGAAAAAGAATTAAAAGCTCTATTTTAAAAATAAAAAAAAAATAAGAGGAAAATATGTTTGGTGAAATACGAAGCAGCAAATTGGGGCGCCAATTGCAAAGAGAAGACGATTTTTATTGCTATATCAAAATATGTTGAATCAGCCAAAATCGAAAACTAATTGGCACAATCAAATTAACAATATAGAATGAGACGTCATTATTTCCTTTTTACAAGAAGGAATCCGATCTTAAGCAAGTAGCCTTGGCAAAGTTATCATTAAATTCATGGATCGAGTGAGATGCGAGTAAAGATTCGAACAAATGACCTATATACGAGATTACCTATCCTAGATGAGTGAGTAACCAAGCCATTACCACAAGCCTCGCTTGTGCGCGCGTACAGGCCAACCACGACGCCAATCTAGTATTACATGTATCAAGCCACAAGACATGTTACAAAAGAAAAGCCATAACAACTCTATGTTTTCATCAACCACATAATCCATTTTAGTTTCCTAGTTTTTTTTCATAGGGGTGTTCAATTTTCAGTCTGGTCCAATTCCAAGGTGGAATCGGAAATTGGATTGGGGAGACCAAGAATTGGATCAGATGGTCCTAGTAGGGGTGAGCATATTAGACCGCCTGAACCGAAAACCACTCGGACCAAACCGAACCGGCCGGTTTGGTCTAGTTCCCGGTTCCATAAAAATGGAACTGGTGATTTTCGGTTCAGTTTCTGGTTCCGGGGAACTGGACCGGATTGGACCGACAATTTTCTATTTAAAATATATTTTTTAAATTTCTTAAAAAATGCAATAAACCCTAAAATAATAATATTTCTAGTTTTTTTAAATTTTTTTTTTTTTTTTTTGGCTAAGTGGTCGGCTCGGGTTCCCGGCCCTAGGACCGCCCAGTCCGGTCCACGGTCCCAAAAAATAGGAACCGGTCCTCCCGCCTCGGGTTCTCGATTCCACCTTGGGGTAGGTCCTAGGATCGGGAACCGGGCCTACTGACCAGTCCGGTCCGATCTAATGAAACCGACCACTTGGCAAATTTTTTTTTAAAAAAATACTAGATTTATTATTATTTAGGGTTTATTGAATAGAAAAAGCCAGTCCGGTCTGGGCTGGTTTTCTCCCAAAACACAGGGATTAAATCAACACTTTCGGAAACCGGATCAAACCAATCAATATGGTCCAATCTGATTTGGGCAATTTTGTATTGGGGTGGTCCAATATACTATGTCAGTTTTTAACTTTTGTATCGACCGTGTGGATCTTGGATTCCTTGTCGCTCGTCCAGAACAATGCCAGTCATGCGAGAGGCTCGTGGGATTTGTTTAATACGTACGACCGCGAATATTCAATCGGTTCCACAGCATATTATTCAATTATAGGGGTCCCGATGGATGTGGACCCTCGGCCAATCGAATTCATATAGGTCCACGCGATTATCGATTAGCGGTCTCGACACCAATCAGTAGCGAAATTTGACAAAGCCATCGATTTGATTGAAAAATTCAAACCGCCACGTCATCGATAAACTAAAGTAAAGGCCCAAAATTAGTTTGGTCCGACGATGAAATTGCCGGTCAGAGAAAGGTTCCTTCCTTCTTGAAAACATTGCATAATGCTATCACAAATATAGTAAGAGGATTTGTAAGTGAACGTGCTCTCATCGTCAAAATTCTATATTAATCTGTGTCTGGACCACGCAAAAATGTAAATTTAGTATTGGTACTAAAGGTATGTTAGGTAACTCAGATTTTAGGTCGGGTATTATAAAATTATTCGATCCAATGTTTTGGTGAGTTCTCTTGGTTGGGACGAGACCTAATAAGTCCGACAAAAATGGTAGACAACTTATTCATGCTCACTAGTCTGGGTCTAAGGGGGATGGATATAAAGTTGAAATCATATGAATCGGTAAAGAAAATGATATGATAATTTCGTCCACATGATGCATTAGCAACGCTATCAACCACTTAATAGTTGAGGTCATTAGCGCACCACATTTTCCTCCCCCTCAATTGTAGATCTAACATATCTAAGATAGCTGGACCACTATGGTGGTTGTTGTCTTCAAGCAGCCCAATGCCAATGAACTCCCTAGGCCACGACAACCGTCACGTGGTGATTGCCTAAGTAGTCGATTGTGACTAGAAAATTGTCTAAAATGTCATAAATCTAGTGCATTGTGGTCAATTCAATTATAAACCTTTCAAGTACTAATTGAGTCAAAAAAAATTTTTTTACATTTTGCCAATTTAGTCGATTTAGTTAATTTTAATTGAAAAGTCGTTAATGCAGATATTTATAGTGCTACGTAGCATAGCCAATTTTAACATGGACATTTTTTTTCTTTTTAAAAGTTTTCTTTCTTTCTTTTCCTCTCAAGTTCGGTGAGGGCTAGCCAACCCTCGCTAGCTGGTGACCCTTGTCAACCATTGGGCGAGGGCCGTGCTGCCTGCAGCTTACAAAGGTTGGCCAAGCCTTGGAGGTTTGGAAAAGAAAAAGGAAAACAAAGAAATTATAATGCCACATAAAACCACCGATATCCATGTAAGTGATTTCTGACTAAAATTGGCCGGATGGACATAACGTAAAAATGTTTATGACTCAAATTGATGAATTGACTAAAATGTAGCAGGTTTATTAATTTTTGGACAATTTTCCCAGGTCCCAACTCTCATGCATGTGGCTCAACCACTCCTCTCTCAAAAAGTTTTTGTCGTGGTGATTCTAATACAATAAAAATGGCCTCCGCCAAAGCAGTAGTTATCGCAAGCACCTCTAGATTATATGCCTGTTTTTATCCTTTTCAACTAATTTATCTGGATTTTGAAAGATCAAAAACCAGTTTATCCGGATAATTTTAATTTACATCCAATTCTAATTCAGGTTCACCGAATACTTTTTTGGTAAATGGATACGAGTACATAAATACCAAGTAAATAGTATGTTGGGATTGGATATGATTATAATGTCATATTCCGTATTTTGGGATTAACTTCAATTTTATATCTTATCCTATCTTAAGTATTGACTTTTGACGACTAAGGGCCTATTTGATGATTAGTCTATTTCTCTCTTTTTTTCTTTTATTTCTCGGAATAAAAAAAGAACAAAACTTTGTTTGTGAATGTCAGTTAATTTTTCCCTTCCCTAGAATAAATCAGTAAGCCAAGAAATAAATTTGGAATGGAAATAAAAAATAAAAAATATATCTTTTAATTTCTGGGAAAAAAAAAGGAACAATGTCATTTTAGATAAACAAGTTTAGCATAACCTAATGCTCGTCTTCACCATCATCATTGAATCAAGCTCAACCGCATAGGCATGACTTCGAGGTAAGTGAAATTGCAAATTTTGTTGCAAATATGCTGACTTGCAAACTTGGGAATCCACCCTTGCTGCCCTCGAGCGAGGCTCACCTCCGCCGATATCCACAATAAATGGCTTCGGACTTTCCAATTTTCGCATGATTTGATTGAAATCACTTCCTTGCTTTGGTGAATCTTCGATCCGGAATTTCATCTTCATCTTCTTACAGAGAAATGTGAGTTGAGTTAATGCCATTTCTAGCTATCCATTTTTGATTAACTTTATGTTAGATTTTCTGAGGCTATTTTAGAATATCTTGATCAATCAAGTCCATACAAAAGTCTAGTTTTATCAAGATATGAATTGTTAAGTGATGAAAAGAAAATTAGAAATAGAATATTTTTAAGGTTGTATTAAACTCATTTCTATTCTTATATATTCCAAAACTAGAAATTTTGTACAATTACCAAACACGTTCTTCTACTCATAAACCCATCTAGGAGAAAATCGAAAAAACTATTTTAGAGCAAAAAATTATTCTCAAGGAACAGAAATGTTACAAAATGTAACCTAAATTACTCAATTTGATAACATTTCTTGGATTTAGCTGCAGCATACGGAGATCAAAGCTCTACCTAACCGTCTACGAATAACACGGTCAGACCATTCTTTTGTCCATGCTAAGAAAAACTATTGGATGCGTGATACTGTCGCGACAACGCCAGACCCCGTGATCGAAATACGTGGAGTTCGTGTTTCGCACGGTCACGTATCCAACTCATATCGCCTTAGCCGAACCCCGCCTGCAATTGGCTTGTTAATTATTGCACGGGGGAAGTTGAAGTTGTCGCCACAAAAGTTATGGTGTTGGTGGACATTCGCATGCATATGAATCTGATCTACGTCACGTGCCCACCAGACATTTCTTCGTGTCTACCAGTCAGAAACCATGAGGAAGCTGCTGGTACTCGCTCCTCCTGAACAATGATCTCCGTGTTCTATTGTCCGTGTATGAAAATCATTGAACCTTTTCTTGTTCTGGCATCGACATATTTGAATCTATGTGTCGATGTTTAGTTTTATAATCTTGAATTTATGAATAAAAAAAAATTTCGAAGTACATGAATTATAAAGTTTACATTACGCTAAAAGTAAAAAAGTAAAGTAAAACTAGACATGCCCGTAGATAATGCTCATTTAGAGAACAAGTATTTATGTAAAGTCTGATTTTCTATTTTTTTATACGCAAAGTCGATTGGAAAACCCTGTAAAACCAAAAGGACGATGAGGGTTGAGGGAAGACTGCGCTAAGGCGCACTTGCATATGTGGAGTAGAAGGAAGCAATCATAAGATCAATAAAAAGTCAAATCCATGCGCATGTTAATTCTTGATGAAGAGACCCCAAGAGCAAGAATTGATTTTTGGGTGACTTACAATTTTAACTTTAGCTTGTTCGTACAGATTTTTGCAGCAATTCACACTTACCTTTATTTAAAACGAAGCACTCGAAACCTTTGAAATTTCTAAATATTAACAGACAGAAGAAGAATAGGCCGCGTGCATGACTCTATTATTGTTCTTAGAAGAAAGTGTGTGGTTGTCTATGAATAGGTGAGCCTATATGAGAGATCTATTATATTTCTATTACGTAAATTTAAAATCTACTAAAAGATGGAAGTCACTTTTCCTTTCATAAGGTAGATAGAGACAACATAGATAGGTAAATGCACAGAGTATGCTCCTGCCGAAAATAAGTGGTTGAGGAAATAGACAATCCCCTTTTGAAGTGAAGGCAGCGGCTAGTTTTCTTAATTTTTTACTTCATTTATCTAATGTTAGAGTAATTATTAGGTAAGGCCTAAAGAGAAAAGCCTCACTTTTAACTTAGGGTTAATATTCCAAAAAATCGCAAATTGATGCATTTACGACAAATTTATCTAAAACTAATTTTTGACCACTAGAAAGCTCTAAACTAATACACTTTTAAAAAATTTACCCTAAACCAGTGCACGTGACAAATTTATTTTATGTTAGTTTCCGTTAAATTTATTATCAAATTGCTAAGTTGGATGACACATGACAAATGACTAGTGTACCGGTTTAGGATTTTACTCTCCGTTTATCACAATTATACTAGTTTTTTGATTTTTTGTAGTACTAATCCAATTTAACTAATTGTATATTTGTCACAAATATATTATTTTATTACTTTTGGCTGTAAAAAAAGAATTAGTTTAGAGTAAATTATCATAAAGATATCAATTTATGGTTTTTATGATCATATGAGATAAATTTGTCACATATGCACGGTTTTGAGTTTTTTGTAGTATGTCACAAGTATACTAATTTGGAGCTTTTTTGGGATATTAACTCCAATAATAATATAGATTATACATATTGATATCCTCATAAAAGTGTCTCAAGTCCAAAAATCAAACTAATAAGTGGCCAGGGAGGTAGCACTATTGAAGGGTTTAACCGCAATGTTTTAGCAAGTAAGCCCGTTAATAGTATATTGAACAAATAAACAATTATATGAACTCTTATCTTGAAATCATGTCTATTTTTATTTTCTGAGACGTATTTTTGACGAATTACTGTAATACTGAATTTCAGCAAAATTGATATAAATGTTACGTGTTAAAGTTGACACCCTGAAAGTGATGGATAAACGTGGTCTTTACTTAGCAAGTTCGGGCTTTTTGCTCTCAAGACTTGCTCTCAAGGCCCTCGATAGCAGCTTTTTTAAGCCCAAGACAGGCCCGTTTAACCGGGAATAGGACCATGGGCCGATTCGATTTTTCTTACTCAACCTGGATTAGTCAAGAACAAGCGTTTAATTTTCGTGGAAGAACTGAAAAGTTGAGGCGGATGAGGCTGGATCGACCCTCGATCAAAATAAAAGAGCACCTCAACCACTAGAGTGGGTTTTCATATTGGTGTGTAGTTATATTTCAAATTTAGTAAGCTATCTAACTTTATTGACCGGACGATTTAACCGATTGAAGAGGTTGATCTGTTGATTGAAGCCTAGACTGGTTTTTGAATTTAAAAACATTGTTCTATAGGTATTATAATGCCCTTGTATACAACACTCACTTTAGTGTAAAAAAAGTTTTTCAAATCATTAAGTGGCACTTTTAAAAAAAAATGATTATTTAAGTGTCAATTTCGATTTGGATTGTCAAAAATCCATCGTGGCTATATTTATTAATTTTTTCGACTGACATGGCTCACCAGAGTGCCCAATCAGCTTATAGACCCTAAATGACGTTGTTTATAGCATTTGCCCCAAAATATAAACCCTAAATTGAAAATTGAAAGAAATCTCATAGAAACCCTAACTGATTTGCCCCCAAAATCAAAACCCTAATTGGTGAACAAGGAAAGGACTAGGAGGAGGGCTTCACATCAGATTTGGTTTGGGAGATTAGGTGGCGGAACATCCTGGTGCGTTGGGGAGGATGCGTCGATGACTGCCATGGGCAAAAATCTCGAAAGAAGGAAAAAGACTGTTCGTACTTGTGACCGAGTGACAAAGAAGAAAGTAACGGCGTTGTTTTTAGCAGCTAACTACATTGGCTCATGCAACGTCGGTTTGCACATCCACTGGACGGGTTTTTAATAAAAATATATCAACTCATATTAAAATTTTAATTATAAAAGCCATATAATCATTTTTATTTGAATTTCTGGTTGCATGCATTTTAGTGATCGTTTTTTCTTCAATTTGGTATTTAAGTAAATTAGCGAAAACTTTTAATACTAAAGTATGCATACAAAAGTAAGCGCCATCTATAACTTTCAACACTTCTACTGTATTTCTCCCGGAAGATATATGTGTGATATAGAGGAGATGATGCGTGAAGATAGACCCATTCGTAAAAAAGGGTTCGTTAATCAGACACGACAAACATGTAGTATTCTGGTAGACAATTCTAAAGACCATGCCCTTGTGTTTGATAAGAGCTGGAGAGGGGACTTGAATCCTTCACAAATCACATGCGGGTGATGGTTTGGTATGTGATCTTAATAAGTGCGGTAATTCATTGCCTAAATCCAAATGCATCACAATCGTTGATAAAGGGGGCTCACATGGACCCGCACAAAGACTCTCCTCGTGACTCTGGGGCTCAAATGAACTGACCTTCTCACTGAGCTATTGCTATGTGAAGGATAGTTGTCTACCCCAAATTTGTTTCGAAGGAAAACCTAGGCTGCAATACTTGAACCGTTTTTACCCTCACTTATCCAAATCTCACGTCTCATAACAAAGTTGGGTAAAACCGGTATGATTGTGCCATTTGGTATGACATGTATTCATATGATTGATGATGTTGTGCCGAGTGGAGGTGATTGTGTGGCACGTGACAATTTTATCACCCGTGACATTTCTATTATACCAATACATTTATTTGCTCATTATTGCTTGCCGTATTTTAAATCATGATTAGGCTGTAAATGATTTTGTGCATGGAAGAAAATGCGGTATAGACATAAATTAAACATGCAATTGGGGATGATTAGTTCTAGGGTAGGTTGGTTCCTGATCTAGAAATGGAAACTAGACAGGACGGGTCAATTTTCCCAATCTGTGGAACCAAGAACTGACCCTGTCTACCCTAGAACTAGACTAGACCTAATCAATGGGTCCAAGTTTGATTCCCCGGGTTGTCTCGGGAACTAGATGTTACTAAATATATTATTTTCTTTCTCAAAAGTTCCTAAATATATCAAAAGTTACTTTGTTATAGGATGAAATTACTAATTACATGGAAGTTACTAGTAAAAGAAGAGATTACTCCCACCAATAATTTGTACTTTTGGCTCCTACTGAATAATAATAATTATACTCTAGGTTGGTTCTGCCAATTTGATCCAGTTGATTCGATTCCTCAAATTGGATTAGTTATTTCCAGTTCTAAAAATTTTTGGAATCGAAAAACAGACCAATTCCTCAAGAATAACCCATATCAGGTCTGGTTTTTAGGTTGGACTAAAACAGGATTGGCTCTGGTCCCTATGATGCACTTCCCTACGTTGGGATTTGGTCAAGATTCCTTGTGACAGACCTCTAATTTGGCATTAAACCAAACAACTACTTCTAATACATTTTGCAAATATAATTTGCATGATTATGTTGGTTCTTACTTTTATTGGCGTGAACTAATAATTAACTAACTAAAATTCGAATAATAGATTGATTTTTCTATATGACAGGGTGATTCTTAAATAAGTCCCTTAATTAATTTTAATACCTAAGATTAATAATAATACAAAAAATTATTTGGCAATAAACTGAGCAATTAGTTTATTTAGCTTTGACCATAAGAAAAACTAAGCAATTATTTCCATTTTCGTTTAGATTTAATTTGCAATGTCCAACTTCTATAAATATATGTCGAGTGTTAAAAAAATTTCTTATGTTTATTGGTTCAGGTTAAAGTACGCATTTTGTCTTCATTTTATCATCTTGGAGATAACTAAATTAAGATTTTCTCTGTAATTTTTTTATAGGAAAGGTGCCGCAATTGGTAATTAAGATTATTAATTAAATAACTTAAGATCATGAACTATAAAGAAGTTTTGGTTAACTCCGCGGAATAATTTCTTAATATATAAAGAAATATCTTAACCTCATATGCAGATTAAAATATCTTTAATTACTCTTTACGAATTCTCATAATTTTTTTTTTGGTCAGAAAATTCTCATAATTGATTTGCTAGTGCTTGCTTTGTTCTTTTCTCCTTTATTTAAATTTATTTTGTGCGGTGCGTGAAAGTGAGCCTTTTGTTTTCCTCGAGGACCCTCCATGTTGAATGGGATTGACATGTGTCCTTTAGAACATTAAGAATGGTAATGTAACAGCTACTTTGCCATTTCAGAGACTATTCGATATATTTTACATCTAATTAATGCTCTTACCATTCAAATTGTACGGAGCAGCTGATTCTATGAATAATCGGCACTTCTTCAGGTGTATTGTTAATAACAAACTATAAATTATCGCATGATCCCTTTTATAAGCTAAATATAGTTAAGTACGAAAGAAAAGGATCAATCTCTTTACTACATATAAGTTCATATGCACAAACCTGTTCAACACACGGGAATGTTACTATTATTTTGAGAAATTACTCCAAACTCATCTTTTCGCATCCCTTTTATTTAATTCCAGTGACGTACAAACATTACGAGGCAAAATAAAAATGAAAATGTCCTTTTAGTTTGGTAGCAGCAAGCACACTTCCTCAACGTTTCAAATCGAATAGGGTATTATAGAAACATGACCGATCCAAACTACAGACACCCTTATAGTCTATAATCCTATAGTGAGTAGTGATATATGTAGTTGCCTTTTAGCATAGTACTTCCTATTTCATTGTTTGAGTAACTTTGAAATGATAGCTTTGAATTGAAAATGTTACTTTTTGAAAATGTTTTTTTTTTTTTCAAAAAGGAAAGTCCCTTTCGCAAGATTGGAGATATGACAACATGGATTTAATTGGACAAACACATGGTGCGAGCATGCGATGTGGTTTTAAAATGGAATACTAGCCACTATTTGTCATGATAGATAAGTCATTTTTCGTTAGAATGGACGTGTGAATTGTATTGGAAAAATCATGTATTGAAGAACTGGTGTAGTATAGAGCAGTTAATATATCATAATTGATTTATAATGGATTGATTTCAATTTTTGAGTAAAAATAAGTTCAATTAGATATGTTAATAGGTTAGGAATTGCCGGCTTGCTTGCTCCCAACATTTTTCTTTTGGAATTTTTTATGTTAAACCCTTTATCACACTTTGTGTGGACTCCTGCGGATTCTCATTTTAAAATTTTGAATTCCCTCCGGGCCAAGTCTCATCTTGGGGATGTAGCTCAGATGGTAGAGCGCTCGCTTAGCATGCGAGAGGTACGGGGATCGATACCCCGCATCTCCATTCAAGAAATCCAATTGAAATTTTTAGATTTTCTTTCATTTTATTTTGGGTGTATGAACTATTATGGATTTAATTATATTCATGTGATAGGCCTCCTACTTCCCTCTACTAGTGGCTCGACTTTTCTTTATGCAAACTCACCGAAAGCAATTACCCATTTTGAATTTTATTTTACTAGTATTAAGACTAATTTTGAATTCGAATATCTATCGTACTCACCACCTACATAAAGAGAGAATAAAAGAAAGCTAGTCATAGAAATGATATGAAGAGATCAATGTGTCCAAATTAGACTTTTACTAATGAAATGATAAATAATTTCACTACATTCTAGTGCTCGGAGTCATAATATTAACCATCCAAAATTCCATGCGAAAGAAAAAAGTCGCTGAGGATAAAATTTGCATAGAGAGGTGGCCCCTTGTAACAATAATAAGTCTTGAATTTGTCAGCACAGGGGGATTATTTTGTGAGTGTGGTGCAAATATATCTACACTAATGCATCTAGAACACTGAACATAGCGAGTGTCACCTATAAATGTAGCGTGCTAAAGGGATTCGACGTTGCAAATATGTTTTAGTGGATGTACCGCGCTCACCACTTTCTCTATTGGCCCGCAAAAGATGTAAGTATATAAGCATGTTTGTGAAGTTGTAAGTAAGCTAGTTATTGCAATTAAGGATCTTGCGAGAACAAGTACACACAGCAGTCTTTAAGCAAGCCATATCAGCTCGCATACAATTTGAAAAGGGAACAGATAAAAGTAGATTTTTACACGTTCAAAACCCACAAGTCTTAATACCTTATATAGCGCATATATCACCACTCTTTTTCTCTTCTTCAATTTCTTTTCCCTTTCTTAGGCTTCTTTATTAACAGTTATTGTTATAGATATTTGGCACGTACTTAGCATCATTATAGCTAATAATGGGCTTCCTGAGCTGAAAAGAGTGACCCTTTGCTTCAGTGGAGCCTCATATTCCCCATGAGCCTGTTAGGAGAGAGGTAAGACCATTAGGAGGAAAATCAAATCACGCCTTTTCATAAGAATTTGTGGATTGTCATGCTATGATATGTTAATCATTCCAAGGTAGCAACTAGTCATGTATGATCTGGTTATTGAATACTAATAAGTTGCATCTTTGTAAATTGGTGATGTCACACATTATGTTGATGACATGATAAAATCATCGAATTGATTATTGCCTCCAAAAATTTAATCATTATAAAAAAAAAACAGATGAAGTTTACCCGTCAATAAGCTGAAGAATCGTGATTATCTCATTACTTTGACACGCAATATCACCGATACATAAAATGCTGCCTCAGTTATTGCATTCTTAGTTGAGCCCCATTTCTTACGATCCAAATCAATTCATGAACTTTCACATGGGCAAATTTAGAGGCCCCCAAACCTTCCAAAGTTGCTTATAGCCCAAAGTCTAGATATTTCTGATATTCTTTTTGAGTAAACTTAATTACCTTCCGGTGGATCTCAAAGTTTTGAATATATATGTTCAAGGAGTTGACTAATAGATGATTGGTTTGAAAATGGTGGATCTATGGTCAAATCACATTATCCCCACTCAAAGTAATTTCAAGGCCACGCCCACTACCCTATCTAGATAATACTTTTTTGGATGAATATGAACAGGGCCGTATCCATACATTTTAGGGCATTAGTGAAGGCAAAAGGTTTTTGGATACCACATATCAAAACATTATTTATTTAGCATCATGTTTGTCTCAAATGCATATCGAAGGAATTTTTGACAGATCCGAGTGAGGTTGAGCCTTGTCTAGCCATGGTGAGGTTAACCTCGCCGGTCCTCATCTCTAGCTGGTCGCCGGTCATTGCTGAGGCGCAATGACCAACTAGAGGAGGAAGAAGAAGGGAGGAAAACAAGAAAAGAAGGAAAAAGAATTCAAAAAAAAAAATCAGAAAATTATTTTAAAAATTCCACGTCATAAAAAAAATTTGAGGGTTGTACTAAATGCATCCTTATCCTCAAAACTCATCAAGAAATAAAAATGAAAAAAAAAAGCTATTTCTAAATAGAAATTATTTATGGAAACAGAAATATTATCAAATGCGCTATTAATTAGCTTATGGTGGATCTCAAAGTTTTGAAGATATATCTTTAGGGAGTTGACTAAATGTTTAGATGATTAGTTTAAATACTGTGGATTTGTGCTCAAATCACATCATCCCTGCTCAAAGTAATCTCAGGGCCATGCCCACCATCCTGTCTAGATGATACTTTTTTGGATGAATATGGACGAGACCATATTCATACATTCTAGGGCATTAATAAGGACAAAAGATTTTTGGATACCACGTATTAAAACAACATTATTTATTGAGGTTTATGTTTGTCTCAAATACTGATTGAAGCAATTTTCGGAGGAATTTTCTCCAATTATGTCTTGTATCATGGTGACAAACATGCATGTCACCAACATTAGCCCCCGCCTCCCTCCCTCCCACCCTTCCTCCCTCATTCTGAACTAAAGTTACCCTCGCCCTTCATTGCCACAACCTGAAGTTCGCCCTGTCACGTCAGAGCTTGAGGAAGTTTGACGAAGGCATTGGAAGTTCGTTCGACGGCGGCTATGCTAGAATGACCATGTTTATAAGAAATATTCTCTAACCATTCTTTTGATTGGCGGGTTACAACAATAGATATCACTTGCATTTATATTTTGTGAATTTACATATAGATATCCATAACTTGTAATTCAACAATCTAAAAAGTGATTGAAATGAAATATAATATATATTTTTTCCTTAATGGGTTTTTTCTTTCTGTAAGACATTCTTATCTAGGTAGGACAGTTCTGAAAAAAATCAACAAATCAGAGCCCTAATTGGAGGAAAATATAGCACACGAGTAAATCAAATGCATATCATAGCGTACTGATTGTTCGGTTGTGACATTTTGTGCTGATAGTATTCAATATGTGAGGTCTTAATACGACGTCATATTTGACCATGATTGCATACATTCCTCTTTTCAGTGAATCGCTTTTTAAACCCACAAACCACAGTGCACTACTTTTCAGAGTGACCCTGGGATTTTGTCTTTCCTTAACCTCCTTCAAGCAACTTGGGGCATATTCCCCTATTTTAAGGGGACAGGGCTATTATTCTGCCGCATTATTGCGCTGTGTTGATGCTAGACAAATATACAGAAGAGGAAGGCTGTGGAAGTTCCGCTCTCTTTTTCCGACCTTTGTGATCTCATAAGCATCTATCTAATCGCCCATTAACTTGTGTTGGCTAAAATTACTCGGAAGAACTGTATTGGTACATTGATACAAAGTTTGAGACTATTTTAATAAATTGTCAAAAGATTTAGAACTAAATTGTATGGTTGAGTTAGATTAATAAGCAAGGGAAGTTCGTTCGACGGCAACTATGCTAGAATGACCATGTTTATAAGAAATATTCTCTAACCATTCTTTTGATTGGCGGGTTACAACAATAGATATCACTTGCATTTATATTTTGTGAATTTACATATAGATATCCATAACTTGTAATTCAACAATCTAAAAAGTGATTGAAATGAAATATAATATATTTTTTTTTTTTCTTTAATGGGTTTTTCTTTCTATAAGACATTCTTATCTAGGCAGGACAGTTCTTAAAAAAATCAACAAATCAGAGCCCTAATTGGAGGAAAATATAGCACACGAGTAAAGCAAATGCATATCATAGCGTACTGATTGTTCGGCTGTGACATTTTGTGTCGACAGTATTCAGTATGTGAGATCTTAGTACGACGTCATATTTGATCATGATTGCATACATTCCTCTTTTCAGTGCATCGCTTTTTAAACCCACGAACCACAGTACACTATCTTTCGGAGTGACCCTGAGATTTTGTCTTTCCTTAACCTTTTTCAAGCAACTTGGGGCATATTCCCCTATTTTAAGGAGACATGGCTATTATTCTGCCGCATTATTGCGCTGTGTTGATGCTGGACAAATATACGGAAGAGGAAGGCTGTGGAAGTTCCGCTCTCTTTTCCCGACCTTTGTGATCTCATAAGCATCTATCTAATCGCCCATTAAGTTGTGTTGGCTAAAATTACTCGAAAGAACTGTATTGGTACATTGATACAAGGTTTGAGACTATTTTAATAAATTGTCAAAAGATTTAGAACTAAATTGTGTGGTTGAGTTAGATTAATAAGCAAGGGAAGTTCGTTTGATGGCGGCTATGCTAGAATGACCATGTTTATAAGAAATATTCTCTAACCATTCTTTTGATTGGCGGGTTACAACAATAGATATCACTTGCATTTATATTTTGTGAATTTACATATAGATATCCATAACTTGTAATTCAACAATCTAAAAAGTGATTGAAATAAAATATAATATATTTTTTTTCCTTAATGGGTTTTTCTTTCTATAAGACATTCTTATCTAGGCGGGGACAGTTCTGAAAAAAAAAAAAATCAACAAATCGAGCCCTAATTGGAGGAAAATATAGCACACGAGTAAAGCAAACGCATATCATAGCGTGCATCGATTGTTCGGCTGTGACATTTTGTGCCGACAGTATTCAGTGCGTGAGGTCTTAGTACGACGTCATATTTGATCATGATTGCATACATTCCTCTTTTGAGTGCATCTCTTTTTAAACCCACGAACCACAGTACACTACCTTTCGGAGTGACCCTGAGATTTTGTCTTTCCTTAATCTCTTTCAAGCAACTTGGGGCATATTCCCCTATTTTAAGGGGACATGGCTATTATTCTGCCGCATTATTGCGCTGTGTTGATGCTGGACAAATATACGGAAGAGAAAGGCTGTGGAAGTTCCGCTCTCTTTTCCCGACCTTTGTGATCTCATAAGCATCTATCTAATTGCCCATTAACTTGTGTTAGTTAAAATTATTCGGAAGAACTGTATTGGTACATTGATACAAGGTTTGAGACTATTTTAATAAATTATCAAAAGATTTAGAACTAAATTGTGTGGTTGAGTTAGATTAATAAGCAAGGGAAGTTCGTTCGATGGCGGCTATGCTAGAATGACCATGTTTATAAGAAATATTCTCTAACCATTCTTTTGATTGGCGGGTTACAACAATAGATATCACTTGCATTTATATTTTGTGAATTTACATATAGATATCCATAACTTGTAATTCAACAATCTAAAAAGTGATTGAAATGAAATATAATATATTTTTTTCCTTAATGGGTTTTTTTTTTCGTAAGACATTCTTATCTAGGCGGGACAGTTCTGAAAAAAAATCAACAAATCAGAGCCCTAATTGGAGGAAAATATAGCACATGAGTAAAGCAAACGCATATCATAGCATACTGATTGTTCGGCTGTGACATTTTGTCCCGACAGTATTCAGTATGTGAGGTCTTAGTACGACGTCATATTTGATTATGATTGCATACATTCCTCTTTTCAGTGCATCGCTTTTTAAACCCACGAACCACAGTACACTACCTTTTGGAGTGACCTTGAGATTTTGTCTTTCCTTAAGCTCATTCAAGCAACTTGGGGCATATTCCCCTATTTTAAGGGGACAAGGCTATTATTCTGCCGCATTATTGCGCTGTGTTGATGCTGGACAAATATACGAAAGAGGAAGGCTGTGGACGTTCCGCTCTCTTTTCCTGACCTTTGTGATCTCATAAGCATTTATCTAATCGCCCATTAACTTAAAAATTTAGGAAGTTGACTTAATATAGATCTCTTTTAAGGAAAAAAATTAAAAAAAATCCTTAAAAAAATTACACAGATGTCACGAGCTTTATACCATCAAATTTAGGAAGTTGACTTAATATAGACCTCTTTTAAGGAAGAAAATTATGTGCGTGCTCTTAGTTGTATCCTTTCCTACCTACAATTGTTTGATTTCTTTCCTTAAATAAGCTATGTTTGGAGTGCAAGACAAAGTGAAAGCTCATCGGCTGCTTCATAGAAAGCAAGAGTGGGAGAGAGAGAGAGAGAGAGAGAGAGAATGCAGGAGCATCAGAAGGTAAGTGCAGGAGCCTCAACGACGATGGCCATTGAGGTGGAGGGCACGACCCCTGATCCCTGTAATTTCACACTTAGTGAATCTGATCAACCGAAATCACATGATTAGGTTCGTGGAATATAGCCTAAGTCCTTCAATCTCCAACCTTTAATGGGCCAATCCAATTCCAATCTTGCGGGACTAGCTTGTTTCGAAAAGAAGTTTGCTAACATTCTACATATCAAATTGCAATATAACTTCCGATCTGGGTGCATTTTGTGTTTTAATTATTTAGAAACCTGGATGGAGCGTTCTTATCATTTATTGGCCCTGGTTTCCTCGTCTCCCTTGCATATCTTGACCCAGGAAATTGTAAAATCTCTTTCTCTCTCTTTCGCATGTGTATTCACATGCGTTCGCATATCGGCGTTTGAATGAGTTCATGTTGATTTCATGGTTCTACAATCAATGTTGCAGTGGAAAGTGATCTGCAGGCGAGGGCGAATCATGAATATGAGGTAACACAAAAGAACAATGATATACAAACTACATGCCTTCATACTTATATACAAACTATATATCTTGGTCCTAAAATTTTATAATTTATGATCATATGGTCAGCTTTTGTGGGTTATACTCATTGGGTTGATCTTTGCTCTCATCATCCAATCGTTGGCTGCCAATCTCGGAGTGACCATCGGTAATTATTTTGTTCGAGAAATTAAGGAGGAATTATGTCTATTTTTCCTGGTCACAAACACTTTTGCCTTGTCTTGAATGTGATCATCAACTTGTCTTTTCTAAACATCTTGCAATTTCAGGGAAACACCTAGCTGAGCTATACAAGGATGAGTATCCACCACTGGTGAAGTATTGTTTATGGCTTTTGGCAGAACTGGTTGTCATAGCTACCAATATACCGGAAGGCATCTTTCTATCGTCTTGAAACACCTAATCAAATATCGCATCGCATTTACATAATTCTAAACGTATTCGGTTACTCATCAATGTGTCGTATGATAATCATATTCAGTTACATGCCATCACATTTGTCCGGTGAGTTTATATTAATTAAATTACCTAACCGACCAAATAAATGATTGCGGTGATTGGGACAGCCTTCGCACTTAACATATTGTTCCACATTCCAGTGTGGGCTGGAGTTTTGCTCACTGGTTGCAGCACGCTCGTGCTTCTTGGCCTGTAGAGATATGGGGTATTATCACTTAAAATTTCATTAATTAATTAAGTGCAAATTAATTTCCTTTAAATTACCTATGCCAATTACATTATGTATAGAGTAACTTGATGACGACCAAATTTGTTTTGCCATTGTTTAATTCAGCATTGTACACTTTGTTTTTGGAACCGTGATGGTTTTGATTTACCAGAACGTTGTTCTTGATTTTATTTTTTAGATTCGGAAGCTGGAAATGCTGATTGCTACGCTGGTATTCGTGTTGGAAATATGGTCGAAGATCTCGAGACTGATTCCGATTGTGATTGATTTAGTCAATCGCAAATTAGTACAGTAAATAGGAAAATAGCGATGCATATATTTTATTTTCCTTTTTTATTTTCCAATCTTACATTATAAATACATCACTGTACTTGTAAGCATATATACAAGAAAAACCATTTTCTCCCTTTCTTCCAATTGCTCTTGTGACATGGTATCAGAGCAACGTTCCTGAAATAGCTTCCGCAAATCCTCAGAATTGCCTTCGTTCTTTTTCTGATTTTTTTGCAAGTCTTCATCCTGCAAAACAAATCAACAAACCGTTTAGGAATTTTGAAATTCCATCATGGAAGTAAGTGGGAATAATCAAACTCCACCGCCAGCAACATTTTCACCCGAAGAGGAGCAGCTTTCTGTCCAGCCTCCTGCTTCGGGCCAGCCTTCTGCTTCGGCCCAGATTCCAGGCCCGACTATCTAGTGGGCTTTAACAATCCCACCGATCCAGTGGTATCCAATATAGGGCCAATGGATGGCTGGGCCGGGACAAGCATGGGCTCCGTATTCATCTTCAAATCGGCCCAATGATGGAGGGGCCGACCCGAATGATGATTCGGGTCGACGAATCCGGTTACGGGACCAGGATCCATACCGGGTCGAACGGATCCCTACCCGATCTTCCAACCCGGACCCCGCCGCAATTTTTCCGGTCGCCGGCGGCGCCGCCCGAGCTTGGAGATCCACTCTTCACTTCACCAGCGGACGGGCCGGAAATTCATCTAATCACCAGTAGCTTACCGGATCGGACAACTACGCCTCTTGGGCGCGGGATCTCCGGCGAGCCCTTGTCACGAAGGACAAAGAAGGCTTCATCGACGGCAGTGTCCCGATTCCGACGGATGAGCGACCGCAGAGGCATTGGCGATGGTGCAATCAACTGGTGCGCACCTAGATCGGGAACTGTTTGACGCCCGAAGTTGCAGCCGGCTTACCACTGACGAAAGATTCAAAAAAAATTTGGGATAATATACGGGAAATGTATGGAAAAACAGATCGAGCACGTTTATTTACACTAACCCAAGCTTTATTAGATCTAAAACAGGGCAATCTCTCGGTCACCGCATGCTACAATCGGCTCTCGGCCTTGTGGAACGAGATCGAAGCAGCCGAAGAAAAATTGGAAGGACCGGAGGCGACCCTTCAACAATATTGTGCTATAAAGGAGAGAGAAAAGGCTACCAGATTTTTGCTTACCCTAAATGAGACCTACTCGGCGTTCCGGTCTCAGATTTTGGCGATGGATCCCCAACCACCGCTTGGGAGAATTTTTCAACTCACTGTACAAGAAGAGAATCAGCGAGTTGCCGCGACGGAGCAAGCTCGAATAGGTGAAGGAACAAGCCTCGCGACGTTTTCCTCTGGTTTCGGCTCAACGGACGCGGTGGCCGGAGCTGGTGGAGGCGTCGAAGCTGCTGGAGCCGTGGGAGGAAAGAAGATCGTCGCTGCAGCAAGAAGAAGGAATGAAGATAGCCCTAGATTGGACGGCTGGGATCAAAGATCAAGATCAAACGGTTGGAATAAAAACCCTAGATCCGACGGTCGAGGAAAGAGCGGTGGATCGGACGGTCCAGATCAGATTGGAGAAATGGATGGCTGGGATCTATATCACAGATCCGACGGTCCATGGGCGTCCACTTTTTTAGCCGAATCGGATGGCCACCATCGCACCACGTCAGCGCCAACTTATAGGGCATCGTATGGCCCACGAAATGCCACGTCAGCAGGAAAGGTTAGTGGAGTTAGTGGACAAAATTTCAAAAATAAAAATAAATATTGCGAATATTGCAAACGTCCACATCATACGGTTGATACATGTTGGAAATTGCATGGGAGACCAAATGATAAAAAAGGAAAAGAATCCACGTTTATCGTGTCTCTACACGTAAAATGGATGGAGCACCAAATCAGATGATCACCAAAGAACAATATGAGAATATTGTTCAAGTGTTGAGCCGACTTAAGACCGGTGATGAAGGCGCAGCAGATTCTCGGTACTATTTTACATGAAAAGAATTCCTCTTCGTTGATGCATGGATTATCGATACAGTGCTAGTGACCACATAATATGTAATGATCATTTTTTCACTCATGTTCATAAAAATATACACTCCCCTGTTACGGTACGTCTTCCTAACGGAAACATTACTAATGTTACCAAAATTGGTACCGTACATCTTGGACAGAACCTTATCCTCAAAAATGTCTTGTATATTCCAGATTTTGAGTTTAATCTTCTTTCTGTCTCAAAAGTATGCATAGACAATTCCTGTCATGCCATATTCAATTCCAAAAGTTGTGTCTTTCAGGACCATTCGACTGGGAAAGTGATGGGCTTGGGTAATGTAGCACAAGGACTTTATTTCTGGATCAATTCTCCAGGAGATTTAGAGTTATTTAATAAAAGCATTTTATGTAATGCAATTAGTACAAATACAAATCTCCTGCTTCATCAACGACTTGGCCACAGTGCACGATTTCCATATTCAAAATGTCCAGTTTGTCCTTTAGCTAAACAATCTCGAGCATCATTTCCAATTAGCACATCTCGAGCAAAAACCCTTTCTCCTTACTTCACATAGACATCGGGGTCCATACCATACCACACATCGGGATGGATCTCGTTTCTTTCTTACTATCGTCGATGACTATACTCGTGCCACTTGGCTATATCTTATGCAGTCAAAAGGTCAAACATTCACTCATATATCAAATTTTCTTTCCTTAATTAGGAATCAATTTGGAAAATCTGTACAACGAATTCGTACAGATAATGATCGTGAATTCTTCACTTCTGAGTGCACAAAATTGTTATCTACTCTCGGAATACTCCATGAAAGTTCTTGCACTTACACTCCACAACAAAATGGAGTCATTGAGCGCAAACATAGACATCTTTTAGAGGTAGCTCGGGCACTAAAATACCAAGCTTTTGTTCCTGACAAATTTTGGGGAGATTGTGTGGTCATAGCAGCTTATTTGATTAATCGCATGCCAACTCGAATTCTTAATGGGAAATCTCCTTTTGAAATGCTCTACAATAAACAGCCAGATAATGATCATCTTAGAGTATTTGGTTGTTTGTGTTATGCAACAAATGTGGGCCCTCAGGATAAAATGAGTCCACGTGCAACCAAATGTGTTTTCATGGGATATCCTTCTCTTCAGAAGGGCTATCACGTTATGGAGATTTCAATAGGAAATTTTTTTACAAGCAGGGATGTCATATTCCATGAAGATATCTTTCCATTTGCAGAAACACTGTCTTCATCACAAGAGGGTTTATCAGAAAACAAACACACTTTTCTATCTGATGAGCATTTATCTATGGAACCAGGATTTCTTGTTGCACCAGGACCACGTTTGATATCAAATCCATTGATGTCGACACCAATTGAATCTGAGGTAGGATCACCTATTTCATCTGAAGATACTTCATCTTCCTCTTCAATGAGTACATCTGGGATTGATTCTGAACCATCAATAGTTCCCGATATAAATGAACAACCTCGACATTCTGGACGGCAGACTCGCCCACCTACGTGGACAAAGGATTATATATGTTCTGCTGCAAGTTCCTTAGGTACTTTGTATCCTGTTTCTTCATATGTTTCCTTTAGCAAATTATCGCCACAACATATGTGTTGTATCAGTCGCATATCAGACAAACATGAACCATCCTCCTTCGCTGAGGCAGTCAAAGATCCTAGGTGGAGACATGCAATGGAGGCAGAACTTACTGCACTTACGAAGAATCATACTTGGGACATTGTCTCATTACCTCCATATCGAAAACCGATCAGATGCAAATGGGTCTACAAGATCAAGTTTAAGGCAGATGGTTCCATTGAGCGATATAAGGCTCGGTTAGTAGCTAAAGGGTTTACCCAAAAGGAAGGTTTTGATTACCATGAGACGTTTTCTCCTGTGGCGAAGGAAATCACGGTATGTTCCTTCTTATCTATCGCTGCCATACAAAATTGGTCCTTGCATCAGATGGATGTGAACAATGCATTTCTCCATGGTGATCTGGATGAATAAATTTACATGGACTTACCTCAAGGACTTCGCAGACAGGGGGAGTATCGGGTATGTCATCTTCGTAAGTCATTGTATGGATTAAAACATGCATCAAGACAATGGTATGCCAAATTTACCACTGCATTAACTAATGCAGGTTTTCAGCATTCAAAGCATGATTATGCCTTGTTCATGTGAACCACAGGGAGTTCGTCGATTTATTTGTTGATATATGTCGATGACATACTGATTATGGGAAGTAATGACTCTGACATTGCAAGATTCAAAGAATATCTGCATTTCAATTTTCACATCAAGGATTTGGGACCTCCAAAATATTTTCTTGGCATTGAGATTGCTCGATCTGATAAAGGAATTTCTCTTAGTCAAAGGAAGTTTATCTTGGAAATCATTTCCGAAGCAGGTTTATCAGGTTGCAAACCGTCAGTAATTCCGATTGAACAGAATGTCAAATTAACGACATATGAGTATGATGTAAATTCCTCTTCACCTAGCAAGGATGTATTGCTCAGAGATCTATCAGGGTATCAACGACTTGTTGGAAAGTTGATATATCTTACCATGACAAGACCTGACATAAGTTATGCAGTACAAATACTCAGTCAGTTCATGCACATGCCAAAACAGTCGCATATGGATGCAGCCTTGAAAGTTGTAAAATATTTGAAAGGATGTCCAGGACTCGGTATTTTTCTGTCTCGTGACTGCAATATGAAGATGACAGCGTTTTGTGATATAGATTATGCCACTTGCCTAATGACTAGAAGATCTATTACTGGGTTTTGTATAAAATTGGGTAAGTCATTGATTTCTTGGAAGACAAAGAAGCAGTCCACTGTGTCATTATCATCAGCTGAATCAGAATATCGAGCCATGGCGAAAACTACTTGCGAAATTGTCTGGATACGAGGATTACTCTCGAGATCTCATAATACGGGTCAATGGACCAAGTGAATTGTTTTGTGACAATGACGCTGCACTAAAATTGGCAGCAAATCCAGTTTTTTCATGAGAGAACAAAACACATAGAAGTTGATTGTCATTTCACTCGGGACAAAATCAAAGAAGGAGTCTTAGTGACAAAGGGAATCGGAACAGTGGAACAACCTGCAGACATTTTTACTAAGCCATTATGCTAGAGACAGCACAAGTATTTACTAAGCAAGCTAGGTGTCCTTGA
Source organism: Corymbia maculata (assembly GCA_014182735.1). Taxonomy (NCBI): domain Eukaryota; kingdom Viridiplantae; phylum Streptophyta; class Magnoliopsida; order Myrtales; family Myrtaceae; genus Corymbia; species Corymbia maculata. Next base: position 14,479,629 of record CM024687.1, read on the forward strand.
CATATATAGGCCACCAGCTTGAGGGGGAGTGTTGGAAATATGGTCGAAGATCTCGAGATCGATTCCGATTGTGATTGATTTAGTCAATCGCAAATTAGTACAAGTAAATAGGAAAATAGCGATGCATATATTTTATTTTCCTTTTTATTTTCCAATCTTACATTATAAATACATCGATGTACTTGTAAGCATATATACAAGAAAAACCATTTTCTCCCTTTCTTCCAATTGCTCTTGTGACAATTCGTAATGGCGGGGTGTTTCTTTGCTGAACTGAGCTATGTGAAGCCTCTTGCTTTGAAGGTCCTGAAGGGGATGTTCATCCCCAAGCTTTCTGGGCAGAGCACCACCGGCGACGCCATTGCCTTGTTCGGCGCACTCATGATGCCGTATGATATCACTTTACACTCAATCTCTCACCCTATTCCATTCGATATACATGTGCCATTTTTAGATTTGAGAGTTTTATTGCTTGTCAACAGGCACAACCTATTCCTCCATTCTACTCTGGTCTTGTCTAGGAAAGTCCAGAGATCAGTCCAAGGCATCAATGTACGAAAATCCTAACTTGGAATTCGGTTTTTCTTTTTTTGTCTGAACTTTTCTTTGGTGAATATCTTATTCCTTTTTAAAAAAGCAAGGCCATTTTTTAGAAGGCATAATGTGCATTCGATTGTCATCACTTGCGTTTTCACTAATTATGTTTGTTAAAAATGACAATTTAGCAATTTCATGTGTTCAATTTCTCTATACATGCTTTTTGTAAATAAAGTAACATGAAAATTCCCTCTCTTACGTTATACATTCATGTTTTAAGGAAAATTTTCTAGTCTTTAAAATGTGCACTTTTGATTTTATCTTATTGATCTTTGCAGGATGGCTGCTGATTTTTCCTCATAGAAAGTGCGCTTGCATTATTCATGGCATTCTTGATCAATGTCGCTGTTGTGTCAGTGTCTGGCACCATTTGCTCGAGCCACAATCTTTTGAGCGAGAATGCAAGTCGATGCAGCGATATAACTCTCAATTCTGCTTCCTTCCTCCTTAAGGTTCCAATTCCTAATATAGACTATAAACCATTTGGAACACAGCATTGCATTATTACTAATAAGACTATTATTTTGTCTAAAATACATTCCAGAATGTCTTGGGTAGATCAAGCTCGACGGTTTTTGCCATTGCATTGCTAGCCTCAGGACAAAGCTCCTCAATCACAGGAACCTATGCAGGGCAGTACATCATGCAGGTTGGTAATTAAGAAATTTCATGAAATTGGTTGTTTACAGTAAACACTTGAACAACTCTGATTTTTTATTTGTTATTTTTGCTGTGTGTTGATTAATTGCCCAGGGATTCTTGGAACTCAAAATGAAGCAATGGAAGAGGAACCTAGTGACTCGATGCATTGCCATTATACCAAGTCGCATTGTCTCTATCATCGGAGGATCTCAAGGGGCGGGTAGTCTCATCATCATCGCGTCGGTATGCAACTTCCTCCAACATCTCCTGCCACTTCTACATTTGAATTCTTTCTGTCATCTGGTGACCATATGCGTGTATTTTTTCTGATTCCATTTGTTATAAGATGTAATTGATGCTGTTTCAAGATGATTCTATCATTTGAGCTTCCATTTGCTCTTATCCCACTCCTTAAGTTCAGTAGCAGCGCAACAAAGATGGGACCTCACAAAAACTCAATCTACGTAAGTTTCTTTTGATCTTTATACAGTGGAAATTTAAACTTGGTTCTTCATTTCAGAAGTCCTAAAGAGATATTAATGAGAAAAAATGCAAGAACTGGAAGGAATGCGGAAGTACATGTGAATTATGAGCTAAATTACAATCCTGCCATTTTGCATCTGTTGATGCAGATTATTGTGACCTCGTGGATGCTAGGAGTGGGACTTACCGGTATCAACATCTATTACCTCAGCACGGCCTTTGTCAAATGGCTAATTCATAACAATCTTCCGAAAGTCGCCAATGTTTTCATTGGAATTGCAGTGTTCCCGCTCATGGCCGTCTACATGATTGCAGTGATCTACTTAACTTTCCGAAAAGATACCGTCGAGACATTTACTTGTGACCACCCTGTTGAGAGTGCAACGTCAACGGCCATCGAACAGATTCCGGCAACTAGGGGGACCTAGCAGACATTCCTTTTCCGGAATAGTTTGCATCACATCGCTTTAACACTCAAGAAACTATCCCCCAATGCATGCAGAGAGAGATGCTAGAATTGACCTATTCAGTAGAACTGTGGTCGAAAATCTAGTCATTCATTTCTTTTGCTGGAAAGTTCATCTGTGTAGAGTAGAATACGTGTTTTTCTCATTATTCATTGAGTAATTACAAGCTGTATATATACAGGAATGGAGGACCCAAATTAGGTAAGAATAAATCCTAATCTCTATTGGTAGCTAATTTACAGCTAACAAAAACAAATCACATAAAATCATATAATATCCCAAATAATTAGGGAGAGATTATAGGGAGAGATTATAGGAGATTTTCCAACACTCCCCCTCAAGTTGGTGAGTGAATATTTTCCATGCCCAACTTGCTGATAATCTCCTGAAATCTCGACATTGGTAGGCCTTTGGTCAATACATCTGCTAGTTGATCTTTGCTAGGAGTGTAGGGAATACTGATCAAACCAGATTCAAGCTTCTCCTTTATAAAATGCCTGTCTACCTCAATATGCTTGGTTCTATCATGCTGAACTGGATTATGAGCAATGTTGATTGCTGATTTATTATCACAATAGAGTCTCATAGTTTCTTCGTGTTCCACTTTGAGGTCTTCAATGACAATCCTGAGCCACAAAAGTTCACATATCCCATTTGCCATTGCCTTGAATTCAGCTTTAGCATTAGATTTAGCAACCACATTTTGTTTTTTACTCCTCCAAGTGACAAGATTTCCCCCTAGAAAAGTGCAATAGCCAGATGTAGACCTTCTATCTATTGGTGACCCAGCATAATCTGCATCAGTATAGGCTTCAAGTTTCAACTTGTCACCCTTTTTAAACAAAATACCTTTTCCAGGAGTAGCTTTGAGGTAGTGAAGAATCCGGTAGACAGCTTGCATGTGTTCTTCTTTAGGATCATGCATAAACTGACTCACAACTCCCACAACATAGGCTATGTCTGGCCTAGTATGAGACAGATAAATGAGCCTTCCTACTAACCTTTGATATCTCCCTTTATCAACTATGCCACTCTCTCTTTGTCCATCCATTTTATGATTTGCATCAATAGGAGTGTTCACCGCCTTGCTATTGAGACATCCTGTTTCCTTAAGAAGATCAAGTACATACTTCCTTTGGGATATAACGATACCTTTCTTAGAGTAGGCCACCTCGATTCCAAGGAAGTATCTCAACTTTCCAAGGTCTTTGATCTCGAATTGTTGAGCAAGACTGCTCTTAAGAGACCTTTGTTCAGCTTCATCATTACCGGTCACAATTATATCATCTACATATACAAGTAGAGCTGTGACCATACCTTCATTTGAATGTTTGATGAATAGGGTGTGATCCCCTCTACTTTGCTTGTAACCCATGTCGAGCATCGCCTTTGTGAACCTTCCAAACCAAGCTCTTGGGAACTGTTTGAGACCATATAGAGCCTTTTTAAGCTGACACACCTGATTGTTTCTAAAGTCCTTGTCAAAACCTGGTGGAGGCTCCATAAAGACTTCCTCCTCCAAATCTCCATGTAAAAACGCATTCTTCACATCAAATTGCTGCAAAGACCAATCAAAATTAGCTGCAAGAGAAAGTAGCACCCGTACTGTGTTCATCTTTGCTATTGGTGCGAAGGTCTCTTGATAATCCACCCCATAGGTTTGGGTGTACCCCTTTGCGACCAACCTTGCTTTATACCTCTCCAAGGTCCCATCAGCTTTGTACTTAAGGGTATAAACCCATTTACATCCGACCGGTTGCTTGCCTTTGGGTAAAGTCACAACTTCCCATGTATCATTCTTCTTCAATGCATTCATTTCCTCCGTCATAGCTTGTATCCAATTCCTATCCTCCAAAGCTTCATGTACCGAGTTAGGAATAGTAATTGAATCAAGAGCAGTAATAAAGGCTATGTGTTGAGTAGATAATCTATGGTATGACACAAATTGGGAGATAGGGTGTTGGGTACACTTCTTGGTAGCTTTTCTCAAGGCAATAGGTAAATCCAAATCACTTAACTCAGATTCATTGGAAGAAGGGTGAGTGATTTCATTACCTATCAACGGTTCGGATGATGGGACTTGATCAAGTTTCGGATTGAGCTTCGTCCTTCTTGAGTAAACTTGCAGTTTAGTTGGTTTACTCTTAGGAGGACTAGATGAAGATGATGATGAATTAGGCAAAGGACTTGACGGGGGACTTAATGGACTCGATGAAGGACCAGGTGAATTAAGAGGGCTAGGACTAGACAGAGATGAGGAAGGAGACAAAGTTGAATTAGATGAAGCAGAATTGGGTGACGCACTAGGCAATAGAGGCAGTGGTTCAAACCCACTATCGTCATGAGACCCATTATCTTCATTTGGAAGATAGTGATGGGAAGGGAAAATCGACTGGTTTTCATTAAAAGTGACATCCATAGAGATAAAAACTCGACGTGTCAAAGGGTCATAGCATTTATAACCTTTTTGAGTATTAGAGTACCCAATAAAAACACACTTTAGAGCACGAGGGTCGAGTTTATTTCGGTTGTGATTATGAATATGCACAAATGCAACACAACCAAAGACCTGAGGGGAAATGTGATATTTATGGGAAACATCAGGATAAAAAACAGACAGAAGCTGTAAGGGACTTTTATTTCCTAAGGTTTTGGAAGGAACCCGATTAATAAGATAGGCTGAAGTCAAAACAGCTTCGCCCCAAAAATGCTTTAGGACAGACATTTGAAAGAGGAGAGCCCGAGTAACATTTAGGAGATGCCTATTTTTTCTTTCGGCTACTCCATTTTGTTGTGGCGTGTCAACACAGGAAGACTCATGAATAATACCTTGAGTTTGGAAAAAAAATGATCAAGATAACGATTGAAATATTCTTTCCCATTATCTGACCTACGTCTCTTGATTGACACTCCAAATTGGTTGACTATCATTTTATGAAAGTTTTGAAAGATAGATTGAATATTAGATTTGTCTTTCATAAGATATAGCCATGTAGTGCGAGTACAATCATCGATAAAAGAGACAAACCATCTAGCTCCTATAAAATTAGCAGTTCTAGATGGGCCCCACACATCAGTATGGATAAGAGAGAATGGTGTTGAAGTTCTAGCATTATTATTCAAAGGAAATGAAACACGATGATGTTTTGCAATTTCACAAACTTCGCAATGAAGATTTTCAATAGCAACATCTTTAAAAATAGAAGGAAACATAGTCCTAAGAAGACTAAATGGTGGATGTCCTAACCTAAAATGGTGAAGCCAAATTTGAGATGAGTGGATGGGATTACAAGAGTTGTAAGAGGTGTTGTAACCCACAAGAGACCAACTAGTTTTGCCCGAATCCTCAAGGTAGTAGAGCCCATTCCGTTCCTTAGCAAATCCAATCGTCCTCCCCGTTTTCAGGTCCTGCAAAATACAATGGTCAATAGAGAAAAGTACCTTACAATTCAGATTTTTGGTAAGTTGATGAATGGAAAGGAGATTGGTGGATAGCTTAGGAACATGAGGGACATTATCAAGTTTAAGTGAGGAATTTAGAGCTATGGTTCCTTGGCCAGCTACAATAACAGGAGATCCATCTGCTATGGTAATACTCCTATTTCCCGGTGATGGTTTATAAGTTTCGAATTTAGTGGGATCATGTGTCATATGGTTGGTTGCTCCTGAATCAAGAATCCACTCGTGGTACCGAGAAGCTGTTGAGTTTTCGGAAAATTAGACACGCACCCGATTGGACTAATGAACACTTATCGAAGACTTAGATAGGGAGTCGAGAAGAGCCTTAATTTTACCAACTTCTTCTTTGTTAAATATCTCCTCACCGACACGTTTGTATTGGTCCATAGGGGCAGCTTCACCGGTCATGTGTGCTTGTGGCTGTCTTTTAACCCCGTTGAGCACTTGCGTTCTTCCATGGAGCTTGAAGCAATTTTCTCTTGTATGGCGTGATTTCTTGCAGAAACCGCACCATAAACCATCATTGTCTGTTGTCTTAATCAGATCCGGTCTTTTGTTTTTATTGGAATTTGTTTCTTCCTGAATTGCTTTCATGGCGGATCCTTCGGTAAGTTGGTCTTCAAGCATTACAGTCCGTCGGCTTTCTTCTCCTCTTACAGTAGCAAAAACTTCATTCAAGGATGGCAGCCGCTTCTTTCCGAGAATCTGAACTCTAATCTGATCAAAGTTTGCATTCAGACTTGCCAAAAACTCAAAAATCCTATCTCTCTCCATATGGTTTCGGAGAGTAATAGTGTCTTTAGCACACTTCATCTGTATATTCAGATTGTGATCTATTTCAAGCTAGAGACCCCTCATGAGATTGTAGTATTCTGTAACAGAACGATTACCTTGTTTTGTGGTTGAAGCCTTTGTCTTGAGTTCATATATCACTGCAGCATCTTGCACTTTTGAATAAGACTGACGAACAACCTCCCATATGTCCTTGGCAGTAGGGAGAAACATGTAGTTTTTGCTGATTTTAGGTTGCATTGAACTCCACAACCATGACATAATTGAGGAATCTTCTTCGTCCCATGCCTGAAACTTGGGATCACCTTGTGCTGGACCGGTGCCTTCTAGATGATTGATCTTCCCTTTACCTTTAAGAAACGTCCTCACAATCTGTGCCCACTGGAGATAATTTTTTCCATTCAGTCGGTACTCCTTCATGTTGGGAAAGTCTCCAATCAATGAGTTGGATTGATCTTGAAGAGAGGACCTGGTTTGGTTGGAGATAGCCTTCCCTAAATCTTCCATTCCAGCAACTTGAAAGGATAGATTATAGTAGAAGACAAAGAAGGGATCGACTAACAAGGGTGGTTATCACACAATTGAAACCAGCAATAAGGCTGAAACAGAATAGCAGCGATAAGGCTTCAAAAAAGGCTGCAATGAGGCAGCAATAGTGGAAAAGAAACAGGGGCAGGAATTTCAGAAAACTAGGCTCTGATACCATGTAGAGTAGAATACGTGTTTTTCTCATTATTCATTGAGTAATTACAAGCTGTATATATACATGAATGGAGGACCCAAATTAGGTGAGAATAAATCCTAATCTCTATCGGTAGCTAATTTACAGCTAACAAAAACAAATCACATAATATCACATAATATCCCAAATAATTAGGGAGAGATTATAGGGAGAGATTATAGGAGATTTTCCAACAATCTGTATGATTGAAGATGTAGCTAGGGACATGACATTACCAGCTTACTCCATTCTACTATTGCTCGCTTGTGGTGACTTTTATATTATCTTATTAACAAGCGGTTGTCTTTTTGGTAGTACCACTACCAACTAAAAGTATTTACTTATGAGTGTTCTTGAAATAGTACTTGAGATGGTTTTGTTATCACCTGCTTCTAGATTAGGCCTTCAGCTTTCAGATTTATAATCGCTCTTGTTTCATAATTTGAGCTGCCGATAATCTGAATACTGAATTGTAGTTCGATATATGATTCAAATAGCTTTTAATCTGGTCTAGTGCTTGATTCAGCCTTTGTGGTCAGGAGTCTTAGAAATTCTGGACTTGCATTTGTTTTGAATGATGGTCCTTCTTGATTTTCCCATAACATTAAAGCATCAAATTTCTTCATCTTTGGTTGCCAGCAATTATCCCTGGATTATCAAAGGCTAAAATGTTCTGTCGTCTGCATTCCTGAAGAATTCAATGAAACAATTATCCTGGATAATCAATTGGTCCTAGTTTGATTCCCGAGTTTGATTCCCCTGGGTTGTCTCGGGAACTAGATATTGCTAAATATATTATTTTCCTTTTCAAAAGTTCCTAAATATATCAAAAGTTACTTTGTTATAGGATGAAATTACTAATTACATGGAAGTTACTAGTAAAAGAAGAGATTACTCCCACCAATAATTTGTACTTTTGGCTCCTACTGAATAATAATAATTATACTCTAGGTTGGTTCTGCCAATTTGATCCAGTCGATTCGATTCCTCAAATTGGATTAGTTATTTCCAGTTCTAAAAATTTTGGAATCGAAAAACAGACCAATTCCTCAAGAATAACCCATATCAGGTCTGGTTTTTAGGTTGGACTAAAACAGGATTGGCTCTGGTCCCTATGATGCACTTCCCTACGTTGGGATTTGGTCAAGATTCCTTGTGAAAGACCTCTAATTTGGCATTAAACCAAACAACTACTTCTAATACATTTTGCAAATATAATTTGCATGATTATGTTGGTTCTTACTTTTATTGGCGTGAACTAATAATTAACTAACTAAAATTCGAATAATAGATTGATTTTTTCTATATGACAGGGTGATTCTTAAATAAGTCCCTTAATTAATTTTAATACCTAAGATTAATACTAATACAAAAAATTATTTGGCAATAAACTGAGCAATTAGTTTATTTAGCTTTGACCATAAGAAAAACTAAGCAATTATTTCCATTTTCGTTTAGATTTAATTTGCAATGTCCAACTTCTATAAATATATGTCGAGGGTTAAAAAAATTTCTTATGTTTATTGGTTCAGGTTAAAGTACGCATTTTGTCTTCATTTTATCATCTTGGAGATAACTAAATTAAGATTTTCTCTGTAATTTTTTTTATAGGAAAGGTGCCGCAATTGGTAATTAAGATTATTAATTAAATAACTTAAGATCATGAACTATAAAGAAGTTTTGGTTAACTCCGCGGAATAATTTCTTAATATATAAAGAAATATCTTAACCTCATATGCAGATTAAAATATCTTTAATTACTCTTTACGAATTCTCATAATTTTTTTTTTTTTGGTCAGAAAATTCTCATAATTGATTTGCCAGTGCTTGCTTTGTTCTTTTCTCCTTTATTTAAATTTATTTTGTGCGGTGCGTGAAAGTGAGCCTTTTGTTTTCCTCGAGGACCCTCCATGTTGAATGGGATTGACATGTGTCCTTTAGAACATTAAGAATGGTAATGTAACAGCTACTTTGCCATTTCAGAGACTATTCGATATATTTTACATCTAATTAATGCTCTTACCATTCAAATTGTACGGAGCAGCTGATTCTATGAATAATCGGCACTTCTTCAGGTGTATTGTTAATAACAAACTATAAATTATCGCATGATCCCTTTTATAAGCTAAATATAGTTAAGTACGAAAGAAAAGGATCAATCTCTTTACTACATATAAGTTCATATGCACAAACCTGTTCAACACACGGGAATGTTACTATTATTTTGAGAAATTACTCCAAACTCATCTTTTCGCATCCCTTTTATTTAATTCCAGTGACGTACAAACATTACGAGGCAAAATAAAAATGAAAATGTCCTTTTAGTTTGGTAGCAGCAAGCACACTTCCTCAACGTTTCAAATCGAATAGGGTATTATAGATACATGCCTGATCCAAACTACGGACATCCTTATAATCTATAATCCTATAGTGAGTAGTGATATATGTAGTTGCCTTTTAGCATAGTACTTCCTATTTCATTGTTTGAGTAACTTTGAAATGATAGCTTTGAATTGAAAATGTTACTTTTTGAAAAGGTTTTTTTTTTTTTTTCAAAAAAGAAAGTCCCTTTCACAAGATTGGAGATATGACAACATGGATTTAATTGGACAAACACATGGTGTGGGTTAGAGCATGCGATGTGGTTTTAAAACGGAATGCCAGCCACTATTTGTCATGATAGATAAGTCCTTTTTTGTTACATGAGTTATATTGAAAAAATCATATATTGAAGAACTGGTGTAGTATAGAGCAGTTAATATATATAATTGATTTATAATGGATTGATTTCAATTTTTGAGTCAAAATAAGTTCAATTAGATATATTAATGGTTTGGAATTGCCGGCTTGCTTGCTCCCAACATTTTTCTTTTGGAATTTTTATGTTAAACCCTTTATTACACTTTTGTGGACTCCTGCGGATTCTCATTTTAAAATTTTGAATGCCCTCCGGGCCAAGTCTCATCTTGGGGATGTAGCTCAGATGGTAGAGCGCTCGCTTAGCATGCGAGAGGTACGGGGATCGATACCCCGCATCTCCATTCAAGAAATCCAGTTGAAATTTTTAGGTTTTCTTTCCTTTTTTTTTGGGTGTATGAACTATTATGGATTTAATTATATTCATGTGATAGGCCTCCTACTTCCCTCTACTAGTGGCTCGATTTTCTGTCTATTTTCTTTATGCAAACTCATCGAAAGCAATTACCCATTTTGAATTTTTTTTTACTAGTATTAAGAATAATTTTGAATTCGAATATCTATTATACTCACCACCCACATAAAGAGAGAATAATAGAAAGCTACTCACAGAAATGATATGAAGAGATTCGATGTGTCCGCATTAAACTTTTACTAATGAAATGATAAATAATTTTACTACATTCTAGTGCTCGGAGTCATAATATTAACCATCCAAAGTTCCATGCGAAAGAAAAAAGTCGCAGAGGATAAAATTTGCATAGAGAGGTGGCCCCTTTAACAATAATAAGTCTTGAATTTGTTAGCACGGGGGGATTAGTTTGTGAGTGTGGTGCAAATATATCTACACACTATAATGCATCTAGAACACTGAACATAGCGAGTGTCACCTATAAATGTAGCGTGCTAAAGGGATTCGACGTTGCAAATATGTTTTAGTGGATGTACCGCGCTCACCACTTTCTCTATTGGCCCGCAAAAGATGTAAGTATATAAGCATGTTTGTGAAGTTGTAAGTAAGTTAGTTATTGCAATTAAGGATCTTGCGAGAACAAGTACACACAGCGGTCTTTAAGCAAGCCATATCAGCTCGCATACAACTTGAAAAGGGAACAGATAAAAGTCGATTTTTACACGTTCAAAACCCACAAGTCTTAATATCTATAGCGCATAATATCATCACTTTTTCTCTTCTTCAATTTATTTTCCCTTTCTTAGGCTTCTTTATTAACAGTTATTGTTATAGATATTTGGCACATACTAAGCATCATTATAGCTAATAATGGGCTTCCTGAGCTGAAAAGAGTGACCCTTTGCTCCAGTGGAGCCTCGTATTCCCCATGAGCCTGTTAGGAGAGGTAAAACCATTAGGAGGAAAATCAAATCATGCCTTTTCATAAGAATTTGCGGATTGTCATGCTATGATTTATTAATCATTCAAGGGTAGCAACTAGTCACGTATGATCTGGTTATTGAATACTAATAAGTTGCATCTTTGTAAATTGGTGATGTCACACGTTATGTTGATGACATGATAAAATCATCGAATTGATTATTGCCTCCAAAAATTTAATCATTAAAAAAAAAAAAAAACAGATGGGTTTACCATGTCAATAAGCTAAAGAATTGTGATTTCTCATTATTTTGACACACAATATCACCGATACATAAAATGCTGTCTCAGTTATTGCATTCTTAGTTGAGCCCCATTTCTTATGATCCAAATCAATTCATGAACTTTCACATGGACGAATTTAGAGGCCCCCAAACCTTCCAAAGTCGCTTATAGCCCAATTCAACAAGAAAACTTTACAAAAAATATTGGCCCCCTTAAATCTCAAGATTTTGGCAATCTCTAATTAAGATTCTTCACATAAAAAAATCGGAAAACAAGAAATATATTATTAGATAACGATCTTGGTCCACCTCTCTCTTTCATATGGAAAGGGGGAGGTGAGGGATTCAAATCCCCACATTTCCAGGGAAGGTTGAGGTGGGAATAATTTAATTTCAAATGTGGGTTTCGATTTTCACACCTTATAAGGAGGTAGGGTAAACGTTTGAATATGAGTAGATTAGAATTGACCAAAAAAAATTATGAAATTTGAAGTAAAGTTGAGAACTTATTTCCAATTTGAGAAATATCATACTTCATACATGCAAAGACGTACAGGTTCCTTACTACTTTGCCAATATTCTTTCAGCCGCCAATGTATTTTGTTAATTTTAATATTCTCATAAATTTGCACTCTATTGGCCCTGAGGAGACACTAAAGAAAGGTAATCTAGTGTGTTCATAGTCTTAACACAATTAAACATCCTTAAAAAAATTATTATGTTGCTTACACATACCATTGAGCCAAAAAAAAACTCATGGTTTTCGTACTTGTGTTAACAAAGCATTTTTCCAACATGTTTTGACAAACTTTTTCAGCAAATACATGATAAATAGTTGCAATTAAGAAAAATTATTTTCATTGCAAAACAATCATGATGCATTTATACTTTTAAAAAAGGAATTTTTAGACCCATGAATTGCTGATCATTATAAAGTAAGGTGTAATTTATGCTCGACCTTTTAATTTATGACATATTAGGTTGTATTATGCTTCCACATGAAATTTTAACTAAATCTTTTGTTTTAGATCGCTAGCACATCTCCTTAACACATTTATTCCCTTGCAACACGCTTTAAACTACACAAAATGCATGGCCATGCACTTGAGAGAACTATATTAAATGATCACTTTGCCTCTTCGGGAGATGGTCGGTTGAACTAAATCAGCTTGCGATGGAAAGCTAGGGTTAGTGGAACTTTCGCTTTACGAAGGAAAGGACTTGGTTCGAGTCTTGTACCTTGAGGTACATGGAAAGGAGAATATCGATCATCCAATCAAAGTCGTATAAATGTAGACACAGAAATTTCCAGAATAAAAAAATAATTGAAGTCTCTCATTGTCGTTTGACTTAATCAAGTAACTTTTAATTGTTGATTATATTAATATGATGATATTCGTTGGATATATATGTGCAATCCTGAGAATATCTTGACATATTTCAAGATACGCTTTTAGGAATATATTTGGAAGATGACTTCTTTCAAAAATATTACATGGATTCGATTCAACGTTTCGATGTTCCTTCTTCAATAAAATTTGTAATCACAATGAATGGTATTCCAATAAAAAAGAAAAAGAAACATGGGTTTTTTCAGACGAGTTGATACATGACGCTAGAGACAAAATTATGCTTTTATATATAAGGAACGAATTACACTATCAAGGCCTCCTTTTTCAAGGGACTGGTTTCAACTTCATTATCTCTATGAAAGCTCTTTAGGCCAGCTCTATTATAGCAGCGCAGTCGCTCATGCAGATCGGTTTTCTAATGAAATAGAGTGTTAAAGCCGAAGAGATAAAGGACAAAAACAAGAATAATACTGGGTTTATCAGGAGTTGTTTATGAAGAGATAAGGTCGATTATGATTGAGTCATATCTCATCTAATAGAATACCTCTACTACATTTTGTCACATAATTTCGTAAACAAACTTTGTAGACAAGTCACTGCATATGTAGCATTACTTAAAAAAAAAAAGGAAAAGAAAATACTCGCCATGCCTAAATAGAGAATAATCATTACATGAGTGACTTTTGTAAGAAAGTGTTTAGATACTACCTACTAGTATCATCACTTCGGTTGGATCCTCTATATTTGGGTAGAGGGATTTGGCCAGATTCAATCCTGATGAGATCCCTCTCAAGGGCCTCATATTGCCTCTTCACTTCCTCCACACTCTTCCCATCACCAACCGCTCTCGCCACCTTTTGCCAACGATCAGGAGTGTTCTGGTCGTACAAAGCCAGTGCCTCCTCAAACTTCTTGTTTTGCTCTTTTGTCCATGATGATGCCATGTCAACTGCTTCCTTAATAACCAAAAGAGAAGAGAAAGATGCAAGAAGGGAAAAGTCCCAGAAGAGAAAAGAACGATTTTGTGTGATTTGTTGAAGACTCAAGGTCAAGTGTTGGTAGTATGTATTGAGATATTGCAACGATGGGGCTACTTATAAGCAAGGGAAGATGAAGGATTCTCTCCAAATTGGCTTTTTTTTTTGGAAATAAAATCGAAATCGAAGGATACTAACAAGATGTGATTCCCCCTGATCTAGGACAAGACGGGTAAAAAAGAATCATCATTGCTAAAGGTTGACTTTTTGAAGATAATTCAATCTATGAAGGCCGACATTGGCATGATATTTGTATTAGCAAGTGGGTTTGCTTGAGCATTTTATCAGCTTGGGTGGGGGTATTAGATCCCAATTCAAAGATCATAGATACATTATTAACAAATATATATATGCTGAGGAAACCTATGCTTTCCTATCCTAGTAAATAATTTCGGGTTTTTATTAAGTCAATAGCTTGGTGAGTAGAGAAAACATTTCAATGAGAGTCTCCATCTGTTTAGTATGCATACATTCAAAAGGTGCTGCTAAAGTTGTACCCTCCATTGTCAATGAATGTATCCTAGCCATATCCGAATTTTCCCTTTCATCCTGGTCGTATTTATGAAGGACAAAATCAAGTGCCTTATTCTATAATCTCTCTAGGTAGTAAAGCAAACAAAAAGGAAACTGTAATCTCAAACTTTCGAGTAAATTCTGCAAATCTCCATTTATAATAAAGCAATCACAAAAGGAATTTTCAAGGCATGCTAGCTAAAAATATAACGATTATGTACTACTATGCAATGGACAAAATATAAATTAAATGTGAAGATATTAAGGAACATAAATATCTCCTATCTAATAAGCTTTTTCTATGTCCAATTTGACTTGAAGCAATCTTCTTTGACCTGACATAATCCAAATCTATTTCTTAAAATAACTCAGACATCATATCGTGCTCACTCTCTCCTTTATTACAAATTTCCACATTTTCAACACATTTAAGTGTGTGCCATTCTTGCTAGTTACTATAAGGAGAAGACGATTCCTATTTTTAACGAGAGGAGCCTTTCATATTCCACTATTCACGTTAGAAAATTAATGTCGTATTAAATTTCCAAGAGTAATATATCAGTCTATAACTTTTTCAAACATTATTTTTTGATTGGACTAATGTACTCTTAGAAGTCATCCAAAGTCTCCACGCAGATTCTTCAGATGTATGACAAAAATAAGATCTACCAAATTAGACAATAATCAAAGAGGTTCAATATGTATACATGTATGGCAGAATCTATTTCGATTCTTTAGTTTTCGTTTGAAATTATTTAAGGGCTTGGCTAGCTTAATGGTATCATGATTTTAATTTTCTTACCATCTAATACCAACCACAACTTTTAATGGAGGAAACCGGGACAATCCTTCGACCGGTTTCGTTGACTTTCCATCATCTCCTTTTTCTATTGGCTTAATTTATGATTAGAGGATTTTTTAAATAATATTTTGATAATATTTTGAATTTTTTATACTTTCTTTCTTTTTTTCCTTTTACTTTTCTTTCCTTTTTTTTTTTTTTTGGAGTTCAAGCTGGCGACCCTCGCCAACTCTAGGCAAGGACGAGTTGACCCTCACTAGCCTTAGGTGAGGGTGTTGTGCCCGTCACCAGCTCTGGATGGGGGTTGCCTAGTTAGATTTAGCGAGGGTGCCATGGCCCTCACCTAGAGTTGGCGAGGGATTGGTGAGGGGTGCAACACCCTCGCCTAGGGCCCATAAGGGTTGATCGGCCCTCACCAGCTCTAGGTCGGGGTTGCCTAGCTAGATTTAGCGAGGGTGCCATGGCCCTCCCCTAGAGTTGGTGAGGGGTTGGTGAGGGGTGCAACACCCTCGCCTAGGGCCCATAAGGGTTGATCGGCCCTCACCCAAAGTTGGCGAGGGTTGACGACCCTCACTCGTGGTTGGCCACCCTTGCCTACCCTAATCCCAAAAAAAAAAAAAAAAAAAAAAAAAAAGAAGAAGAAGAAGAAGAAGAAGAAAACAAAGAAAAGTAAAAAGAAGAGAAATGAAAAGAATCATAAAAAAAAATTCAAAATAAAATTAAAATCTTGTTAAAAATGTCTACATTAGTGTTGGTCGTCCACGTCGCCGATTTCAAACCAAAATTGACTTGATGGATTTAATTGGAAAAATGTTAAAATGTTAAAGATTTAATTGGTAAATTTGAAATATTTAGGACTGAATTGGCAAAACTGTAATAGGCTTAAGACTTTTTGGACAATTTCCCTCTCGGAAACTTAAAATCCTTGAATATGAAGAAAAAAAAACAAATTATATATTGCGATATAGATAATCATGAGTAAAAACCTATAATCACTAAGCAAAAAGAAATCATTAAGGTCATTAGAAAGATTTATTGCATTTCAAAGATGAAAAAATATTTAAAATGTTGGCTTTGCAACTAATGACACAATCATTGTGCATTATAACTTATCATTTGTTTTGTTCAAATCAAATTGCTCTAGAATGACTCTCCAATGGCCTAAAAGAATTATGAAGTTGCTTTCATCACTAGTACTGGTGTCATGACTCTTTCATCACGAGCATCTTCAATTGAATTATTCATCTTGTCTTCATCACTAACTTTATTTTCATTCGTGAAGTTACTTTCGACATGAACTCTATTCATTTGAACAAGAAAAGAGGGAAAAAAAAATTAAGCTTTGTATGTCTATATATATACACATGCTTACACACACATACATACAAATACCAACTAAAAGTAGGCATCAACAGATACTTTTTTTTTCTCCACGGTTGTGTTAATCGATTACAAAGTCCTAAAATAATCAAAAGTTTGAAGTATACTAGATATTCACATTCTATTTTTTTAGTTTTTAAATCTCTTTTATTTAGGAACAATATTCACCAAATCTATTATTTGGCAGGAAAATAATTTCTACTACTTTAGAAGTTGTGATTGGATTCATCATATATTACTTCTTGTTTGAATATTATCACTTTGATTTGTTTTCCAAAATAAAAAAGAAAAATAAATCTTGTCCTTTTCCTTTATAAAATATTGCAATTCCTCCAATTCGTTGCCAAAAAATTATGAAATCAGCAAAGCTTGTATCCCTATTTCCAACTTCGCAACCGGTAGCTGACATTCCATTGACCATTCGGTCATGCACTCATTTCCCATTATTTAACAACTAATTGTGTTTCAACCAAAAAACTAAACGTCTAATTTTTTATAATTGTATTACCTAAATTTCAAAGACTACTCAAAATCAAGAGAATTGTGTAAAAAGTTCTAAATCTATTGCATGATAGTTAATTCAATCCTAAACGTTTCAATTGTGCCAATTTAATCTTAAATCTATTGTATAATAGCCAATTCAATGCTAAATCTGTCAATAATGATGATTTAGTCTCAAACCTTTTGATTGTTTGTCAATTTAATCATAAACTTTTTAATAATTTACCAATATAGTCCTTTAGCAATTTATGGCTAAAATTACTCGGAAGAACTGTATTGGTACATTGATACAAGGTTTGAGACTATTTTAATAAATTGTCAAAAGATTTAGAGCTAAATTGTGTGGTTGAGTTAGATTAATAAGCAAGGGAATAAATTGCTCATTACATAGCTTTGTTTTGACCATTTCTTGGCTTACGTATTTAAACACCCGGTTTGATCTTGTTGAGTAAGTAAGAAAAGTCTAGATATTTCTGATATTCTTTTTGAGTAAACTTAATTACCTTCCGGTGGATCTCAAAGTTTTGAATATATATGTTCAAGGAGTTGACTAATAGATGATTGGTTTGAAAATGGTGGATCTATGGTCAAATCACATTATCCCCGCTCAAAGTAATTTCAAGGCCACGCCCACTACCCTATCTTGATAATACTTTTTTGGATGAATATGAACAGGGCCGTATCCATACATTTTAGGGCATTAGTGAAGGCAAAAGGTTTTTGGATACCACGTATCAAAACATTATTTATTTAGCATCATGTTTGTCTCAAATGCTAATCGAAGGAATTTTTGACAGATCCGAGTGAGGTTGAGCCTTGTCTAGCCATGGTGAGGTTAACCTCGCGGTCGCCGGTCATTGCGAGGCGCAATGACCAACTAGAGGAGGAAGAAGAAGGGAGGAAAACAAGAAAAGAAGGAAAAAGAATTCAAAAAAAAAATCAGAAAATAATTTTAAAAATTCCACGTCATAAAAAAAAATTTGAGGGTTATATTAAATGCATCCTTATCCTCAAAACTCATCAAGAAATAAAAATGAAAAAAAAGAAGCTTTTTCTGAATGGAAATTATTTATGGAAACAGAAATATTATCAAATGCGCTATTAATTAGCTTATGGTGGATCTCAAAGTTTTGAAGATATATCTTTAGGGAGTTGACTAAATGTTTAGATGATTAGTTTAAATATGGTGGATTTGTGCTCAAATCACATCATCCCTGCTCAAAGTAATCTCGGGGCCATGCCCACCATCCTGTCTAGATGATACTTTTTTTTGGATGAATATGGACGGGACCATATTCATACATTCTAGGGCATTAATCAAGACGAAAGGTTTTTGGATACCACGTATTAAAACAACATTATTTATTGAGGTTTATGTTTGTCTCAAATGCTGACTCAAGCAATTTTCGGAGGAATTTTCTCCAATTATGTCTTGTATCACGGTGACAAACATGCATGTAACCAACATCAGCCCCCGCCTCCCTCCCTCCCTCCCTTCCTCACTCATTCTGAACTAAAGTTACCCTCGCCCTTCATTGCCACAACCTGAAGTTCGCCCTACCGCGTCAGAGCTTGAGGAAGTTTGACGGCGGCATGGGAAGTTCGTTCGACGGCGGCTATGCTAGAATGACCATGTTTATAAGAAATATTCTCTAACCATTCTTTTGATTGACGGGTTACAACAATAGATATCACTTACATTTATATTTTGTGAATTTACATATAGATATCCATAACTTGTAATTCAACAATCTAAAAAGTAATTGAAATGAAATATAATATTTTTTTTTCTTAATGGGTTTTTTCTTTCTGTAAGACATTCTTATCTAGGCAGGACAGTTCTGAAAAAAATCAACAAATCAGAGCCCTAATTGGAGGAAAATATAGCACACGAGTAAAGCAAACGCATATCATAGCGTACTGATTGTTTGGCTGTGACATTTTGTGCCGATAGTATTCAGTACGTGAGGTCTTAGTACGACGTCATATTTGATCATGATTGCATACATTCTTCTTTTCAGTGCATCGCTTTTTAAACCCATGAACCACAGTACACTACCTTTCGGAGTGACCTTGAGATTTTGTCTTTCCTTAAGCTCCTTCAAGCAACTTGGGGCATATTCCCCTATTTTAAGGGGACAGGGCTATCTATTATTATGCCGCATTATTGCGTCGTGTTGATGCTGGACAAATATATGGAAGAGAAAGGCTATGGAAGTTCCGCTCTCTTTTCCCGACCTTTGTGATCTCATAAACATCTATCTAATCGCCCATTAACTTGTGTTGGCTAAAATTACTCGGAAGAACTGTATTGGTACATTGATACAAGGTTTGAGACTATTTTAATAAATTGTCAAAAGATTTAGAACTAAATTGTGTGGTTGAGTTAGATTAATAAGCAAGGGAAGTTCGTTCGACGGCGGCTATGCTAGAATGACCATGTTTATAAGAAATATTCTCTAACTATTCTTTTGATTGGCAGGTTACAATAATAGATATCACTTGCATTTATATTTTGTGAATTTACGTATAGATATACATAACTTGTAATTTAACAATCTAAAAAGTGATTGAAATGAAATATAATATATTTTTTTTCCTTAATGGGTTTTTTCTTTCTATAAGACATTCTTATCTAGGCAGGACGGTTCTGAAAAAAATCAACAAATCAGAGCCCTAATTGGAGGAAAATATAGCACACGAGTAAAGCAAACGCATATCATAGCCTACTGATTGTTCGGCTGTGACATTTTGTGCCGACAGTATTCAGTACATGAGGTCTTAGTACGGCGTCATATTTGATCATGATTGCATACATTCCTTTTTTCAGTGCATCGCTTTTTAAACCCACCAACCACAGTACACTACCTTTCAAAGTGATCTTGAGATTTTGTCTTTCCTTAAGCTCCTTTAAGCAACTTGGGGCATATTCCCCTATTTTAAGGGGACAGGGCTATCTATTATTATGCCGCATTACTGCGCAGTGTTGATGCTGGACAAATATACGGAAGAGGAAGGCTGTGGAAGTTCTGCTCTCTTTTCCCGACCTTTGTGATCTCATAAGCATCTATCTAATCGCCCATTAACTTGTGTTGGCTAAAATTACTCGGAAGAACTGTATTGGTACATTGATACAAGGTTTGAGACTATTTTAATAAATTGTAAAAAGATTTAGAACTAAATTGTGTGGTTGGGGAAGTTTGTTTGACGGCGACTATGCTAGAATGACCATATTTATAAGAAATATTCTCTAACCATTCTTTTGATTGGTGGGTTACAACAATAAATATTACTTGCATTTATATTTTGTGAATTTACATATAGATATCCATAACTTGTAATTCAACAATCTAAAAAGTAATTGAAATGAAATATAATATATTTTTTTCCTTAATGGGTTTTTTCTTTCTATAAGACATACTTATCTAAGCAGGATAGTTCTGAAAAAAATCAACAAATCAGAGCTCTAATTGGAGAAAAATATAGCACACGAGTAAAGCAAACGCATATCATAGCGTACTGATTGTTCGGCTGTGACATTTTGTGCCGACAGTATTCAGTACGTAAGATCTTAGTACGACGTCATATTTGATCATGATTGCATACATTCCTCTTTTTAGTGCATCGCTTTTTAAACCCACGAACCACAGTACACTACCTTTCGAGTGACCCCTGAGATTTTGTCTTTCCTTAAGCTCCTTCAAGCAACTTGGGGCATATTCCCTATTTTAAGAGGATAGGGCTATTATTCTGCCGCACTATTGCGCTGTGTTGATACTTGGACAAATATACGGAAGAGGAAGGCTGTGGAAGTTCTGCTCTCTTTTCACGGCCTTTGTGATCTCATAAACATCTATCTAATCATCCATTAACTTGTGTTGGCTAAAATTACTCGGAAGAACTGTATTGGTATAATGATACAAGATTTGAGACTATTTTAATAAATTATCAAAAGATTTAGAACTAAATTGTGTGGTTGAATTAAATTAATAAGTAAGGGAAGTTCGTTCGACGGCGGCTATGCTAAAATGACCATGTTTATAAGAAATATTCTCTAACCATTCTTTTGATTGACGGGTTACAACAATAGATATCACTTGCATTTATATTTTGTGAATTTACATATAGATATCCATAACTTGTAATTCAACAATCTAAAAAGTGATTGAAATGAAATATAATATATTTTTTTTCCTTAATGGGTTTATTCTTTCTATAAGACATTCTTATCTAGGCAGGACAGTTCTGAAAAAAAATCAACAAATCAGAGCCCTAATTGGAAGAAAATATAGCACACGAGTAAAGCAAACGCATATCATAGCCTACGATTGTTCGGCTGTGACATTTTGTGCCGACGTATTCAGTACATGAGGTCTTAGTACGGCGTCATATTTGATCATGATTGCATACATTCCTTTTTCAGTGCATCGCTTTTAAACCCACCAACCACAGTACACTACCTTTCAAAGTGATATTGAGATTTTGTCTTTCCTTAAGCTCCTTTAAGCAACTTGGGGCATATTCCCCTATTTTAAGGGGACAGGGCTATCTATTATTATGCCGCATTATTGCGCAGTGTTGATGCTGGACAAATATACGGAAGAGGAAGGCTGTAGAAGTTCTGCTCTCTTTTCCTGACCTTTGTGATCTCATAAGCATCTATCTAATCGCCCATTAACTTGTGTTGGCTAAAATTACTCGGAAGAACTGTATTGGTACATTGATACAAGGTTTGAGACTATTTTAATAAATTGTAAAAAGATTTAGAACTAAATTGTGTGGTTGGGGGAAGTTTGTTTGACGGCGACTATGCTAGAATGACCATATTTATAAGAAATATTCTCTAACCATTCTTTTGATTGGCGGGTTACAACAATAAATATTACTTGCATTTATATTTTGTGAATTTACATATAGATATCCATAACTTGTAATTCAACAATCTAAAAAGTAATTGAAATGAAATATAATATATTTTTTTCCTTAATGGGTTTTTTCTTTCTATAAGACATACTTATCTAAGCAGGACAGTTCTGAAAAAATCAACAAATCGAGCTCTAATTGGAGAAAAATATAGCACACGAGTAAAGCAAACGCATATCATAGCGTACATCGATTGTTCGGCTGTGACATTTTGTGCCGACGGTATTCAGTACGTAAGATCTTAGTACGACGTCATATTTGATCATGATTGCATACATTCCTCTTTTTAGTGCATCGCTTTTTAAACCCACGAACCACAGTACACTACCTTTCAGAGTGACCCTGAGATTTTGTCTTTCCTTAAGCTCCTTCAAGCAACTTGGGGCATATTCCCCTATTTTAAGAGGATAGGGCTATTATTCTGCCGCACTATTGCGCTGTGTTGATGCTGGACAAATATACGGAAGAGGAAGGCTGTGGAAGTTCTGCTCTCTTTTCACGGCCTTTGTGATCTCATAAACATCTATCTAATCGTCCATTAATTTGTATTGGCTAAAATTACTCGGAAGAACTGTATTGGTACATTGATACAAGGTTTGAGACTATTTTAATAAATTGTCAAAAGATTTAGAACTAAATTGTGTGGTTGAGTTAGGTTAATAAGCAAGGGAAGTTCGTTCGACGGCGGTTATACTAGAATGACCATGTTTATAAGAAATATTCTCTAATCATTCTTTTGATTGGCGGGTTACAACAATAGATATCACTTGCATTTATATTTTGTGAATTTACATATAGATATCCATAACTTATAATTCAACAATCTAAAAAGTGATTGAAATGAAATATAATACATTTTTTTCCTTAATGGGTTTTTTCTTTCTGTAAGACATTCTTATCTAGGCAGGATAGTTCTGAAAAAATCAACAAATCGAGCCCTAATTGGAGGAAAATATAGCACACGAGTAAAGCAAACGCATATCATAGCGTACTGATTGTTCAGCTGTGACATTTTGTGCCGACAATATTCAGTACGTGAGGTCTTAGTACGACTTCATATTTGATCATGATTGCATACATTCCTCTTTTCAGTACATCGCTTTTTAAACCCACGAACCACAGTACACTACCTTTCGAAGTGACCATGAGATTTTGTCTTTCCTTAAGCTCCTTCAAGCAACTTGGGGCATATTCCCCTATTTTAAGGGGATAGAGTTATTTATTAGTATGCCGCATTATTGCGTTGTGTTGATGCTGGACAAATATTCGGAAGAGGAAGGCTGTGGAAATTCCGCTATGTTTTCCCGACCTTTGTGATCTCATAAGCATCTATCTAATCGCCCATTAACTTTTGTTGGCTAAAATTACTCGGAAGAACTGTATTGGTACATTGATACAAGGTTTGAGACTATTTTAATAAATTGTCAAAATATTTAGAACTAAATTGTGTGGTTGAGTTTGGTTAATAAGCAAGGGAAGTTCGTTCGACGGCGGCTATGCTAGAATGACTATGTTTATAAGAAATATTCTCTAACCATTCTTTTGATTGGCGGGTTACAACAATATATATCACTTGTATTTATATTTTGTGAATTTACATATAGATATCCATAACTTGTAATTCAACAATCTAAAAAGTGATTGAAATGAAATATAATACATTTTTTTTTTTCCTTAATGGGTTTTTTCTTTCTGTATGACATTCTTATCTAGGCAGGACAGTTCTGAAAAAAATCAACAAATCAAAGCCCTAATTGGAGGAAAATATAGCACACGAGTAAAGCAAACGCATTTCATAGCGTACTGATTGTTCGGTTGTGACATTTTGTGCCGACAGTATTCAGTACGTGAGGTCTTAGTTTGACGTCATATTTGATCATGATTGCATACATTCCTCTTTTCAGTGCATCACTTTTTAAACCCACGAACCACAGTACACTACCTTTCGGAGTGACCCTGAGATTTTGTCTTTCCTTAAGCTCCTTCAAGCAACTTAGGGCATATTCCCCTATTTTAAGGGGACAGGGCTATCTATTATTATGCCGCATTATTGCGTTGTGTTGATGCTGGACAAATATATGGAAGAGGAAGGCTGTGGAAGTTCACTCTCTTTTCCCAACCTTTGTGATCTCATAAGCATCTATCTAATCGCCCATTAACTTGAGTTGGCTAAAATTACTCGGAAGAACTGTATTGGTACATTGATACAAGGTTTGAGACTATTTTAATAAATTGTCAAAAGATTTATAACTAAATTGTGTGGTTGAGTTAGGTTAATAAGCAAGGGAAGTTCGTTCGACGGCGGCTATGCTAGAATGACCATGTTTATAAGAAATATTCTCTAACCATTCTTTTGATTTGCGGGTTACAACAATATATATCACTTGCATTTATATTTTGTGAATTTACATATAGATATCCATAACTTGTAATTCAACAATCTAAAAAGTGATTGAAATGAAATATAATATATTTTTTTTTCCTTAATGGGTTTTTTCTTTCGTAAGACATTTTTATCTAAGCAGGACAGTTTTGAAAAAATCAACAAATCGAGCCCTAATTGGAGGAAAATATAGCACACGAGTAAAGCAAACGCATATCATAGCGTACTGATTGTTCGGCTGACATGATTAGGATCGTGGAATATAGCCTAAGTCCCTCAATCTCCAACCTTTAATAGACCAATCCAATCCTAATCTTGCGGGACTAGCTTGTTTCAAAAAGAAGTTTGCTAACATTCTACATATCAAATTGCAATATAACTTCCTGATCTTGGTGCATTTTGTGTTTTAATTATTTAGAAACCTGGATGGAGAGCGTTCTTATCATTTATTGGCCCCTGGTTTCCTCATCTCCCTTGCATATCTTGACCCAAGAAATTGTAAAATCTCTTTCTCTCTCTTTCTGCATGTGTATTCACATGCGTTCCTGCATTTGGCATTTGAATGAGTTCATGTTGATTTCATGGTTCTACAATCAATGTTGCAGTGGAAACTGATCTGCAGGCGGGAGCGAATCATGAATATGAGGTAACACAAAAGAACAATGATATACAAAATACATGCCTTCATACTTATATACAAACTATATATCTTGGTCCTAAAATTTGATAATTTATGATCATATGGTCAGCTTTTGCGGGTTTTACTCATTGGGTTGATCTTTGCTCTCATCATCCAATCGCTGGCTGCGAATCTCGGAGTGACCATTGGTAATTATTTTGTTCGAGAAATTAAGGAGGAATTATGTCTATTTTTCCTGGTCACAAACACTTTTGCCTTGTCTTGAATGTGATCATCAACTTGTCTTTTCTAAAGATCTTGCAATTTCAGGGAAACACCTAGCTGAGCTATGCAAGGATGAGTATCCACCACTGGTGAAGTATTGTTTATGGCTTTTGGCAGAACTGGCTATCATAGCTGCCGATATACCGGAAGGCATCTTTCTATCGTCTTGAAACACCTAATCAAAAATCGCATCGCATTTACATAATTCTAAACGTATTCGGTTACTCATCATTGTGTCGTATGATAATCATATTCAGTTACATGCCATCACATTTGTCCGGTGAGTTTATATTAATTAAATTACCTAACCGACCAAATAAATGATTGCAGTGATTGGGACAGCCTTCGCACTTAACATATTGTTCCACATTCCAGTGTGGGCTGGAGTTTTGCTCACTGGTTGCAACATGCTCATGCTTCTTGGCCTGCAGAGATATGGGGTATTATCACTTAAAATTCCATTAATTAATTAAGTGCAAATTAATTTCCTTTAAATTACCTATGCCAATTACATTATGTATAGAGTAACTTGTTGACGACCAAATTTGTTTTGCCATTGTTTAATTCAACATTGTACACTGTTTTTTGAACCGTGATGGTTTTGATTTACCAGAACGTTGTTCTTGATTTTATTTTTTAGATTTGGAAGCTGGAAATGCTGATTGCTACGTTGGTATTCGTAATGGCGGGGTGTTTCTTTGCTGGCGAGCTATGTGAAGCCTCCCGCTTTGAAGGTCCGAAGGGGATGTTCATCCCCAAGCTTTCGGGCGAGCACCACCGGCGACGCCATTGCCTTGTTCGGCGCACTCGTGATGCCGTATGATATCACTTTACACTCAATCTCTCACCCTATTCCATTCGATATACATGTGCCATTTTTAGATTTGAGAGTTTTATTGCTTGTCAACAAGCACAACCTATTCCTCCATTCTGCTCTGGTCTTGTAGATTAGTCCAACGCATCAAGGGGAAAGTACAGCGCGAGTGCCAAAACTTGGCACAAAGGGACACTTAAGTGCCAAAAGTTACAAAAGGTACACTTAAGTGCCACTTTTCAAAAAAATGGATCACTTGAGTGCCAAGTCATCGGAGCTCAGTCGGAAATCCTACGTGGCATTTTTTTATTAATATTTTTGCCAACGTGGCTCGCCGGAGATCCACCTCAACGAACCCTCACCCAAAACGACGCTGTTTCCAAGCAAATGCCCTAAAATGGCCAAAACGGCGTCGTCTCCCCATTTTCATCTCATATTGCCTACTAAATTCCTAAATCAGCCAAATTCCCCAAGAAGAGCTCTCAACCGTAATTTCGATTTGCCCCAAAAATCCCTCAAGCACTCAAATTATTTCAATTAACCCCGGATCCCATCGAAGCGAAGAAGAAGGCAAACGTGAATAAGTCTATTGTTGTGGGTTACCGAGCGCTGAATACTAGAAATGGAGAGTAAAATTTTAAGTAGCAGCTCGAATTCGTCTCATCGAAGCGACGAAGAAGGCGAGCGCGAACGTTTCTGTTATTGTGGGTTGCCGAGTCCAAGAAGAACATCGTGGACTCGAATGAATTCCGGGAGAAGATTCTATGAATGCGCTAGATATAGAGAAGGGTCAAAGTGCAAATACTTCAAATGGATCGACGCAAAGTTCTCTGACCGAGTGACAGAAGTGATATTAGACCTACTTGATGGGCGGCGTCAACCTCCATCTACGTTCGTGGACGACTTGGACGACATTGACTCAAAGCAAGTTGAAGCATCTCCAGCTAATTATTTGAAGAATGAAGTTTCAAAGCAAGCTGAAGTATCTTTAGTTAATTATTTGTTGAAGAATGAAGTTTCAAGAATGAAAATTGAACGGAAGTGTTATCAAATGTTTATTATAGTGTTGTTTTGTTATATAGCCTACTTAATGATCAAATGTAAAGCACTTGAAGATAAGAAGAAGTTTCTTCAACTGCCATAGTTGAAAATGAGTGATAAATGTACTGTTTTGTTTTATTTGTGTTTGTGTTGTCCACACCATCGACCGGCTTTGAGGGAGGTCAAGAAAAGGGAATGATAAGATGATACACATGTAGTTGGTTTAGGTTTGCTGCTTGCTGTCATAGGGAGGTCTTGTTCTTATTCGCAATATTAACCTTAACCCAGCTGAACTGGGGTTGGTTTTGGTTTGCTGCTTGCTATATCATAGGACAGGCATGAGCTATTACTCAAGTGCCATAAGTTGTATTTAGTTATCACTTTAGTGCTAGTCAAATTAAAGAAAAGATCACTTAAGTGTCAGGTTATTGTTGGAAGTGATCATTTAAGTGCCAGTTGGTGCTTAAAAGTGAACACTTAAGTGTCAACTTCTCCGGGAAAGGAGCACTTAAGTGCAGGTTATCGCTCTAGCACGGCGATGCAAGATGTGCAGAATGCACACTTGTATCAAGTGCTGAACAAATCCCCCAAACCACCACTACGGACCCACCACCAACAGGCATAAACCTTCAACACAACTAGCTCTAGTATGACTAGAGTATGAACCACCACCATCATCATAGCATGATTGCACCAAGCACCACCTGGTGCAAGATGTGCAACCGCACACTTGCACCAAGTGTTGCGGGGGCCTCTTGCATCACCACACACCCACCATCAATAATCACCAACCATCGGTAGAGCAAGTAAAGTAGAATGTAAATCGAAAATATCAAAAACACAACAACAAAAATTTGATAAGTAGCAAGATCATTCCATTGATATCTCGATTTCAAGTCTCACCAACATAGTGACAAACCAAAAAAAAAAAAAAAAAATCATCCACAACAAGTTATAACAAAAGTAGCCCTTCTTATCAATCAATATCAATATGCACAAGCCCCCTTGTTCGTGCTCCTTTCGATGGACCTTGATTCATTATCCTTGCACTCTTTCTAAGCGGACGTACAACTTCCTCTTCAAGCTGTCTCTTCATGCACTGATTCAGATGGAGCTGCAATTGTCTTAGGATGAATTGATTCAGATGGAGCTGGTGCTGAGTTGTTGGTCTTTCTTGTTGGTGCAATCGATGTCGTCTTCTTTTTGGCGCAGCCGATGTCGTCTTCTTTGTTGGCACAACCGATGTTGTCTTCTTTTTTTGGCGCGATTGATGTCATTTTCTTTTTTTGGCACGGCTGTTGATTCTTGAGTAGGGCCTTGAGAAATAAGAACCTCCGAACTTCTCCCGGGCTAAAAAAACACAAGTAAATTATAAGTAAAAGTTCGCACAATTTATTAAATGCAGGCAATAAAACTTACATTAAAAATGACAGTTCCAGTACGGTCATCTGTATAAAGACTATTACCATATTGTCTTAGTCTCTTCCCAATAGCCCCTCTTGTTCGAATTGGAGCATCACGTTCAGCATCTTGTGATTTATTATCCCTTTTTTGGCCTGTGATTTCTTGGGCCCTTCTTTTTGCCCTTTAGTTGGCCATTCATGTGGCTCTTCTAATGGCCGTTCAGCTTCGATTACATTTGGCTCTTCGGGTGCAACGGGGGCTTCTTCAACCAATTGTTCAACTAGGCGTCTTCTCGGGTAGCCTTCTTGTAGCTAGCCCTTCAGCTGGCCTTTTGGTAGCTAACCCTTCAACTGCCCTTCTTCTAGTTGTCCTTCTCGTACCTAGTCTTTCGAGTTCACCGATACCTTCACCTAGCCTGTGTGGTAGCCCTTCTATTGGCCTTTCTGTTGTTGGCCCTTCTGTTGGCAATCGAGCTGGAGCTTGGCCTCTTCGAACCTAATAAAGACATTATGAATATAACATCAGCCCATTTAATAACGTAAATGAAAACTAAGGAAGTCATTGAACTTACTGGGTATTTTTTCCTCAGCTGAGGAATGGTCGACTGAACTGGCCCTTGTGTAGTTTCAACCAATCCTTCGGGTACAACTGGAACCATTTCAGCAAATCCTTCAGGTGTCCTATTCGTCATCTGACAAACACATTAAAAAAACTTGCTAATTATGCTATGTACATATATGTAATAAACCAAAAATAACATAAACAAAAATATCATAACTTACGGGGTTTCTTGTCGTTGACTAATGAACAGTGGACTCACTTTGCCCTTCTGTTTGGCCTTCAGTTGTCGTTCTACCTGTCCCTTCACTAAACCCTTCCCTTGGTCTCTCACCGATTTGTTCTTGTTGCTTTCTCAATTGACAACCTTTAGTATTGTGCCCTGCTACATGGCAATAAGAGCATGTCATCTTCCCACCTGTCCTACTCATTCTTTGCTGACCCAAGACCTCCCCCTTCGACATTCTTCGTCTTCGTTTTGGCCTTCCCATTTGCTTCTTCAGCGGCAAAGGTTGAGGTGCTTCACGATTTGTTGGCTCCCAAAACTTGCTACTTCTGATTGGCTGCATCATGAATTGGTATGAAGCAAGATATGTCGTTTTCTTGTACCAATTATCAATATAATCGCCCACGTTATGGCCTTTCAATTGGATGGCACATATGGCATGTACACAAGGAATTCCACTTAGTTGCCATGCTCGACATGAACAATTTCTCCTACCTAGATGGACAACATACTTATCAGAGCCCTTCATTATCTCATATCCTTCATCCCCATTCCAGATGGGATGACAATATCTACTTGCAGCCAAATTCTCATTCAATTTCTTGGCAATCTTAGGACCATATTGCCTAGTCCACTTCACAGCCTCATCTCTTTGTTTGTAGAGCCGAGTCATGACTAATACTCGTATATCTTCAAGCATTGAGATGATTGGTTTGCATTTCGCATCAATTATTCTCCCATTGAATGCTTCACATATATTGTTGTCGACGTGATCGCGCTTGAATTGCTGGCTGAAGAAGGCCTTGCACCAATGCTTCGGTTCTGTCTTGAATAGTGCATCAGAGCCTTCCTTGGTCAATTGAACCAATCCTTCTTTAGCCATCCTAAAGTCAGCCATGTGTGTGCTCTTTGCCAGCTGCCAAAATTGCAATTGCAGCTTATCCCCTTTATAGGTCTTTACCCAATTTGCATATATGTGCCGTACACACATTCGATGTTCGGCATAGGGCATCAACTCGGCCAATGCCGGAACAAGTCCCTACAATAATTTGAAACAAGAAATGTAAGAAAATAGCATGTTGTTAATATCAAAAAACAAACAAATTACTATGACATGACATTACCTTTTGTTGGTCGCTCATAAATGCCCATCCTTCCCCATTTGTTATATCCAAGTCAGCCATGAGATTTTTAGGAACCAAGACCAATTGTCCTTATTTTCTATCTTCACAACAGCCCAAGCCAATGGAAACATTTGGTTGTTAGCATCTCTTCTAATTGCAGCCAGCAATTCTCCTTTGCACAAGCCCTTTAAGAAACAACCATCAAATCCTATGATCTGTCTACACCTGGCTAAAAATCCCTGTTTGCACGCATCAAAGCATACATAGAACTTATCGAACTTAGTTCCACTATCAGGAAGTTGCCTCTCCACGACCTCAACAAACACTCTACTTAAAGGGTTTTGCACCCTACACTCCCAAGCATAATCCCACACTTGCCCATATTCCTCACCATACTGACCAATAAGTACCCTCATCACCTTTTGTTTCGTTCTTTTGCATTGATTCCTGGAAACATTGATGCCCACACGCTCCTTCACCAACTGCTTGAACTGCACACTGTTCATCTTGGGCATCAACTTCATCGGATCAAAGAACTGCTTCGATAGCCATGCACTTGTTACCATTTTGTTTTGAAAATTAATGGAACAAGTATGTTTCTCTTGGAAAGACCTAATCTGGAAGGATCCACTCCTCTTAACAAATGCACCATAGATCTTCCATGGACAATTTTGCCGTGAACACCTAGCTCTTACAAAGGCTTTAGTGTTTCTAATGAAGTCAATATTCCTTTGTTCAGCAATAGAGTGCTTTAGTATAACTTCCCTAAATTGTTTGGCATCTTGGAATTTCATACCTACTGACAAAGAAAGGGAAACAACAGATGGATCATAAGAAGGAAACTTACTTTTCCTTCTACGCATAGGTTGTTCATCTTCTTCAAGCTCGCCCTCGGAAGTAGCATTGTCGATGCTTTCTTCATAATCAGTCTCTTGACCAGCAACACCAGCATCTACAGGGCCTTCAGCCCTATTTGGAGCTTCATCAGCTACTTGCAAAGCTGCAAATTTATTGGCCAAAAAGTCCCTTTGCTTTCTCCTTGACTGTACAAGCTTCTCCTCGTCCTCATCACTTAAGAAATTTTCAAGGGTCAACCCTTCATCATCATCATCATCACTGGATTGAGCTACTTCCCAATTTAATCCAGTGATTGTGATATCACCACTTTCTTGTCTATTTTGCTGTCCTTCATCCCTACCATCTCCTTCTTCTCTTACTTGGGTGCTCTCTCCATCATCTTCGTCCTCAGACTCACTATTGTACTCAACCTATACTTTCGCTTCTTCGCCATGAAGATAATGGTATAAAACATTTCTAAATCCATTATCATCTTCTAAGCTTCTCAAACCATCTCTCAAACCCTTCCCTGGAACACAATACAGCAACTTCTGTATTTTGTAAGGTAAATATGTCACTATATTCCTGACAAACCCAATATAAGATGCCTTCTGTACTTCGACAAAAATAGTGCCCTCGTTTCCCCCTCATACTCCCACTCGTCCTCCCCAATGACAAAGTCCCCTCCGTAACAAACAATAATGGCAACACAATCTTTATTACAAGCCATTTCTGTAAGCAAGGAAAAAAGAAAATAATTAACTTTTTGGGACCACATCGACAAGAGACAATTGACAATTGCAATTGCATATGGAGGTCCCCACACTATCATACACTTTATTAAAGAAAGAGAAGAGCATATGATTATTATAATAACTTTCATTATAAAACTAACAAATAGAGGTCCCCACAACAATGACAACTCCCTCACGATACCCATTTCAATATGTCGATTTCAAAATGACTAGAAGTCCCCACTGAAATAACTAGTATAAACACCTAGAGGGGGGGTGAATAGGTGTAGAGATTAATCGATCAAATATATAGTACTTTTCGAATCAACGAACTGAAATCGAGTAGAGAGAGTTAGAGAAGATTGCAAAACTTTGTTTATAGTGGTTCGGCTTTTGATAAGCCTACGTCCACTCTCGGGCGACCAGCCAATCGGCTGTATTTCACTATATGATCAACGGTGATTACACACTCTCGAGTGTTTGTACTCGGTAATGATTTGTCTCACTAAGTCACTCTCTTTTTGTAAAACACCTAGATCACTCAAATGTGCACTATGAACAGCAATTGAAGAATTGAATCAGCTTTGGAATAATGTTCATCTATCTCTCCCCTAAGTCTCAACCTACCCTTAAATACTCTCCAAGCCACATTTCGACCGTTGGCTCTTTCCTTGAGAGTTTAGTTTTCCCTTTCTTGGACAGACTTTATAAGGTAAGTCTTTTTTATCGTTGAGGGTAGATCAGATCCCCTTAGATTCTGTTCACCCATACAACCAAAATTCGGGCTTCCATGAGTACTCTATTCTTCATTGGAAGTTGCTCATTAATTGATCCTGTCAATCAGATTAGTATAACAAAATCAACATAAATAAGGTAAGTGAAATACTCTACCGTTGGTGATCTTATCATGTAGGTTCATCTTAAGTATGATGATCTTAAGTTCGAATCTGCTTAGATTTTCAGTCTGGTTTGTTCAGACTTAAAATTTCAGTCTGGTTCATTTAGACTTAAAACTCAATTTGGTACGGTCAGACTTAAAACTCGATGCAGTACGGTCGGACTTAAAACTCAGTCTGGGTGAGTCTTTCCGCCTTGTACGGTCATACTCTTAGACATCTTATGCTTTATCTTCTGCAACAAGCAGACTTTAAAGCCTATGTCATTCTGTGTCCTTTTCCTTCAAGAGATTGATATGTAACTATCATTCATAAGCTGTTTTGTTAGCATTAAAACTAGGAGTTTTCTCAACAATCTCCCCCTTTTTTATGGTGACAAAACATCTTATACATATGGCTTAATGTCCCTGCAAAATATGGTTAAATAGAACCTGTTTCCAACTATTCTGCTCAACTCATAAGTATAGCTCATATCAACCCTGCATAGACAATTCAGCAGCAACATAATTTCATATTATAGCTCAACAAGATTCAGACTTTATCAGTACTGTGTGATCAGCCAATAAGAAAATATCATCAGTCATTCATAATCAGAACTTTCATATCACGGTATCATGCATTAACACAATGATAAATCCAAGCTTGTCATGCATCAACACAATAATAAATCCATCAAAAATCAATCAAAAAGCCATATCTACTCCTCCTTTTTGTCAACTTCAAAAAGAGTTAGTCAGTTCAAAAAGATGTTTTTAAGTGGTTTTCTTGTTTGGGGTTCGAACAAGGGTGAAATCCTCCAAATCTGATGCAGACTTCTCAATCCTGTTAATACACTGATTAACTGTCTTCTCAAGAGTTTCCAGTTTGTTATTGAAGGAGGTTTCCATATGTACCTGCCGATCCCTTATCTCTGTTAAAAGTCCTAAGATCTTCTGATAATCAACATTCCTAGACGAAGCTACAGGAACTTGAATGTCAATATTTTCATAATGATGCTCCCCCGAGTTGATGCTTCATTCTCGTCCTTGTTGCCCCTCTTTTTCTCTGTCCTTATCTCCTTCTTCTTCTTCTTCTTCTTCTTCTTCTTCTTCTTCTTCTTCTTTCGCTTTCTGTTTCTTCTTCTTCTTCGGCTCATCCATTGATTCATATTCTCGCATTCTTCTCATTTTACGTGCGGAGAATGTGTTACGCATGTGTTTTTGCCTCTCGGTTCGGACATTCTCTAAGAATTTTGACGCATATTTGCCAGAATTTCGGAGATGCTTTCTTCTTCATCTACCAGTAGGAGTTGTCTTCTCCTTTTAGAACTTGGCTCAGCAGCAGCTGATTCTTTGCCTTTTCGTTTTGCTGTCTCTGCTCTAGCCAATTCCTTTTCTTTTCGTCTCCATGTCTCTGCAACATCATTCAGTCTCATCTTATTGATCATTTTCATATCAATGATCATTGTTGGAAGAGTTTTAGTATTGAATCTTCTGGGTATATCTATCTTAAGATGATCAAAGATTCTTGTGACTAAAGCTCCATAAGGTAGCTATCCTTTGTCCTTTGAGACTACATTCGATACATATGCAATATGATTGTGTGAGGCGGTGAGAACAAGTACTCCTTTTCAATTGCCCACTTCGGTTTGGCCTCAAATTTGGATACATCGGTCTTGGATGATGCTTTTGGACGAATGCAGCTGATAATGATCTTGTGCAAAATAGTTCTTGCAGACGTTAGAAGAGGATAAGTTATAGTGGCTCTTACAGACTTTGTGAGAAACTTGCAGACTGTTTCATAAGGGACATCTATTGGCCCGAATGCTCCTCTCTCAACATTTATAATGTCGGCAAGAGTATTTGAACTAACATCATAGAATCTGTCATTTACACTTTGAATTGCATTAATGCCCGGAGATAGAAATGTCAAATTCGAGTAAAAATATCTTGTTAATTCAGGATAAACAGCAGCAGAATCAGTGCAAAATTGGTCCATCTGCAATTTTTCAAAGCATTCTCGCAGATTCACTTCAGCAGCATCCAAATAATCAAAATCAACAATTCTATGGTTCATGACTCCTCGATCCAACAGATTGTTAAAGAAAGTCTTGTGTTCTTTGGATCGAAATAATTTCCCGGTTATGTTCCGGACTACAGCAGCTATTCCCATTCTTACTTCAAAATAACTGTAGATCGTCTCATCATCTTCCTTCACCTTATCTTTGCTTCTCCCTATATCACTAACTCGTTCTTTACGAGTAGATGACGATTCTCGCGGCACATGTCTTGCTTGAATGAGACGGAGTTCATTCGCAAACCCATTCTGTCTCAAAAAAAACAGTTTGACGTCTTCCCTGACATTTCTCCGGACTAACTTCTCATATCTCCTCATAATTACATGAGGACTTTCGGTGGGTATCGGTAGAGTTAATCCAGACGTACCTCTACGTGAGACATTCCTTTCTTCAGATTGTGAGCGGAGAGTTCTAGGAGATTCCTCATTATCATCTTGATTTCTTTGAGGAGAAACTCTTGGAGTATCTTTGGAAGTCTGTGTTAGGTCGAAATGCGTCTGCTCTCTGTCGATTCTCCTTCCTCCTCTTCCAGCAACCCTGTTTGATCTCCTTCTAGGAGATGGAGATCTTGATCTGGATATGGAGGATCTCGAGGCCATGTTCGGAGAGGGTTGGTTTTGACGAAGATTGATTTAGAAAGCGTTTTTCTTTGTTAGGGTTTGTAAGCAAACGTTCTGGAGAGTGGTGAGGAAAAGACCCGACTTTTGGATATTTTTATACCCTTGTTAGGAGAACAAGTGAACAGTCGCAACCCAAAACAAATTAAAATGGCAGTTATTCTAAATTTAACAAGAATATTCAATCATCATAGACATATGCCAGAAAATATGCAAATCAATCATTCAGATCAAAAACTTACTAAAATAATTACCAGATTTCAATAAGGAGATAACACACCATATCATTATTTCCTTTTTCAATCTTCTTCTAAGAGTGATATGACCCGATGATTTCTACTATCAGACTTTGTCCTGTTCTCATAGAATTTATAAGAAAGGGTTAATAATGTTTAAACACCCACATATTGAATCGAATGTACCTTTATTCAGTGGCTTTGTGAAGATATCTGCTAATTGATTCTTAGAATCAATGAATTCCACATATATATATCCATTTTGCACATGGTCTCTAATAAAGTGATGTTTGATCTCAATGTGCTTTGCCTTGGAATGTAAAATTGGATTCTTGGTGAGGTTTATGGCACTCGTATTATTACATCTTATTTCTGTGCAGGATTCTTCCTTCCCATAGTCTCTTAGTTCTTTGTCTCATC
This sequence comes from Corymbia maculata, assembly GCA_014182735.1. NCBI lineage: Eukaryota > Viridiplantae > Streptophyta > Magnoliopsida > Myrtales > Myrtaceae > Corymbia > Corymbia maculata. The sequence goes on from CM024687.1 coordinate 14,515,862, forward strand.
CACGAGAATCTGTGAACAACAGTTTCCAAGTGCTACATATTCTGTTTCTGCTGTTGATAGAGCCACAGTATTCTGCTTTTTGGAAAACCATGAAACTAGCATTTTTCCCATAAGTTGGCATGTTCCTGAAGCACTCTTCCTGTCTACTTTGGATCCTGCTAAATCTGCATCTGAGTAGTCAAGAAGAGTAAAATTTGTTTCTTTTGGATACCATAGCCCTAAGTTTGGATAAGTGGCTATATACTTAATTATACGTTTAACAGCAGAAAGGTGTGATTCTCTAGGATCTACTTGAGACCTCGCACAAAGACAAACACTATATAGAATATCTGGTCTAGATGTAGTAAGGTAGAGAAGAGAATCGATCATGCTTCTATAATTCTTCTGATCAACCTTCTTCCCATTTTCATCCTGATCTAGTTTGATGGTGGTCGCCATTGGAGTTTTACGTCCTCTTGCGGTTCTCCATTCCAAATTTTTTAATCAAGTCTTTGGCATACTTCTCTTGATTGATAAAAGTTCCACGTTTCGTTTGATTGACTTGGAGTCCTAGGAAGAATGTTAGTTCTCCCATCATGCTCATTTCAAATTCTTTCTGCATAGACTTTGAGAAGATCTTGCACAAGTGCTCATTAGATGAACCAAAAATAATATCATCTATATAGATTTGTACCAGCAGTATATCTTTACCTTCCTTCTTAATGAACAAGGTTGTATCTACCATTCCTTTTCTAAATTTGTTGTCTAGTAGAAACTTGCTCAATCGTTCATACCAAGCTCGAGGAGCCTGTTTCAGACCGTAAAGTGCCTTTTTTTAATTTGTATACATGGTCGGGCTTTCTTGATTCCTCGAATCTAGAAGGCTGTTCTACAAACACTTCTTCTTTAATAAATCCATTCAGAAAAGCATTTTTCACGTCCATTTGATATAGCTTGAAATTATGATAGCAAGCATAAGTAAGTAATAGTCGATTGCTTCTAATCTTGCAAGCGAGGCATAGGTTTCATCATAGTCTATTCCTTGATTGAGAATAACCTTTTGCCACGAGCCTTGCCTTGTTTTTGGTGACTTTTCCAAGTTCATTGACTTTGTTTCTGAAAATCCATTTGGTTCCAATGATTGTTCGTCCTTTTGGTTTTGGTACCAATTCCCATACATCATTCCTCTTGAACTGTTGAAGCTCTTCTTGCATTGCTTCTATCCAGCTTTCATTTTCCGAGTGCTTCATCAATTCCTTTGGGTTCAATTTCGGAGATCGGTGCAACAATACTGTGTCCTTTTTGTTTCTTGATCTAGTTTGAATCCCTTCGTTGATGTTTCCAATGACAAGCTCCTTGGGATGACTGGACTTATGCTTCCAGTTTCTGTTTGGAACTTTATTATTATCATAATCTTCTGCTGATGCAGGAGTATCAAGCTGAGTTAGTCGTTCTTCATGAGTTGCTTCTTTGACTGCTTTTTGTTGAGACCAGATCTTTTAGTAGCTGCATTTGATTCTGATTCTTCATTTATTGAATTGCTCTGTTTTGAAACTTCTTTCTCCATAAACTTTACGTTCATGGATTCTTCCACTTGTCGAGTGTTCTTGTTGAACACTCTGTATGCTTTACTAGAGTTTGAATAGCCCAAAAACATACCTTCATCGACCTTTCTTCAAACTTACTAGGTTGATGATTAACATTTTTAAGGATATAGCATAGACAACCAAAGATTCGAAAATAGGAAACAATAGGTTTTCTTTCTTTGAAAATCTCATAGGGGTTTTCTCAAGAATTGGTCTAAGAAATACTGTTAATAATATGGCAAGAAGTAGAAACCGCTTACGCCCGGGCGAGTTGCCACCCTACTTTCTATAAGCAATGTTCGGCCATTTCTGCAAAGACCTATTCTTTCTTTCCACAACTCCATTTTGTTCTAGAGTGTAAGGAGATGAAAATGTATGCCGTATGCCATTTTTGTCACAAAAGTTTGAGAAGTCTTGATTCTCAAATTCTCCCCCATGATCTGTTTTGATACTTGAGATAGAGTAACCTTTTTCATTTTGGATTCTCTTTGCAAATGTTGAGAAATATGAGAAGGTATCTCCTTTATTTGCTAGAAAATATACCCATGTGAATCGAGAGTAATCATCTACTATCACAAGACAAGTATTTCTTACCTCCAATGCTTTGGGTTACGGTTGGTCCAAATAAGTCCATGTGAAAAAAAGCTGTAACACACGATTAGTAGAAATTTGTTTTATAGATTTGAAAGAGCTTCTTACATGTTTTCCCAGTGTACATGCAGAGCAAAGCTCTGTTTTCTTGTAACTTAGTGAAGGCAAGCCACGAACAAGCTTTTTGCTAGCAAGCTTGGAGATTTGTTTCATGCTGACATGCCCAAGTTTACGGTGCCACATATCAGCTTCGTCTTGGACTGATAATAGACATTTCGTAGTATCTTCATTTATGTCCAGAAGATAAATGTTCCCATGTCTTCGTCCAATAAAAGTCTGTGAAGAGTCATTGCTTGTTCCGAACATAGGTTCTCTTTGAAGTTTATTACGAAGCCGGCATCACATAAGCGGGCGATGCTCGGAAGATTGTAGTTTAATCATTTGACTAGAGAAACATTGTTGATGATTAAGCTACCGATCTTGACAGTTCCTAGTCCTATAATGTTTCCTTTGGTGTTTCCTCCAAACGAAACTGTTCCTCCCTTGATTACGTCGTATCCAATGAACATCTTTGAATTTCTGTCATATGTCTTGAACATCCACTTTGTCCAAATACCATTTCTTCTTACTTTTGAAGCTTACCCGCAATGTTTACAAATACTCATTTTTTCTTTGGTACCCAAATTTTCTTGAGTCCATTGAAGTTAGTAGTATAAGCTTTTTCTATCCATTTCTTTTGAACAGGTCTCCGAGACTTTAGGACATTTGTTTTCAAAATGTTCTCTTTCTCCTGATTAGAACATTTGAGATTGTTTCTACCAATAGGTCTTACAAAATTGTTTTTGAAATGATTTCTATAAACTTGTCGAGGAGGTCTTTGTCTTATTCTTTCCTTGACTTTAGGAAAATCAATCGGGGAATCATTTTCCTTATAAAAACCAAATCCAGACTTATCATAATAAGGAATTTGAATGGAAAGTATATCTTTGTAGAGTTTTTGATCCTTTAGAAAATTTTGTGGTAATATCTAAGTATTCCTTTTGAAAGAATCATTCTCCTTTTGTAAAGAATTTTGATTTTCCTTAGTTTCCAAAAGTTCCTTTTTAATAAATTCATTCTCATTTAATAGAAACTCTCGATTTTCCTTTATTTCCAAAAATTCCTTTTTGAAATCATCCATTTTTCCTTTCAAAGAAACGTTTTGTTGATTCAACTTGTAATTTTCCTTTTTTAATTTGGAGATCCTTTTTAGAGTAGATTTTAGATTAGAACAAAGTTCATTTATATAATGTGAAACTTCTATAGGGATCTCAGAATGATTTACCTCGATCTCTCGTGCGAGTCCGAGCTGAATCGGTTTGAGTCCGAGTCCGAGTGTGCCATAAGACGAGATGTTTCCATATTCGTCTTCACTATCCTCGACTTCGAGTGTCACTCCATGTTTCAGCTTTGAGAGCCTTCTTGTACTTCTCGAATTTTCCTTTGTTCTTTTTGAGTTTGGGACAATTCTGTTTAATATGTCCATTTTTCTTACACTCAAAGCAAATTACATCTTTGGTATAATCATCCTCGTCATCAGTTTTGCGTTGTCCAGATTGTCTGTTTTGTTTCCTGTTGTTGAACTTCCTGCCTTTTCTATTTAATTTCTTTACCTTTTTGATCAGCGGTGCAAGTTCCTCGTCGTCCGTTCTTCCTCGGAATACGTATCATCGAGAATCGGTGTTAGACTTAAGAGCAATGGATTTTTTACCTCGGATTCCACTTCTTCATTCATTTGTTCGCCTCATAGGACTGCAGAGTACCAACGAGCTCATCGATTTGTTAGAGGTGAAATTCGCGAGTTTCTCTAATAGATGTCTTCACATTGTTCCATTCTTTTTGACAGTCCTCTCGAAGTTTGTTGACCTTCATTGGTCCGGGGAACATGCTGTCCTTGATATGCCAATCCGTTTACAATTTACGTAAACGATCGAACATATCTCCTATGGATTCTCCATGCTTAATCTTAAAAGATTCGTATTGACCAAGTAATATGTTTACTTTAGTCTCCTTGACTCGATCGGTTCCTTCATATGTCATATGTAATCTGTCCCATACTTCCTTTCTTTGTATCACAAGAAGATATACGATTATATTCATTAGGTGATAAAGCACAATATAGAGAGTAAATAGCCTTTGCATCAATAGTTTGTCTCTTTGTTATCTCTTCTGGAGAGAGAGTGGCTGATGGTTCCGTTTCTTTCCCATCGGTACTCTTTGACGTCTTTCTGGCATTATCAGTGGGCTCAATTCCCCTATTAACCACATCCCATTCCAGTGGATCTTTCGACCTGAGAAAAGCCTTCATTTTATTCTTCCAGATATTGTAATCCTTGCCGTTGAAGTATGGTGGACGAGTGTTGCTCTGCCCCTCAATTAAACTTGGTGCAAGAATACTAGCCATAGAGGATCTTTCACTCAGAAGTAACAAACACTTCAAGATCTCGAGCACGAAGCTCTGATACCAATTGAAATAACTAGTATAAACACCTAGAGGGGGGGTGAATAGGTGTAGAGATTAATCGATCAAATATATAGTACTTTTTGAATCAACGAACTGAAATCAAGTAGAGGGAGTTAGAGAAGATTGCAAACACTGTTTATAGTGGTTCGGCTTTTGATAAGCCTACGTCTACTCTCCGGGCGACTAGCCAATCGGTTGTATTTCACTATATGATCAACGGTGATTACACACTCTCGAGTGTTTGTACTCGGTGATGATCTGTCTCACTAAGTCACTCTCTTTTTGTAAAACACCTAGATCACTCAAATGTGCACTATGAACAGCAATTGAAGAATTGAATCAGTTTTGGAATAATGTTCATCTATCTCTCCCCTAAGTCTCAACCTACCCTTAAATACTCTCCAAGCCACACTTCGACCGTTGGCTCTTTCCTTGAGAGTTTAGTCTTCCCTTTCTTGGACAGACTTTATAAGGTAAGTCTTTTTTACCGTTGAGGGTAGATCAGATCCCCTTAGATTCTGTTCGCCCATACAACCAGAATCCGGGCTTCCATAAGTACTCTATTCTTCATTGGAAGTTGCTCATTAATTGATCCTATCAATCAGATTAGTATAACAAAATCAACATAAATAAGGTAAGTGAAATACTCTACCGTTGGTGATCTTATCGTGTAGGTTCATCTTAAGTCTGATGGTCTTAAGTTCTGAATCTGCCTAGATTTTCAGTCTGATTTGTTCAGACTTAAAATCTCGATGGTTCATTCGGACTTAAAACTCGATCGGTACGGTCGGACTTAAAACTCGTCCGGGTGAGTCTTTCCGTCTGGTACAGTCAGACTCTTAGACATCTTATGCTTTATCTTCTACAACAAGCAGACTTTAAAGCCTATGTCATTCTGTGTCCTTTTCCTTCAAGAGATTGATATATAAATATCATTCATAAGCTGTTTTGTTAGCATCAAAACTAGGAGTTTTCTCAACACCCACAACAACCACTCCAAGCCTTAGAAATTGCTATTGTACATTACAGAATATCCCATCAGAGCTTTAAAAATACCCACGCACATCAATATATCCAACAGAGCCCTAAAAAGACCATCGCATATCACAAAACCATATTCGAGCCTTAAATCACACATCACAGTAGCATACCGGCCCTAACTTTTTCTCTGCCAAGCCCTAAATTGCCAATGCGAACCCTTCAATTACTCTAGCACTACATTTGAGCCCTAAATCGTCTATCACAATATCATATGAGCCTTATCTTTCTTAGTCAAACCCCACATTCACAGTTGAGCCCCAATTTTTCCATTCGAGCCCTAAGACAATTTCGAACCCTAATTTCATCCATAGAGAGAGAGAAGCACAAACCTCAGCCAGCGAACGACGGCAGCGAGCGACGACGGCGAGGGACGGCGGCGAGCGACGACGGCGAGCGATGAAGTGCCCTCTCCTTTGTGAAGATGAACGGTGACAAAGACAGGACGAGCCAGCGACAAAGACGGGAGCCCGATGTGTTTAGCCAAAGTAAGCTAAACAACGTCGTTCTTTCTTGTGAAGAAACGACGTCGTTTAGCTTGTACGAGTCCACCTGTATTTTTATAGTCCACGTCAGATAATTTTCATATGCCACATGTGTTTTTTTTTTTTTTTTCCATAATTGCCACCTAAGTAAATTTTGTCGTCGGAAAATGCCACGTATGCATTTTGGCTGGATTTTCTCGCCGTTGGCACTTAAGTGATCCCTTTTGCTCCGATTTTGACACTTAAGTGTCCCTCCGTGCCAACTTTTGGCACTCCTAGGGTCCGTGTGTCAAGGCATCAATGTACGAAAATCCTAACTTGGAATTTGGTTTTTCTTTTTTTGTCTAAACTTTTCTTTGGTGAAGATCTTATTCCTTTTTAAAAAAGCAAGGCCATTTTTTAGAAGGCATAATGTGCATTCGATTGTCATCACTTGCGTTTTCACTAATTATGTTTGTTAAAAATGACAATTTATCAATTTCATGCGTTCAATTTCTCTATACATGCTTTTTGTAAATAAAGTAACATGAAAATTCCCTCTCTTACGTTATACATTCATGTTTTAAGGAAAATTTTCTAGTCTTTAAAATGTGCACTTTTGATTTTATCTTATTGATCTTTGCAGGATGGCTGCCGATTTTTCCTCATAGAAAGTGCGCTTGCATTATTCATGGCATTCTTGATCAATGTCGCTGTTGTGTCAGTGTCTGGCACCATTTGCTCGAGCCACAATCTTTTGAGCGAGAATGCAAGTCGATGCAGCGATATAACTCTCAATTCTGCTTCCTTCCTCCTTAAGGTTCCAATTCCTAATATAGACTATAAACCATTTGGAACACAGCATTGCATTATTACTAATAAGACTATTATTTTGTCTAAAATACATTCCAGAATGTCTTGGGTAGATCAAGCTCGACGGTTTTTGCCATTGCATTGCTAGCCTCAGGACAAAGCTCCTCAATCACAGGAACCTATGCAGGGCAGTACATCATGCAGGTTGGTAATTAAGAAATTTCATGAAATTGGCTGTTTACAGTAAACACTTGAACAACTCTGATTTTTTATTTGTTATTTTTGCTGTGTGTTGATTAATTGCCTAGGGATTCTTGGAACTCAAAATGAAGCAATGGAAGAGGAACCTAGTGACTCGATGCATTGCCATTATACCAAGTCTCATTGTCTCTATCATCGGAGGATCTCAAGGGGCGGGTAGGCTCATCATCATCGCGTCGGTATGCAACTTCCTCCAACATCTCCTGCCACTTCTACATTTGAATTCTTTCTGTCATCTGGTGACCATATGCGTGTATTTTTTTCTGATTCCATTTGTTATATGATGTAATTGATGCTGTTTCAAGATGATTCTATCATTTGAGCTTCCATTTGCTCTTATCCCACTCCTTAAGTTCAGTAGCAGCGCAACAAAGATGGGACCTCACAAAAACTCAATCTACGTAAGTTTCTTTTGATCTTTATACAGTGGAAATTTAAACTTGGTTCTTCATTTCAGAAGTCCTAAAGAGATATTAATGAGAAAAACATGCAAGAACTGGAAGGAATGCGGAAGTATATGTGAATTATGAGCTAAATTACAATCCTGCCTTTTTGCATCTGTTGATGCAGATTATTGTGACCTCGTGGATGCTAGGAGTGGGACTTACCGGTATCAACATCTATTACCTCAGCACGGCCTTTGTCAAATGGCTAATTCACAACAATCTTCCGAAAGTCGCCAATGTTTTCATTGGAATTGCAGTGTTCCCGCTCATGGCCGTCTACATGATTGCAGTGATCTACTTAACTTTCCGAAAAGATACCGTCGAGACATTTACTTGTGACCACCCTGTTGAGAGTGCAACGTCAACGGCCATCGAACAGATTCTGGCAACTAGGGGGACCTAGCAGACATTCCTTTTCCGGAATAGTTTGCATCACGTCGCTTTAACACTCAAGAAACTATCCCCCAATGCATACAGAGAGAGATGCTAGAATTGACCTATTTAGTAGAACTGTGGTCGAAAATCTAGTCATTCATTTCTTTTGCTGGAAAGTTCATCTGTATGACTGAAGATGTAGCTAGGGACATGACATTACCAGCTTACTCCATTCTACTATTGCTCTGCTTGTGGTGACTTTTATATTATCTTATTAACAAGCAGTTGTCTTTTTGGTAGTACCACTACCAACTAAAAGTATTTACTTATGAGTGTTCTTGAGCTAGTACTTGAGATGGTTTTGTTATCATCTGCTTCTAGATTAGGCCTTCAGCTTTCAGATTTATAATCGCTCTCTTGTTTCAGAATTTGAGCTGCTGATAATCTGAATACTGAATTGTAGTTCAGATATATGATTCAACTAGCTTTTAATCTGGTCTAGTGCTTGATTCAGCCTTTGTGGTCAGGAGTCTTAGAAATTCTGGACTTGCATTTTTTCTGAATGATGGTCCTTCTTGATTTTCCCAGAACATTAAAGCATCAAATTTCTTCATCTTTGGTTGCCAGCAATTATCCCTGGATTATCAAAGGCTAAAATGTTCTGTCGTCTGCATTCCTGAAGAATTCAGTGAAACAATTATCCCTGGATAATCAATTGGTCCTAGTTTGATTCCCCTGGGTTGTCTCGGGAACTAGATATTGCTAAATATATTATTTTCTTTTTCAAAAGTTCCTAAATATATCAAAAGTTATTTTGTTATAGGATGAAATTACTAATTACATGGAAGTTATTAGTAAAAGAAGAGATTACTCCCACCAATAATTTGTACTTTTGGCTTCTACTGAATAATAATAATTATACTCTAGGTTGGTTCTGCCAATTTGGTCCAGTCGATTCGATTCCTCAAATTGGATTAGTTATTTCCAGTTCTAAAAAATTTTGGAATCGAAAAACAGACCAATTCCTCAAGAATAACCCATATCAGGTCTGGTTTTTAGGTTGGACTAAAACAGGATTGGCTCTGGTCCCTATGATGCACTTCCCTACGTTGGGATTTGGTCAAGATTCCTTGCGAAAGACCTCTAATTTGGCATTAAACCAAACAACTACTTCTAATACATTTTGCAAATATAATTTGCATGATTATGTTGGTTCTTACTTTTATTGGCGTGAACTAATAATTAACTAACTAAAATTCGAATAATAGATTGATTTTTTTTTCTATATGACAGGGTGATTCTTAAATAAGTCCCTTAATTAATTTTAATACCTAAGATTAATACTAATACAAAAAATTATTTGGCAATAAACTAAGCAATTAGTTTATTTAGCTTTGACCATAAGAAAAACTAAGCAATTATTTCCATTTTCGTTTAGATTTAATTTGCAATCTCCAACTTCTATGAATATATGCCGAGGGTTAAAAAAATTTCTTATGTTTATTGGTTCAGGTTAAAGTATGCATTTTTTATAGGAAAGGTGCTGCAATTGGTAATTAAGATTATTAATTAAATACCTTAAGATCATGAACTATAAAGAAGTTTTGGTTAACTCCGCGGAACAATTTCTTAATATATAAAGAAATATCTTAACCTCATATGCAGATTAAAATATCTTTAATTACTCTTTACAAATTCTCATGATTTTTTTTTTTGGTCAGAAAATTCTCATAATTGATTTGCTAGTGCTTGCTTTGTTCTTTTCTCCTTTATTTAAATTTATTTTGTGCGGTGCATGAAAGTGAGCCTTTCGTTTCCCTCGTGGAACCTCCATGTTGAATGGGATTGACATGTGTCCTTTAGAATATTAAGAATGGTAATGTAACAGCTACTTTGCCATTTCAAAAACTATTCGATATATTTTACATCTAATTAATGCTCTTACCATTCAAATTGTACGGAGCAGCTGATTCTATGAATAATCGGCACTTCTTCAGGAGTATTGTTAATAACAAACTATAAATTATCGCATGATCCCTTTTATAAGCTAAATATAGTTAAGTACAAAAGAAAAGTATCAATCTCTTTACTACATATAAGTTCATATGCACAAACCTGTTCAACGCACGGGAATGTTACTATTATTTTGAGAAAATACTCCAAACTCATCTTTTCACTCCCTTTTATTTAATTCCAGTGACGTACAAACATTACGAGGCAAAATAAAAATGAAAATGTCCTTTTAGTTTGGAAGCAGCAAGCACACTTCCTCAACATTTCAAATCGAATAGGGTATTATAGATACATGCCCGATCCAAACTACGGACACCCTTATAATCTATAAGCCTATAGTGAGTAGTGATATATGTAGTTGCCTTATAGCATAGTACTTCATATTTCATTATTTGGGTAACTTCGAAATGATAGCTTTGAATTGAAAATGTTACTTTTTGAAAAAAAAATTTCCCCAAAAAAGAAAGTCCCTTTCACAAGATTGGAGATACGACAACAAGTTTTTAATTGGACAAACACATGGTGTGGGTTAGAGCATGCGATGTGGTTTTAAAACGGAATGCCAGCCACTATTTGTCATTATAGATAAGTCTTTTTTGGTTATAATACATGTGTAAGTTGTGTTAAAAAAATCATATATTGAAGAACTGGTGTAATATAGAGCAGTTAATATATCATAATTAATTTATAATTGATTGATTTCAATTTTTGAGTTTTTGAGTAAAGATATGTTAATGGATTTGGAATTGCCGGCTTGCTTGCTCCCAACAATTTTCTTTTGGAATTTTTTATGTTAAACCCCTTCGTTATACTTTGGACTCCTGCGGATTGTAATTTGTAACATGACTAAGTCCCTGCAAAAGAAGTCCCATCTTGGGGATGTAGCTCAGATGGTAGAGCGCTCGCTTAGCATGCGAGAGGTACGGGGATCGATACCCCGCATCTCCATTCAAGAAATCCAATTGAAATCTTTAGATTTTCTTTCATTTTATTTTGGGTGTACGAGCTATTATGGATTTAATTATATTCATGTGATAGGCCTCCTACTTCCCTCTACTAGTGGCTCGATTTTCTGTCTATGGAGCGTGGTCATCTTTCTGCAAACTCATCGAAAGCAATTACTCATTTTGAATTTATTTTTTACTGGTATCAAGACTTATTTTGAATTCGAATATCTATTGTACTCACCACCTACATAAAGAGAGAATAAAAGTATTCATGTGATAGGCCTCCTACTTCCCTCTACTAGTGGCTCGATTTTCTGTCCATGGAGCGTGGTCATCTTTATGCAAACTCACCGAAAGCAATTACCCATTTTGAATTTTTTTTTTACTAGTATTAAGACTAATTTTGAATTCGAATATCTATCGTACTCACCACCTACATAAAGAGAGAATAAAAGAAAGCTAGTCACAGAAATGATATGACGAGAAAAATGTGTCCGAATTAGACTTTTACTAATGAAATGATAAATAATTTCACTACATTCTAGTGCTCGGAGTCATAATATTAACCATCCAAAATTCCATGCGAAAGAAAAAAGTCGCTGAGGATAAAATTTGCATAGAGAGGTGGCCCCTTGTAACAATAATAAGTCTTGAATTTGTCAGCACAGGGGGATTATTTTGTGAGTGTGGTGCAAATATATCTACACTAATGCATCTAGAACACTGAACATAGCGAGTGTCACCTATAAATGTAGCGTGCTAAAGGGATTCGACGTTGCAAATATGTTTTAGTGGATGTACCGCGCTCACCACTTTCTCTATTGGCCCGCAAAAGATGTAAGTATATAAGCATGTTTGTGAAGTTGTAAGTAAGCTAGTTATTGCAATTAAGGATCTTGCGAGAACAAGTACACACAGCAGTCTTTAAGCAAGCCATATCAGCTCGCATACAACTTGAAAAGGGAACAGATAAAAGTAGATTTTTACACGTTCAAAACCCACAAGTCTTAATACCTATATAGCGCATATATCACCACTCTTTTTCTCTTCTTCAATTTCTTTTCCCTTTCTTAGGCTTCTTTATTAACAGTTATTGTTATAGATATTTGGCACGTACTTAGCATCATTATAGCTAATAATGGGCTTCCTGAGCTGAAAAGAGTGACCCTTTGCTTCAGTGGAGCCTCATATTCCCCATGAGCCTGTTAGGAGAGGTAAAACCATTAGGAGGAAAATCAAATCATGCCTTTTCATAAGAATTTGAGGATTATCATGCTATGATATGTTAATCATTCCAGGGTAAAAACTAGTCACGTATGATCTGGTTATTGAATACTAATAAGTTGCATCTTTGTAAATTGGTGATGTCACACGTTATGTTGATGACACGATAAAATCATTGACTTGATTATTGCCTCCAAAAATTTAATCATTAAAAAAAAAAAAAACAACAGATGGAGTTTACCATGTCAATAAGCTGAAGAATCCTGATTATCTCATTACTTTGACATGAAATATCACCAATACATAAAATGCTGTCTTAGTTATTACATTCTTAGTTGAGCCCCATTTCTTACGATCCAAATCAATTCATGAACTTTCACATGGGCTAATTTAGAGGCCCCCAAACCTTCCAAAGTCGCTTACAGCCCAATTCAACGAGAAAACTTTACAAATAATATTGGCCCCCCTTAATCTCAAGATTTTGGCAAGCTCTAATTAAGATTCTTCACATAAAAAAATTGGAAAGTAAGAAATATATTATTAGATAACGATCTTGGTCCACCTCCCTCTTCTCATATGGAAAGGGGGAGGTGAGGGATTTGAATCCCCACCTTTCCGGGGAAGGTTGAGCTGGGAATGATTTAATTTCATATGTGAGTTTCGACTTCCACACCTTATAAGAAGGTAGGGTAAACGTCTGAGAATAAGAATTAGAGTATGAGTAGATTAGAACCGACAAAAAAAAATTATGAAAGTTGAAGTAAAGTTGAGAACTTATTTGCAATTTGAGAAATATCATACTTCATACACGGAAAGACGTACATGTTCCTTACTACTTTGCCAATATTCTTTCAGCCGCAGATGTATTTTGTTAATTTTAATATTCTCATAAATTTGCACTCTATTGGCCCTGATGAGACACTAAAGAAAGGTAATCTACTGTGTTCATAGTCTTAACACAATTAAACATCCTTACAAAAATTATTATGTTGCTTACACATACCATTGAGCCAAAAAAAAAAAAAAAAAAAAAAAAAAAAAGCTCATGGTTTTCGTACTTGTATTAACAAAGCATTTTTCCAACATGTTTTGACAAACTTTTTCAGCAAATACATGATAAATAGTTGCAATTAAGACAAATTATTTTCATTGCAAAATAATTACGATGCGTTTATAAAGTAAGGTGTAATTTATGCTTGACCTTATAATTTATGACATATTAGGTTGTATTATGCTTCTACATGAAATTTTAACTAAATTTCCTTGTTTTATTGCTAGCACATCTCCTTAACACGTGTATTCCCTTGTAACACGCTTTAAACTACACAAAATGCATGGCCATGCACTTGAGAGAACTATATTAAATGATCACTTTGCTTCTTGCGATGGAAAGCTAGGGTTAGTTGAACTCAATTAACTTGCGATGGAAAGCTAGGGTTAGTGGAACTTTCGCTTTACGAAGGTAAGGACATGGTTCGAGTCTTGTACCTTGAGGTACATGGAAAGGAGAATATCGATCATCCAATCAAAGTCGTATAAATGTAGACGCAGAAATTTCCAGAATAAAAAAATAATTGAAGTCTCTCATTGTCGTTTGACTTAATCAAGTAACTTTTAATTGTTGATTATATTAATATGATGATATTCCTTGGATATATGTATGTGCAATCCTGAGAATATTTTTACATCTTTCAAGATACGCTTTTAGGAATATATTTGGAAGATGACTTCTTTCAAAAATATTACATGGATTCGATTCAACGTTTTGATGTTCCTTCTTCAATAAAATTTGCAATCTCAATGAATGGTATTCCAATAAAAAAGAAAAAGAAACATGGGTTTTTTCAGACGAGTTGATACGTGACGCTAGAGACAAAATTATGCTTTTATATATAAGGAACGAATTACACTATCAAGGCCTCCTTTTTTAAGGGACTGGTTTCAACTTCATTATCTCTATGAAAGCTCTTAGGCCCATCACTAAGATAGCAGCGCAGTCGCTCATGCAGATCAGTTTTCTAATGAAATAGAGTGTTAAAGCCGAAGAGGTAAAGGACAAAAACAAGAATAATACTGGGTTTATCACGAGTTGTTTATGAAGAGATATGGTCGATTATGATTGAGTCATATCTCATCTAATAGAACACCTCTACTACATTTTGTCACATAATTTCGTAAACAAACTTTGTAGACAAGTCACTGCATCTCGCCATGCCTAAATAGAGAATAATCATTACATGAGTGACTTTTGTAAGAAAGTGTTTAGATACTACCTACTAGTATCATCACTTCGGTTGGATCCTCTATATTTGGGTTGAGGGTATTGGCCAGAGTCAATCCTGATGACATCCCTCTCAAGGGCCTCATATTGCCTCTTCACTTCCTCCACACTCTTCCCATCACCAACCGCTCTCGCCACCTTTTGCCAACGATCAGGAGTGTTCTGGTCGTACACAGCCAGTGCCTCCTCAAACTTCTTGTTTTGCTCTCTTGTCCATGATGATGCCATGTCAACTGCTTCCTTAATAACCAAAAGAGAAGAGAAAGATGCAAGAAGGGAAAAGTCCCAGAAGAGAATAGAACGATTTTGTGTGATTTGTTGAAGACTCAAGGTCGAGTGTTGGTGGTATGTATTGAGAGATTGCAACGATGGGGCTACTTATAAGCAAGGGAAGATGTGGGATTCTCTCCAAGTTGGCTTTTTTTTTGGAAATAAAATCGAAATCGAAGGATACTAACAAGATGTGATTCCCCCTGATCTAGGACAAGACGGGTAAAAAAGAATCATCATTGCTAAAGGTTGAGAGCTTTTTGAAGGATAATTCAATCTATGAAAGCCGACATTGGCGTGATATTTGTATTAGCAAGTGGGTTTGCTTGAGCATTTTATCAGCTTGGGTGGGGGTATTAGATCCCAATTCAAAGATCATAGATACATTATTAACAAATATATATATGCTGAGGAAACCTATGGTTTCCTATCCTGGTAAATAATTTCAGGTTTTCATTAAGTCAATAGCTTGGTGAGTAGAGAAAACATTTCAATGAGCGCGTCCATCTGTTTAGTATGCATACATTCAAAAGGTGCTGCTAAAGTTGTACCCTCCATTGTCAATGAATGTATCCTAGCCATATCCGAATTTTCCCTTTCATCCTAGTTGTATTTATGAAGGACACAACCAAGTGCCGCATTCTATAATCTCTCTAGGTAGTAAAGCAAACAAAAAGGGGGGTTGGGACACCAGGAGTGCCATTACTTTCGTACGGCGTTCACTTTGGTGCCAAAACTTTTTTTTCGCTCACTTGAGTGCCACATCACCGGAAAAGTTGACGTGGCCGTCGGAATGCTGACATGGCAACCGGAAAACATTATTTTAATTAATTTTTTTGATTTTCTTTTTTGATTTTTTTTTTTTTTTTAAAGGCCAGCGAGGGCCACCATTGACCCTCGCTAGCCGCCGAACTCTCGCCCAAATTGGGGGAGGGCCCCCTCGCCGTCGGCCGCGAAGGCCTTGGGTGAGGCCGGCAAGGCCGTCGAAGGCCCTAGGTGAGGCCGGCGAGGCCGTTGACGGCCTCACCCGTAGTGGCGACGGCGAAGGCCAGGCGGCCCTTGCCCAGATCTGACCCTGGGCAAGGCCGCAATGGCTATCGGCAACCGTGGGGAGGCCGCAACGACCTCACCCAAGGCCTTTGCGGCCAACGGCGGGGTTCCGCGGCCGGCGAGGGTCAACGGTGGCCCTCGCCGGCCTTAAAAAAAAAATCAAAAAATCAAAAAAAAATCAAAATCAAAAATCAAAAGAAAAATCAAAAAAATTAATTAAAATATTAAAATAATATTTTCCCGGCTGCCACATCAGCATTGCGGCGGCCACGTTAGATTTTCCAGCGATGTGGCACTCAAGTGAGCGAAAAAAAAGTTTTGGCACCAAAGTGAGCTCCGAACGAAAGTAATGGCACTCCTAGTGTACTTATGCCACAAAAAGGAAACTGTAATCTCAAACTTTCGAGTAAATTCTGCAAATCTCCATATATAATAAAGCAATCACAAAAGGAATTTTCAAGGCATGCTAGCTAAAAATATAACGATTATGTACTACTATGCAATGGACAAAGTATAAATTAAATGTGAAGATATTAAGGAACATAAATATCTCCTATCTAATAAGCTTTTTCTATGTCCAATTTGAATTGAAGCAATCTTCTTTGACCTGAGATAATCCAAATCTATTTCTTAAAATAACTCAAACATCATATCGTGCTTACTCTCTCCTTTATTACAAATTTCCACTTTTTCAACACATTTAAGTGTGTGCCATTCTTGCTAGTTACTATAAGGAGAAGATGATTCCTATTTTTAACGAGAGGAGGCACTTCATATTCCACTATTCGCGTTAGAAAATTAATATCGTATTAAATTTCCAAGAGTAATATATCAGTCCATAACTTTTTCAAACATTATTTTTTGATTGGACATACTCTTAGAAGTCATCCAAAGTCTCCACGAAGATTCTTCAGATGTATGACAAAAATAAGATCTACCAAATTAGACAATAATCAAAGAGGTTCAATATGTGGAGAATAGTTTTTAGTTATATATATTAATCTATTTCGAATTCTGCAGTTTTCGTTTGAAATTACTTAAGGGCTTGGCTAGCTAAATGGTATCGTGATTTTAATTTTCTTACCATCTAATAACAACCACAACTTTTAATGGAGGAAACCGGGACAATCCTTCGACCGGTTTCGTTGACTTCCCATCATTTCCTTTTTCTTTTGGCTTAATTTATGATTAGAGGATTTTTTAAATATTATTTTGATAATATTTTGAATGTTTTATACTTTTTTATTTTTTTCTTTTACTTTTCTTTCCTTTTTTTTTTTTTTTTTTTTGGAGTTCAAGTTGGCGACCCTCGCCAACTCTAAACGAGGACGAGTTGACCCTCGCTAGCCCTAGTCTTGTGCCCCTCACCAGCTCTAGGTGGGGGTTGCCTAGCCAGATTTATGGAGGGCATCACGGCCCTCACCTAGAGTGGGCGAGAGGGGTTGGTGAGGGGTGCGACATCCTCGCCTAGGGCCCATAAGGGTCGGTCGGCCCTCACCCAAAGCTAGCGAGGGTTGGCAACCCTCACTTGTGGTTGGCCACCCTTGCCTGCCTTAATCCCAAAAAAGAAAAAAAAGAAGAAGAAGAAGAAAACAAAGAAAAGTAAAAAAGAAGAGAAAAGAAAAGAATCATAAAATATTCAAAATAAAATTAAAATCTTGTTAAAAATGTTTACATTAGTGTTGGTCGTCCACATCAGCAATTTCCAACCAAAATTGACTTGATGGATTTAATTGGAAAAATGTTAAAATGTTAAAGATTTAATTGGTAAAATTGAAATATTTAGGATTAAATTAGCAAAACTGTAATAGGCTTAAGACTTTTTGGACAATTTCCCTCTCGGAAACTTAAAATCCTTGAATATGAAGAAAAAAAAACAAATTATATATTGCGATATAGATAATCATGAGTAAAAACCTATAATCACTAAGCAAAAAGAAATCATTAAGGTCATTAGAAAGATTTATTGCATTTCAAAGATGAAAAACATTTAAAATGTTGGCTTTGCAACTAATGACACAATCATTGTGCATTATAACTTATCATTTGTTTTGTTCAAATCAAATTGCTCTAGAAGGACTCTCCAATGGCCTAAAAGAATTACGAAGTTGCTTTCATCACTAGTACTGGTGTCATGACTCTTTCATCACAAGCATCTTCAATTGAATTATTCATCTTGTCTTCATCACTAACATTATTTTCATTTGTAAAGTCACTTTCAACATGAACTCTATTCATTTGAACAAGAAAAGAGGGAAAAAAATTAAGCTTTGTATGTCTATATATATACACACACTCACACACATACATACAAATACCAACTAAAAGTAGGCATCAACAGATACTTTTTTTTTTTTTCTCCACGGTTATGTGTTAATCGATTATAAAGTCCTAAAATAATCAAAAGTTTGAAGTATTCTAGATATTCACATTCTATTTTTTTAGTTTTTAAATCTCTTTTATTTAGGAACAATATTCACCAAATCCATTATTTGGCAGGAAAATAATTTCTACTATTTTAGAAGTTGTGATTGGATTCATCATATATTACTTCTTGTTTGAATATTATCACTTTGATTTGTTTTCCAAAATAAAAAAGAAAAATAAATCTTATCTTTTTCCTTTATAAAATATTGCAATTTCCACCAATTCGTTGACAAAAAATTATGAAATCAGCAAATCTTGTATCCCTATTTCCAACTTCACAACCGGTAGCTGACATTCCATTGACTGTACGGTCATGCACTCATTTCCCATTATTTAACTACTAATTGTGTTTCAACCAAAAAAAGAAACATCTAATTTTTTAAAATTGTATTCCCTAAATTTCAAAGACTACTCAAAATCAAGAGAATTGTGTAAAAAGTTCTAAATCTATTGTATGATAGTTAATTTAATCCTAAACCTTTCAATTGTGCCAATTTAATCTTAAATCTATTGTATAATAGCCAATTCAATGCTAAATCTATCAATTATGATGATTTAGCCTCAAACCTTTTGATTGTTTTTCAATTTAATCATAAATTTTTTAATAATTTACCAATATAGTCCTTTAGCAATTTATGGCTAAAATTACTTGGAAGAACTGTATTGGTACATTGATATAAGGTTTGAGACTAACTTAATAGATTGTCAAAATATTTAGAACTAAATTGTGTGGTTGAGTTAGATTAATAAGCAAGGGAATAAAGTGCTCATTGCATAGCTTTGTTTTGACCATTTTTGGCTTACGTATTTAAACACCCGGTTTGATGTTGTTGAGTAAGTAAGAAAAGTTTAGATATCTCTAATATTCTTTTTGAGTAAACTTAATTACCTTCCGGTGGATCTCAAAGTTTTGAATATCTATGTTCAAGGAGTTGACTAAATGGTTAGATGATTGGTTTGAAAATGGTGTATCTATGCTCAAATCACATTATCCCCGCTCAAAGTAATTTCAAGGCTACGCCCACTACCCTATCTAGATAATACTTTTTTGGATGAATATGAATAGGGCCGTATCCATACATTCTAGGGCATTAGTGAAGGCAAAAGGTTTTTGGATATCACGTATCAAAACATTATTTATTTAGCATCATGTTTGTCTCAAATGCTAATCGATGGAATTTTTGACAGATCCGAATGAGGTTGAGCATTGTCTAGCCACGATGAGGTTAACCTCACCAATTCTCATCTCTAGCTAGTCGCTAATCATTGCCGAGGTGCAATGACCAACTAGAGGAGGAAGAAGAAGGGAGGAAAAAAAGAAAAGAAGGAAAAAGAATTTTAAAAAAATCAGAATATTATTTTAAAAAATTCCATGTCATAAAAAAAATTTGAGGGTTGTACTAAATCTGTCCTTCTCCTCAAAACTCATCCAAGAAATAAAAATGAAAAAAAAAAAAATATTTCTGAATAGAAATTATTTAAGAAATAAAAATATTATCAAACACGCTATTAATTACCTTATGGTGGATCTCAAAGTTTTGAAGATATATCTTTTGGAAGTTGACTAAATGGTTAGATGATTAGTTTAAAAATGGTGGATTTGTGCTCAAATGACATCATCCCCGCTCAAAGTAATCTCAGGGCCATGCCCACCATCCTGTCTAGATGATACTTTTTTTTGATAAATATGGACGGGACCATATCCATGCATTCTAGGGCATTAGTCAAGATGAAAGGTTTTTGGATACCACGTATTAAAACAACATTATTTTATTGAGGTTTATGTTTGTCTCAAATGCTAACTGAAGCAATTTTAGGAGGAATTTTCTCCAATTATGTCTTGTATCATGGTGACAAACATGCATGTCACCAACCTCAGGCCCCACCTCCCTCCCTCCCTCCCTCCCTCCCTCAGTTTGAACTAAAGTTACCGTCGCCCTGCCGCATCAGAGCTTGAGGAAGTTTGCCGAAGGCATGGGAAGTTCGTTCCACGGCGGCTATGCTAGAATGATAATGTTTATAATAAATATTCTTTAATCATTCTTTTGATTGGTGGGTTACAACAATAGATATCACTTGTATTTATATTTTGTGAATTTACATATAGATAACTTCCATAAGTTGTTACTCAACAATCTAAAAGGTGATTGAAATGAAATATAATATATTTTTTTCCTTAATGGGTTTTTTTCTTTTTGTAAGACATACTTATCTAGGCATGACGGTTCTGAAAAAATCAACAAATCA
Organism: Corymbia maculata; assembly: GCA_014182735.1. NCBI lineage: Eukaryota > Viridiplantae > Streptophyta > Magnoliopsida > Myrtales > Myrtaceae > Corymbia > Corymbia maculata. The sequence goes on from CM024687.1 coordinate 14,536,377, forward strand.
GAGCCTTAATTGGAGGAAAATATAGCATACGAGCAAAGCAAACGCATATCATAGCGTACTGATTATTCGGCTGTGACATTTTGTGCCGACAGTAGTCAGTACGTGAGTCTTAGTGCGACGTCATATTTGATCATGATTGCATACATTCCTCTTTTAGTGCATCGCTTTTTAAACCCACGAACCACAGTACGATACACTACCTTTCGAAGTGATCCTGAGATTTTGTCTTTCCTTAAGCTCCTTCAAGCAACTTGGGATTGCATATTCCCCTATTTTAAAGGGACATGGCTATTATTCTGTCGCATTATTGCGCTGTATTGATGCTGGACAAATATACGAAAGAGAAAGGCTGTGGAAGTTCCGTTCTCTTTTCCTGACCTTTGTGATCTCATAAGCATCTTTCTAATCGCCCATTAACTTGTGTTGGGTCAATAAAGTTCAGATGACATGATTGATCATGCAATTGGACAGTGTGTAGATATGTAGGAACCCTGCAGACTCATTTTTGATTCGATGAGATTCCCCTCTATCTTCCTCTTCGATTATAATTAGATTTCTGGAATATTATCTTGAGGGTTGTTTACCGGTAATAATTAAGAAAGGGGTTGAGACCTCCACTATTTCCTTCTTTATGTAGTGTTTAGTGACGTGAAGAAAAATGAATGTGGTTAAACATTAGAAATGGAAGAGATTAGTATCATTCACCAAAACAAAACAAAAAAGAAAAAGAAAAAGAAAAAAGGACCAATACAAAGTTGTCATTTTATGTGGAGGAGGTAAGAATGACTATGACGGAATGGGTTGACTCAACAAGAAATGTAATATCATGGATGGTAGGAACATTTATGTTGTGACAACTCCGAAACTCCTAAGTTTAAAATTATGAAATCATATTTCTTTCTCCTTCGTTATTTTCTACATACTAATGGTGAGTTTCTATTGTGTTTCTAGTTTCTCAAAAAAATTATGTTTCTAATTCTGTTTCTAGATATTGTAATTCCAACATTTTGTGCTAGCCTATTACCCTCTACTTCGACTCCACTTATACATGTCATTCTAATTAGCTCATTCCAAATAATCAAAAGGGTCAATATGCAGATCTACTAAATATGCATATTAAATGAAGTGGTGAACTGTAATTTTTTTTTTTATGGGTTTGACTATTAGGCGGTGTCTGGATCAATTTTTGAATGCTTTGATTGGTCCACCTTCCTAGCAATCTTAAGGGCTCCCACACTACTTAATAGAAATCTCATGAGCACATGTCCAAATTTGAAATTTATATCCATATTATTTCGCTAAAAATCATCCAAATCCATTGTGAATCGTGTGAGTGCACAAAACTCAAATACAATATTTTTGAGTTTCTTTATAAAAGGTAATTCAGAAATTTGAATTTTACATATTATGGATGAAAGACCATCTTATATTATATTTAAAATATTCCATGGATCTCTTATCTTAAGGAAAATTACTAAAAAGTCATAATTTTATTGCACGTGTCCAATTCAGTTCTAAATTTTTTAATTTTGTCAATTGATTCCTAATTGTTTTGACAAATTGTCAATATAGTCCTTCTAGCCAGTTTTGGCCAAAAAATGATGACATGGACAATGGCTGCCCTATGTTAAAAATATTTTAACAATAATACTTTTACAAGTGAAATGGTTGTGGCCGTCAGTTTGAGCAATAGATGTGTCCTCCATCAGACCCGAGAAGTTCAAGGTCACCATAACCTCACTAGAAATAGAATGCCGCAAGTCAAAAAATCTATCCCCCAGGGGTTATATTTGTGATAGATAAAATTCTCAAATAGATATACTCACGATATGGCTGAAATTTGTGATTTTTTTAAATAACAATGTAGTCCTTTTTTCTCATACAATCAGTTTATATGGAGTGATTAGGAGTGAATGGAAAGGATCCAAGAAATAATGATTGGTTCAATTGTTATTTGGATGCTTATGATTATGAAAGAAAATAAAGAAAATGAATGGAATTAGGCCATTTCATATATGGTTGAAGAAGAGAAAAAAATGGAAAGACTAATTTATATCTCCATGGCTATTTTGGTCTTGTTCTTCTTCATAGATTAAAAAGAGAGAGAGAGAGAGAGTTAACCTCAAGAACATGGCCTTTGACTCGTTAAAGGTTTGCTATCATCAACAATTAACTCGTATTACGGAATGCTCCTTAAAAATATATAGTGGCATAAAAAAGTCATTTGTTAACCGATTAAGGATTAATTCATTGTTTGGAAAATAAAATAGATATCATCAGGAAAAATAATGTAGGATTACAATATGCAAAGAAGAAAAATACATGAGAAAATGAAAAATCAACGAGAAAAAAATTTTTTGGGACTTGAGCGCACTGATTCTGCAATGCCACTCTAGGCCCTTCTGGACAATTTTATCGGATTCTGCAAAATTGCGCCAAATCTAAGATGACCAAAAAGCGAGAGAATCTCTATCATTTGGTGTCACTTCCGCAAAGATTTCCATCATGGGATTCTCTGCTTCCTCGTTATAAAAAACATGGGGTCGGTCTTCCTTGTTCCTGCCACTTCGCCATAGCCAAGGCTTACCATACTTTAAAGCCTTCATGGTGAATCTGAACCTGAATTTGTGTAGAACTTTCAGCCATTCAAGCTTCTTCTTTACTTTTAATTTTTTATGCCCAAAAAAGCATGGAACAGTTGGGGGCAATGTGTCTTCTTAGGGATGGGAAGAGCTCACTCGAACATGGTCCACTTTAGAGGAAAAAGGGAGCGGTACCAACTTGACACGAATCTTGACGTAAACAAGACGAATTTTTTAGTGTTGAATGTTCTTGGAGAAAGCATAGGAAGGATCGTCCTTCACTATGGAATGTTCCCAAAGTTGAGTATTCGCGTACTAGCCAGCGAGGAATGCACAATATCTTGTGCTCAAGGCATATGTTCTTAACATGTTTGACGTAATTCTATTGGACGTATGGTCACTGGTGATTTTATCTGCGCATGCTGGTTAACTCTGTTTTACTATAGTTATGGCAATAGATCAAACTATTTGTCTCCTATCAAGAAGTGGCCAAACAAGTTGAGTTCCTCATGCTCAGTTAAAGCATCATCAATGCATGATCGTCTTTGAGTATGAATGAGTAGATCTTGATTACACTAACTTTTATACGAATAGCTTGCCAGCAGCAAGTCTAGTGGAACATTTTAAGCATAATGCACTTTTTAGATTTCTACAACATTCAAAGAATGTTTTTTGTGATGGTAATAGGACCAATTCATGATGTAGCTCGCTGTACTGAATCGAATTTTCACTGCTTTACTAAATCTTACATGGAAGATACCCCTCCAAGGCTCTTTGGTACAGAACAACTTGCTAGATATGGGTACCGATGAACTTTTTAGCTTTTGGTAGGATGAAAGTGTGCTTTGCTGTAGAAGCCGAGAGTAGTGAAGCCAAGGTGATTCGCATTATGAGCTACTGCAACACTTCTAAGTTGGTAATGTTGCATGTGGAAGGATATGGCAATTTAGGCAGATATGAGCATATGCTGCTCGGTAGAGATTCGATTTGGACGATGAGGGCTCTATATTCTCTTTATAAGTAGAGAATTGCTTCTCACATATTACCTGACTTGACAGATGAGAAATGGGTTAGTAAGTTTAGCTGGCTTTAGGCAAAATAAATCTTAAATGATGGGGGGTGCTGCCTTTGAAACCTTGCCTTTTTCTTTTGATTAGATTTTCTTTGCTTTGTTAAGGATGTTTGTCATTGCAAATTTTGCTTTGAAATTAGTTTGCAAAAGGATAAAAGATATTGGTGTCACATTTTTGCTAGATACACCAGAGTAATTTACATCTTGTGAGGCCTCAAGACCCATTCAGTTGTGAATGCACCCATAGCAGGGCCAGGGAGCGAACAACATAGCCAAAGTACTAATCTTGAAGGGACAATGTGCATTAATGTTTAACCAGACTTCACTCTAGTTTAAGTTTCTTGATGTTGAGCACGATGTAAACTTTACAACTGCATTGTAGATCTATTTGGTCATTTTATTCTTCTGCAAGAATAAAATCTTTATTCTTTGCTGAAATCACCATGGATAGCATATTCTCTGAGAGCATATCGTTTTTTTTATTCAGTAGTATTCTCCTTTTATGAAGTCGTTCAGCCTCTTCAATTCCCCTTTCTGTTGCTGTACCACTGCTTGTACTACATCCACAATTGAGATCATGCCAACTATCTTTACATCGATAACTGGAACATGTCTTATGTGGTTCTCTGCAACAAACACAGAGATTTGTTTTCATGGACTGGCATAGTATCAAGCCAAAAAGAAATGGACTCCTGATTGGGCTTTTATATTTCAGTAAGTTGAGTACCAGTCATAAGCTGCATTGCTTTGAGGATGTTCATATCCGACGAAACTGTGATCAAGTTATGCTGAAAAGGAGTAATCATAGAAGGTAGTTCAGACATAACTAATGTTTGTCGTGTCACCTGAAAAAGTACAACAATTGTGAGGGGGCCAAACTCACCTCGTCAGTCATGATCTCCCCAACTCTTGTCTGCTTTGAGGACCTTCCCTGTGCAATTATCTTCTGCAAATAATCTGTAGAATTGCTTATATGACATCAGATTCTTGTCAAATAGCTTTTTGTTCATGAAATTATTGTTATTTCTTGAATCTCTTTTTTCTATTCCCTCGTTGAGTCTGTGGCTTGGGAGGGGAGTTGATGGTATTGGAGCTCTCAAAGTGTAGAGTTGACCTCTCTGAGTATATACAGTACAATATTCCATATAGCACTCATATTACTTTTCAATTTCTTGCACTTGAGAAGATTGTATGGACGAGTTAGATTAATGAGCAATTTGATGAGTGCTCAACTATGTCATCTGCAGCTGTAGATGAAAGAGATTACTGGGATCACCTCTTTCTGTGATGATTCCTGCAATCAGTTGTTCTTGTCCTGGCTTTAATACAACCAATGACCCGATATTGTTCTGAGCCATCTGCATCATTGTCACAATATTATTCGCAAATCAGATGTATATGTAATGCACAAGAAATTACCTACAACGAGATGTAGAAAGACGTACATTCTTAACCGCATCATAAACGGTGTCATTGGACCGGCATGACAACCAAGCCCCGGTTTTTTCTTCACCCTTTGTCGTTAGGACATCAGCTACCGTCACATTTTCAAGACCCTTTTCGCGGATGTCTATAGAGGAGGAGACAGATCCAAACCGAGAGAAGATGCTATCTTTATTGGCTGTTACTCTCGCTTGCCAATCTTTCGGAATAGCATTCTTGAGAGTCTCCTGGCAAGAGCGGATGGCACGGGCTAATCCTTGCATTTTGATACTGTTGATTTGGTTTTAGGATAAAACTCCAGAGATATTTTTGACTGTAACAACAATATTTAGGCAGTCTGAATGTTAGGTTGAACTCGTCCTTAGTTGCGGTCTAGATTAATAGGAACAAACAAAGAAATTTCATGTTGTAGAAAATCTAGATTATCATTGGCTCAAAAAGATCTGATATACTTGGTTAGGAAACAAGAATTGACAAGTTGAATCATAGATTTAAAAATTTTAGCAATTCGATCAACAGAATCATTGTTAACGTTCTTTCAATCGAAGTAGCATGAGCATGTAATAGACTTACGATGCTGCGTTTGGCAGAGAAAATTATGGTTAAATTAAACTTAAAACTGCATTTGCACTCTTAAAATGCGCTAATTCCTAACGCCTTCCATAATCGGTTGATGAATGATAAAGAGAGCACATATTAGACATCAAACATACCTTGCAAAGCCTTGTAATCTCAATAGAGTCCTGAAGATTTTCGAGTTCTTGCCCTGTAGTATTTCCCGAGAAGAATGCAGAAACAACTAATTTGACGCATGAATTGAAGAACGCATGAGGTTTAAATCGGTCGAAACAGAGGCTACATTAATAAGCTACATTAACGTTTTCAAGATTTGTTAATAAACTACACCTTTTTTCTCCAGAATATCTTGTGCATGTCAGTTTACGTGCAGGTGAGTTTACGTGGTGTTCTTTTCTTGGACGAGTAGGTGAAGATTTAGAGCTTGAGTATTAATAGCTTGCTTCTCTATTCGGGCATAAGCGCATGAAGACAGCATTGCATTAAGTTATATTATCATCTTGATGTGCAGAAAGAGCCACGAGGCAAGATGGGCCTGCACAAATATAGGAAAAAAGAGGGGGGCGTCTTCTTGGGCCTCCGGCTCGTGTCCGTACTTTGATGGGTCTGGGCCTGATCCAGAGCTAGACGTGGATGACGATTCGGCACGTCCCAATTCTTCACCAATCAGTGGCGGTATAGAATTGTTAGCAGCGTTGTTGAGATTATGTCAAATCCTAGTACATGGCATAGTATCTTCTCAAACCAGCAACAAGCAAAGTCCTAATGGGTGTGCCAAAAAGATGATTCATCGGAAATATTCTCACAACGAAATATCTTTCACCGAAAGTTGTTCTTGGATTTTATCAAAAGAGACAAGGTTTTGCGCCAAATTTGAACAAAGGATATATCATGCAATAAGGAATCAAATTTCTTTGATCCGAACAACAATATACAATCTTAACCAAGTCAGAATTTAATCAATGACAAGGCCCATTAGTTAAAAGTTCAATCTTGAACTATGCTAGAATTCAATTAGTGGCACAGCTTGAGGACATTGAGAAACAATGTCGGAATTTAATCAATGAGAAACCCGATAGAATGAAATCGACGAGGGAAATATGAAAGCTATAGTAGCTAATGAATAATAAAGATAAAAACATAGCATTTTGTTGATTTGTGCGGGGTATTCCTCGTTGAATAGAATAGCTGGTAGTATTTATAATGAAGGTGTGGTAACCATCCTCCGACCATGCTCAGTGGTGGCTTTTTCCCTAGTAACTTCCATTGGCTTTGTCCACACTCCTGTATTCTCATAGACTGCATTTGCCAATGTTATGTATAATTGTCTTCATTGTGTGTTGATGGCACTGCAATTATCAATAACCTTTCCATCATTGGGTCCTCAAATGGCAACTGCTCCTCACAACGTGTATTTTCGAAGCTAACTGTGTTAGTAATTTGAATGGTATCTGAAACATTTTCAATTAAAACTTGCCAGTAATGCTTATGTAGGTGACCACCAAACCAGTCTGTCATCATATTTCAATAACCGGACATGTGGCATTGCCGTCGATTGTCAATAATCGAACAAGGGCATTGCTGTCAATCGTCACGTGTCTACGTCTATATTTGTCGATGGCTCAATATGTATAAGATGACGTCTATGCACTACGCATGTGACTACTGCTTACTATGGCTTATACATTTTGCATTTCTCATCCTCATGCGAAGCACGCGAATGTTGATGACCAAATCAACTTTGGGTGTTAACAGTTCTAAGGCAACAAAGTACCATATCACACTAAATAAAAAAATTAAATGACCTTACTAATGATTCTTTCGTTTTATCAGTGAAAGTTTAGGGAAGGAAAACTATTATAACTACCCCTTTAGATGGCACTATAAGAGTTTTATATCTACTATGGAATGTTTAGTTTGAGTTATAACTACTCGATACCTAGAGGTGTACGAGCTCATCACCGTAGTCCTATTAGCATACCAAAAGTTCAAAAGTCTTTACACATGAATTAGCAAATGCTCAAGGCAAATTTGGCTAGATGTCTTATCACGATATGGCTCGACTTTTCACCTCATGAAAATTGTGACTTTTTTTTACCTCTAAGCTATCTCGCTTGGTGGCATTTTACTAATGATTCAATAACTCCTGATTTTTCTTTTTTTTTCTATCTCAACTCCTATATCTGAGGTGCAGTACTGATAATGCAAAATTGTGATTACAGACATGTCCGTGCAAAACTCAGGCTGAACAACTAGCATGGCAAATAATTGAAAAAAGATCTCTTGGGAATCACATATCAGAGGAATCTACTTTAGAAGATGTTCACTCCGTAAATTTTATCAGCAGCAACACAAAATGTCCTAATAATTGCAGTACCATCTAGAACTAAATGTCTAAAATGAATAATGTTCCTCAAACTCCTATCTCGTATCATGTGCAGAACCCACGGCGCCACAGTTAATCAGTAAATCCTCAAGATAAACCAGAAGTATATTTGAAAGTATTGCACAAACTTAGTACAAAACTAGAAGATCCACAGAATCAAGTGACATCCTAGTCATCTGACAATGCCTATCATCTGCAATCCGCTGCTAGCAAAGTTCAAGCTCAAAACAAAATACTGGTAACAATTGACATATGTTGTCACTTGCAATGCAGCTGCCACTACTCGAAACTACCAAAGTTACCAAGCACATCTCAATGATGGAAAAATATGTACAGTCAACAACAGGAGAAATGGCATCACTCTCTTGGCCGGTGACAGAGAAGACACATCCAAGACGGGGTCATTCGCAGGCTGGCTTGGTGCCAAAACTACTCAAGCTGATTGCAAAGGCCTGGAAGGCAGAGAGAGGATAGCGGTAGTCCATGGAGAATATGTCCTTGCCAATCTTCCCAAACTGCAGTATCACATTGTCGTGTTCTGCAGCAGCAATGTTTTGGTAAGGTTCCGAGGCAGCGACTAGCTGAAAGTTTTTGACAGAGGCCACCGTGACTCGGCCATTGAAGTTCAGGCACCAGCACTGAAGCTGCTCGTGCCATCTAGGAGCTTTGTTCCTCAGAACCAATGGATCCCGTGCACCATGGGTTGACTTCGGTGGCTCACGGCTGGTGGAGCTATGCTCATCAAGCTGCTTCTTTCCATTTGAAGCTGGCAGCGGTGACGGCTGCAAGAGTGACTCGACAGAGCTCTTTGAAAATTCTGTCTGTGTCGGGGCTGTACCACCTTCCTGGATTGCAGAGCTGGGAATTGAATGCATGTTGCAGTGCATTCTCCTTGGGCCTTTGCTTCGGAGAACATTAAGCTCATAAGATATGGTGGCCACACTAAATTTGCCAGAAGAAACCCTTGGAGACACCTGCTTCACGTTCTGTCTTCCATGAGACTTATGGTTTGATTCGATCGCTGCATCCCACGGAGGTTGACTGTCATAAACAGTGAATTTAGTCCCTATGAAATTAGACCTGCCAGAACATTCACAATTAAACTGAGGAGAGAGAGACACACAAGAAAAACTTACATGAATAGACACAACACACACGACAGAACCAACCTCAGTTTGCCAATGTAAGAAGTTCCATCTTGAGAAAAATCATCTGCTACTAATGATATTACAAAATCTGTACTCATGACCCTTCTGATCTTTCTTGCAGCCAAAAGCAGTTTGCTCCCCTCCTCAGATAGGCCTGTAATCATCATGTTTCCATGGTTGAAGCGATAATATGTTTCAAGATCAAAACAGTTACAATATTAAAAACCACTTCTACATGCTAAATTTCATTGATGGCTTTCTAGAAAATAAAGGTATGATGCCCGAGCGATCTAATTATTAGGAAGTGGAGGTTCTTCTAATGCCTACAACCATCCTAAATATGCAATCTTGAAAGATCAGGGGAAGCCGGATGCTAGAGACAAATATGAGCACGAAAACAAGAAGAAAGACTGCAAAAGATGAGGAACGTCAATTATTTGGAAGATCAAACTTACGCCAAATTGTAGAAACTACGTTTTTTGAAACTTCAGTTACAAAGTCCACACAGGGTCCTAGGTTCATTCAGCTCCCATAAATCCTGAAGAATATAAGCAATGAAGATTCGCAACAAACTTTTTACCTGGGCTTAAACCAAGATATAAGTAAAAGGTTGAATTTTCCCTGTCCCTGCGAATGAAGCATTGGATTGGAAAATCTCTAGGTCCTGGCTGAAAGAAGAGAACAGAAAAGGAGTTAAATCCAAGTCAGTTACAGAAACTAAGCAGAGGGGAAAACAGCAAGTGTATGAGCCAGAAAACACAAACACAAAAGAGGACGCAAGGAGAGCAAAAAGAGTTTGCCTGCTTCAGAGAAATGGGGAAAGTCAGCCGCCCACATTGCTCCAGAGTCTTCACGGCCTCCTTGGTGACCTCTCTCCACGATCTACAAATCGAGGCACAAGCAACGACGTCTCTCCGAGATGGCCACGAGGTCTGTCCCGCCTCAACATGCTTTATTATGTGAAGCAACAATTCGGGAGGCAAATTAGCCCACGGCCCCTGCTGGACCACCTCCGCACAACTAGGCGTTGGAACCATGGTTTCAGGAGCAATGTGCGATCTCCCTTGACGATGCACATGTCTCCGCTTGAGTTTTCTCCCCACTATGTCTCCGATTCCGGCTTGCATCTCCCTGAGCTCGCGTACGATGTTCTTGATATGCATTTGCGCACGATTTTAACGGTGGCGAGGTCCAACTACGAAGCCAACCAAGTGCACATGAGCTTCCATCGAAATCCTCGGCGTCAAGAGACGGGTCTCTAAATTCGACAATGACGAATCATCTTCTATTCGAGAACGATAGAGTTTCGCAATAAAACATGCAAATTCAAATGGGAACATCTTCTAACTCGGTGAATCATGCATTAGTAAATTCGACTCCCAGCAAGGTCCGAATACAAGAACCCGCAACCATTCATATGGCAAATCCCATCAGCAAAACTGATGAGCAATTTTGCATATCACCTCACCCCCCCAAAAGAAAACTGGCAAAGCTTCAAAGAAAGATTCATTCAACGGGCAAAACCCGGGGGAAATAAATGCATTGGAAATGAGAGCTAACAAAAACCTGAAAGTTCCGAAGCCCAGAATCGCAGATCGAAGCAGATTGAAATGGATGAAATGCTCGATTTGTTAAGCGCTTCCAATGTCTCGGAGAACGCGAAGAAGAACAAGAAAAGAAGAAATTTCTTGGATTACGCGGCGAGATATTCGGCGATCTAGGAAATGGGGTGGCCGTCGATGGGGTGGTTTGTTTGTCGTCCCTAGAAGATATGGCTGAAACCACCGGTCCACCGCCACAGCTGCGGAGGCGCCGGCCGAGCAGCTGCGCACGAGAACCGGAGGCTTGTCTTCTTCCTCTGTTTTTATCCTCTTTGGATTTTTCTTTAACTTTCCCTGTTCCTGTTCGTTTCTGTTTCGGTGTTTTGAGAAATCATGCGATCGCTTTAACGTTATCAATATGTTTCCCTGTGTCAGCGCTTACGAGGAATAACCCTGCCACCCAATCACATTACCATGAGTGCTCGTGCGGACCGCACCCTATGACAGCTGTTACATCAGATCTTTTTGCATTTTATCTACATATGCCCAAAAAAATATTTGTTAAGCAATTAATTGAACAAATTTTATCATTTCCAAGATAGGACCTTTTTCTCGTGTCCAATGTAAATAATATTTTGAAAATTCATTCCGTATTAATGTATAAAGAAAAAGCCATAAAAAATCATAAATTATTCAAATTATTAACACATTTACTATGAACTCATTTTATAACGTCAAAACTCTCAAATTAGGGTAGTCATAACACATTTATCATAAATTTTTCATATGGTATAAAAAACCATAAATCTATATTTTTGTGATATATTTATCATTCATTAAGAATTTGTCAAATGATTTTTAGTTAATATAACGTCATTTTTATTTCACTTAAGCCATATAAGTACTATGTCAATTGTGTTTGCTTTTTGACATAAATATAAACAAATTTTTAACGGTTCTTCTTACGGAACTTTAACGGATAGTAAATATATTATATAGGTATAAGTTTAAGATTTTTTGTATAAAAAAATTTAAAATAAATATATCACAGTAAATATAATTTGAAATTTGATGATTTTTATCCTAATATATTTGTCCCTCTTTTTATTAGCTATAGCTTGATCTCATCTCATTTCAATTCCAATTAAAAAATAAAGAGGTTGTTATATATCATTAATGATTAAACTTTAATATCTTTGAGCAATTACTTAATAAATTTCCTTAAATCTCCTCTTTTACAAAGCAGCCCTCCATATCCTTGGAGTAGTACTATCAAAGTGGGTGCCATACCCATATTTTAATCCACATTTATGAAAGTGGGTCATTTATAGATTGTTGGGTTAAAAATACAATTTACAGAGGGTGAATAAATTGAATGAGAAACTAAAAAAATAAAATATAACAAGTTAAACTTCATCAACACTAAAAATAGTTTTACTATAATCATGAGTGGTGTTGATAATCAGGTGCGTAATCAAGAGTGCTGCTAATAACTAGATAAAAGTAATGGAGAGTGCTGATAATAAAAAGATAGAAAATAGCACATTGAGTTTTATAGTGAGTTAGTTCTATCTCCAAGTCAACATCCACTCTTGAGACTTATAGCCACAATTAAGCTAGAATCTACTAGTAATCAATATTGCAAATTACACCAACAAGTGTTATTCCTTTCACACAATAGATTACACTATTAGGACATAACCACTACTCTTACACTTGCACACTTGACTCTATTCTGATTACAACTCCAGCATTATAGTTGCTAACAACATAACAAAGCAAAGAAAAAGACTCGAGAGCTCTAGATTGATTTGTTTGCTTCCACCCAACCCCACTATTTCTCTTGGATTGAGTATATATAGTCATCCAACTCTTAATTGACCATTTGCCACTCAACTCCATGAAGTAGCTTTTGGTATTATCATTGCCATTAACAAAATAGCTCTATGTCGCTCACTAGCATCAAATGACTACCTCTAACAGTGGCAACTTACCAAACTTGTTGGATTGCTCTTATCAATGTCCGTCTCCCATTAGAATTACTATTACTGCTTTAAAACATCTTCAATGCTTCTAGTGCGAATTCCAAGCCTTTGTAACAGCTAGAATCATCTTGATCACTATTCCAATTAGATGAGAAGCTGAGTAGCACTTTCTAAGATTTGACACCAACACGATCCCTTACCCATAATTAAGAGTGTAGATTACTAGTAATTTGTTGATGCTGCCCACTAATGAACTCATGTGGAATGACTTCCAATCAATTTTTCAATGATCTTCTTGGCTCTTTAGCATACAAAGACTTCCAAGGAGATTGGCATCCCCACTAATTCCTCATCTTCACTAATTGATTTAGTAAGCTTCCAAAGACCTCCAAGAGCATATAGAGTCACCACCAATTCTTTATCTTCCTTAAGCTCACTAAATCATCGTCATTGCCACTATCTTCCAACCTCATCTAAAGTTAACTAATCTAGCTAATAATGTTAGAAGAAGAGGGTTACATTTCTCTTACTAATTTTTTGCTCACAAAAATTTTAATCAAAGCTTATAAATGCCACATGTGTTTGTAAGGACTCATGCAAGGCCAAGTGTTCTCTTAAAGATGAAGCATTATGATTATATTTGACACTTAGATTAAGTCATGCTTTTTCTTCAACTGAGTCACTCATTGTTGCAAGACTTTGCTTTGTAATTGTGCCACATCATGTTGATAATTGGCAATGGAAGACAATATCTTAGCTTTTACAAAACTTCTTCTACTTGGCCGAAGAACCCTTTTTCACTTTGCAAAAACCTTAAGAGAAACTTTCATGTGTGATACTTTCATTCAATCTTAGAATTAGTGAACCAAATTTCTTGTTTAAGAGATACAAAGTGGTGATAGCAATTGGTGGTTAGTGCTCATTCGAGATAAGTGAAATTTCTTGGTATTAAGTTAATTTAAATCTACTTAGTACTTCTATCTTGGTTGGTTGGGTGAGAGGTGAAATGTTCATGTGCATGTTGTGGGTATGGTGGTTGTTAAGTAACCTTGATAATCTCTTGCATATTCGTTCTACTTATTTTGCCATAACTTAACTAGTTAGAATCCTGTTTCCGCTATAATTTAACTAGTCATAATCTATTTGTTTTGCCAGATCTGTCTTGATGATGTCTTGCATATTCATTTTGCTTCCTTCTGCTAGAATTTGTCTAGTCAGAGTTTTGTTCGTTCTATTTCATTTTGCCAAAATGTCTAGTCGGAATTATGTTTGTTCTACTTCATTCTGCTAAAATTTAACTAGTCAGAATTTGTTCGTTTTTCCATATCTATCTTGATGACATCTTACATATTCAATCTGCTTCATTTTGCTAAAATTTAACTAGTCAGAATCTGTTCGTTTTGCCATATTTTCCTTGATGACCCCTTACATGTTCGATCTGCTTCATTTTGCTAGAATTTATTATGTCAAAATTTGTCCCTTTGTGAATTTGCTCATTTGGTTACATTTGTCCATTTGTGAATTTGTCCCTTTTTGAATCTTGGTTGAAACTGTCAATTTATGAACACGTCCCTTTGTCAATTTGCTCATTTTGTTAAATATGTTTATTTGTTGAATCTGTCAACTTGTGAATATGTTTGTCGTTGAATCTATCTATTTGTTTAAATAGACTTTGCTAATTCTATCTATCAGCTAAATCTATTCACTTGTTAAATCTATCCATTCATTGTTGAGTTTGTTCTTTTGTTCTATTGGCTTTTACCAAGTCAAAATGTACCCTTTTGACCATTCAAACTTGAACGACCAAATTATAATCATTTATTCAAACTCAAAATGTACCATTTTGGATTGTTTTGGCTTTGAAGATCAAAATGTACTCATTTGTTCAAATTCAAAATGTACTATTTTGATTGTTCAGACTTTGACGACCAAAATATCATTAGATGTTATTTTTTATGCGGTTATTTGGCTAAGCATCAAATTGAGTTGATAAACATGTGATATGCTTATCAATGCACATATATCATGATTTGCCAGAGATTAATATGTTTTTGTCACTCGTATAATGGTGCATGATGGTGCCTCATGTGTTGGGATGTGTGATGCTGTAGAACATCACTCACTAAAATGTGCTCTTTCATTTTTTTTCATTTTAATTTATGCAAATGAAGATGTGAGTGACATGACATATAACTTTAATTTTGTATTTATATATGTAGTTCATTACATTCTTATCACTACTATTCCTTCTTACACCAAATGTGACACTCCAATTTTAGTTAGCTTGATTAGCTACGACATGTGAATTGTGCGGCACCATAATAGGGTCTAATGGGTAGAGACAAGCCATGAAGCGCAAGTAATGCACGATTAAACTGTGAGGCTTAAATGATACTAAGGCTCAAATTTGAAATAGTGACTTGTGAGCTAGGAGGACCACAGAGTGTCGTGTACATATGAGACCAATGAGATGTCTTATGTGTCTTGTTGAATATGTTTCGTGCTACTCATCTATGTGTATATCCATGGCCTCTTGTCTAAGTTATGCATAAAAGCATCTATTAGTCTTTGGACTATAGGGTGCATGGTGGACACTTAATTTGTGTTTTACCATGATCGATTACCTACATAAATACATACCTACGTGCACGCATGCATAAGTGAGCTGGAATATGAGTTGTGTAAGAGTAAGGATTTCATCATTACCTTTTTCTAACCAATAGCCATTCATGCAATATATTTTATAAAGTAGGGGCTCATTGATTTATATATAGCCAAGGTTTGGTATCAAATAGCCAACACTATTGTCCATGACTTTCGACCCTAATCTTAATTTTGTAACATCAATGCATACATTAGGCAAGTGCAATTTTAGTGAGCACGCCTAGAGTTTTTTTTTTGGCTAAATTAGCAGGGACAAAATGGGGTACATTGATAATGTTATAGGAACAATGATAAGATGTAAGAATGAAACAAGCTAATAATCCATGAACCCTCCAAGATCATCATTCTTAAACAAGATACATGCTGAAAATTTCCATGCAAGGGAGAAGATCTCTCTTGTGCACTCCACCCCCTCCTCGATTCCTAAAAGAAATTTGGGAATTAGCAATAGTAATCATCGCTTGGGAACTTGTAAAACCTCATTCATATGACCGTCTTGCACTCTCTCCCTTTCTCTTCATCTCCCTTCTCTCATTTGAATCGAAATCATCTATCTCTCTTTCTCCATCTCTCCTTCTTCATTTTCCTCTCTTTGGTGAAGCCAAAGAAGCCACAATTATTCCAGAACCAGCAAGTTGAGAGGATGAAGAAGCTCAGGACAGTAGCAAGGTAAGGGAAGTCTCTAAGTCTTGGATCATTACATCCTCTTGGTGCTTGGTTGTGGCGAGAACCATTCGGTGGGGGTGCCGATGGGATCACAAGTTGTTTTGGGGCATAAAGTACTTTGCATGTGATGTTTAATCATTGAATTAATTCAAATAAATCTTGAATGACTAATCTAGATTGTATATAGGATCGTTCAAGTAAAAGTCCTTGCAGTTCTTGCTTGAAGCTCATTGGACCCGTTTGTAGTTGCTTAATGTTATAGCCCTCTTGCATGGCCTTTGATTATCTTGAATGAATCATTGGTGTTTTAGGGTTGAAGCTAAAGGCATGTAGTAACTAGATAAAAGTTCTAGTGATATGCTTGACTATTCTTTTAAGCAGATCTTTCATAGTTGGGTATTGAAGAACAAGAAGAGTTATGAAATGATTGGTTTGTTGACTTTGTTGAGGTATGGGCCCAAGATGTTCATCGTCGAGATCGAGAAGTCTTAGAGGTGTTTAATCTAGGGGTGTGCAACGGGAACCACCCAACCCGGGAACCGCCCAAACCGGACCGGACCGGCCGGTTTTGGGTGGTCCCATAGCCGACGGTCCGGTTCCCGGTTCCCATTTTGGAACCGGTAGCTAGTCGGTCCGGTTCCCGGTTCCAAGGTGGGAACCAGACCGACCGGACCGAACCGGACCGGACCGATAGTTTTTAATATAAATATTTTAAAGTTTCTCAAGAATTCAAAAAAATAAGAAGAAAATTCTTTAGATTCTTAAGAAAATACAATTATATAGAGATTAAAAGGACAAATTAATAAAACGGTGTATAAACGAAGTGGATTGTCTTTGAGAATGTACTGTAATATTAACAATTTTTTTACTGAAAAAGAAAATTACCGGTTTCATTGGACCGGACCGGACCGGTCGGTCGGTCCGGTTCCGGTGCCCGGATCGATCGGCGATCCGGTCCACGGTCCTAGAATTTGGGAACCGGTCCTCCCGGTCCGGTTCTCGGTTCCACCTTGGAACCGGACTGGACCGGGAACCGATCACCCCTAGTTTAATCTATGCATGTGCAAGTCGAATATATAAAAGCACATTAGATATTGTTGCAAGCATCGTGGATGCCCAATTGTGCTTAGGTTGTATATGAGTTGTGTGTAAGTCATTTGTGGCTGGGTTGACACATTAAATTTACTGAAATATATAGTGTTGATAATATTTATGTGCCGTGAGACTAGATAGTGATTGGGATAGCATGTGTGCACGTTATGAGCGAAATTGTTATGTGCTAGGTTGTTTGTGTAAAAATACCATGAGTAGCAGGATGTTCGGCTTGCATCAATTTTATTAGAGTTAAGAAGGCTAAATGTGCTCGAGCTTTGTATGAGCCGAGTATAGCTAGAATGAGTTGATGTAGTGTAATGTTCAAGACAAAATCCAATTGTGATATAACCATGCCAATTGTCGTGGTATAATGTATATGTTTTGGTTATGGAAATACATGGCATGAAACAAAGAGTATGATCTAAAGTGATGCATGAGTCGAATAAAAGTCAAGAGATATCCATTGACTAGCGACCCTTGGATGCCTTGATAAATAAATCAAGATGTCTAGGGCCAACATCCCATAGAAGTCTAATCAGCAATCCAAAAATAGCCCAAGTGGACAGGACAACAACCTAGTACCAAATTTTTAACTCGAGGATGGAAATTCCCTATAAACACCAAGTTACCAAACACATGAAATGGTGTACGAGAATTGAAAATGATGCATATAATTGTGAGAGGAGTGTTATTTATTCGTAGGAAGACAATTCTATTCTATTTTGTCTCAATGTTATGAGTTTTACTATTGTTGGACATCTATATAAATAAGTATGTTACCTAGGGGTGAGTATGATTTAAGTTGGGTCGGTCTACCCATTAACCCAAGGACCAACAAGCATAGTGTTGGTCCTTAATTTGTGGGACTAATGACCGACCCTATTGAGCTTAGGACCAATGACCGAACTAATCCAATGGGTTTGGTCTGGTTCCAAGGTTAACCTAGAACCAATCGATAAATTTTAGATTTTTTTTAAAATTTTCGTATTTCTGAAAAGTTAAACCTTCAAATTTTATATCTATCAATAATGCTATATTGAGCAACTAAAGTATAGATACCAATGCATATTTAACAAATTTGAGATAAGGCAACAATAAAAAATTCAAACTTGCTAAAATCAAGAAGCCATAAAAACAATTAAGATTGCTTATAGAGCTGCAAGGTGAACGTTGCTCATGAGCAAAAATGATTTCTAATTAGAGCTTTGTTTTCTTTTAATTTATTTGTCGACAAGTGAAGTTAGTAAAGATAGATAAGCGGTGCAAGCGTCAAGTGGCAAATAGGATGAGCGTCGAGTGGTGAGTAACCAAAGGTGAGCGGGCGAGTGTCAAGCCATGAGCGGGCGAGCTTGCTCACGAGTGAAGCTGTTTCTTTCGATTTTACTTAGCAAATTGAAGACCAAGAGGATAAAGAAGAAAAAAGAGAACAAAAGCACTAGAGAAAAAAGGACGCCGTTTGAGTTAAAAGTTTGCTATTTTGAATAGATAAAAAATATTATAAAAAATATATTAGATATATAATATAAAATAATAATATATTAATATTTATTATACATAATATAAAAGGTTAATGTTAGTCCGGTATGGACCAACCTGAAACTCTTAAGATTGAGGACGAACCCGCACAATGCTAGTCTAAGGATCCCAAGATCAATGACCAACCCGAGTTTTCCTAGAAATCAAACTAGGACCGATAGGGTTGGGCTAGTTTAGGGTTAGTCCAGGGTTGACCCTAGACTGATGTTCACCTCTAATACCTTTGTGGGGTTAGAAATTTGAAATGGTTTGTTTATAATGGTATGGCCAACTGGTCCACACAGTCTTTCATCTTTTCACATGACATTGTGATGTGTTTGCATGATTGACCTAACCAAAATAGACAGTCATTTCATATAGTTAGTTATTATTAAATATGCTATAGTAGACAAATTGATTGGGTATGACTCTTCTACTCATTGGTTTAGCTATTGTCCGAATGGTAATTTGATTATGTGTTTTAAGACATAGTTATTTCCTTTAGTAGACTTTGTCCGCCCCTTCTTATTTTTTAGATCGTTAAAATGAACGTTTCACCCATCGATACGTATGAAGTCATCAGATATATAGATATTACTTATCGTGACTTGATTGATCTTGAAAATGATCAAAATTACGTCTGTTATGAGGCGATAGTGTGGATGGATGATGATAACACGAAATTGATTCTGTTGAGGTTTATGGCATGGTTCTTGAACCACAAGGGTGATTTATTCAGACCTTTCCAATTCAAACCAAACGGATCCAGTTTAGATGCAGCATCTCCAGTCTAGCATAGACGAATGAAGGAGCTTTTGAAGTGTCATTGGGTTAAATGCTAAGTAGAGGAGTTAGGCTTGTTTTTGAACTTTTCCAAATCATCCCCTTGCACGCTTTTGGACTTAGTCGTGCACGTGATGTAAATGATTGGTAGTGCAATTAGTAGTGACGTATTTTCCCCATATAAGAACCGACCTAATGCTCTCCCTTTTAGTACCTTGCATGAAATTTAAAAAATTTGATATCCTTGTTCACCGACCTAAACAGCGAGAGAAGGTTCTATTAATCAAGTTTAACTAGTACTTTTCACACAATATATTATGTTTTGGTCTATTAAGCATGAGAAAGTTTTCCACTTGATATAACAACCACTTATATTAGCCTTCACTAGATGGTAGTGATATTTTTCTCATTCGAAATTAACAAATGATAATGTTGGGCTGCCACACCAAAAGATTATTAACAAATGCTTGTGAGGAGCCAAAAAGTGTCTATTCTCCTTTAACTGGTAACTTCATTCTATTCCAAAATTCCATAACCCATGGCGACTTGCCTATTTAGTCGTTGTCGTCGCTATCATTTTTAAATTGAAAGGGTCCAAAGAGATCAATATCAAGGCTAAAGAACCACAACACAAATCGGATAGGAATCCATTCCAAATGTCCTATATCTATCCAAACCATGTCTTCATATCGCGTGAACATCATGGTGGACTAAGGGAGGTTCACGTCCTCGAGAAAGCCTTCAAGTAGACATGCTTTGCAGCGTGTAATAGGTGGAACGTCCATGCTAAATATATGAAAAATAGTGGAATAAGTAGACGCCTCCACAAGAGAAAAAACTAAGTTCTACACTACACAATTTGCCCACCACATGGTCACGATATTCGTCCAAGTCAAGAAAGATGGTACCCACAAATATGGACTTGATACATGTAGATTGAATTGGACAATATAAGATTGTATATACACGAATCCAAGCATGCATCATGAACATAAAATCACACAACCGTACATGAACTCACACGCCTCATTTCTTAGGTTTTCATGTGATTTTTTTCCTCTCCCAACTCATGGATTTACACCAGTTCACTATTTGGTCTACGCAGGTCACTTTTTGGTTCCTTGTCTGAACTTCCATGATTCACTATCCATGGGCATCTCAATTCTCTATCTGAGGCATCCAAGGTTCATTGTTCTTAGGCATCCCATCCAAGGTCCATTGTTCTTAGGCATCCCAACTCCCCTTAGGCATCATTGGTTTGTTGTCTGATGGTTATCTCTTAACATTGATTCAATTCACGCAATCCATGTAATTTATCATGAATTATATCATATGAATAGCTAAAATTCAGCATGCATTCGTCAAACCATAAGCTAGAAAATGGCGTCACCACACAATATCACATCTTTCAACACACCTTCCACACCAAACCATATGAACACCCACGGTTCACTCCAAATCAACATGTATCGGAAACTCTAGGCTAAAAATCTAGTACCATCTTATGGCATGACACTTCTAGGCTCAACCACACGATCATGCATGTTCACACAATTTATGTATTACGTTACACAGACAACGCATCGCAAGCCAAGTGCTAAAATCACTAAACATGGCATAACTTCCATTGATTCTAGGACAAACTCAAAACATAGCACAATCTCTACAATCTTTAGGATACGTTATGAACCTTAAGACCATGTCTCGCCTAAGTCTAGTTCCAATGAGCGAAGATATCAAAGACGGACTTAGTTTCACATGCATGAATAATTCTTAACATAGTTTCAACAATTTTGAATCTAAAGAGTTGACATGCCTAGACTACACGCATTCTCCAAGAAGTAAGAAGTGAACTTAGCAATTTCATGTACTTGTTAGCTTGATTTGGATAACCGAACCTCAACATAAGAGCTCTTGGTGAAGAAAATTGAGAGCAAAAAATGAAGTGTAATAGTGAGATATATATATTATATGTTAGTTACCAAGTGTGAAATTATCAAGGATACTTGGTTCATCCTTGTATGTGATTTAGTACTTGTTGATAAGTCTTGAACACATTTGGCTTGTTTCACTAGACACTAATCTTTCATAAGAAGGCTATGGTGTTAAAATTAGTGAACAATTGTCCACTTTCATACATAATTTGCATTCTAATTCTTGAAATTTAGAATAATTGAATGGCCAATATTGGCCCTAGATTTTCGGCTATAGATCACTTAGGTGCCAATTAGGTGTCTAGTTCTAAAGATCACCTATGTGAACATTTCCTTAATGTTACATTGTTATAATTAACATGGACAATGTATCCTTTGATTTCTAAAGTCATGGAATCATTGGTGACAATACCGAACGACAACTTTAATTCTAACAATCGCTAAACGGAAGATTGAGAGATTGTCCAATCTCAATATATGACCCAATATCACTATTTAGTAATGAGTGTCACTTATCTCCAACCGTGTTTGTTCCCACAATGATTCACAAACTCATTTCATGTTGCTCGCACCTTGAGTATAAACTATTCCATTCGAACTCCGTACTTAATAATAGTAATATCGAAATTTACAATTTAACGGATAAGTAAAACTCAGGATTTTTCAAGATACCCAAAGAGTGTTTCCAGATGCCTTAGGAGTCAAGATGCCCCATGGACAGATGATGCAGGATGTCTTAGAGTTGAGATGCTCATGAGTTGGGATTCATCGTGAGTCGAGATGCTTCGGGAGTATTTGAGATGTAGTAATAATAATGAATCAAAATGCATGATCTTGTGTAAAATCCAATATTATTTATGCCGATTTTCTTATACTGAAACATGATATGCCATATGGATGAGTTTAGATGGGAATATTGTAGAGAGATAATTTATGTGGTAAATGAAAATGGGAAATGTAAAGTGTACTCATTTTTTTTTTATCACACTTATTGGATTGCTATGCATAGTCTTTATTTGTACTAGGTGAAGTGATAAGATGATTTTTCTAATTTAAAACTAGAGATTTCATTTACTGGACTTTGGTTCGTTCCTTCATTTTTTTTTAACATGTGGGATGGACACTCCTCAACATTACGCTATGGAGTTTCCATGCATTACAAGGGTCTTTATAAAAGTATTCTTGAACCCGAGTCTAAATTAGTATATACTTAATGTAATTCTGCTATATGGATTGACGTAGGCGGTTTCATGAAATGGGTTCCCTTTACATTCTTTGCCTGATACTGGAACTTGAACATCAAGTTGGTTGGTCAATCGAGGGGCTCCGACCTTGATGATGGTGGTGCAGCGAAGGGTGAAGTTATCAATCCATGATTTTGGTCTAGATATTTATGCAGGCAAACTTTTGGAGTGTAGTATGGAGATAAGTCTCCCTAACCCCTATCCAAGCTTTTGTATTTTGTTCATAATGTAGTAAAGTTGTGAACCTAAATTATGGTCTAAATAAAAGAAGTATAAGGACGTTAATCATGACTTTCCTTATTAAACGAATTTTTGTTAAAGTTTGATTATGCTTCCACATGCTACATAATAATAATATTATAAGAAACGTGCGTCATTTGTGACTTCTTGGCATCTACATATGCTCTCTCATTCCTCTTCTTTACCTGAACAAACGCCTCCCCAATGATACCACCTATGGCATTAGCCTCTTCACCACCTCCTTTGTCTCTACATGGCTCCTCCATCGCTACCCGTCCCACTTTATAGTCCACATCTCTTTTGGTAGTATGGCTGATGTTGACCTCTCCCATTTCTATGAGCTTGCCCCCTTCCTTTAGATCATTTGCTCATCCAAGCAGCACAAGCTCCCTTGCAATCTCATGGACTCGATCCTCTTCAAGGAATCGCTTATCCTTTCATGGTGCTATCAATTAGAGATACTCACAAGTGGCTCAATCTGATGCTTTTGCCAAGCACTATGGGCTCAACTAAGTAATTGATGTGATTTTTTTTTTGGTGGCAATGTTGTAGGGGACGGACTAGACGACAAATGCCAAGTTCGTGGAAAATGTGTAGGAGATTGTTATCAAGGCTAGAGCCGACGAGGCCAGGCTTATTAGGAGGGAGGAGGTGGAGAGATGCATGAGGGAGATGGTGGGAGGGGGTGAGAGAGAGAGGGAGATGATGGAAAGCGCAAGGAGGTAGATAGTGGTGGTGAAGGTGGCGATCAAGGTTTGAGGCATGGATTTGCTTGCTTGTGATCTCATTTGGGATCGCTATCGTTAGGGTTGATAGTTGCCGTCAGGGTTTGAAACCCACTAGCCTTCTCAAGTTTTGAGGTAGCCCCCATTAGGGTCCGAAACCTTAGCCACTTCTTCAGTCTTTTATGGTTAAGGTTTTCATTTTGCAATTTTTAAAATTTTTTGTTTATTTAATTTTGAAGAATTGTTAGGCCTTTTTATTTGTTTTTCTCATGGATTATATGGGTGAGTTTGGGTTAGATTGGGGTTGGGTTGGGTATAGGTCATTTAGATCACTCAGTAAGTAAATGGGTCAATATGAGTTCAATGAGTGAAAAATTCTTAATCTATTGCATTTGTGATAATTTAGTGCTAAACCTTTTATTGTTGTCAATTTAGTCATAAACATTTTGATTTGCTACCAATTCAATCCTAAACCTTTTAATTCGGTGCCAATTCAGTCAATTTTGGCGAGATATCGCTAACATGTACACTAGTCGGCTTACGTTGACAATTTTTAATAATATTTTAATAATTTTCGATTTTTTTCTTTTTTACGATTTTATCTTTCCTTTTTTTTCTTCTTCTTCTTTTTGCTAGTGATAGGCCATCGCCTAGGTGATGGTCGACCACTAGCTATGGCCAAGTGGGCTAGCCTCACCTAGCCATGGTGAGGTTGAGCCTCAACAAAGGTTGGCCTTGCCAAATCTGGTCTAAGCAAGGGCAGCCCTCACAAGGCATTGCTTGGGTGAAGGCAACGCCTGGTGAGATCGCCTTGACTTGGGCGAGGCCGGCACTCTTACTAAGGCTTGCTTATGGCCAGTCATTGGTAAAAAGAAGAAGAAGACGAAAGAAGAGAAAACAAAGAGAGAGAAAAATCGAAAAATCATAAAAATATTATTAAAAATTATCTACGTTAACACCGACCCATATCAACATCAGTAATATCCAATTAAAATTAGCCTGAATGACTGAAATAACACCAAATCAAAAGGTTTAGGATTATATTGGCATTAGATTAAAAGGTTTATGACTAAATTGACTTCATTTAAAGATTTAGGACTTATTTAACACTCTTCCAAGTGAATTTGTGTTAGACTCATTTATGACCTACCCAAATCCATCCTAGGCTAGCTCACCCATTTGTCAACTCTACTTTAGAGCTTATATTCATATTCTTCTTATCTATTTCAAAAAGTGTGTGTATACAGCACGTTTAAAAAGACTAATACATATCATGATGGAAGTTAATATATCAAAAATTAAAATAATTTCCTGTTTTGTTTCTTAACATTCCTCAATGGCACCTTTTAACAAAATCACCAGAATTTACCAATCACTAAGTGTTCCAATAGACAAAAATATATGAATTTGCATGTTGCAGATCTCCTACAATATCACATACGCAAGCATACATAGCTATTAAGGTGAGCACTGATCCAGTTCAATCCAAGAACATGACACAACTTGCTTGGACCGACCAACCTGTTCAAAGTCAATTTTAGAAAAAACCGATTCAGTTCCCAACTTCAAAAATCTAGAATATGCAAGAATCGATTTGATCCCAGCTTCGAGGTTGAAACCACCGATTCTATCAAGAATTGGGTTTTTATCTAAAACACAAATATTAACAAACCAATGTATAGAATGGCTAAGTTGGAGGAGAAGCAAATCGAGGAGATGTTTTGGCAAGGAGATCGAAGGCCTCTTCCAAATGCTTTGCTCCCTCATCTACTTCTCTGCCCTTAGTCCCTCTAAAGGCATGTTTGGTAACATGCCAAACGGTGCCTAATTCTATTATTTTGTTTCCTAGAACAAAAAAAGAACAAAAAAGAATAGAAAATCCATATGATAAAATTTTTGCTCTCGAAAACAAATTTGTTTCTAGGAGTAGATTTGGAACAGAATCAAGAAGTTAAAAAAAAAAAAAAAAAAAAAAAAAAGCTACTTCTTTGTTTATGGGAACAACTTTAAAATCAAGCCAAATCATGTTTTTTTTTTTTTCTCTTTTCTTTTTTTTTTTTCCTTTTTTATTCCTCTAGCCGGTCACAAATATATAATAAAATTATTAAAAAATTAAAAATATAATAAAATTACATAATAAAATTATACTAAAAAATATGATAAAACTATATAATAAAATTAAAAATATATAATAAAATTATTAAGAATGTAATAAAATTATTTAAAAAATTAAAAGAGAAAATTATAGTAAAAATATTAAAATTTTAAAAGAAATTATGAGTCACAAAAAATTTTAATAATAATACCAAATGTATTTCTATTTCAAGAATAAAATTTTTGGATAGTTATCAAATGTATTCAAATGCTCATAAACTTGTCTTGGGAACACAATAAAAAAAACATTTATGAGCAAAAATTATTTCGAAAACATAATGGCTACCAAATGCACCCTAAGAGTGCCCTACCGTTGCTCAACATTGAGGACTACCAAAACCTTAAAAGCCTTAGACCTAGCTCACAAGTGGAAGCACAAGAAAATCCTCCACCACGTCATTACCCTATAAATGCCAATGATTTCAAGAAAATAGTGAATCTCCTTAACGCATCGAGGAACTGAACTCAAATCGCTCTTGAGCTTTTAGGATGGAAGGTAAAAGCAACTTTGCCCCTCTCCTCCCCTTCTCTGGCTATTTTTTTTTTTTCTTGCTATAACAAGTTTGATACACAATTCTTCAACCTTGAGGATGAGAAGGTAAAGGCGTGCATGGTAAATTTTCAATTCTAGAAATCAATTTCTAGCTAAAAGTTGATTTTTGGCAAGAAATTGATTTCTCCATTTCTACTCCTGAACAAATTTCTAAGATAAAATAGGCAATTGATATCGATATAAAATTTATGTTCTTGGAAGATAAATTCATTTAATAATAACATAAAATTTTACATTCCCGAGTGACAACTAGAAGGGGGGCTAGTGGCAATTGATAATGGCTGGCAGCGATTAGTGACTAGTGACAAGCAGGGATTGGTGACAGCGTGTGAGGGGCCGACAACTACTAGTGGTGGCAAGCGATTGACCGATGATCGGTTGTGGTGGCGAGTTGGGGGTGGGGGTAGTCAGCAACAAGCGAGTGGCAACTGATTACGGCAGGCAATCGACAGCGATCGATGGTGACGTACAGGGGGTGATAATCAACAACGATAGCCAGTTGACGATTGGTGGGGCAACTAGCAACAAGTGGAGGTGTATGGGCGGTCGGCGGGTGACATGCAACGAGATAGCAATCGGCAATGGTGTAAAAGGGCTTGCGGCTAGCCAATGACAGGTGGGCGGTGGCCGGCGGGGGCGAGTGGGTGTCGGGTAGTGACGAGAGCAAGAGATAAGAAGAATTTTTATTTCTTATTTTTGTTCTAGAAATAGAGAAGTTAAAAATTTTAACTTCGATTTTTGCTTCAAATATATTTCTTAAGTATAAATTTGTTCTAAAAATAGAAAAATAAAATTACATTATCAAACGAATTTTTGTTCCAAATATGTTCTCGAAACAAAAAAAAAATAAAGAAATTAAAGTGTTTTCATGAGCACCCTAATTTAATCTCACTTCTCTTCTTCTTTTTTTCAATGAAAAGGCCCTCTTGTTTGGTCAAATCAGTTTTTTCATGCAAAGTATCCTAAAATGTCATAGGTTGTGTTGTACCTCCACATTCGCATTTGCTTTGCACATTTTCCAGAATTGTGTTTTTGACTGTTTCCTAGATAGAATTGGCCGATTTAGTAATTAGCAGTTCAAGAACCAACCCATTTGGTTTCAATTCTAAAAAGATCATAAGGTCAAATCTCAATTCTAATTCGGAATGATCTACCTTAGAATTGATTTCCACTAATAGATAATGTGGCATTCAAAGTGTGATTCACAAATGGCAAACGTGTCAACATACATACGAAGGAACTACCTTATTTAGTCATTAAGAAACAGCCAAAAGAAAATGCACTAATGTTGTCTAGCCCGGTAAACACAAACAAATACTAATGGTGCCAACGTGGCCCGGCCTAGTTTGAGCAAACCAAGCGTGGAATGATTCAAGTTAAAACTTTTTTTTTTTAAATATTTCTTTTGAAAAAAAAATTGAAAAAGCATACTATTTATGCAAAAAAGTGGATAACGAAATTCCTGCTCTCCGACTTTGAAGCATAACGTTTGATCTGACTAAAGTGACAAGGCCCGTAAGTACAGTACAGAAAACTCATTCAGAGCCCGTCACCATTTTGTGGCTATTTTTGGCTAAAATACTCCACTTCTTTGACATGTTTCGGGGTACACACTATATTTTCTCCTTATTGCAATAATTTAATCAATTACTAAGTTCAATTGAAAAATTAAAAATTTTTCTACTTTGAAATGAAAACTATCAAACATTTCTCCAAATTATTTTTTTTTTTTATTATAGATATCAAAAATAAATAAAAAATTATTGAATATATTAGGGGGCGAGCCATTTGGGCTTCACATGTGAAGCTTCAAGCTAGGCCGGTTCGGATTTTCAAGCTTTGGACATTTTATTTACGCCCCTAGCACAGACCTAGTTAGATGATCAAGGTGTACACCCTTTATCACGAGCTTCTGATGAAATATGAATATCATGGACTTCTTCTCGAATGTCTCTAGATTGATTACTATGTTTTAGTTCTTGTCTAATGTGGAATATGTGCCTCAAGTAGTTTGATTTTTTTTTTTAAGATTCGAAAATTCCCAAACTTACACAACATATAGTGACTCATAGAGCTAAAATTATTGCATAACTTTTTAATATTTTGAATGTTGACATGAATGTAAAGTGCTAATCTTTTATCGTGCAGAAAACAAAGGGTTAATATCATAAAAAAATTATAAATTGATACTCCGTGACAAATTTATCATAAACTAATTTTTTGACCATTAAAAACCCCAAATTAATACATGTACAACTAATTTACCATCCGTCATCCGTCAATTTTCATTAAATTTTACTGTCAATTTGTTGAGTTAGATAACACGTAATAGTTGACAGGTGTATCGCATGTCGTGATATTAATCATATTTAATGAAAACTAATATAAGGTAAATTTTTCAAAAATATACTAGTTTTGAGTTTTTATTAGTAAAAAAATTAGTTTAAAATAAATTTATCACATGTATCCATTTGAGGTTTTA
Source organism: Corymbia maculata (assembly GCA_014182735.1). Lineage (NCBI taxonomy): Eukaryota > Viridiplantae > Streptophyta > Magnoliopsida > Myrtales > Myrtaceae > Corymbia > Corymbia maculata. The sequence continues at coordinate 14,565,165 of CM024687.1, forward strand.
TAGTAGATAAAATATTAATTCAAAATAAGTGTATTAATTTGAGATTTTTTGTAATATTAACTCAAAAAAAAATTATTTTGTGAACGGCACAACGTCATAAATATTAAAGGTACTCTTGGCAGGTTGAATCTGATCTCGGAAGAAGTAAAATCTGCTGGACTAACTGGACTAATGGTGCGACTGCAGGAGGACCCAGCAAAAGATGCGGGCGACCTCCTCCCTAATAGTAACTTATCTGTTACTTATAATTTTATAACTTTTAATTAGAGGATAATTTATATTTTCAAAAAGGTGGTGGTCCAGTCGGACCTCGCCCATTGGGCCACGTTGGGCCTGGGTGGCACAGGCCTGTTATCCTTCCACCGCCGGAGCGGGAGGCTTTCGCTGCTCTATAAAACCAACCCCACGCGGTGCCCTCCGGTCCAGGATCCACTTGAGCCGCGTGGACCGGCTCTCAGCTTGGAATGGGAGGGCCAGCAAGTAGCCACACCAGGCCCGGCCCAAAGGATCCAAGCCCACGTTCCGCCACTTTGATGCCCCCGCTCAGGTGATTAGCTCTCGCTACTGAGCTCGGCTATTCGTTGCGTATAATTTTGTAACTTTTATTTAGAGGCATAATTTACTTTTGGTCATGGCAAGGTCTTTGGTTACTGTAATTCGTATTGCAAGAAATAGTATATAAATAAGAAAATCATAAAAAAATTTTCTCTTGTTGTTAGTAAAATACCTAATTGATTGTACTTTCCTTTCGTAAATTTGTCCAACCTTTGAGTCAGTAATTTTCCTTACTCTCCGAAATTTTCAAACTTTCCTCCTTCATCCATAAATTATGACTGAAAATCAGTTTTTTCGATACTTAATTTCATTTTTAAGAAAATTCAACGGTCCTTTTTTTCATTGAATTAATCTAATGGTTCCAGAAGCTATGGGACGGGTCTCGTAATTCTAGCATAGAAGCATACAATTAAGGGATATGTTTACTAAAAAATCTAAAATTTATCACAAAAGTATAATTAAGTCTTAAAGCATACAAAAAGTGCAATAAAGTCATAAAACTTATCAAATTTATATAATCAATTCATTTTACTAGTTTTAGTCCATTTAAAATAATAAAAAATAATGATGTGACTTTTTTAATATTTCTCTCCTAACGCGGCAATGATGTAAATTAAATTCTATTTTTTAACCAAAATATTAATTGAATGAAATAACAATAATTAAAAAAACACAAAAAGGATGAAAAAGGCCAAAGGCTAAGGTAGTAGTCCCTTGACAGTCGACATGGTTGCCCTCGTTGACAGAAAGGGCTAGTTAGGGTTGGCGAATTTCACTGAATGCAAAAGAGGGCATGATAGCCCTCCATTAAGATCTAAGCAAGTGTTGTTGTCCCTAGCCCAACTCGGCGAGTGGGTAAGGGCGTGCTGCCCTCGCCCTCGTCTCCTATTTTATGTTTTCAAATAGTTTTTTAAATTTTACTTAATTAAGATTTTGGTTAAAAAATAAGAATTTAATAGAAAGAGGTGTTATTTTAATCTTGTGTTCAATTATTTTGGCCATGTCATCGCCTCGTAATAGAGATAAAATATTAGAAAAAGCCAAGTCAGTATTTTTTGTTGAATGATTCAATTATATCAATTAGACATATTTGCATTTTTCATAAATTATTTTAGTCAATTTCACTTTTGTTATAAATTTATTTATTATTCTTCTCATTTTCAGGTGGGCATGCGAAAATTCCAGTTCTGCCCTCCAAGATCTCCGGGATATTCTACCCTACCACTACACAGTCTTCTCTTCCTCCCCCTCTCCTTCTCTCTCTCTCTCTCTCTCTCTCTCTCTCTCGGGCGCTAACATTTTGCTTCTCTCTCCAATTACTGCGGGGCGCAGCCGAGCGCACCAGAAAAAAAAATAAAAAAAATACTCGAAGCTAAAACCCTAATTGAGCTCGCGAACGAGGAAGCGAGACCTTGTCGAAGCACCACCTGCGGGTGAAGAAGATGGGGACTCTGGGGAGGGCGATATACACCGTCGGGTTCTGGATTCGGGAAACGGGTCAAGCCCTCGATCGCCTTGGCTCTCGCCTCCAGGGCAGCTACTACTTCCAGGAGCAATGTAAGTCGCTCTCCTCCGATGATTAGATCTTCCGTGTTCTCCTCTGCGATTTGTAGGAATTTTCTCTGGCGTGATTTGTAATGACGCGTTAGGTCCAGTGAAATGCAACTGGGTCGGATTCTTTTCCTCTCATTTTTGCCCATCACTTGTTTTGTGTGGCCGGTTTTTGTTCTTCGCGTGATTGCGTCGATTCTAGCCCCGTCCCTCGGTGACTAATTCGTGGAGTTTTGGGAGCTTTATTTCGTTTTTCTTTTGTCACCGGTAACTTCGACTTCAGCGTGATGCTTCTGTTCATAGTTGTAGATTTTGTGTGCTTGTAGCCGCAATTTGTTGGAATTGCCTACCTATGCCCGTAATATTGTAGGGTGCCGTTTTTAATAAGGTCTTCTTGGGAAAACAGTTGAATTGAACTGTGCTCTTTTACTTGTTACTAGAGGCCCCAGTCGTCTGTAGTGTATGTTGGTCGTCTAAGATTCTTCTGTGCAGTTGTTATGATTGTAGCCTGTTTCTCAGTGCCTGGTACTGGCTTCTCTTGCTAAGAGTCTGCTAAGGTGTAATAATTAGTCAATTTTTCTGGGAACGTGGGATTCTTCAGCAAAATGATTGTTTTAATAAAAAAAATTTCTTTCAAATCCCATGAATTTGATGTGATTGCAAATTGATTTTAAATCATCTGGGCATTGTAAGCAGTTATCTTTGTGGGCATTGTTATTTTAATACTATGTTAAGCTGGTATGTTTTGGATGATGAACTTTCTTGATGCGTAAGTTGTTGAATTAATGATTCAACTGCTAAATGAAGGGCTTTTATGAGGCACTTTAGGTTGCTCTTTTGGGGACAGAGAATCTACTGCTCTTTATTGGTCAGACATGGGGAATAATGCCCTTTATAGAACTTAATCGTAAATGTTTGATATCACAAGTGTCCCACACAGCTGTAGAGTTCTTAACTGTGGAGTTATGGACTTTGATCATTTCGTTGATGATGCAACATGCTGAATCTATAATTTCAGAGAGTTTATCATTGTGCACGCTGAAAATTCCATGGATTTATTTTCTCTGATGACTTCATGTCAGGGACAATGCTGAGCATTCATTCCATCTTATCCTTTTTCTTTTTTTGGTTGTTGCTGTATCTATAGCCTTATATTGTAAACTCATGAATCAAAACCTTATTGGCAATCGATTCTTATTCTTTCCTACAAAATGAGCTTACATGGTTATCCATCTTTCAGTGTCGAGGCATCGAACTCTTATGAATATATTTGATAAAGCTCCTGTGGTGGATAAAGATACATTTGTGGCCCCAAGTGCCTCTATTATTGGAGATGTGCAAGTTGGGCGAGGATCATCTATCTGGTATGGCTGCGTTTTGAGAGGTAGGAATAATTGAGCCTTACTACTTCTTATTTCTTCTACTTCTATTCAAATGTATAATTCTGTATTCAATTTTGCAACCAATTGTGAAGAGCCTTGTTGCCTTTTTTTCTTTCTTGGTTGTCCTCAAATAATTGTTTGCAGTCCGGTGTTTAATACTCTACCTCTTTACAGTCATTCTTACTGTCAGTATCAAATTACAATCTCACTGAGTTTTGCCTTTCTAGCCTTGACGAAGCACATAGGTTTTCTAGGTCTTTCAATTATTTGAAGAATGTGTAGCTGATAATATCATTTGAGTTTTAATTATCTAGATTAATGGATTTGGGTCTCAAATGAGTTCCTAATATTTGTAAGACTATCCAATCTGGTCAGATGAGCTCAATCAACCATGTTCCTTGTCAGCAAGTCATACGACAGTGGACAGGTAGTTTTCAGACTATTTAAAGTTCATTGTATGCTGATCAAAGGAAGAGAGAAAAACCTGGGTTTTTTTCTTTTTTTCTTTATTTGGGGGGGAAGGTGTTCTGGGAAAGCTCATTCTGGCCCATGGAAATTCATGTTAGATTCAGATGAAGTGGGTGAGATGGTTCTCTTAGAGAAACTTATTTGGTGGAATTTTCTTTAACTGAAATATCATATCCAGTGAGGTTTTGGAGTTCTGTTGGTAGTTCAATGACTAAAATTTGTGTGATGATGGATTAAATGGTAGATTACTGCAAAAAGAGGAATTGATTTGAAATAATTTAAACGCAACACCTTTTACTTAATGTCAATTTACTATGAGATCAAGAGTATATGTGATTGAAGTTACATGAATTTCCATGTCATTATTATATCTCTAACTCATGCTCAAGAACCTTCATAACTGGTAATTGGAGTTTAAGTGACTGAGATGTGGATCCTGAGTGGAGGAAAGATCCTGGACTTAAATTACTAAAATTAAGAAGCTTTACCAATGTTGTTGTTGGAGTCTCCTTGAAATGAGTTCATTTACCTCTTAGTTCCCCTGGTCTCACTTACAACATCTCCATGAATACTTTCTTAGATCTCTTTTTTGTGGTGGTTTTTAGGGTAACTGAAGTTTTAAGTGTTTACTGCTCAAGTAGGGGTTGCCTAGGATATGGTTGTTGCATTTAATACATGGGACTTAATTTGCGCAGTGTTCTTAATAAGTTTATCTAATAAGCATTTAGAATTATTTTTAATTTTCTGAGTAGTTAGAATATTTTTAATCTCCTGAGGTTCAATTCTGTAATTCCTGGTTCTTCAGGTGATGTCAACAGCATCAGTGTTGGATCTGGAACTAATATACAGGACAACTCTCTTGTGCATGTGGCAAAATCTAATCTTAGTGGAAAGGTTCTGCCAACTATCATTGGGGACAATGTCACTGTAGGTGAGTTGTGCTGTAGTTTGTGCATGTGAGAGGGTTTTAGTTGTCCTAATTCTTATCTTATTGTGATGAGTAAATTTGGTCTGGGCAGGTCATAGTGCAGTTTTACATGGTTGTACTGTTGAGGATGAGGCTTTTGTTGGTATGGGAGCTACACTTCTAGATGGAGTTGTTGTGGAGAAACATGGAATGGTTGCTGCTGGAGCACTTGTGAGGCAGAACACCAGGATTCCTGCTGGGGAGGTATGTTCCACTCTCTCTGTCAATTTTTAACTTGCTCTTTTAGCTGATTTCTTGTGGTCATTGTCCAATAAACCCAGGGATCAATTTATGACAATATTTATAGGGTAAGCGGGTTATTGGTTTATATTATTGGCATAGACATGTTCAAAGGTTCTAACTGTCAATCCTGCAGGATGTGGAGAGCCTGATTGACCTAGAATTTGTTTATCCCTGTGCATGCTATGCACTGCATGTAGCTGTACACAAACAATGTTTAAGAGAGCATCGTTGGCCCCCTGCTTTGCTTGTAAGGCACGGGATTTCCTGTTTGTAATCATTTTGTGGCTGGGAGTGGGAGCTGGGACGACTGATCTGAGCTTGGGGTCCTTGCATTATGATGCAATGTGCCCTTTAATGCATATGGCATAGTTTTACATGACAGAAGAACTGTCTTGTCATTTTTCAAATTCAGGACTAAATTGGGTTGGAAGTGGCGGATTGGATTTTGTCTATGGACCTTTAATATGTTGTCCTAAAAACGTGGAATTGTGAACGAATATTCCGTATATCTTAGTAATTATTTTATATGCTAAAGCTTTATTATATGTCGTTAGTAACTTCAGTCTCGATTCTTTTTTTCTTTTTTTCAACAGGTGTGGGGTGGAAATCCTGCCAAATTCTTGAGGAAGCTCACAGAAGAGGAGGTGGCCTTTATCTCTCAATCTGCCACCAATTATTCCAACCTTGCGCAGGTCCATGCAGCTGAGAATGCTAAGCCCTTTGACGAGATCGAGTTTGAGAAGGTGCTTCGCAAGAAGTTTGCTCGTCGTGATGAAGAGTATGACTCAATGCTGGGTGTTGTACGTGAAACTCCCCCAGAGCTTATTCTTCCAGACAATATCCTACCCGGTAAGGCACCTAAGGATCTACAAAAGTGAGATCTTTGTAAGTCCTTTCTTTTGGATCAAATCATGAGTTTTATTGCCATGGATATTATTATGTGCAAGCACATGGATGAAAGATCATTTCTTTTGCAATAAGTACCAAAAACATGCCAGGGTTGCATTTATGAGTTCAATCTCTCACAGATGCTCATTGATTTTAGAGAAAGTAATTTTGCTTCCGGAAAAATTAATCACTTGTAGCTTCATGTATGTTGATCTGTTCAGTTGCTTGCACCCTGGAGGTCCTCAAGATTTGTTGTACTCTAGATTTCTGTTTTCTGGAATGGCATGAGAACTCCTTTTTGTTATGATGTTCTACATATAATCGGTATTCCTACTTGTTTTCTCACTTTTCATAGCCTTAAGACATTGCAAATCTGGAAACACCAATACTTGTGATCAGAGGGATGAAAAAACACAAGCACGGGGAGGCTCAAGTTATCCCTGACAGTAGCTGAGAATTCAGTCGTTATTCATCACTCTTCTTTTAGATGGGTGCTATTTTCGAAGTTTTATGGGGACTAGGGCTGGTAGAAACTTTGCCCCAAGGTGAAGCGGATAAATAAATTGAATGCCTCACGTAAATCATAACAGAAGGGTGTGTTTAGTGATCTAATTTATGAGGCAAATGGGTGGAAACCAAAAGATAAAAAGGAAAAAGGAAAAAGGAAGGAAAAGAAACTGAGTGCCTACATAGCATTTGATTCCCTTATGTGCGCGCGAAGAAGTATAGTGCCCGTTTGCTTTTAAGGAATTTCCAACTTTCAACTTTTCATTCTCATTTGAGAATGAAAAGCACACCATGAGGCTTTGTTTGGTTAGATTTTGAAAATGATTCTTGAATGAAAAAGCAATTTCAATTCTTTAGCTGCTAGAATGATTACACGGTCTCTGGATTTTTCTAGTATCTTTACCATTCCTCGGTTTCCATTTTGTACGCCCCAAAAAGCAAGTCATTGTATCTTCCCTTTTCTCATTCATTTGGGCTTGGCGATATCTCTCGATTCCAAGCTTTGAAAAGACTAAGTTAGAATATTTAGATATTAAATGTAGCATTCATCTAATAGTTTAAGTTTTTAGAATAATTATCAGTAATCTCATAAAATCTTAGGTAGATAAAGCTAGTTGCATCACGTAACCTCTAATTGACTCTAGCAGTGGTCGGCAAGCTGTGCGATGCCGAGAAACTTTGTGGAGCTCTCAGCTTTGCTATGTGAAGACTGAAGTGGTGTTGGTTTGTAAATAGCGAGTCCTTTCAAATGCTCACGCCATATGTCTCATAAAATAGGATACTTGTGGATTCTTTGTTTGATCGAATGCGGATGACAAACGCAATGTTAAATGATAACATAACCAAACACGGTTTTACAAATTTCAAACCAAAGAGAATTTTCAAGTCATAGGGGTTAAAAAGGACTTACTGGAAGCGCTTTTTTAACGAAGAAGAAAACAAAATGAAACAAAAAAGAGCAAGATTGTCTCTATATGTTCATCGAAGAAAGATGTTTTTGTAACGTAAATTTTTAAGTAATATAGGCATCAATACGTTTGAGTCAAAGGGGAGCTTTTATTTATAAATAGAGCATATTATCAATTTAATCTTGGCATTAGGAGGATGAGGTCCAATATGACGAATTAATCTCCGAACGGTGAATTATAAAGACAAACCAAACGTGTCAAAATTCATTAACGTTATGCAAAACATGTATACAATAAGACAGACAAGGAAAAAGGGAGAATTATTTTCGTTTTCATGAAAAGGTAACATTTGGAGCGATGTTTGAAACAAACGGGCCCCTAAATTGAGTAATAAGATCTCAACAGCAAAATTTACTTAAAAGGCAACCCTTTCGGCTTCTTTTAAGTAATTGCTCGAATCTCGGGTTAACGGATAAACTTGGCTAGGACTAAGAGTTGTGTCATTCGAGACTCCAAATTGATTCTCTATATCTTAAAATCAACTTATTCCTACACATAATGTTAAGAGTGAATGTTCCGGCCATTCACGAGTCACTAATGCACACTAAGGATCTTCTTCTTCATTGTCCTATATTTTAGGAATAATACCACAAAGAATCCCTGATTATTACCAAAGTGACATGAGTGCTCTAAACTTCTAACGGAGACACCAAAACCCTCAATTTTCTGCTGTGTGCCAATTGAATCCTACAGCTAAAATACAATAATAATAAAACTAATCTTTTCATTACCATTTTTCCCTTCACGACTCTAAATATTTACAGATTTGTCATTTAGGCTATATTTTCTTCAAAAACCGTAGTTTTATTTTATTATTTTTGTTTACGAAGAGCTAGATTAATATTTTCACAGAATAAAAATGAGCCGAATTCATCTTCCCCCTTGTGTTATAACTAACATAGTCGGGTTGCAAAGCGGAGTCCGCTCTCTTAAGAAAATTCTTTGCTAGAGATGGGGTACTACGGTGGTACAATAGAAGGGAGAAATGCTCTCACCGAAGAGGTGGGGAAAAGTGTCAAAATTGTCGTAAACCTTTTGTATTTGTGCTAATTTAGTCATAAACCTTTTATTAGTATCAATTTAATCATAAAACTTTTAATTTAGTGCCAATTCGGTTCTTTCAATTAATTTTGATTGGATTTTGTTGACATGGATGCTGGTTGGTTGATATGGCATGGCTAGTGCCGACGTAAACAACTTTTTAATAATATTTTAATATTTTAAATTAATTAATTATTTATTTATTTTTTTCCTGTTTTCCTCCTTGCTCCAGCCAGTTGCAGGTTGGGCAACAGGCCAAAGGGGAGGGTGGTGAGGTCGAGCAAGGATAAGAACGGAAAAAAAAAAAAAAAAAAAAAAAGAAAAAAGAAAAAGAAAAGGAAAAAGGAAAAAATTAAATAATTAAATAAATATTAAAATATTATTAAAAGTTGTTTATGTCAACGTCAACTGTGCCACATCAGCCAATCGGCGTTCATGTCAGCAAAATCCGGCAAAATTAGCCGGAATGATTGAGTTGACATTAAGTCAAAAGTTTTAGAATTAAATTGGCATTAATAAAAGATTTAGGACTAAATTGGTACCAAGTCAAAATGTTTGGAATTAAATTGGCATCAATAAAAAGTTTAAGACTAAATTGGTATTAATGTAAAATGTTTAATATTTTTTTGACACTTTTCCTGAAGATGTGACCACACGGGTGAATGAAAAGCTTGATGTCGTAGAAAGAGAAAATTAGCTTAAAGAAGTCTGAGGGCGCTTCAAGTCGAGGCCTTAACGAAAAAAGGGCTCGGTTACAACCCCTTCCTGTCGCATTTGCAATTTAGGCTTCCTAGCCCAAGATTTGCCATCGATAAGCCCATGAAAGATAGAACACGAAGGATAAGTAATTAAACGGGACAGAAAGATGTTGCAACTGCCTTGGGGTGTTGCCGTCGATACAGTATGAATCGAATGTTAAAAGTCCATGCTTGTCCATAATAAGCTAGATACACACTACTTTGGCAAGCGATTCCAAACTCGTGCTATCGTGTTTGTGCAATACGAGCCAATACCATTAGGCCACGGTCATGGCTAGTAAGTGCGCGCATGGAAACTTGCTTTTCTTTCTTCTCAATTTTTTTTTTTTGCTGGCTATAACATTGAACATATGCACGAGGTAATTTTGGCCTTTTGTGTTTACAGAAGCACTATTTTTACCTCAAACCTTGAGTGGAGGGAATTTCATTCAACCGATGTATGTCTGATTGGTAAATAACAAGTTATGTACATTGCCCACATGCAAACATAACTTAAAATAAATGTGAATGATATCCATGTCTGTAATTAGTAACGAGGAGAAGATTCCTCTGACTAGAGATGAAAAACACAATATTAAAATTAAATAACTAATTTTCGGATTAACAAATATGAGCAGATCTCTTTAATGGGATTAATTACTTTTCGTCGTGTTTATGTAAGATAACATATAAAAATCTAACATTGAAGTGTAACATTTCTATCTCCTCTCTATTTTCTGGCCTAGCTAGGACCTAGGAGAGAATTGTCATTCAGTTTAAAAATGATCCAAATGCAGTCCTCCTCCTATGTGGCAACATGTTCTTTGTCTCGAAAATATTAGGCATGCAATCCCCTATCCTCTTCATTCTCCCACTAAACCGTCTACTTTTTTATCGAGTCCAGCATTAAGCTCTCCAATTCGAAGTCTTCGACGATGAAACAATCTCCAAGCGGACCGTCCCTAATCCAGTCCGTTCTCCTTTCATATAATGAAAATCTTCCATTATCTGCACCACATGCTATTAAATTGTTGCTACTTGAACTTGCAACTCTGCATTTATACAAGGATAATGCCATCGTAATTTCTGTCTGAAAAAAAGATTGCATTTGCATCAAATAGCAAAGGCGGCAAGTAAAGGACAATCGCATGGAAGAACAGTACCATAGAAGAAAGCAACAGAAGAAATAAGCTCCGTGTTCCATGAACCTGAGTCTCAACTGGTAGACCCACTCAAATTGTTCCCAGAATAAGCACTAATTCATATACATGTGGGAAAATTCCAAAAAAGGGCATCAAGTACTCTCAATTTTTCAAATAAGGGCTCAGAGTTGACTCTGTTTTAAATAAGGACCTGAAGTGGCTATAATTGTTTCAAATGAAGGCCTAACCTTGCTAGTCACCGGCTAGCCACCATTCGGCTAAATTTTCCGACTGAATCAAGGGCATTTTTGTCATTTGTCACTTTTTTTTTTCTTTCATTTTTCTTTTGTTTAATCTTCTTCGTCATTGCCGGTGGTCGGCCGGCTACCGGCGATGCCCATAGAGGGCTGGGCGAGGGTCGCCCTTGCCCGATCTGGCAGGGTTACCCTTGCCGGCCTCAGGTGAGGGATGGGCGAGGCCATCTCTTGTCCTTAGGAGGCCGCCTCACGGCCATTCGTGAGGTCGGCCCTCACCGGCCGCGGGCGAGGAGCCCCTCGTCGGCCGCGGACGAGGGCGAGGCGGTCCTCGTCGGCTGCGCAAGAGGGCGAGGAGCCCCTCATCGGCCACGAGCGAGGGTGAGACGGCCCTCATCGGCCGTGGACGAGGGTGAGGAGCCCCTCGTTGGCCGTGGGCAAGGGCGACCTCGCTAGATCTAGCGAGGGCCGCCTCGCCCACGGCCGACGAGGGCGACCTCGCTAGATCTAGCGAGGTCGCCCTCGTCCGCAGTTGATGAGGGGCTCCTCACTTGCGGCCGGCGAGGGCCGACCTCGCGGATGGCCACGAGGCGGCCTCTTCAAGGCGAGAGATGGCCTCGCCTGTCCCTCGCTTGAGGCCGGCGAGGGCCTTTGCCGGATCGGGCGAGGGTGACCCTCGCCCAGCCCTCTATGGGTGTCGCTGGTGGCCAGCCGGCCACCGGTGATGATGAAGAAGATGAAACAGAAGGAAAAACGAAAGAAAAAAAGAAAAGAAAAAGTGGCAAATGACAAAAATGCCCTTGATTCAGTCGGAAAATTTAGCCGAACGGTGGCCAGCCGGTGACCGGCAAGGTCAGGCCCTCATTTGAAATAATTATGGCCACTCCAGGCCCTTATTTGAAACAGAGTCAACTCTGGGCCCTTATTTGAGAAATTGAGAGTATTTGAGGCCTCTTTTGGGAATTTTCCCTATACATGTAGCCCAATTGCAGTACGTTACTCGCTAATTGACGAAAAGGATAAAAATAGTCACATATGGTGCACAGTTAGTTGCATCAGCAGACTTCGAGCAACACTTGATTGCGTGCAGGAGATATGTGGGAAACATGTCCAGGACACTCGAAGTGAAATCAGAGAAAGCAAATGGGCAAAGTTACATGCAGGAAATTTGCAGTGAAATGCATACTGAGATATGACTTTCAAATGAGACGTAAGCTCTAAACCTAACCAAAGGCATAAAGTTCAGGGGTATATCGTCCATATTTATATTGATTCGAGGGATAGAGTTTTCCAATAAGGTTGAGGGGAAAATCGAAGATTCTCATTAGTGCTTGTTGCTTGCAAAAGGTGAAATCACCCCATCACTGCCGGCTGCCTCAAGAAATGTCTGAAAAACTAGAAGAGGTACGCTTACCCAGACGTCTGGCTGAATAATCATCTATTTAGATTTGATCTTCTAGGAGCAGGGCTCTTTATGGTTGAATCAACCAGAACTTTACTTAAACGAGCTCCTACGTTGCCTTGAGCAAAGTAAGTGACACGTGCGTGAGTGAATGATTTTGGGAACAGGGGATTTTCCTTTAAGTTTTTGTGATGAGCTTCTATTATTCCGAAATCCTTTATCTTTGGTGGGTGGCTTGTCTTTTAAGTCTTGGTGATGAATTTCGTCTATCCTGATTTTCTTGTCGGTTGGTGGCGTGCTCTTTATATCTTGGTGGTGATCGTATTTTATCTTATATTTATATTTCATCCTTTGGCAACAATCTCTATACACTCAATTTCCATACACTTAACTAGAAAAAATTGCCCTATTTCGGAATTACTTGCTCACGCACACATCAAACCAGTAATGGAGCTCAGGGTTGAACTCATTTGAGTGATTCCTTTGGTTTTCTAACTCACATTCAACATGAATGATTTAGTTCTGAGAGGTTTAACTTTGGAGTAAGCACACAATGAAAGGTGAGATCATGCCATACAGAATCTCCAGCAACAAATGGAGTGAGTCCTCAATATTCTAGACGATCCATGAGACAAGGACAACTAGCAAGGTGTCCTAACAATTGTCATCGGTGTATCAATTCAGATTCTCATCAAAGTTCAAGTGATGATTCCGATTCCACTAAAGGTAACTCTAGTGATTTTGAATATCGAATCCAGATCAGAAGAGGGAGGCATAAGGAGGATGATCGTGAAATTATAATGGAGGTGCCTGAATTTGAAGGTAGTCTCAATCTTGACGATTTTGTCGATTGGCTACACATGGCCAAATGAGTTTTTGACTTCAAGTTCTACTCGGATGAGAAGAGTTGTGAGGTTGATGTCCTAAAAATTGACAAAGTATGCTTCTTTGTGGTGGGAGAATCTAAAGCACCAATGAACCAGAGAAGGAAAATGCCGAATCAAGTCTCAGGAAAAACTCAAGAGATTGATGAAGAAGAGGTTCTTGCTCAACAATTATAAGCAAGACCAATTCCTCAAGTTGAATTCCCTAAGATAACTAGGGATGAGCATTGAAGAATACGTTAGAGAGTTTGAACAACTCAAAATGAGGTGCAAAGTTCCAAAAGTTCTGCAGCAAACTATCACTTGATTTCTTGGTGGAATGAAAAGGGAAATTGCTAATTTGGTTAAACTTCCACCTTATTGGTCGTTGAAAGATGTATGAAAGTTGCTTATGAAAGTTGAGAAATGATTGAAGAGTGAGAAGGGGTTTTCTTCTAGAATTTTAACAAACGGGACATCCTACTTTAAGGGTCCTTCTAGCAAGGCTAAGAGTACATCAACCAAAGAAAAGGGCAATGATAAGTTTGTTGAGCTTGCCATGGAACTTTATGAGATTCCTGATGTTGAAGTAAAGAAATGCTTGAAGTGCCATGACTATGAGCATTTACAAGCTAACTCCCCTAATCAAAGAGTTATGTCTCTTTAAGAAATCAAGAAGATCGATTTTGAGCTTTAAGAGGCTGAGAATGAACTTGAACAAAATGGTCCGAATCTGAAAAGGAAGGATAGATTGTGGAGAAAGCTGATGATGGTGAGTTGTTGGTTATCTGAATAGCATCACATGCTGATGTTTCTGCAAATTGAACGAACAAAAGGAGAAGATTTTTCACACCCGTTGCACTATTAATAGGAAGGTTTGTTCGGTGATTATCGATGGAGGGAGTTGCACTAATGTTGCATCGACAACCTTGATTGACAAGCTAAAGCTTTCAAGATCATGTTCGGTGATTATCAAGATCATGTTATGTGTGATGTGATCCCCATGGATGCATGCCACTTGTTATTAGGAAGACCGTGACAATATGATGGAAATGCTATGCATGATGAGCATAAGAACACGTGCTCATTTAATAAGGAATAAAAATGTATCACTCTTGTGCCCTTGAATCCTTTGATAATACATAAAAGTCAACTTGGGGAGGGAAACACTAATAAGGAAAATCTATTTGTGAGTGAAACACAAGTTAAAAGAGCCATTAGCAAATACATTTACTTTGCTTACGGTAGAAAAAAAGAGTAAGATAGAGCAACCCATGCATCCAAAAATGCATTAATTGTTGAAAGAATTTGCAAATATGTTTCCAAAGGAATTGCCATTGGATTACCTCCTATGAGAGGTATTGAGCATCATATTGATTTGCTTCCTAGCTCTCTTCTACCGAACAAAGCAGCTTATTGATGCAACTCAAAAGAAACAAATGAGTTGCAACGACAAGTTGATGAACTTATTGATAGAGTATATGTCCATGAAAATATGAGCCCTTGTTTCGTTCTAACTCTACTCGTGCCTAAGAAGGATGGTTCCTTCAGAATGTGTGTCGATAGTTGAGCCATTAACAACATCACTATTAAGTATAGGTACCCCATATCTAGACTTGATAATATATAAGCTTGATGAATTATATGTTTCTACTGTGCTCTCAAGGATAGATTTGCAAAGTAGCTATCATCAAATCATAATGCATAATAGTGATGTTGTAGATGGCTTGGAGTTGGCTTAGTACTATTCTAGTCAAGCCCAAAAACCTTTGGCATATTTAGAGAGAAGTTGATGGATTCAAAGAAGAATTACTCAACTTATGATAAGGAATTCTATGCCATTATTAGATCTCTTGATCAATGGAGTCATTTTTTGTGGCTAAAACAATTTGTTCGTCATTTAAATCATAAGTCTCTCAAGTTTATTAGCGACCAACGTAAGCTTAATTCGAGATATGCAAAATGGGTAGAATTTCTTCAATCATTTTCTTTTGTCTCAAGGTATAAATTTGGCTGCACTAACGTTATAGCAGATGCTTTATCAAGGAGATATTCTATGCCTGCTATTCTGGACTCTAGGATTCTTGATTTCCAATCAACAAAAGAATTTTATTCTAAAGATCCTGAGTACTCATACATCATCAACAACTGTGAGTGAGGAGTTTAAGGATTCTATTCTATGTAGAATGTATTTTTTTTTAAAAAGGAAATCAACTGTGTGTGCCAAAGAGTTCTTTTCAAGAGTTATTGATTCGAGAAGCATATGATGAAGGATTGGCTGGTCACATGGTGTTAACAAAACTCTCAAGGTTCTTCAAGAGATTTTTATTAGCCAAAGATGAATGGAGATGTGTATACTATCATCTTGAGGTGTACAACTTGTCAAACAACAAAGAGTTATTTATATTAAGGATTGTATACTCCACTTTTGGTTCCATTACAACTTGGGAAGTTGGGAGTATGGATTTTATTGTGGTTTTACCTTTAACTCAAAAGGGAAAAAGATGCCATCATGGTGGTTTTTGATTGGTCTTTTAAAATGGCTCATTTCATTACATGTCATAAGATGGATGATGCATCTTACGTGGCTGAGCTATATTTCAAAGAAATTATTTGCCTCATAGAGTATCGAAGACCATCGTGTTAGATCATGATTCCAAATTCTTAAGCTACTATTGGAAGACATTATGGAGAATGTTTGGTATACGACTCTTATTCAATGCTACCTATCATCTCCAAATAGACAGCCAAACGAAGGTAACTAATTGCACCTTTACCACTCTTCTATGAAGTATGGTGCATAAGTCCTTAAAAGATTAGGATTTGAAAATTGCACATGCTGAATTTGCTTATAATCAGTCACTAAGTTATACTACTAGTTGATTACCTTTTGAAGTTGTATATGGAATCAACCCTCTTATCCCGATTGATTTGATCCCCATTTCATCCATCTCGAGAGTAAGCTTTGATGGCAAAGAAAAAGCTTAAGGAATGAAGAAGCTTCATGAGTAGATTCGATCTAAGAATGACAAGGCCAATGTGTTGTACAAAAAGAAAGCTAATCAATGTCGAAAGAAGACTCAATTTTGACCAAGTGATCTTGTATGGGTTCATTTGAGGAAGGATAGATTTTCATCTCAACGAAAGAACAAGCTCATGCCTAGAGTTCATGACATATTTAAAGTTATTGAGCGAATTGGTGACAATGCATATAGATTGATATTCTTAGAGAGCTTGAGGTTGTGGTGACTTTTAATATGGGAGACCTTTCTCCTTACTTGGAGGATGGATATTTCTTAGATTTGTAGACAAATCTCAAGCAACTTTGGGAAAATGATGCGAAAGCATTTGTAATGTCCTAGTACGCCCTACTTCAACATGTATTACTTAGTCTTTTCACTTGATATATAAACACCCAACATCACATGAGAGGAATGAACACAAGTAGAAAACACCATATACAAAACTTAATTTTAGTTTCTTTATTTATGAACATGGGTGATACATAAAAAGGCATACATCTAGAAGGTTAATCAAAAAGGTGCATTACTCCTATTTCACTATCTACATGGCTACTATATAGCCTCAGGACATGCCCACTATCATGTCAAAAGTGTAATCACCCACCTGCATGGCTGCATCTCAAAATGTATCAAGCCATACTCCCAAAAATGATATATCACCTCTTACTTTCTACCTCTACCTACTCCACACCGCTCACTCCATCGTTGCTATTGTCATCCTCTAGGAATGTCAACAGGCCTAGCCAGAACCTACTTACCCTCACAAAGATCGAGACAAAGCGGTAGGGAATGTTGCCCACAAGTGCTACATGTACCTCTAAGGTGGCAGTGTAGTGCACAAAAACAATGGAGAGGACGACGGGATTAGTGAACTAGCATAGTTGCCCCTTGAAGTCAACTAAGGCATCGTACTTGGAGATAGGGGTCGCAACCATACCTATCAATCTGAAATTTTTTAAAAAATCACAAGAGTGAGCTAAAGCGTAGCAATGAAATATCCACGGCTTTATACTATATAAAATCATTCATCGTGCAATCGAAAATATCTATTTAAGACATGGAACTAGGACAACCAACTTAAACGTACCAAAACCACACACTACTTAACTCTTAAACTTTGGACTCATGACACAAGGATTCAACAACTAAACAAGCAAGCAATCATGCAAAAACATACAAATCACACAATTTTTTTTTTTCACTTTTACTTTAGGTTTTCACTCCAAGACACGTCCCCATTGCACTTGTCGGTCACACAAAGAGAAATAAACTCCTGTCTAGCAAGATTCGGTGTGGCCTTCGGTCTACCATAGTGTATGCTAGTATGCTCTTCGGCCCATGTAGGCTTCATGATCTATTGATCATGGCATCCCAACTAACTCTTGGGGGCATCTAGGGTATGCTTTCTCTAGGCTTCTAGGGAACACTCTCCGTGCGCAACCTGTTTTTCTCGATTAGTTCCATGAGGTATCGCCGGTACGCTCTTTATGGTATTCAATAGTGTCTTAAGCAAGCAAAACAAGCACAAGCATCTTGTCTTTAATCATGCAAACAAACAACACAAGGACTGCCAACCCTTCAAGATGCAAATTGGCAATTCCAAGCCTTCACTTAACCGAAACACACGAACTAAACCAATGACATGTGAGTCCATCCACTCAACTCACACACAAGCCGAACCACTCAACATACAAGTTGAATCACAACATGACCAATCTAAAATGCCCTACATTGAAATTCATTAAAACACACCCAAACCGCATGCCACGAAACCAAACCCCTCAAGAACAAGTAAGAAACATGCAATAGCCCAAACCGACCACGCCAGAAAATTCTGCATGATCTAAAGTTCACAAGACATCCATCACTGCATGCATAGCTAACTTCCAACTAAAACCGTCAAAATGAAGACGTATAGCACAACTAATTCTCGTGGCACCCACATGGCAATTTTGAGACTTGCATGGCCACGAAATTAAATCTACCTAAGAAAATGAGAATTGAACAACATGGCACAAACAAAACGGACCACACTAGGTCAGAGCCAAGCCCCCACAAGGCTCCTCTAATGAAACTAACCCAATCAGAGACACTTTATAGGCAAAATCGAAATGCCTAGGGATAATTCGAACCAATCAAGCCTAACTAAACCACACAAAATCAATCCAAAACATAACCGACAATCCTGACCACAAGAGACCTTAGCCGAATACATACAAGACCAATATGAAACTCCCAATGACCAACCAAAACACACACAACAAAAACCGAACCATCTAGGCTAATCCGATGACATTCTAAGAAAACTAAAGCACATAGGACCAAATCCAAACCATGCAAGACAAGCCAAAACACTCGAGACCCAATCCAAAGCATGCATGGCCCAAACTAAGCCTTGAGAAAACAATCCTACCCCACATAAGACAATCCAAAACATACAAGACAACCATCGCAACATGCAAGACTTGAATCTAGCCAAAAACCACCAAAACAAGGTCTCGATGCGTGTCCAACACTCACGGCAACACATGGCTCCACAAACTCAGAAAATCATGCTCTAAAATAGAATATCCAGCATCATAACAAATCAAAGATAGCATGATTCAACATGCACAACAAGCAATCATGAAAGCACAAGGAAGTGGAACTTCACTTGCCTAAACAACGACGAACAAATGAAACAACTTGAGCTGTGGGAGAGAACGAGTCTCAGCTTAGTACGCAGGCTCGACAAAGCTTCTCACAGCTTGATTCCTCGAGCGAGAGTGATGGATATGGGTTGAGGGGTTGTTGGCAAAGAGGAAATAGGAGGCTGTCATTGCCGAAGGAGAGAGCAAGAAAGAGAGAGCTTTTGTGGGGGGGGAGAGAGTTGGTCATTGAGGAGAAGAGAAATGAGAGGAGAGAGAGAATTTAGGGTTTATATTTTCCATCGAATGAAAATCTATTGGGCAAGGGGGCATTGATGCCATTCGGCACTTGTTGTCGCTAAGTAACAGAGGAGTGAGAGAGAGAGGGGGAGAGAAAATGCTAGCTGACGGGTGAGAGAGGGAAGAGAGAGAAATGGGCGGTCATTTAGGGGGTCTAGGTGCAGATTGTGTCCAATTTTCACATCAATTAGACATCGCATATCGGAAACAATATCTATAGTGCATCTAACGAACTCTAAAACTTTTCTTGGTTGGTATACAAGCCAAGTGACGTTATCCTAGAGATATTATAATTGATACATTTCTAATTTGTGCCAATTAAGTCAACCTAATTATTGATGCTTAGTTCACTAATTAGGTAAGCGGAAACTTGGATGTCACAGCATCCAACTTAGCTCCATCAACCAACCCAACACTATCGATGCTCTTTCAAGCCAACATAGAATTTGGGCATAATGTGCTTTAATTGATCGAGAATGAAGTTTCCAATTAAAGAAGTACCGACCTATTTCCTAACAAGTTATTGATAAGACGACTATTGATGAGGTTACTAAATAAAGACTTACCAACAAGAGTTACTAACAATTAAAGAGTTACTGATTCTCGGTTCACTATATTAGTTGTTGTTATCAATAACATATCGATGGGAGGCTATTTTGGGCAACTTCCTTAGATATTTGAGGGAAAAGAACAACCAAAATGTCAAAATTTGGTACGAGGAAATATTTAATTACCAAAAGTTATGAAATGTACACTTAAGTACTATTTTTTAAAAATTGGATCACTTAAGTGTCAACTCAAGCGAATACCACCAAAAATCCCACGTGGCTCATTTTAATAATTTCTAACATCTATCGTCACGTCCCGAATGCCGGGCACGCAACAACCCTTTACCATGGTCAATTGAAAGTGACATCCCAAGACTCGTTGATGACCATTCTTTTTAGTCTTTCATTAAGCACAAGAGGAAGATGAACCATCCTCAATCCAACAGACAATAAAACAATCAAACAGGGATAGATGAATGAACAGCAAGATAACATAAACTACTGATTTATACATTTTTACTAGATTAACCAACAGATGATTGTTTTTTAATTTATAAGCCCGACTAAGGGGGCCTATCCATCCACTAAGCCAGACCAAAAAGAAACTAGACTTGGCTAATCCATCTATACAAAAGGAACCATCGGGTTCTGAACTACCATCACTCTAACCCGTCAAAGTTAGGCTCCGTAGGGTCATAGTAAGGGTCGTCGTCTTTGGGGCCCCTATCGGGCGGTACATCAAAACCTTGTAGGGGACTAATCAACAGATCGTCTTGCTAGATGTACCACGCCAAGAACCGATGGAGTATCCATTGCCCTAGTCTCTCATCCACCTTGATGGTGGTGACATACTTCTCATATAAGTGCACCCAACTCGGGAATCGATGGTGTGTCACAATGGTCTTCCAATCTTGAGGGACCCCAAATCACACTGGTGGGGGCGCCATTCTAAGGGCCTAAAAGTGGTTATACAATAACTAGTGAGATATAAATCTCAGCGAGTTCTCCCCTTAAGCCGTGGTTAGTACACCAACTCAACCCGGGGTATCTCTTCATAACCATTTCTTACACAACCCAACCACAAATAACCAGCAGTTAGCAATTAAACAATAGACATGGTCAACTAACAATCAAAAGCCGGTTCGCATGCAACCTTACCCGGTATGCCATACCCTGCACGTTATATATCAGCACAATACACACAATGCACATGGCCGTTAGATGATGTAGTTTACCAATCGCATGCGAGTCGCATCACAAACGATCTCACCTAGCAATTGCTACACCTTGTACGTTATCAATTCATGTGTGTGTACCATAAATAATGATGTGATCACCTCATGCATAATCGGAACCAATGATGTGATGTTTCTCATACGCTTTGGCATCTATACATATTCCGATTATTACTGCCCCACAGGGCTACAACCGAACTCCTATCTATGTCTATTAGCATAGCCAGGCATTGCCCTCTCCCATGAGGCGTGGCAATGTCAAGGGACCCTCGCCGGGTTTTCGATAAATCGGACTATCATCCCCCGAACTATGGCCAGGACAGCAGGTTCAACTTAGTGATCAAGCAAGCATACCATCACAATACATTTATTATCTTTAAGCATTAACCAATACACAGATGCTTGCATATAAAACCTCAAATCTTTTATCATAAAAGTGGTTCATTTCTAATGTTCCTTGGACAAACAATTTTTCCCCTTTTTTGTGAAAATCACACGATTCATGCGGATGTTCATGTAATGACACATCCAATTCACTTTATAAAATCAAGACACATGAAATTATACACATTTTTAGCTACTGGATGAATAGTGCCGTGAATAATGAAATTTTAGAATTTAATAATTAAACAATTAAATTCAGAAATTAAAATAATTTAAACATTAAATACATATATTAAATAAATCATTAATTAAAATAATTAATCAAATTAATCAAGCAATTAGGGCAAAACATGCTTAATTAACACATAACACTCAAATAAGCATAATTAAGCACAATTAAGCAAGATTAAGTTAAGCTAATCTTAACCATTTATCTAATCACCTATTTTAGGGTTAATACACTTAATTAAACCTCCTAAAGCAACATTAACACCAATTAATCCAATCATAAGCAAGTTTAGGCACTAACTAAGGGATTAGAGGCTAAATTCACTTGTTAAGCGGGCCGGCGACACGGACGCGGCGGCAGTGACGAACCCGACACTCATGAACCTCCCCCATGACACTTCAAGGCAGTTCCAGGCTAAACATAGCAGCAACAACCTTTGTATACCCATTGACTTCAGAAAATACTAGTGCAAGAGGAGGACAAGGACTGATCGGAGCAAAACGGCTTGGCCGGAGCTTCGGCAAGCTAGTGGCTGGTGACTGACGGTACTATCAGCACTTAAAACGACATCATTTTGTGCTTATTTGGCTATATTAGCGCCCAAAATGATGCCGTTTCGACCTTAACTCGTCTGAAAAGTGCCACATTAGCATCTTGACAGGATTTTTTTGCCATTGGCACTTAATTGATAATTTTTTCTCCGATATTGGTACTTAAGTATACTTTTCTGAATTTTTCGCACTTAAGTGTTTTCTTGTGCCAAGTTTCGGCACTATAGGGGCCCACACGTCAATAAATGATGATATCTTGAGATGTTTATTTTTTTATCAAGGTTAGTGAACGAATTTTGAAGATAAGGCACAAGGTTGACAAGTCAAGAATACAAGTTCCCATGTCATTAATTGAATCTCTAACTTCCTAGGAGTCTTTATTATTATGTAAGTTTCAAGAGTCAAAGTTATAAGTTCCCAAGTCTTTAATTACTTTCTAGTTCTCATGTCTTTAATGTTTTAGTAGTTTCCTAGGTGTCATCTCTCCTATAAATAGAGGAAACTTTTCCATTGTAACATAGACAATATTGATGAATGAAAAATACATGAGATTTTCCTTTGCATGAGCAAATATCTTTGGAGAGTGAATAACTCTTATGTTGGTTTATTTATTCTTGGAGAGTGGATTATTCCCTCAATGGTAAGCCAAAAAGCACTTTAACTTGGCTGGTAGATTTTCCTTTAAGCCTTGATGGTGAGCTTCCCCTAACCCAAAGTCCTTTATCCTTGGTAAGTGGTTTGTCCTTTAACCCTTAGTGGGGAACTTCGTCTATCCCAATCTTCTTCCTTGGTTGGTAGCAGGTGGTGACAATCATATTCTATCCTCCATTTACATTTCATCCTTTAGCAACCATGGATGATTATATTCCATCCTACATTTACATTTCATCCTTTAGCAGCCATCTCTATGCATTGGATTTCCATTCACTTAACCTAAAAAATTTCCCCGTTCTAGAATCACTTGCTCACGCATGCATCAGTAAGGTCAACAAGACGTGATTTCCATTTTCTTCTCCTATGAATTTTTGTGAAGATGTTCGTCCATTTCAACCTAGCGTATATGCCTATCTTTCACTTGTAATTTCCAAGTTTGACAAAAAAAAAAAACTACCAACTTTGACCTGTAGTCATACCCTCATTGAAAATCCAATCAAATAATGTATTTTTTGAGAGCTTGTCATCAATATCCAATTTGCCACCCAGTCATGAGATACCACATTTTTTATTTGATTCATTTGATTGCGATGACAATAGCAAAGTTCAAAAATCAAAGTTATTTTCATAAAATTCAATTTACAAGTTATCAACACATCAACAATCACCACCCATCTGGGTGGCGTTACTGGTCCGCGCTCTCTTTCTCTCACAAAAGATCGAGAGTTCGAATCCCAGCTTCGTTATAGGGTGACTTACCTGGTTGCATATGTGTGGTGGCTAGCACGTGTGGGTTCACCACATCAATTATTATCTTCCGGGACTTCATTTTAAATTTTTTGACGACCGATCAAAGGTTGGTCAACGAAGTCATCCAAGGAGGCCAAGCTCGTGTTAAAATCCCCATGACAAAAACGTGATCCCGGACCCATATGTGAAAACTAGGCGTCGTAAGCTTTTCATTAATCACGCAAGTCCAATATCGGATGAGAAAGATATGGAATTTTGCAGTTGGTGCAAAAAAGTCGAAAAGAACCAATCTTATGCCGCCACATCTGCAGTCTAGCTCAACCTGAGCCAAACTGAACTAGACTGATTTGAGAGGAATTCTCAAAACACACTCCATGTCGTCTCTAATTCGCGAATCCAGCAAATTCATAATTTGTT
This sequence comes from Corymbia maculata, assembly GCA_014182735.1. NCBI lineage: Eukaryota > Viridiplantae > Streptophyta > Magnoliopsida > Myrtales > Myrtaceae > Corymbia > Corymbia maculata. The sequence goes on from CM024687.1 coordinate 14,588,851, forward strand.
CATCCAGCATCTCATCATACACTGCTTAAGAAGCAAGTTGATCATTCTCCAATTCTCACCACACATTACCCAAGGACCCCGAATGCTCATATTTTCATCACATTTACTTTCAAAATTCATAAATAAGTTTTCTAAAAACTATTTTAGACTTTTCGAATTCTATGGTATTGTAAATTAATCAAAAGGTATCGCATGCGTCCTCCAAGATGGTTGACACTTGAATAGGAATAATTATTCAAAAAAATTTAAACCTATTGCACTTTTGTTAATTTAATTATAAACTTTTTAATTTTACAAATTGAATCATAAATCTTTTTACTGTTGACAATTCAGTTCGGTCAGGTAATTCTGGCTGGAAATCATTGATATGGACGCCATCCATTTGACGTAACATTGCTAATACTGATGGTGACAAATTTTAACAATTTTTTAATATTTTTTTATTTTTTTATTTTTTTTAATCATCTCTCTTGATCGTCTTCTCTTTTAGAATTTCATCCAATTAGAGAACTCTTCAAATTTCACTATGACATGCCATTGTCAGCAAGGGTCACCGGCCCTGGGTGAGGGTCCGGCAACCCTCACTGGTCGCAGGCTAGAATGGGCAGCAAAAGCAGAGTCAAAACTCCAGAACGCAGGACAGCACCGAGAAACCCAGCAACCCAGCAAACAACACTGTGAAATCCAGAAACCGAGCAAATTCGGTAGCAAAAGCAAAGCAAATCGAGTCAAAACACTAGAAACCCAGAAACCCAGCAAACGAAGGTGTTCTTGGGAAGAATCAGCAGCAAAAGCAGAGCCATTACAAAAGAAACCCAGCAAACAACACTACAAAATCCAGAAGGTCGAAGCGCATGAGCTCGTGCTCGAGTTGCTAGAGTCAATTCACTTAAATAACAACGAACATTTAATCAAGGCTGCCTTGCCCGGATCTGGGCAAGGCCCGCGCTGGCAAGAGTGTCCTGGCCATCCGTGAGGGGCAGTGGCATGTCGAAGTGAACTTGAAAGTTCCTTGTGAACTTGAAAGTTCCAAAGGAGTTGATTATTATTATTATTTTTAAATGAATCCAAAAGAGAAGACAATAGAGAGAGATAAGTTAAAAAAAATTAATGAAAAGAAAAATAAAAAAAATTAAGTAATATTGTCTAGTTAGCATCGATTGTGGCATATTGGATGACTTGCGTTCACATTAGAATTTGCACTAAAAATTAATCGAATGAATTTATTTAACAAAATTAAAAGATTTATGTAATTTTTTGGATAATTTTCACCACCTCAATAAGTAAAGTAATAGCACGTCGTTCCTCCCTCTAAAAAGGACCAACACGTCGTACTTTGTCACGTCAATATGCACCACAGAGTCCATGTTAAGGCTTCTAGGTTTTGTACCAGGATTGGCCTTCCGAGGCTTAAGTGAGTCGTTGGGCTCCGCGAGGGTCTTCATTTTCCCCAACAATCATGGGCTTTGTACTGTTGCGACGGAAGAGCTCCACGAAGTCACAATTATCGAAAAATCGTTGGCTAGGATTTTGGAAATCGTCGCCATAAATAATGCTAAAAAGCCGTTTCCAAATGGCATTTTTGTTGATGTTTGAGTAAGTTTTTTTTTTCCATTTGTAAATATTGATGTATTTTTTGTTTGGGCATTTGAGAATGACAATGCATGTTAAAGCTAAATTTTCTAACTTTGGGTACGAAAGGTTTTGATCTCATTCTTAGCGGTCGTGATTCGATATGCATGCCTTCTGCAATTACCATGCAATCATATTGTGAGCTTGATTGAGAAAATTCTCTTATTGGCCATCACAGTGGCTCATCTCATGATGATATTGAGATTTTCACTCATATATAAACATCAGGAATTCCATAACGTGTTGTGGATGTCTGATTGGAAAAACATCTATTTTACAATGAAGTAAGATTTTCTTACAAGCTGCACTTGTATCTAAATATAATGAATGCTTTGAAAAATATTTTTTTTTAAAAACGCTTATATCATTTGAAATAATTAGTCAATAAAAAATATTTTTCCTATTAACGACAATTTATGTTCAAATATTTTTATGAATGATAAAAAAATTTATTCATTCATTTTTGCAAGGATACAAGTGATTACTTTTAAGAAATGGGCAAATGCCACCAAAAATCCTAAACTATGTCACTTGTGATAATTTTGTGACAATTTTATCCTGAACTTTTTTTGTGCCACCAAAAACTTCAAACTATGTCACTTGTAACAATTTTGCCCTAAACTTTTTTTGTGTCATAAAAAACCCCCAAACTATACCACTTAACACAAATTTATCCTAAACTTTTTTGTTGAAGGACATTTTCATCCTTTTTTTTTTTTTTTTCTTTTTTTCTTCTTCTTCTTCTTCCCTCTGTCATGGTTAGCAGAGGGAAGCCGGCAATGGCTACCCTTGCCAGCATCGGAGTTAGCGAGGGTTGCCCTCGCCCGCCTTGGCCAAACTTGGCGAGGGCGACCCTTGCCTAGGTCGAGCAAGGCAAGGGCGAGCCTTGCTGGCATCAGGCAAGGGTGGCCCTCGCTAGATATGGCTTGGGCAACCCTCACCCAATGCTGATGAGGCCCACCCTTGCCTCACTGGACCATGGCAAGGGTCGCCCTTGCCTAGGTCAAGTGAGGTTCGGGCGAGCCTCACTAGCGTTGGGTGAGGGCTGCCCAAGCCAGATCCGGTGAGGGCCGCCCTCAACCGACATTGGCGAGGCGGCCCTCACCTGATGCCAATGAGGCTCACCCTCGCCTCACTCCAATCGAGCAAGGGTCGCCTCACCCAAGTTAGGTGAGGGTCACCCTCGTCGAATTTAGTGAGGGCAAGCAAGAGCAGCCCTCGCCAACTTCGACGCTAGTGAGGGTAGTCATCGCTAGCTTCCCTCTACCGGCCATGGCAGAGGGAAGAAGGAGAAGAAAATGGCGAAAATGCCCTACAACAAAAAAAGTTTGGTGTAAATTTGTCCTAAATGACATAGTTTGTGATTTTTTGTAGCACAAAAAAAAGTTTAGGGTAAAATTGTCACAAATGGCATAGTTTGGAATTTTTTGCGGCACAAAAAAAAGTTTAGGGTGAAATTGTCACAAGTGGCATAGTTTGGGGTTTTTAGTGGCACAAAAAAAAAATTCAAGATAAAATTGTTACAAGTAGCATAGTTTAGGGTTTTTAGTGGTATTTTCCCTTAAGAAATATTTTCCATGTCATGACCCATTTCCAAGGCCTAAGCTGCTGGTTATTTTCGTGACATCCCAAGCTTGTCGCCATCCCAATTCATTTTATCTTGTTTATACACACATGAGGAAGCATAAATACAACAACAACATCCTCAACAAACATCACTGGAAGAACATGGGACGTAAACATGTAATACTACTATTTTCAGTAGTAGTTTGTGTACAACTAACTTCCATATTTTATATGATATAAGAGGCTTGGGTATCCCTATCTCTGCTACCACTGCAGCTTCCAAAATTGGGAACCCTTTCCGTTACAGGCCGATATTACTCATTAGCATTCATCCCACTGGACATTGACCCTTCACTTGGGTTCATCGGGCCTCTAAAGCCACAAATAAGCCCAATCATTTCACCATCCGACCAGACGTACTACGCTTTGTAACGATGATTGACCAACTTGACTTGTCCCTTGTGCACCCATATGGGTGAAGTATATCTCTAGTATGTTATCCCTGCTTCGATGTGTATGGCATCTATGGTCAACCCTTCTATTCTCATTGGTAGAACAAAATGTACAGGAGGAGAGTTGGCCATCCTTTCCGCCTATGAAGATAAATGGGTGAGTTTTGAAGAAACTCAGTAAGTAAAATATCTACTCTCGGCTAGCATAACATCTCTTCATTAATGACTAGCCAAAGCAACTAATGCAAACAGTGTTGATGGTAGATTAATTACAACTCATCTATAACGCCATGACTAATGCAAAGGCTTTACTTATTCACTCATCGATTAACACATAAACATATATCACCCATACTTGAACATGAATACAAGGGTTTCACTTACTCACGCGTTGGCTAACAAATAAACCCATATTACCCATACTTAAGCATAACTGGCATTCGTGTAGATCACTTTACATTATCCTAGCTCAACCAGGCCTCTTGACTCTTGCCGAGGCTTCTCAAGGCCAACTTCTCAAGGCTTTTGGGGGTTACTCGGGACATCTCGTTGCGAGGGTATCATCATCGTTTCCATATTTCATGGGGTGATCTCACAAATGCATCACTTATGTCGGTTCTTGTCTTTTCCTTTAGCCGACTCATTCATGACTCAACGATAACATCATGCTCATACAGAATCATGCATGCTATGCTTTCTACTACTCAAGTCTAATGATGTCATGATTAATTCTAAGTTCGAGGTTTGGCTCAAACACTAAATAACAAGGATCCCGATCCAAATCCACGGCATGAGCTCGGCATACTTCGATGCCAACCAAGACCTTATGGGCTTAAGCGATCCCTGTACCGAACGAGACTAAGAGCAGGCATGTCTTGATGCCGATCCAAGACCTCATGGTCTTAGGCGATCCTCGTACCATACAAGACTTGAATTTCGACATTTCATTACCGACTCAAGTCTTATAACTTTGGGCATTCCCAACTTGCGTTGAACACCAACGATGAACCATGGCATCATCTTGATCGTGAAAGAATCATGCACATGCATACGATTCATGTACTAGCCAATATACACATAACCTTCCGTACAATTGCAGCTCAACAAGAGAAGACCATCTAGTCCTCATGATAGAAATGATCATACTAGAGAGAAGAGGAGATTCTACTTACTTGGACAAACCTCACGGAACTAGAGAAACTACTTGAGAGAGAGAAAACGACTTCCTTGAAAACAAAAGGAAAGAGTAGGCGTGAGGAGGAGGAGGGCTTCCAAGGAAGGAGGAATAAGGAAGGAATGGTGCAAATGGTGAGAGAGAATGAGAGGCTTCTCCTATTTATAGTCCTCGAGCTCATCATTGCACTTCTCACTGTCCAATCTTCTCTTTCCAAGTGGCCCGGCTAGAATCCTTAAGTGGCAAGCCTATTTCCTCAATAATTGCACCTAAGGATGACTAAGTATGGTTAAAAGGTTCTACTTGGCGGTCTAGTGAGTAGACGTCATCAACGATGGCCTGCCTTTCACTTTCCCATTGGACCACTTGTTTCCCCTTATTAAATTGGCATTTATGGAAGTTTGACTAGGAAGATGCCTAATTTGCCAACTAGGTCTCTAAAATTCCAGAGACTCATAATGAGGATTTTGGTGTCGCCTTCCGATTGGGCCATGTGTGATTCGTCTCCATCATATCCCCCAAGATATTTTTGACTACCATCATATCCCCCAAGATATTTTTGACTACCATCATGACCTTTGAAAAGTAAAGGATAAACCTTATCCAATAAGGTTTCTGGAGAATTCTTCTCTTTTGACCATTCCTTCCTCAAGAAGGCAGTCTAGAGAATTCCACTATCCAAGTCGGTTCGGGGGTCGGAAAATGGATCATAATACATACCTCAAAAAACCAAATTACATATGCCTAAGGTCTGGGCCACATACCCCTAATTCACCCAAACCATTACCTTGGGCAGCCATTCGGCCATAAAGGGTCAGCCCTTGGGTTAGCACAGGGCCGGTCCCTAAGCCTATTGCTGAGCCTAGTGTGACTTTTCCTTATAATTCGATCATTGGTCCTCTGATTGGTTCAAGGCCAATTCCAAGGCTACCCATGGCCTAACACTAAGTTAAGGCACTTATGGACCTTAAAAATTACGAAGGAATAGCCAGGTCTATCCCGGGACTCATTCCGATTGGCACCCAATCCATCCGCATAGTTCATGCCGATGTAATACCGATCCATGATCGGATTTTACCAATTCGAGATTCATTTCCGATCACAAAGAATTAATATAGGGAATGGTGCATTTTTGGTCAGAAGACGATCACATTTGGTCAATTCAGATCTTCCATGTATTGATGCACAATCGGGCGGAATCACCCGCGGCCAAGCGCTATGATTGGTCGGATCGACCCTTAACCATCCGCCGATCCAAAATCATCCCATGACCAATCCTCGTGACCAAAAAGTCATCTCATGAACTAGTAACCCAATCCCACCGGTATGGTCGGTATCCTTTGCACGGCCAACGTCTCAACCAATTCATGACCGGTCGGTCAATCAGACCATGACTGATCCTTGATCCTTACCGATCGAATGAATCGATCAACGGCCAACAACCCATGGTCGACTCATTCAGGATCTTATATGGCCGATCTCATGGGGTTGGTTTCGAGGATGTTACATTCCAAATCACTCATATGTTGCAAAACAAACAAGCCATAGTGACACTTGAATTTTCTAATAAAGAACTTGTCCAGCTAAAAGGGATGGATTTTAATACATTAATGTTATCTTTTGTAAGTTTTATGGGGAAGTTCCTTTACTTGCTACATTCCATGCCCTAAGGGAGTGTGTAATGATATAACAGTATATTCAAATAAAGAAAACAATCATAGGGTTTATGGATTATATGAATTATTTTTATTGATTTGGAAAATATTTTTTTAAAAATGATCACTTGCATTGCTTATAAAAATAAATGAACGAAAAAGTAATCAAATGAGCAACAACACTGCTTCCATTGAGGTCTTGATTCGTACTAAATTTTTTGAGAAATGAAGTATGATACTAAATTTGTCATGGAATTTTTCAATGTGGAATTCACCTTATCAAGGCCGTAGTTGATAAGTGAATATTATATATTTATTTATTTACTTAATTTGCTGAAAATGGAGCATGCTAGCAATATTATGAAAGTAGTTTTCCAATGCAAAGGGCAACAATACAATGCGCATGCTCTTCGAATAAATTGTTCTTTGAAACCCCTATTATTATTGCCTCATTTTTTTAATTTCCAATTGATCCCATTTGTCTTGACTCTCCCTCCTATTTCTTTGCTATGATGGCCTCGACTACACTTGTTAAACGATGGGCCAGGTTGAAATGATCCAACTTAAAATGATCTATTTAACTCATTGTAACACATTTCCATGCAATACAAATCCATTTATCCATACCCAACTCGATTCGACCCCATATTGCTAAAATACTCATATATTTAATCTAATTTAGGAAAATCATACCCAAATTAAGGTGAGGGCGGGGGATGAGCAAGCACAAAATCGAGTGAGAGCGAGAGAGAGTGAACAGAGTATCATAGAAGTGGGTTAAGTCTAAATAAGTTGTAAACTCATTAGCTTTACCATTCTCCACCCATTTAGAGCCCATTTACAAAATATAATTAACTCATATAACTATTCATCTTATTAAATATGGGTTAAGAAATGAGTTAATGACCTATTTTGACAAATCTAGCCCCAAGCATATGCACCTTGCTTGGTTGTTGTCGTTGCTCACTTGATCGCTACCTGTCATCACTCTGCCTTCTCGATGCAGTTGCAACTCTCACTCTCTGCCCTTGTAATGACTTGTTCCGATTCATGCGGGCAACCCCCTGAATACACTAAATAACCGCTCAAGGGTGTGTGGCTATTTGAAGGTAGATATTGACTTATAAATTAGGTAGAACTATCCAATTGATGTAGGTTTTGAGATATTTCTCCCCCACTTAAAAGAACCGATGCCTTTGTCATTGCTTGCCTGTACTGTCTAGGGAGGGATACTTTCTCTACTTGACATAAGCTTACACCTTATTCGAATCATCTTGCCTTGATGATCACTCCCTGCTCTCATCGAATTGAACATGTGCCAACTCTATTTGCAAATCATACACATACTTGATGGAGTCCTACTCAAATACCAAGTCTAACAACTTGACCAGTTACATGTATGCCAAATCCTAAAAAGGAATACTTTGAATAATCACACAAGACAACGACCAGTAGGGGCAAGCATTATAGATCATTCAAACAATTTTTTTTCCCTAAACTTTTGATCTAGCTCACCTAAGACTAGTGACCTTATCTACAACGAGATCGAGTAGAGAGGGGAGCATAGGGATAGAGAGAGAAGAGAGAGAGAGTATGCACAAGGGACACTTTTGTCAGGAGCAAATGTCAATTATGGCGTTTGAATATGGCTTCACTACCAATATGGAATATGATAATCAACCTTATCGGAATTGCGCTAGCCTTGCAGTTACACAGAATGAATGGGTGACTGTGGAGGTGGGAAATAACAAGGAGGAGTTCTTTGATGTGATTTGCAAAGTCAGGGATGGTAAACAAAATTGAGAATTACCTTTTTTATGTGCCTCTAGTCACTACTAGGAGAGACTTTCCCTTTGGCAGTAGTTACGCCATATTCCCTCTATTAACAATCTTCCTTGAATTTGTGTCGGTGATTTCAGTGAGATTTTATACCACCAAGAGAAAATGGGTACAAGGGAAGCGGATTGAACTCTTATATGAATGTTTACTAGTGGATATGGATAGTAAGGGGTGCACTTTTACATGAATTAACAATAGAGATGGAGATGCTTTGGCTAAGAAAAGGATGGATAGGACTTTATGTAATTATGAATAGAGTGTTGTTCCATAATGTAGAACCCTAGGCTTTGTCGGAAATTCTGTCCATAGTCCTATACTTCTTAATGTGTCCCCACATCAGTTTAAGAGGAAAAAATAATTTAAATTTGAAGCCTTTTAGTTGAGGTACCCTGAATGTAGTGAGATTGTCAAGAAATTTGCAGTGATTAGCATGACAAACGGAAATATATCATGAGCAACTTAGAAAGAGTTTCCTTGGCTTTGGTGGCGGGGAGTAAAAAGAAGTTCTTGAATGTGTTTTGTTAAATTAAGATACTATGGGGAAGGCTCACTGAACTTACTAATGAATAGAGAATGTTTTGAGTAAAGTGGCCACTCAACAAATCATTTGAAGAGTTGTGGAGGTAAGAAGAAATGTATTGGAGTATGAGATCACACATTGACTAGCTTAAGTGGGGTAACAAAACCACAAAATTCTTTCATGCTACTACTTTTAGAGAAGACAAAAGAATTGAGTTCTCTTGCTGAAAATTGATGAGCAGAATTGGTCTAGAGAACCTTGTCAATTGAAGCAACATATTAATGAATTTTATCAATCACTTTATGGAACTATGGGCCCATGAAATTTTCAACCAATCCTTGCAGTATGTCCGAGTCCAGTTGGTGCTGATATGAATGAATCCTTGATAGGCCTAGTAACCTTAGAGGAAGTGAAAGTAGTGGTTTTCCAAATGGGAGCAGTGAAGGTACCGAGCCCAAATGGTCTCAAGTAAAAATTCTATCCACCATTGAGATTATATACATCAAGATGTCTTTGAGATGATCACCAACTTCTTCGAATCATGTATTCTCTACCCCACCTTCAATAGAACTCACGTTGCACTTATACCCAAAGTCTCCAACCTAGAGAGTATTTCTCAGTTCAGGCCCATAAGCTTTTGCAAATTCAACTATAAAATTATTTCTAAAGTTATGGCAAACTGCCTCAAATTATGGCTTCATGTTCTTATTACCATGGAATACAGTGCTTTTGTTAGTGGTCGGTAAATCTAGGATAACATCTTCATAGTTCAGGAAGTTTTGCATCAACTGAGATTACAGAAAAGGAAAAGGAAATTTGAAGCGCTTCTTAAGTTGGATCTGTAGAATGCGTATGATCACATGGAATGAGATTTCTTGTATGCATGCATGCTTAAGATGGGGTTTTGTGATAAATGGGTTTCTTTGGTTAAGCAATATATATCCACAATCAACTTTAGTGTAAAAATCAATGGGGAACCACTAGCTTACTTCCAACCATCTCATGGGATTAGCCATGTTCATAATTATGGCTAATGTTCTTTCCTATCTATAAATCAAGCAATGGTAGATGGAAGTATTAAGGGGATTAAGTTGAATAGACATTGTCCCATACTTTCTCAACTCTTACTAGCCGATAAATTGATTTTTTTCTTGGATGGGACTGTTAGGGAATGTTATAACTTGGCAAACTTACTAAACTAATATTGTTTTGCTTCGGGCGAACCCATTAATTTAAACAAATTTGGCATCTTTTACAATAGTGGCTGCCCTAGGATCTAAAAGAAATATCACAAATGAGCTGTGTGTTCCGATCATTGAGAAAATAGGAAGTATCTAGGGATTCCATATGACCGGGCCAATTAAAGAAACATATGTTTGCCTAGATCTTTGTGAGAGTCAACATGAAATTAGAAGGGTGGAAAGAAAAACTGATTTTGAATAGGTTAATTAGGAGATTTTGATCAAAATGGTGGTAATGTTATGTCTATCTTTTGGATTTCTATGTCAATTTGTAAAGTGATAGAATAGAAAATTGCCTCATTTTGGTGGAAACAAAACCCTTCCAAATCGGGAGTTTCATTGGAAGAAATAGGAAGTTTTAAAAACTAGGAAAGACAAAGGAGGACTTGGTTTCAAAGATCTAGTTTCTTTCAAGCCCATAAACCTTTGCAACTTTAGTTACAAAATTATTACTAAGGTGATGACAAACTGCCTTGAACTGTGGCTTCTTGTTCTAATTACCATAGAACAAAGTGCCTTTGTTAGTGGTAAGCAAATCTAGTATAGCATCTTCATAGTTCAGGATGTTTTGCATCAACTAAGAATACGGAAGAGGAAAAGGAAATTTCAAGCACTTCTTAAGCTAAATATACATAAAGCACGTGATCTTGTGGAGTATTATTTCTTGTGTGCATGCACGGTTAAGATGGAGTTTTGTGATAAATGGGTTCTTCGGTTAGGCAATGTATATCCACGGTCACTGTTTGTGTGAAAATCAATGAGGAACCACTAGCTTACTTCTAGCCATCTCTTGGATTAGACAAGGAAATCCTTTGTCCTCTTATTTGTTAATCATGGCTAATGTTTGGTCCTATCTATTAAACCAAGTAATGATAGATGGAAGTATTGAGGGGATTAAGCTAAATAAATAATATCCAACACTTTCTAATATCTCTCCTTTGCCATGATCTTTTTCATGGATGGGACTGATATGGAACGTCATAACTTGGCAAACTTGGCGAACAAATACTAATTTGCTTCAGGCCAAGCAATTAAGTTAAACAAATCTAACATCTTTTCCAGTAGCAATTGCCCCAAGATCTTAGAAGAAATATGGTGAATGAACTACGTGTTCCGTTCAATGAGAAAATAGGAAAGTATTTAAGCGTTCCATTTGATTGGGGCCAGTCACGGAAACATATGTCCGCTTGAATCCTCGTGAGAGTTGACATGAAATTAGAAGGATGGAAAGAAAAACAAATGCTGAAAGCTAATAAGAAGATTTTGATCAAAATAGCAGCACAAGCTTTACCCCAATATTTCATGTCTATTTTTAAGATTCTCGTATCAGTTTGTAAAGCGATAGAATATAAAATTGTCTCATTTTGGTGGAAACAAAACCCTTCCAAATTGGGAGTTCATTGGAAGAAATAAGAAGTTTTAAAAACTAGGAAAGACAAAGGAGGACCTAGTTTCAAAGATCTTGTTGCTTTCAATAAAGCCATGTCGGGTAAACAGGCATGGGGATTGTCTCAGTTCTCCTCGGTTCTCTGGGATCAGGTTCTAAAAGGAATTTATTTCCCAGGAGGAGATTTTTGGAATGCACGTAAGGGCCCGTCCCTCTTGGGTTGGCAAAGCTTGCAAATGGGTAGAGATGTCAGCCAGAACGTTAGATGGGTGGCGAGCGGCGGAAGGAACATCAAGATTTAAGAGGATAGGGGGCTTTTAGCTGGATTAATTGGTGGCGTAGCAAACAAAGAGGATCCCCTACTGGTTGTGGATTTAATTGATCAAGAAGAGAAGGTATGGAAGGTACAAAAGCTGCAAGAACTCTTTCATGAACACATTGTGCAAGAGATTTTAACCATCTCTCATTGCCTCAATTCTGGAAAAGATGAGTTTGTATGGACAGAAAACAAGTCTGGGTCTTTCACAGTTAAGAGGTGATACAACTCTCTGCGGACAAAAATCAAGGAACCAAATAAAAGCCTCATCTTCCTACCAGTCGCCCCGAGTTCTGTGGTCTACCATTTAGCAACTAAAGGCCTACCCTAAAATACGATTCTTCTTGTGGAATGTGTGCCGGAATGCACCACCCACGAAAGAAAATCCGCAGAGGCTAAATATGTTACCTGGTCTGATGTGCTCCCTGTGTCGATGAGCACCAAAAACAATCGAACATCTCTTTGCCCAAGTTGTTTGGTCAGACTCGACAGTCCATGTCATGAATCTCCTTGAAGAATAAACAGGATAGAACAATGGTTTTACAAAGCAATGTCAGAGGGTATAAACGCGCCTTCGAGCGAGCTGATTGCGTGTATTCTTCAGTTGGTGTGGAAAGCCCATTACTCCTTTGTCTTCCAAGCTCGCAAGCCGTTCCCTGATTCGATTGTCAACGACACCCTCACAATGACCAGTAGTTCAGCAATTCGGCCCCAGGCAACAGAAACTTCAGTAAAGGAAGATGCTTTCTTCACCGAAAGGGAGGTCGTGACCGTATGAGAACTCCTGGCAGCTGAACATGGATGGTTTCGTGGGTCGAAAGCTCCTCGAAGGCCGCTATTGCTAGTATATGCCAAGATGCCCATGGAGTAATTGTTGTCGATTTTGCGAAGACAGTGTGGGCCGCTTCAGCCGAAGTTGCAGAAATCCTAGCAGCCCACGAAGCACTTCTACTTGTGGCGGAGAAGAGAGATCTGCTGAAGGGAAGTCGCGATCTGAGGGAATGTGAAAGTGATCCGCGGGTTTTCATTCTGAGCGATAACTTAATCACTTGCCCAGCACTTATTAGACCAAAGCCAAAGCCCATGGACCCTCTGTTTGATAATAGAAGATTGCTTAGGCCTTTAGGCCAATTTAAAAGAGGCATCAGTAAAATGCCATAGATTAGGGTCTCTCCCTTCTAAATGGCTATTTAAGTGTTCTCAACCCCTTTGTGATTTGTTATGTTTAGATGCTAATCAGTGTTGTTCTCCTTTTTTCTGCTAGTTAAATGAGATTTGGTTCATTCCGACCAAAAAAATAAGTAGACAGCTTCATTTTCATTGGTGTCAACCCATTTATAAGTACTTTAAATTGACTTGTACTTTATGCTTGCAAATTTTTTCTTCAAATCTTGCATTTATTGTGCATTTTGACTCTTTCTAAACCCAAAACAATTGACTTTTTTTCATAACATACAAATGTTAGTACATAAATTTATACATGATGTTGTCATAATTTTTTGAAATTTAGTTATAAAAGAAAAAGACATTGGATCTCTTAACTAGGTTGGCTGGCTTATCCATAGCACACAGGTGCTTTGTTATAGATCGGACAGGACCATTTGAGTGTCACAATTTCAAATTATCTCAACATGATTAAACAACATTTGTGTTTGCAAAATATGTATGTGTAAAAATCCTACCAAACTAAGGCTTTGTTTGTTCGTGAAAAACAAATAATTTAATTTTTTTTCAAAATCTGATAAATTATATTGTTTAAAATAATTAATCGATAAAAAATATTTTGATTATTAATGACGAATTACATCTAAATATTTTTATAAACAATAAAAACATTTTTCTTTCATTTACTTTTAGAAGTAAAATAAATGGTCAACTTTAAAAAAAAATTTTTTATTTATTTTTGTTAAAATAAATAAGATTCTAAGCATCTTTTAGTTTGGGGACAAGTTGCTTTCCAGAAAAGACATGATAATAGAAACAATAGCAATAATGATAAGAAAAACGGAAAAGAGCACATAATTGCGGAGGATCTGAGTCAGATGGTCCGAGCATGAGCGGCAGCTTGTCCAGGCGAGAGGGCCCACCCAATTTCTGGTCCCCACCATCCTAATTTCTCTGCCACTATGCATTAACTTATTTAATTTGATTTCCCGTCCTTTCCCCGTGCTTTATATATTCCCTTAAATTAGTAATATGCTAAAGCAACGGTCGATCTTAGACAGTGTCAGCCTAAAAAATAAAGCATTCACTACCGCAGCAATATCTCATTTTTCGAATAAATAAATAAATAAATAAATATGTAGTATACATATATACAAATAGAAAAACTCACCCTGTTCCTTGAGAAAGCTCAATGCATCCTAAAATTGGAATTATAAATGTTGATGAAATGATAATATGTGTTGCTCGTGGCAAAAGATAGACAGTAGGCATTGATTTCAAGTTTCATGAGGAGGGGCAGCTCCCTTTCTTTTTCTTTTTCTCTGTTAGCATATGCTTACACACGGGATTCATGTGCCAAACTTCTAGAAGTCTTGAAAATCAAATTTCTCGTCTAGCTGTCAACTCATACAACATGTTTGTAGGTAAGTTTATTTGGGTTTTTTTTTTTTTTTTTAAATAATTTTTAAAGAGTATGAGAAAATGAAAAGAGAGATCGATAATAAAGCTGATTTTTTTTTTGTCAAGGAAATATTTCATTTATTTTTATAGAAATGCAGGATAAAAACAACGTAGTGTGACTGCAAATCATGACAAATCCCAAATAACCTCAAAACAAAATAAGTTCTAGATAACAAGATGAATTATCGAAATAAAGTTAGGAGTCATGTACTCAAAAAGCATATTTGTGGCCTTTTTCAAGTCAAAATTGGCGGTCGATCGACAAAACTGTCTTTAGTAATGAGCACACATTGATATCTTCACATGTTGCTATGACTTGCCTTTCCATAGTGTACGCCTTTGTTCAACATCTCTAATACTATCACCGTTCAAAGTAACAAACAAATTTGACACTTGTGAGAGTGAAATCCTAATAAAACTCCTCTAATCTCTTTTGAAACTAGACTTGTGCAACAACAAAACTCAAGTAAAGCAAAACTTCGAAAATAGATAGGCAAAAATGCCAAAATCTAGACTAGATCAAGATAAAAATTTCCCAAAAAAGGAGAGAGAAGCTTCCAAATCTAGAGTAGTTTAGAAGAGAAAAGCTTCTCAAAACAAGAGGAAAGCAATAAAAGAAAATAGACAACCAAATCAATCTAAGAAAAATGAAAATAAGGGAGGGGAGTGAGATATCAAGCTTAACCCCTCCCTTCCACGAAGGTAGAAGAAGAAAGTTGCATGAAAATGAGGGGAGAGGAGAGAACACTAGGAAGGAGAGAGAAAAACCGGCGCTTCAATGAAAATTACATAGACATGTCCATTTGACTTTCCTTTTCAAAAGCTATGAAATTTACATATTATCTCAATAATGCATATCTTGTAAAGTAGGAACTCTTCTTCAATAATTTACTAATATGAATTATTGTCACTATGATTAGATATCACTTGGACTCTTCTTGAGATTTGAATGTTGAAGGTGCCTAATTTACATAATGTTGGTCACCGTCGATGAATACGCCAACACAATGTCAATGAGGAACCGAATGGTGTGGGTTGCTTGAGTAAGAAGCATCCCACAATTTTTTTGGTTATTCAATCATGCAAAAATATCTAACACTATATTATAGCTCGTAGGATATGGTAATTTGGGCAAAATCAAAATGAGAATATTGTGTTTTCCCCCAATCTTGGTTGGAGAAGGCTTTCTCCAGCTAGATTTCTAGTTCATGAATTATGAAGATAGTTAATTTTATATGCAGGTGAGATCCGTAATTTGGAACTTATTAAATTAAAAGCTGGCTAAGAAAAGTTCCTTCAAAGATGAACGGAGAAAAACGTACGCTGAAAAAAAAAAGTCTGGAATCATTAGGACTCAATTATCGAATCTCCAGGAAGATCAACCTTGTCGTACACACGAGGATTGATAGATGATGGTTCTTTTCGTGGCTAAGAGGGCTACGAATTTGCTATGGAAAACAGATGAAACCTAACCCATGCGCCAAAATCATAGATATTAACCTATAGGGAAAGCAAGTAAGAAAAGCGTGCAATCATCATGTAGGCGCCCCTAAGAACCACGACCATACCTTTCTCCTATCTCGCAATGATTAGAGGGAGAGGGCGGGGAATCTTAGAAAGATGCCATATATAAAACAATTCTATTATTTCTTTCCGTGATTTCGGAGCATTGTTTGCCAGTTGCCTCCAAAGGGAAGAGACAATCCCGCCGTCCCCCACTCCGCACGATTTATCTTCTTGTCAACTTTCTTTCGGCATTAGTGTTTGCCTTTTTCGGTACGTATCGCCTCGTGTATTTGATTCATGTCGCTCATCTTTTCTAACAGTTCAAACCTACTAATAAGGAAACAAATTATTATTTTACTTAGACTCCATTTATTTCAAAAAAATGAATAGTTTAAAAACGATTGCTTATATTACCTATCAAAATGGATAAACAAAAAATATATATTCATCATCCACGTAAATATTTAAACATAAATTATTGTTGATAATGAAAATATTTTTCATTAGCTAATTAATTTAATGGACGCAAACAATTATTCAAATCATTCATTTTTTGCAAAATAAGCAGAGCCTTATTAACAAAACAAAAGATTATTTTGTTGGGGTGCTTACATAATGGGCTGATTTGGAGTTTCTTAATTATGAGTTTTTCATAGAAACAAATGGCTCTTTTCAGTCTACAGGAACGGATTTCCACCATTAGCTTTCTATTACCATATTCCCTTCAATACCTAATTAGAGAAAATTCCCTCACTCTAACCATACTTCTAATTGATGAATTATAAATATGGACACTACTCATCAAAACTGGAACATTTAGTTCTATCGATAAGCTCTCAAGCTCAACTCTTGTGTCGTCAATTGAACCAACCAATTTGCTATTCATGCAAGCAAAAGTCAATTTCTGGTGCAATTTAATTACGTGGGTTCAAGGATGAAGTTGCCAATTATGCGACATAGTTGTTGATTTATAGGACTTGTTGTTAATTTCAAGACTCTCCATCAACTACCTAATGACTAGGAGCTGTTCCAGTCAATTTCTATCGATGTTTGATGACCTTCAATGAGTGTTGTTAGAAAAATATCTTCAAGTGATTTTGATGATGTCCAAATTATCCTTAGTATAATGTTTACTAGGATATGTGCAGATGTTTGTAATAAAGGACTATATAATATCCATGCTGTGGCCCAGTGGATGAAAGTATGCATTAAGTTTTGATATAGATTTTCCATAAACAATTCTAGCGGATCAAAGATTAGCTAATGTTGATGTCTATGTCAATATTGTAAATATCGAGTCGTTGGTGCTAGGCAACAACGCACATGTGACGATGTTCATTGGGTCAGCGAACTAGCCATTTTGGCTGAAGATTCGCACAAACAGCAGAATCCAAATGGAAATGATAATCGAGAAAGTTAGGTGGTCTAACAAGTTCGTTGAAGACTGCAACAAAGGGATAGCAACCAATGCTATTTTTAGATAGCTTACAAATGTTTGAGAAAAAGGATTGTATGGGTAGTTCTATCTTTGGATAGCATTTCAATGGTAATTCTAACGGCTCTTTGCTTCTTCCATCCACCTCCAATGGATAGATTGAAAATAGTTATAAAAGAGAAAACCTTAGAAGCCAAATGTTAGAGAGAGTGACATATCAAGATCTGAAAATTTTCTACTAGTTGTGTTTTAAATAATACGCTCTCTTTCGATTGTTTCTCTGAGTATTATATTCATGCTATATGAATAATTGTGCTAAAGGTTAAGTGTATAAGAGTAAGAGTAGCAGCTGACTCTTGATAGTGTGGTCTATCTTCTAATAGGATTAGTATTTGCTAATTGTAACTTTCTGAGCAGATTATTAGTGCAATGCGGCTGACTTGCAGCTGTTAGTCCAAAGAGTCAATGTAGGCTTAGGAATGAAGCCAAACCACTATATATCTATGTGTGTTACTGCTTTACTCTCTCTTTTCTTCTACTTGCACACATTTTCTTCATGAGCTTTGACACATCACCTTAATTTGATATTTACTTAGCATCAGTTATTTTCTGCAAAAGATTGTCAAGTTTTCTAAAATAACCTATTCACCCCCCCCCCCTCTAGGTTATATTGTTAGCCCCCAATAATTGTTTCTAAGACTAATGCACGAATTTAGAGGGTGTTATCAAGTTTCAATGCATATCATGCTAGTTAAATGCATTTAGTCTTAGTTGTTGAGTCTTTTAATTCATAGCTTTTTATTAGTCTTTATTGTGGCTCTACTTTCAAGAGTCATAATTAGATACATTCCCTAAGAATATGTTTAGTTTCTAAGGATCCTAAGAGTCTTCTCTTTTGTTTAGCAATTTCTCTATAAATAGAGGGGTATTCCCATTTATAAAGCAAACAAGACTTGAATACTAAGGATATGGCTAAAGTATACCGTAAATGCCAAAACTTGACATGGGTAGATATTTAAATGCTAAAAATTTCAAAATGTACATTTAAATACCAAATCGGAAAAAAAATAGACATTTAAGCACCAATAGCGAGAAATTTCGGCCAAAATGTTGACGTGATATCTTCTTGCGACTTCTTTTTTAATTAAGGTGGCAATTATTTTTTAAAAAAATTATCCATGTGGTGTTGACGTGTTTAGCTTGTTCTAAAACAACGTCATTTTGCCCCAAAAATTGCTTTTTAATATAAATATTATAAATATTAATAACATTAAATTAAAAAACTAAAAGGGGAAAGGGGAGGAGCATTAAGCAAGGGCTTCTGGGTGCGTTTGGTTTGGCATTTAAAAAGCCCATTGGGGAGAATTTGGGGTGTTTGGAAACCCATCCCCAAGGAGCTTTCAAGTAAAAGTTAGCATTTTCATAATGCTCAAGGCCCTAACTAATGAAAAATTATCATTTACCTATTTTTCCCTTAAAATGTTATTGAAAATCCACTTTTACCCTTTTTTTTAAAAAGTGAAACCCTAGATATTTGCCTCCATGCACATTTCTTTGCAACACCACATTCTCTCCCTCACAACATTAGATTGCTACTCCTCTTCCGACGCCGTGCTCTCTCCCACGTGACAATTGCTATTGCTCTTCCGACACTACGTCGCGAGGGCTCCTCTTCTGATGCCACGCTCTACTACTCCTCGCTTGATTGCGCCGGCAACAACCTCGACAAGCTCTACCTCTTCCAATGTTGCGCTTTCTCCCACACAAGGACTGCAGCTCCTCTTTCGATGCTACATCGCGAGGGCTCCTCTTCCGACACTATGCTCTGCTGCTTCTCGCTTAACTATGCCAGCAATCGTGGCGAGCTCTAAGGTAAATCAATTTTGTGTGTTTTGGCAAGGAGTTCCAATTTTTGGTTTTGCTTATTTCGATTCTAGGTTTTGCTTGTAATGGGAGGAATTCCTCCCAATGTGATTCTATGAGGAATTCTAGTGAAGGTGAGGGCAAGGAATGTGATTATTCATTCGAGTTTCTTGTCACTGTTGTTCAATAGTTGAAGAATTTATTCCATTGATCGTAAGGTAGGGAAGTTGCTCTTTGTTATAACCAAATACCTCTACAAATTCAAACGTGGACTACTCTGTCAACTCTATACCTCTGTAGTTCAGCCAACCCTTTGTTGTTGAAGAATTCTAAGTCGGCTTTGGTTGGGTCAATATGCACATTGGTTGAGCGTATTGTCCCTACTATGTTTTTTGGATGGATATTAGCCACATGACCATTCATGAGTCACTCATAGTTAGATGTGATTATAAGCATCGATATCGACACTAGCCTGAAAAATTAAGTCAGTAAATGATATCTTTGCTCAAGTTTTCTGATCTCTAGGGAGAACTGAAAATTACTATATAGCTGGGGAGGAGCAGCAATTGTAACTTTCCTGAGTAGGTTGGCCTACTTCAATTAGGTGCTCGTTGGTTAGGTTGTCAACACCATGGTTTGCCAGTGAGATAATGCGTAGGTGCGTTGAGTAAAGTACTATTTCATCATAATTAGGATTTCAGGTTGATAAGCTAATGCTTTGCTAAGCATTATTGGTGCAAATGCATGTTTCTCATACCTTGCCCTCACCCTCACAGGATTACATTAAGCCAAAAAAGCAATGGAGTATAGTGTGCTATGAAGTTTTTTGTGCCACTTGAAAAGGAAAAGCTATTGCTAGTGAAGTCTTTAAGGTAGCTTGGTGTGCTACCATTTATCATATTTTGCTTGTGAGGATAAGAAACTCCATGGAGGGGGATATCATTGTTTCTACAAATTCTATTTTTTTGCAGACCTATGGTTCCATTGCTTAGGATCAATATAGAGAAATCCATAGAAGGGGGAGAGTGGTAGGATAAGTGTGATGTTTAGTTGTCATTTGGTTTGTTGTTTGTAGCAATTGTTTTGCTAGGTCTTTGGAACTGATTAGATTGACTTGCTTTATAAGAGAGGTTTGTTGGGGGAAATGAATAAACTAAAAAGCAAGAATAGAGGATAAATAAAAGGAAAACATGGCCAATAACTAAAGTTGATCGGAAAGCACATAATTGGATTTACGTGTTGCATAGATTTTGATCACATGGATCCCTATGTTGATGCATTCGACATTATTCCTTTGCCTTGCTTACTTGATTGAGATTAGAAACACTTATAACAAGAATGGATTCAAGTGCCTATGTTCTCTTTTTTCAATGTATGCAATATAGTGGAAAATCTCATGAACCATCATCATTAATCTTTTGTGCCAAGTGAAAATTGAATTTGTAACCTCCATATCATGAGTTTCAATGTCTTAGCTTTTACTCAATGCTAGGGATATCACAACTTTCGAGATTATTATATGATTTACTTTCCATCGGTCTAGGATTCTACAAATTTGAGTAACTTTATTTTTTGTCAATTGTTATCCAAATGGCTTTGAGGATTTTGTTTATACTTTGTAATAGCTTTTCAATTATCTTTATTATGATATAACTAAGAGATGTCTAGGAAGTATTGTCTCATGTGAACGTTTAAGTCTACCGTTTTTAAACTCAAATTACATTTGTTTATGTTGCTTTATTAATAGATGGCGAGTTCATCAAAGGAAAAGATATTTTGGAACCCTGAAGATGTAGAAACCTTTTGTAAGTTGTGCATTGAACAAATTAACAATGGTAATCATCTTGCAAACAACAAAAGGGATGGATGGAAAATTATAATTAAGAAGTTTGAGGACCTAAGGGGCAAAAAGTATGATAAAGGTCAAATGAAAAGTAAGTGGGAAAATCTTAAGGAAAATTGGAAAAAATGGAGGACATTGATTCTAAAGGAAATAGGATTAGGATATGATCTCAAAAAGAATACTATTGACGCAAGTGATGAATGGTGGGAGAAGAAAATTTAGGCTTTTTTCCATTCTTTTGTTATTTTTTTTTATGTTCATCTTTTTTTATACAACTTATGAAAATGTTTATTATAATAGGAAAATCCTAAGGTTAGAGTTTTTAGAAAGAAATGCATACATCCGGATCTTCAAGTTTTGTTGGATAGAACTGTTACTACTGGAAATATCACATGGAGTCCTACACAAGGCTTATGTGTTAATTAATGTTGTGGCCACACAATTTGATATCGATGATTGTGCAGGATTTTTTGATGATAATATAGTGTGATGTGGGTGAAAAGACTAGTGAACAACCTCGAAGTGATAAAAGAACGTCGTAGAGTTCAGTGAGGCAATCTCAAGGAAATAAACAAAAGAAATTGACTACGTCTACTAAACTAGCAATGCAAATGGAGAAAATTTGTTCAGCTATTGAAAGTAGGAGTCATACTAGAGAGTTCGATCCTTACAAGGAAATTATGGAAACATTGAAAGTTATACCTGAGATTAAGCAATATCAAGAGCTATACTTTTTTGCACTAAATTATTTTGCTGAAAAGAAAGACAATAGGCAAATTTTCATGGACATGGATAGTGATCAAGAAAAAGTCACATGGATCAAGTATAAGTTTGCACGGCATAATCGGCACTAGGATGTTCATTACTTATTTGAATTTTTTCATATGCAACGTTATTGTAATGTGAGACCTATTTGCACTACTTATTTGTACTAGTTGACGAGACGTGTTTATGGTATATTATGAGACATGTTTTTAATTTGTGTTCTTTTTATTTAGTGAAATTTGCATATATATGACGTTGATAAGTGTTCTTGTTGATAATTGGTCTAGATAATTTGTCATATCTCTTATTCTAATTCTATTTTGTTACTTTTAACTAGTTATAGATGATTATCTTGAAAGAGAAAATTATGAAAAAGAGGAAGATGAATATTGGCAATTTTGTGCAGCTGCGCATACCTACGCTATTTATCAAGCAACAATTGGTCAAAAAATACCGTGCATAACCTCATCATATATAAGAAACACGTAAATAAGAGAATTGATGTACATGAATGCTAATCCTAAAAGGTTTTATCGAATGTTTAAAATGGATAGAACTGTGTTTAAGATTTTAATGCATAACTCAGTGACACGATATGGTTTGCAAGGTTCTAGAAATATTGATGTTGCAGAAATGCTATGATTGTTTCTTTATATTTTAGGACACAATATAGGTAACAAGTTAGCACAAGAGCACTTTCAACATTTTGGGAAAACTATATGCAGGTTATTTAGCTTAGTTTTGGATAAAATATGTGGAATGGGAGCAGATTTGATCCAACCATCCGATCGGCAATTTAGGGAAGTTCCAAAGAATATCAGAAATAATACAAGATTTTTTTCCATATTTTAAGGAAGTTATGATTATACAATAGAAAAGATGAACTAAATATAAATCAAGTAATATTTGTGTTCTTGTTTCAGGATTGCATTGGAGCTATAGATAATACACATATTAAGGCGGTGGTACCTATAAGTGACCAATTTTGTTTTATCAGTCGAAAAGGAACACCGACGCTGTAATAGCCGTTTGCAATTTTAACATGAAATTTATTTATATTTGGGCTGGTTGAGAGAGAATAGCTCATGATATGCGTATTTTTTATGAAGCCATTAGGAGACATGATTCATATTTCCTCATCCTCCAAAAGGGACGTTAATCAATGGTTTTTACGCATTAATATGTGTGTGTGTGTGTTTTATGTTTAAATTTACAACATTTTTGTACAGGTAAATATTATTTGTTAGATGCTAGATATCCAAATCCTACCCGTTATTTGGGGCCATACAAAGAAGTTATATATCATTTACCTGAGTTTCAACGAGGTCCTCAATTGATAGGTTATAAAGAAGTGTTCAATCATACTCATTCCTCACTACGATTAGAAATTGAGCTAGCTTTTGGCGTATTAAAGAAGAAGTGGAAAATTCTAAAGAGTATGTCAAGTTATCCATACACAAAGCAAGTGAAAATTGTGATAGCGGCAATGACTTTACACAATTTTATACAAAGAAATGTCGTAAATGATGCACATTTTGATAGAGTGAATTTAGATCCCAATTTACATACATTGGATTTGGATGATGTAAATGAAGAGAATAATTCTTCAAATGATGATGTAGCGTCTGATATGGCACGTTTATGTGATCAAATAGTTATAAATTTAATAAATAGTTAGGGATGTTTGTAATTTTTAAGGATAATGAATTTCTTTTCTTGAAGTATGTGTTACTATATTTATTATAATGAAAATATTCTTCTTGTAATTAAAAAAATGGTACATGAATTTTTTTCATTTGATACTTTTTAGCAAAGAAAATTATTTTTAATAAAATTGTTTATATGACATCTTTAACATTGTTGTCAAATATAAATTAAAAAAGTCATAAACTTTTTTTTTAATTTTAAGCATATAAAAATTAAAAAGCTTAGATTAATCGTCAAAAAGGCTTTTCAAATGTGTTTTCTATCAAACAGCATTTTTCTCAAAATTGCTTTTGAAAGCAGAATTTACCAAACAATCTTTACATTTTCTCAAAACCCTTTAAGCTAAATTGCTTTGCATTTCTCCAAGAAGCTTTCAAAATGCTGAACCAAATGCTCTATCTATGCCCCTTGCCATCATTGCCGCCCCACCATGGTTGGAAAGGTCTAGTGACGGATGGAGCGAGGCTAAGTGACCTTGCCGCTTACCTTTTCATTGTGCCTAATACGCTCCCCATTCAACCAAACTCGAACCGGGAATGGTACGACACCAACACTGGGAACCTCATGCCTCTCACCTGAATACTTGTGTCTACGGTGAGAGAATGGAGGTAAGGAGAGAAAATGGGGTTGGCGATGACAAAGCAAGGGTGAAGCAAAGTGGCTAAAGGGGTCATTTGGTTGAGGGGGAGACACAACGAACGAGACATGGCTGGACAAAGCGGCTTTGGGTCAGGGTTTTTTCAGGTGAAAAATCCAACCTTTAGTGTGAAGCCAAAGTTGAAGCCAATGGTTCATCTCTTTTGCTCAAGGTTTCGGCTCTTGCTAGTCCTTCTTGCTCTTTTGTCCCCTCCGAATCGATCTAGCAAGCAAAGTTATGATTTTTTTAACACAGACAGGACATCCTCTCCCATACGTCATGGCAGCCATACAGGAAGCTTAGATGGCAATGTAAATCGGCAACACTTCCTTGCATCTTCAGTTTTCTGTTCTCTCTTAACAAATTCCAAGTAGCACTTTTTCTTGGGAAAATGCTACAACTAGCGAGACCGAAACCTCTGGCGTCGTCATCATTATCATCATCATTCTTCTTGTTCTTCTTGCTCACTCAATTCACTGGCCCACCAATTTCTCCAACGGTGCTTCGTCAGCGGAACCACCAAGGGAAAATCCAAGCTTAAAGCAAGGTCGCCTAGCCTCACCCGAGCCAATGGTAGCCCTTGGTTCGATTGGGTGAGGCTTGCAAGCCCTTGTCGACGGTCGGCTAATGTTGTTGGCCACTGACCAGGGCACGGCCGACCCTTAACCCCCCGTCATTGACCTTTTCCAGGGATGATGAGGCAATGAGGCCCTCACTGAATGCAAGTTTTGTTTAAAAAAATTTTAATTTAATTTAATATATTGATATTTAAAATCAATTTTTGAGGCCCTTGCTGAATGTCGTTTTGCCCCTTGATTGCTGAGTAGACAACTCCGGCGAGTCACGTAGACCACATTTATTCTTAAAATAAGTCACGTTGGATTTTCGGCTAAGTGTACCTTTCAGAAGTTTTGACATTTAAGAGTCCATTTGTACCTAATTTTAGCACTTGCAATGTACTTTAACCCTAAGAATATATGGGATTTGCTTCCGTGTGAGCAAATATCTGGTTTCTTTATCTTTGGAAGGTTGATCCTTCCTCGGTGGTGAACCAAAAAACCTTTATTCTAGACTAGTGGTGTTCCTTTAGGCCTTGGTAGTGAGCTTTCTTATCCTTGTGTCATTGATTCTTGGTAGGTGTTTCGTCTTATAAGCCTTAGTGGTGAACTTTGTCGATTCTGATCTTTATTCTTGGTTGACAATGCATCCTCTATGCCTTAATAGTGATCATATTCTATCATGCATATACTTTTATCCATCAACATCCATCCCTGTATACTACGATATGTAGTTGATTTTTTTAACGTCACTTAGAAGATCTTTTTTTCGCTTTCACAACCACATCACGCACACCTTTAGTTTTAATTAGATTTTCATGTGGGTAATGTTTACAACTTGTAGCTTACCAATTAGAGATATGATTGGAAACAATTTTGTAAGGGGCTAATAATACAACTTAGAGGGGGTGAATAGGTTGTTTTAGAAAACTTGACAATATTTTATGGAAATTAGCTGATGCTAAGTAAAGATTGGGCTAAGATGATGTTTCAAAACTTGTGATGGAAATATGTG
Organism: Corymbia maculata; assembly: GCA_014182735.1. NCBI lineage: Eukaryota > Viridiplantae > Streptophyta > Magnoliopsida > Myrtales > Myrtaceae > Corymbia > Corymbia maculata. The sequence goes on from CM024687.1 coordinate 14,614,586, forward strand.
CAATAAAAGTAAAGAGATGAAAATAGCAGCACATCAAGATATATAGTAGTTCGGTTTTATCCCTAAGTCTACATCCACTCTTTAGAGTAATAGCTGCAAGTCGAGTAGTAATCTGTTGAGAAAGTTACAATTGGCTAGCATTGGTCCTTTCACAAGATAGATCATACTATCAGGACTCAGTTGTTGCTCTTACTTTTGTATAATTAATCTTTAGCACAATTACTAAGACAACATGATTACAATACCCAATGAAACACTTAAAAGAGAACGTATCGTTAAGAACATAACTAGTAGCAAATCTTTTGATCTTGGTATGTTGCTCTCTCTAACATTTGGTTTCTGAGGTCTTCTTTTTTATAATTATTTTTAAGCTATCCATTGGAGATGGATTGGAGAAGTAAATGTCCGTTAGAGTTACTATTGAGCTGCTATCCAGAGATAGATTGCCCATAAAGTAATTTTCCTTGAACATTTACAAATTACCTAGAAATAGCTACCGTTACTATCTCTTCATTATAGTCTCTAACGAACTTGTCAGACGACCTACCTTTTAGGGGTGTGCAAAAGAACCGAGGATTGCTCAAAACCAAACCGGAATCGGCAATTCCCATTGTAGCCAATCCAATTCTTGATTCCAATTTAGTGGAATCGGTGAGTACTAGTCCAATTCCCGATTTTAAGTGTGAAATTGCCTGCTCACCCACTCAGACTGGACCGATATATATTAAAAATTCCATCTCAATTACTTAATTATTTTGTACTTTTCAATCAAATATATATGTACAAATATGTATATCTGTAGTTATTGAACATTATTGACTAATTTTGTTTCTTGAGTGTGTAATAGGGTTATCCCCTACTCTTTTTTTTATTCTAATAATTCATTTACTTGCTTTTTCAACCAAAAAAAAAAAACAAATGAAGAGGAATGAGAGAACCGATTGGAGATGCTTATAAATGTTACAGTGCTTTGTCATCACAATGCGAAATTAAGAGCCAACAACCCCAATGACTCGTTTAAACGTATAATTAGGTCTCTCTTTAACCATTCCCATGATTACATTAAGTTGATGTTGAAAAAAAGGTGGACCAAGTGATTAATGTTTTAATTTCTATGGAGGTTATGACTTTTCACGTAGAATCCGATTCTCTACATGTTTCCAGTGTTAGGAAACCTTAAAGGGACTATAACATGCTAGGAGTGCCATAACTTTCATACAATCACTTGAGTGCTATAACTTCTTCTTCTTTTCTTTTTGTAATTACTTAACTATCACAAGCTTGAAAAATCAATTACTTAAGTACTGTCGATGATTTGCTTTACCTAAAAAGCCGATGTGGCATTAATTTACTATACATTGACCGATGTGGTGTGTCGGAAAGTTGAACTCACCACTTGAGAAGGTAGATGACATCACTTGAACGTTTGATTGAAGGATAGCATAAGTTCCAACAACTCCACAAATAATCATCTTAGTGCCATAAATTTTTAGAAGTGAACATTTAGGTTCATCAATTTTTTTAAAGTGACCACTTAAGTGATAGGAAAAAAGAGAGAGTTTGGAAACAATGTCGTTTGAGGAAGAGAGTGAATTTGCAAATGGCATCTTCTAATTGTGGAAGATTTTAAAGAAACAACAAAAAACGATGATGGTTGTTATACTCCTGCCATGCTAGACAAAAATTTCCACATTGGCTTCGGTTTATTTTAAAAAATTTCATGTTGAAATGGAAATTAAGAAAAAATTCACTTAGATGGCACTTAAGTGATTGATTTCACACCGATATAATATTCAAGTGAATGTTGTATGAAAATTACAACACTCCTAATGTATTATCCCTATAATCTTACCTTATCCTTTCCCCATGCGATGGAGATGAGATCAACTAATATTAGATAACCAGTATTTTGAATTGCAAATTTATTTGCCCCCTTTTTTTCTTTTTTCCTTTCTTCCTTTTTTGTTTTTACCTTTTTCAGCTTCCCCCTTTCTACCCTTTGCCCTTTTTTCCATTAGCATTTCCACGACATAGACCACCCACACCCACCGCCACATATCATCTCCTCCCTACTGTCATCATTGCCTGTTTTAGCTCTTAGGGTTGAATACGGTCCCGATCCAACACGGGACCGGATCAGACTAGACCAAATCAGCCTATTTTCCATTTCCAAAACTTGAAACAGGAATAACCAATTCAGTTTCCAATTCCTTGCCTGAAACTGGACTGAATAGGTATCTCTATAATTTTTTTTCTCGGGAAAAAGACATTAGAAGTGCCATAAATTGTATATGGTGCACACTTTAATACCAAAAGGTTTTTTCTGATCACTTAAGTGCCGTTTAAAAAAAAAACGATAACTTAAGTGTCAATTCCGATCTAGTTTACCAGAAATTCTATATAGCCATATTTTATTAATTTCTCGATCTTACATGGCTTGCTGGCATGTCCATTTAGCATATAATTCCTAAATGAAGTCATGTAGTAGGTTAAAAAGTAATCACGTTGGTGTCAAAAAAATGTCACATTCGATAAAAATTTTAATTATAAAAGCCACATAATTTCTTTAGCCGAAATTTTAGGTATTTAAGTGATCGTTTTTCTCCTTTGGCAGTTAAGTGAGCCAACAAAAACTTTTAACTCTAAAGTGAGCGTTGTACACGACTTATGACACTTCTAATGTCCTTCTCCCTTTTTTCTCCATTTTTTTTTTTTTTTAATAATGTTTTGCTCTTCTAAACGAGTAAAGTAACTAGCAAAGACAAAAGAAAGAAACCCTAGCCTCCCTGCACAATCCTCTGGACTCTCTTGCCTTATTCACTCTTAGTGGTCTTTTAGCTAAGCTCTCGCCTCCAGCCCTCCCTCGTGGTCTCGCCTCCCTCTCTCACTCTCGCCTCGATGTCAATGGCCTTTCTCTTGCTGTTATCGCTTGATTTCTTTTGCTGGTGCTGGTGAATCTGCTGGAATTGATGGTGGCGGCTCTGTCGAATATGTTGGTGAGGTTGTTGTGATCGAGTTTCACCATGTCTCTCTGATCCTACTAAAATTCCTGTTTCTGATACTTGAGCTCCTTGGTTCTCATTATGTGGGGTCTAAACTTATTCACATGCGTTAATCTCACTGGTTTCAATATAAATTGCTCTGCTCCTTCTTCTAAGCATATGGGATGTCCTAAATTAATCACACCGATTAACAAAACACCGTATATCCTCCCAAAAGGGTGAAAATTTGAGAACAAACATCGAGGAAGTTCTCCTTTTCTCCAGTACTATATCAAGTTCTTACCTTATGATCCATGAAGGGACATTCTCGGATGACATAATTGTTGAGAAAACCCCTAAAGATATTAACACTGACAAAACTATCTCTTACGATTTGCAATTTGATAAACGTGTGTTGTGTTGAGGTGACTATTGATGACTCAACACCTATGAAATTATCATAACTGCAAAGTGAAATAACTTGAAAGACTAAAAGGACCTTAAGGGTGAACGAGTTAAAGAGAATAAGATGTTCATGAGGACTTGAAGAAACCACTAGGTGAAAAGATCTTTGAAAGTCTAATTCACATGCGTACTTAGGAAAAATCAATGGATTTTGATAAACACAACAATTGTCAAACTGGACCACTGGGCAGACCAAAGGAAAGTTGATAGAAGCTACGTCTTATATGAAACTCAGACGATCACTTTTGGACAAGTGACAAAATGAAGACCCAGACTTTCCTTGACCCTTATTATGCATTCAAAGGAATCTGATAGCCAATCGCAAGCTTGGAATTACGAATTATTTGTCTAAAGAAAATCCAATCTATTATTCATCATACCATTGGACAATGATTATTTCGTAACTCGAAGACTTTATTCTTGGAAGCGACAATATTGCTAGAAGATCTTATTATATGGACAATCGAATCTCCAGTCATTTTTATTACTACAATGGCTACATTGATTATCTCAAAGATCATGCGACGGTCAACTCAAAGATCGATGACTATAAAAGGAACCGGTACAAGACATTGTGGATAGTGACGAGCTTCAAGAATTACAAGAACACCTCACATATTTTGTGATCGGTTAATTTGCTTATTGAGAGTTATACACTGATTGTCAATCTTTTGAGAAGTGTACAAGTCTTGTAGTGGTGCATTTATTCTTAGTAGTGTGATGTACCCGCTTTGGGTAGAAGCAACAAACGAAAATTATAACATCTCAAGAGCTATCAGATAGGGGTGAGCATGGTTACAAGATAGAACCTGAAACTTAGAATTGGACAGGTTATTTGGAACTTGAGAACCGTATTGGTGAGAACTTGTCCGATTTCAGTTCTAAGATATGCATGGTAGGTTTTATGTTTCAAAAATTAGGAAATATGTTCTAATGAGCAAGTTCTAGATTCTAGAACCTAGAATTTGTAACTTGGAACTTGGAACAAGAACAAGTTTTTGTATTTTTTTTTATCTATGTCTTCGCGTAATCCTACAATATTTCTTAGCATTCAATAATGAGTATATAATTGGAAACCGCTAGTCCAAGCTTGTATTTTATGGCTGACACTTTTACTTTGTAAATGTTTCATATTTTTTGTGTGTTTAAATATAAATTATTGTCAATAAATGGTAGCAACAAGTAATAGTCATTAAACGTGATAATTTACTGTAATCGTTCATTGATAATATAGGTAGATCCTAGATAGACCTTAGAATAGACTTTAGAATCTGTGATAAGGTAGGTTTTAAGTTTCAAGTTATGTAAGGTAGGTTCCAGATTCTTAAAAATGAGTAACTTGTTCAAATGTGTAGGTTCCAAATTTCAGGTGGAACATGTACGAAACCTGATATAGATAGTAAGGTGATCGTCGCCCATTGCATGTAACAACCGTGAAGAGGAGAGAGGGATAACGCAGTGGGCAGAGAGGGAAAACGTCTCTAGATTTTTATTTTGATAAATTTTTAAAGTTTGTATTTTTTATGAGATAAAAAAAATTAAATCAAAATTGAGATTTGAGATAAAACTAGTATTGTTAATAGATAAAAAAAAAAAAAAAACAGTTTAGATCAGAACTAAACTCGAGTTGGAATCTGTTGCTTTTTAAAAGAAAATGACCCGTCTAAATTATTCATAGAAGTATGGCTGGAAATGGACATCTTTATACTAAAAACATATTCCTTTAGAAATTTGGCAAGGTCATAGAAGTTTGGCTTGGAAATGGACATCATTATACTAAGAACATATTCCTTTAGAAATTTGCCAATAGAGTAGTCCACCTAACAACGCGACAAAAAAACTTTTCTCTGGTCCTCTATTGCAACTTCAACATTCTCTCTTTCAAAAATAGATTGGGGTTTCCAAGGTAACTAAACCCACCCCATCTTTAACTAGCCATGTAATCAAAAACCATTTTGATTGGCCGGGACCTACGTATAAATTTAATAAATGAAAAATGATTATTTGAGGGTAAGAAACATAAATCAGGAAGAAGATTTTTTTTTTTTTTCCCTTTTGTTTGCTTTGATGAAAGAATGACTTGGACTCGGTAGGAGCTAATAGGTGAAGAGTACAGGGCAGGCAATTCCGACCCATCTACTACGTCTACTTGACCTGGTGGAGGTTGTGTCTTATACGTTGCACTAAACCCGCCAAGTTGTTTTTGACCGATCCGATCAAAAACAAATCGTCCATCTTATTCCAATGGCAAATTGTCCGTATTTGGACTAGAAAAATTGAAAGGAATGGTTGTTTTCACGTGACTTGACTCTATAGCGATTCGCCTCGAAGAGGATTTGAAACATAACGCTTCTTAAGGAGCAGCATCAAAATGTAAAATCCTTACAAGCTTATGGAAATTGCTAATCCCTTCATTATTGAAATTAATATGTGATTGGAACTTCATTGGTTTTGCTGTTCCTTCCAACCCAGTTCCCTTTCATATCCACAACAGGGAAAAGCCAGTTTCTATCGGGGACAAGTCATTGCCACGCGACAATGACATCGAGACAAGACGAGGTCATAGGTATGACATTTTCCAAGCAATAGGAGTTGGATAAATTGTTCGAAGATGTATAGTTCGATCCGAAGCATCAGCCAATCGCTTGAAGGAGCCAATCCCAGATTGACAAGATAACCACTACTAGCTTAGAGACTAGAGATGAGTTGACTGGTAACTTGTTAATTTATTCCTTTATGTATATAATTAAATGTTTGATGTCGGTAAGTAATTAAGTTTTATAATTTATTTAACTTTGATTTTTGTCAATTGGGGAATTTCATCGTGTTTGAAGATGATTAACGAAGCTTCCATCTCAATTTTTTAATCGTCAAACATAACGTACGCGACGTGCTGAGTAGTGGGTCCTCACTCCTCAATTTCCTCGAAGCTTCCCTCTCTTCTTTTGTCAGTATTTTTTTTTTTTTTTTTTGAAATTTCCTGAAAGTGAGATGGAATAGAATTAGAAAAAAAAAATTATTACATACACAAGCGTCGAAATTTAGTCTCTTACTAATGTCCATCCTATAATAATCAGTTGAAGTTAATAAAACATAATTTGTTTTGTCTTCTTCTTTTTTTTATAACATTGATGGAGTTAATTTATTGATCCGAAGACATTAGGTTTATTCTGGATTATCATATGTTAGTGTCCCGATTGACTGGAGAAGGGCGATTTGACTTACGGAAATCTATGAAGAATTTATCAATGGGACTATCACAAAAGTCCATAAACGCTGCACATGACGTGCATGAAGGATCAAATTTCAAGGAAGTATCTACAATAAATCACGCTTGGAGTATAAATGAAAGGAGCGAACGAAAGTGTCTCTTCGGGAAATATGGGTATTGAAAATCTTAGAAATCCGTAAATTCCTAATTTTAAAAGAATTCCTACCGAGATGATAGATCGTGCCATAGATGCCTCTACATGAGCTTCGGGTAACCAAATATGAACCGGTACCATAGGCACTTTGACAGCGAAAGAGGCAAAAGAAGCAATTCATAGAATGATTTGGCACTGCTCACTAAATTCCTTGGTTAATAATACTTGTAAATCGGCAGTTCCTATTTGGATAAGAATCATTAGATAGCATAAAAATAGATTCAAGTAAAGTATAGAGGAAAAACTGATATGCTTCCTTGATCTTTCGGATTATCATATGTTAGTGTCCCAAATTGATTGGAGAAGGGCGATTTGACTTTCGGATAAGAATCGTTAGATAGCATAAAAATAGATTCAAGTAAAGTATAGAGGAAAAACTGATATGCTTCCTTGATCTTTCGGATTATCATATGTTAGTGTCCCGAATTGATTGGAGAAGGGCGATTTGACTTTCGGAACTCATCTACGAGGAATTTATCAATGGGACTATCACAAGAGTCCACAAACGCTGCACATGGCGTGCATGAAGGATAAAATTTTACTTCTGCTTGGGAAAAAAATAGGATAATGACATAAATGATCAATATGAAATGTGATCTTCGAATTTTTAATTTATTTAATGCAATATCTGCACTTTAGTCCAATATGCAATGTCATGCAATGTTTCAAACTTTTGACAAATGTTCAAACTAGCCCCTAAATTATATAAAAACAATCATTATTATTATTTCATTAATTTAAGTTCATGAACAATAGTCATGGACTAGTTTGAATATGTTCCAAAAGTTTAGGGACTATTTTAAACAAATTTAAAGTTAATGGACAATATTGCATATTGGGTTAGAGTTCATGAATCATATTGAACAAATTAAAAATTTAAAGATCACATTACACAATGAGTCATAGTTAAAGGACCATTTTTGCCATTTTTCTGAAAAAAAAAAATACAAATCATTTGTTTTGTTTACCTTCGCCTCCACTTGTGTGTTTGTCACTTACCAAAGAAATTTCATTCGAAAGAGTAATTTTCACAAGAGGCTCGTTACTCTTACAATTTAGAACTGGAGATGTGTTGCCCCTATTTAATGCGATCCTTTTCTTTGTCATTTTGAGCAGAAGATCCATGTTCCAGAAGATTAATTATATCATCTGTGATTAAAAAGTTATAATTTTCCACATTTCAATTGATGAAAACCTCTTGAAGTTTCCTTTAGTTCCAGAAGTATAATCACATCGTCCTTGATTGCAAAGTTTCTTTTTCCAAGAAAAACCACATTTTTATTGATCAAAGCCTCTTGTTTATTGGAATTATATAGGCCTAATTTTCTAAAAATCCCAAACTTTTCTAGTATCAGCTCTGACCCAAATTTTTTGTCTTATGAAATATTCCTAAATCTTCCTAAATCTGTCCATTTGTCCAAAAATTACCACTAATTTGCTCAAAATTATTCACATCAAGTAGTTAAAAGTTCATCATCATAACTTGAGTTTTCATCAATACTCATCTTTTAAAGAACAATAGCAACTCCTTGATATCAATGATATCGAAGAAATCAGTGACGATATTTTGGACACGCAAGCAAATTTGGATCTAAAATGAAAGTTGGGGATTTTACTAGACCAAAAAAAAAAAAAAATGAAGTAAAATTGGAACTGAACTTAAAGTCAAAGGTTGTTTGGGGTATTAGCTCGAATTATATAAGCAATGCCCATTCGTCTGTTTGGGATAACCAATAAATAGGCATCTATTTTGTTTTCGATTAAGATTTTTCCATCACCATTGCGGTCCCCCTCCTCCCCCAGCTGACCACCATGTTGCGGCCACCACCCCCAACCTGATTCGCCGACACGATCACCAATGCAACTGCGAACAGCCAGACTGTTGATCCACCACCACCAAAGTCTCCCGTTCGCTATCTCTTTGTGGTTGGCTGAAGCGTAAACCTTAGATCTCCGGACCTTAAATTGAAGGCTCTGAACTCCTGTTCGACCAACCTTCGTGTCTAGACTGCGTGCACAGAGAGAGAGAGAGAGAGAGAGAGAGAGAGAGAGGGAAGAGGGCAGGGGTGGTGTTGGGGGGAGGTGTTGCAAGCTCCGGCGCACGGACAACAATGATAGTATGGTGGATGATAATGGCGGTTCTCGGCACTCCGTTAGATGACAATGGCCTATCAGCATTGGAAAGAGGCGGTGATATGGCATGTGACTTCTTATCTCAAACAAATTATACTATTATTAGTAATGACCCAATTCAGTTCACATGAGCAAAGCCTGACAAACAAAGCTAAAATGACAAATATTATGCATGATGGATCACTTCAGAACCTATCCCTTTTGATGTGGGACTGAGCGCAATATCTTGGGAGCTCCATTTATTTGTCGTTGGGAAGTAAGCTCATCTTGGCCCAAGAAAAAGCAAAAAAAAAAAAGATACAAGTGAGATCTCATTTATCCGATGTAGATTCTCGATCTCAAGAGAGGGATGATTTTGGTTTTGGTTGTATGGTTTATCACAATATGTGGATAAATATACGTAGTAAAAGTTCACTTATTGTTTTTGTATTTGTGTATTTTTTTCAATCAAGCCCTTGAACTTTTATTGGCAAATCCATTTCTTGAACTTAGGTAATTTTTTTTTAAATCAAGTTCCTTCGGCTTCAAATTCGCTTTTTTAGTGCTAATGTATCCATAGAAGCCAGCAAGAGTCAGGTGTGGAAAAACCTTCTGCCATGAGCCTATTAACTTACAAACTTGAAATAAAGATCATAACCAGACATCTAGCAAGAAAATTTTTTGACACAACCATTGTAATTCAAGCTTTTCAAGCCAAAACTCGTATTAGTTCCAATGGCACGTAAGTTCCAATTAACTAGATTTGAAGTCAGACAATCAAAAAATTATGCAAGCTCAAAAACTTGGTTAGATAGATAAAAAGTTCAACAACTTGATTGGAAAAAAAAATGCAATATAGAGATCAAAAAGTAGGATATTGCCGTCGGCATATTGATAATGGAAAATACTTATGAATATCTACCATCGACCATCGCTTTTTATCTAAGCTACCCCTGGAGTTGGTGTAGTCCAATTAGGGCACCCAGGATTTTCTAGCTCAATAATGAAAGGTCATCGATAAAGCGCACAAATTGCGTTGCAAGCTACGCTAGGTAGGGGCCACCTATACATGTCAGAACCTGGGCTGATTGGTGGATCTTGGGTTATTTTAAGAGCCCCCATGTAATTGGACTCTTATAATCATGCATTTTGGTTATCATAAACAAAGGATGGTGGTGAAACTTTTTAGTGGAGTCTAGCTTGGCTTATAGAAAACTTCATCTTCCTTGCCCGCATACATTCATGTCACCAAAGGTCGAGATGAGGGAGAATCAAGTCATGCTTCATTGGACTCCATTAACCAGAAGGACGAAATTAATGTACTTTATATATCTGTCTTTCATGTTTATTTGGCAATAAGAAAAATAAGTTGAAAGAATTATATTTCTTAAACAATTGAAATTACTATCAATTTTACTAAATTTCTTATTTGAGTCTTTCAATTCTTTTTTATTAAATTCAATATACTAGCATTCATTTTCACCACAATTTCTTGACTCAAAACATATTCAAATTTATATTTTCCTGTCAATAGAGAACTCGTTAAATACATTTAAGAGTTTCAATGAAACAGGGTTTGATATTGTGGTTGACGAAATTTGCTTTTATAGCAAGGCAACACCAAATATTGGCAAATTAGGCTGAGTCAATGCATTGGATGTAATCTTGAAAGTTAGGTAATCATTGTACAATTAAAATCTATCAATTTTCGTAGTCTTCTTCAAGTTAAAATTAAAAGGTGAATGCATAAAAAAATAATTTAAGCTCAGTGCAACAACTTTGTAAATTATTATTAATATCTATTATCATATCCAAATAGCCGGCTTAAAATTATTTTAGCCAGCTCAAGGAAAAGAATGTATTTTTTATACTCCTTTATTGGCTACTAACACCTCTCAATCACATTGAATTGACTATATTATCTCCTGTGGGTTCTACTCTCGATTTAAGATTTTTTTTACTTTTTTTCTTCTTATTCTTTTGTTTGAATTTTGTTAAAAAACAAAATTGCCCACATCCCTTTGACGCAACTCTTTTTCACTAGAGTCATTTCTTCCACACCATTACATTTCAATGGTTCCTTCATGTTTGTCTTCTTCAAAACTTATTCCACTAATTATTAATTTTATTTCCCTAGATAATTTTCATGATCGTGAATTTTTCGACTTCGATTTTCAGTACAAATTTACTGAAATTTACTCAACGATTGGACATTGTGGTTGATGAATTTATTATACACAATTTATTCACCTTTCATTGTATTGGTTTTTGTAGTGTAGCCACTATGGAAGGCAATATTGAAGAGAACCCAAATTGCTTACAAGAATTTATTAACAATCATCAATCATGTCAACAAGTTCATATGGAGCTACTAGCACTAAAAATATTGAAAATTATTCATTGATATATATGTGTGTGTGTGTGTGTGTGTGTGTGTGTGTGTGTGTGTGTGTGTGTGTGTGTGTGTGTGTTAAGTGAATAATGCTTCTCTCATTGATTTAATTGAAAAATTTTACTGTCTAATTCAAGTAAAATATTTTTTTCGAGAGAATAACCTTTTTTAAGGGAGCTATGTAGTAGAACAGACAATATCTTTTATTATATTGCTCATGTAGCTTGTTATTATTGCAGTGGATAATGATCTTTTCATCAATAATTCTATGAAAATTCTGATGCATTTAGAATTGACAAAAATATGTGTTTGCTAATGATTTGAATGGATTGTCTAGTACTGTCATCACAATACCCATAATTTCTTATCAACATCTCCTTATACCATGTAATCAAGGCAACATGCTATCCTATCTAATAATGATTTAGGGAGCATTTTTTTTTTTTTTTTGCATGATAATAGTGGATGTTTAAAATTTTTGATGTACTTAACTTTTTCATATTTTAAAAATTTTAAAGTATTTTATAAAACATCATGCAATAATGGCATGAAATATAAATGGTTAATATCCTAATAAACACTAAATTGATACATCTGTGACAAATCTACTCCAAATTAATTTTTCGACCACCAAAAACCTAAACCGGTACACCTTTGAAATATACACCTCAAATTAGTATACTTGTAACAAATTTACCATCGGTTAGTGTTCATTAATTTTATTGTCAAATTGTTAAGTTGGATGATACATCATAGTTAACTAATATACCGGTTTAGAATTTTACTATTTGTTTGTCATAATTGTACTAATTTTGTGATTTTTAATAGTATTAATCCAATTTAACATATGGTATATTTGTCACAAATGTACTAATTTTGAGGTTTTTGACATTCAAAAAAATTAATTTAAGGTAAATTTATCACTAATGTATCGGTTTGGGGTTTTTAGGGATCAAAAAATAAGTTTGAAGTAAATTTGTTATAGGTGTACTAGTTTGGGGTTTTTCAAGATATTAATCCAAAAATAAGTAAAAATTGGACTAATAGATTCACTGAATGAAATAAAAGTTCAATTGTTAAAATATATAGACTATAAGGTAATGATGTATATTAAATTTTTAACTAACGAAATGCATACTAAAATTAGTAAATAGAGTCTTTCCGCTCTTACTTGGACTTAGGTTATTTTCTAAATAATAGTTTCCTAATACAAACGTATTAACACGATATTGAGTTAGCTACCTCCCAAATAAACTATTTTTGGAAAAGAGGGACACCAATTTTGTTCTAAATGGAGAAAGAAAAGGCAAAAACCAAATACAAAGGAAATTCGGTAAGAAATAGTCTTACATCAAGAGTGACCCCACATTTAACCTTAATCAATATTATTTGGGAGGAGCATTAATAGTGTCATCTCTACCAAAATCGAAACAAAAGGGAAAGAAGAAAAAAAGGATAATGAATCATCTAAAATCAAGAGTGTGAAAGGAAATTAATTCAATGCGATAGAAGACGTCAGGTGCCAATAAGAAATAGAATATACATAAAGGGAAAATGATATAAATAGTTACTAAAGTTTGGTTCGATGAGTAATGTTGTCTCCAGGTTTTTAATTTGTTTCAAGTGATTTTTAAATTATCAATAAATTAAATATATATTAAAATATTTGTGAATTATATCGAACAAATTAAAATTTAAAGATAACATGACACGTTGAGCAAAAATTTAAGGATTATATTAAATAAATTAAAGATTTAGAAATGAAAGTGTATGTCGAGTTAAAGATTATGGATTATTTATGTAATTATCACGTATGCTAAATAAATAATTCGAGGGGATTTGCCCAAAAAAGGAAAAAATAAAAATCTGAGGGGCAAATTGGGAACAATGCTCATATGATTCCGAGGAGGAAGTGGACGGAGCCGCTGCTCTGCAGTTGCAGCGCGGTGCGTCCATGGCCCTGTCTATAAATACCGACTCTTTCTTCAAAAGCGATGCCCGGGGCCGACAAAGATTTGTTCTGTATGAAGATACTTTCATCGTGATTGATTCATGCTTTTGGAAAGCACAAATCACATCACGCGAGTTCATATTTAAGCAGAGTAACTTTCCGATTCCGAAAGAAAGAAACTAGGAGGAGGAGGAGGAGGAGGAGGAGGGGGAGAACACAGAGGAATGGGAGCGGAGTTGCTGCCCGACAGAGCCGCCGCCGCCGAGCCCCCGCTCCGCTCATCCTCGGCCTGCAGCCGGCGGCGCTCATCGACCACGTGGCCCGCGTCGATTGGTCCCTCCTCGATCGCGTCCCGGGCGAGCGCGGCGGTTCCACTCCCGTGCGTGATTTCGAGATCCTCTTGATTGTCTCAATCGACGCGTTCTTGATGTTGCGGTTGTTGTTCTGTTTCAGCTCCGTGCTTTTGTGGAGGTCGCTGGTTGTTGTTGAGTGGGATTTTTTCTCTTTTTCTTTTTTGGTTTCTGGGTACATTGTTCAGATTCACCAAGCTCGAATTTTCTGTTGTTTTCCGTCGTATGTTTTCTTTTTCCTGCTTTTCTTTCATATTCTTCTGCTCTTGACAAACTGTGGTTGTGGACATGATGATATAGTCATCTGTTTTGGGATGTAGGTTTCTGAATATAGGTCTCTGCGTAGTCTGTGACCGAATGTGTCCTTAATTGCTTCATTGTTTGTTTGAGTAGATGCCTTGAAAAGAGATTTTTTTTTTTTTCTCGCCTGTGTTTGATCTGGTCAAATAAGTCTTCCCTTTTCTAGGCTTGTTCAAATGTGGAACAATAGGCATGCAATTGATTGGTATTTGTTTTCGGAATTGGTCTAAACGATCGAACATCTATGATGTTATTTTCCCTTTCTATTAATTCCAATGTGAATGCTTTGTAGGTCGCCATTGAAGAGCTAGAGTCCATAGTGCGTGAAGTGAAGACCCATATTCTATCTTCACCCAATGAGCTGTCTCCTGTTAAATCGATGGCCGGCGGCAGCGTCGCGAACACCATTCGGGGCTGAGTGCAGGGTTCGGCATCTCGTCCGGAATAGTTGGGGCTTATGGTGATGATGATCAAGGCCAGTCGTTCGTGAGTAACATGAGCTTTCATGGAGTGAGCCTCTCCAAAATGAGATCAAAAAAAGGAACCACTGGGCAGGTGAGATTTTCGTGACCGCTATTGATACTTTACCCAAAAGAGGGGGAGAAAGAACTTAGTACTATCATGGACAACCTGTTCTTAGTTAACGATTTATGGAGCTTCATCTTTTTACTGCATGTAACAGTGTGTGTGCTTGGTTGATGCGTGTGGGAATAGGACAATGAGACCCTGTCTCTCAAATGCTGTAAAACTTCAGGTTCCTTCTCGACCCTGTATATTTGTCTTTGGTCAATCACGTGTTTGTATGGTCAAATTCTCAGATGGTCGTACCTCAATGAAAATTTGCTAAACTATCAATTGGTGCTCACAAGAATTTGTCTATTTTTCTCCCCCTCTTTCAGGCAGATGAATTGACCAGTGCGCACTTCAGAGGATCCAAGGTTAGTCTCTGGTTGAAATTCAAAATTTTGAATCCAATATACTCACCATTCTTTTGTATGCAGTTTTATTTTGATGCAACATTTCACCCGAATCAATTTTTTTATTGTCCTGTCAAATTCCTCACCATAGTATATTACGTTCAAAGTTATGCTGGGGCTTAATTTCTGGCAGTCATATCATTGCAGTGGTTGGTGATAAGATATGCAATATTCAACCTGGAAGTTATTCAAGCTGCCATAAGCATTGCCAAACAGGAAGGCCTTCTTGTATCTTTGGATTTGGCTAGCTTTGAGGTAGGTGGACTTTTACCCACTGGTGTTGAGTCTGGAGAGAGCAACCATTGGTTTATTGAAAATGGTTTAAGTATGTCAAGTATTAATGCCAAAAATTGGAATGTCCTAGTGCAAACTTTCCCACATGAAGTATGAAAATGATATCCCATACTGAGGATATATTTGGTGTCTGTTGTAATCATAATGGATAGTAATTACATTTGTTCCTCAGATTTAAGGATTGATATTCCATGCACACAGTTATACGAAGGATTCACTGTGTACCCTCTGGAATTTTTAGTCAATCTTCTTTCTTCCTACAGGCTTAATAATAAAAAATCTGTCTAATAGTACTTAAATGTGGCCAGATGGTCCGAAACTTTAGATCACCTCTTCTCGAGCTGCTGCAGTCTGGGAATATAGACCTCTGCTTTGCTAATGAGGATGAGGCTGCAGAGCTGCTAAGGTAGCAGTCATTCTAAGTCTTAATATGTTGACTTTTCGGACATGAGATTGACTTATTTGACCGTGAGGTTTGTATTTCTCTTAGTCCACTTGTTCAATCCTTGTAGAGGAGAAGAAAAAGTTGGACCTGAGGCTGCACTTGAATTTCTGGGACAATATTGCAAGTGGGCTGTGGTTACATTAAGCTCGAATGGGTGCATTGCGAAGCATGGGAAAGAAGTAAGTTCTTTCTATGCGTATGCATATGTATGCTAGCTGTTGCCTTCTATGCCTATGCACGTGCATGTAGCCATTTGAATTTGTAAAATTGATGAGTAAATGGCCAATATTAACATGGCTATAAGTGCTTGTCTGAAGTTTAGATAGCACTATACCAAGAAGATAAAAGTGCTTTAATTTGGTTGTACTTGAGTTTTGGATTTGTCCTAAGATTGGTCATTGCATAGCCTGGCATTTAAGTAGCATTAATTCCTTGTCAACGAGGAGCACCAGTGGTTAGTGAACATGCCATACCTTTTGGTTTTATGCTGTCTAGAACTTCCTGGAAGTGTTTCCAGAACAAGATGGATGTCCGCTCAATCCATGTTTCACAACTAAAATGGGATGCTTTGGAATGGCGTACTTTTTGGTAGTTTCTTCCCAGCATATATGCGGCAATTAGGAGTTGGTATAGTTTTGCTTCATTTTTGTCGTTATGTAACTGAAATGCTTGATTGCCAGACTGTCCGAGTTCCAGCTGTAGGTGAGGTGAAAGCAGCAGATGCAACTGGAGCAGGAGACCTATTTGCGAGTGGGTTTTTGTATGGCTTGGTGAAAGGATTGTCGCTCGAAGAATGCTGCAAAGCAGGCTCCTGCAGTGGCGGGTCTGTCATACGAGCTCTCGGGGGTGAAGTGACGCCGGAGAATTGGCAATGGATGTACAAGCAAATGCAGATCAAAGGCCTTCCTCTTCCCAACATGCGCAACTGATTCTTGCTTGAGTGAACGCATCTGATCGATTTTTAAGGCTCCATAGATAAACAACTTAGCAATTAGGCCCTTCCTTCGTCTCTTTCTCTTTCGACAAGCGAAGAGAAGTTATGGTTGCACTTACGGGGGTTGGTCTGACTTGATGTGAACGGAATCAATTTCAAATCATGCATACAGGAAACGTCATGTTTCGAGGAGTTACTTTAACACCCGTTTGCTAATTATTGCTTTATTAGTGTTCTTGGAGTATTAGTACCAAGTATTCGGAAACAAGCTACATTCAACAAACTGACATATCAGTATACCAAGACTTTATGCAAAACCGTTTGTGCCGCTGGTGACAAGTTAGTTAATTTAGCAGTTGCAGACGCTAGGCTTGATGCATTCACAACGCGTGCTAAAAGTCTGCTAGGATCGATACGTTCACCACGCGTGCTAAAAGTCTGATTTCATACGCAAGCTTCAGATGTCATCAATCTAAAATCCCAGATATGGACCACCGAAGGACATGAGGTTTGTAGAGGGGAAAGAGGAGACGCCGCAAGTTGGGGTCTCCGACACATCTGTCCATTGCAGAGATAAAATACGACTCTTTTTTTTTTTGTTCAATAAAAAAAAAAAAACAAGAGACTTGAAATTGGAGTTGAGTTGAACTAGTGCACCCTCTAAACAATGTCGCTCAACAGAACAATTATGGACATGATGAAAATCGAAAACCATCCCTAGTCCTCCGAATCAAATTGATGATTGGGACGAGTAACTGTCGAATATCTAATATGTGGGAAGCGACGTACCCATCAAGTGGTCCAGAACTCGCCTAACAAAGACAAGAAACAAAGTGGTCCAGAACTCATGGACCCTTGAGCAATCCCCGCTGATACTGTTAACTCTGGAGGGCCAGAAAAAGAAAAGGGCATGCAGAAGCAAATGCTATCCACGAACTCAGTCGAAGGTCCAATTGCTTACAGAATCAAAGTGTAACTCGACATGATGAAAATGCTCACGGACTATGGCAAGCGCCATGATGAGGAAATGCAAGTCACAGGGGATTTAACAAGAGATGTGTCTGGGAACATAAGAAAAATAACTGTATCTTGGGGAAATAGGAATACAAATCTAAACTTGGTAGAGGCTGGCAATAGCATGTATGCAATTTTCCCAACGAGTCGACCAAAGTCCAGGACCTGACAATGATATGACTTTACTGGCCGGTGCCATCAATCGTTTCGTCCTCACTTTTGTAAACACATGCTGAAAGCCTCACAAAAACAAGGTTGCTTGCCAGTTCAACCACTCTTAAATTTCCATAGGAGCGGCAGCTTGGTCGGGGGAAGTACCCTTAAACAGCTGCCTGATCTCCGGGACTTGGTTCTGCAGAATGAGGTTCTTCCTCCTTCGGAAGCTCAAATGCATTGATTAGCTGTTGCACCTTATCCTGATCCAATTTGTGGAATCGCTCTCCCACTCCGACTTCAGCGACCATGCATATGGAACTCCTGAGTTACTCTCCTTGCAAAGTCTCATGTATGGCAATCAGCGCATCCTTGACCTTATCTTCCCATGAAAGTCGATGAAGTTCTCAAACCTGCGCTCCAAATACATTTTTGCAGCTTGTGAAAGCAACCTAATGGCAAAAGCCTGATATTCAATGTAGTTCCCACTTGGACAGATGTAATAGAGGTGGCCTCCAGATTCATCCAACCCAGCTACCAGCAGATCAATACCATTTGGTTGTTTCCATGATGGTTGGGTACAAACATGCCAGAAACTTATGTGGCAGACTGGTAATTCAATTGGGATTTCTTCTGTTCTAAGTGCTAGAAGCTGCATAAAGTACGTTTACTTTTGAGTGAATCACAATAAAAATGCCCTAAGTCAAGTGATACTTCAAAAGCCAATTGCCAATTCTAACTATCTACATCAAGCATTAATAACAGAAGCTATCTGTTACTCCTCTCTCCAGACTTTCTACTATATCTCCAGAGTGAAGAGACCTGATTATAATTGCTGATGCCGTGATAAAAAAGGCATTGCTGCACAGTTGGAACATCAATTTCCAATGGCTAAGGGCATTTGGGCAGCGAGGGATTCACCTAACAAGGGATGTAGGACTGCTTTTGAGAGTACAGGAAAGGTAACCAAGATCAACCCTTCCCTTACTAAGGGTAGGACAATAACGACACTAGTACAAACCATATTACACAATAATTGAATCATTTCTAGCTCATGAATGAGTACATTTAAGCAGACAGCACAAATATGGCACATTTTTGTCTTGTCAAATTCTGAAACTCAAGAATGAGGTGAATCTAGCTGATTAAGTTCACAGGAAAAAGAAGAACAATCAACTACCGATTAGTCAAGGGGCTAACTGAAGCAGCAAAACCTCTGTGTCTTCAGTATCATGTAGCTGCATGTGAATGCAAAGATAATGATTTATCAAACTAATAATCGATCACTACTGGTGATTGTCAATGCCACGTTTAGATTGGAAAATGCAATCTACCATGGTGCAGCAAAGCTTTAACAAAACATTCACCAAGGTGTAAAACAACTCCAGCAATATCAGAGGAACTTGAAATAGAAAGGTAGGTACGTTGAGTGGAGAGGCGGAGACAGGCCAAGGTTTGCAGCGTAAATCCATGATGAGCAACGGCAAATTGATAATCAAAAGTAGTTTATACAATGAAGATATGTCTTCAACCCCTCTTCTTGGATCAGTGAAACTGATCTTGGACCTCTGCGCCACTTCTACTGCTGTAGCTTATTCATGCAATCTCCAGAAAATGGAAGTCTCTCAGAATATGTCACCCTTAAGAGACTGGTCTCTGGAACGGAAAGGATAAGGTCTCGTGTATTACTAATTTGAGCGTAACAAATTTGAGTGACATATAGTCATCTTGTAATCATCCGAATACGAGTCAAACGTCTATATTCATTGCAGCAGAAAAAGCCATGCGAGTATGAGACGGCTATAGACCAGAAAAGCTGAGTCTCCTGACATACACAAGAAGAACCTAGACTTATACCAAAACCAGTGAAATACACTGAAAACGGAGCAATATCTCAGGTACATTTGCTGACTTGAACAAATATGATTCACTCCACATACAGCAGTCCAAATATATGCGAACTCTCAAAGACACCAAATTTACATGCGACCGCAAAGTAGCAGCAGCAAGTCCATAACATTTCCGTCTTTACTTGAACAAACTCTCATACGTCCAGCAGAAATTTCAGAGAACAGTAAGAATGCATATAAAATGGTGCCTAAAGGTTTTGACCTCAATAGGAAAGAGAAAAAGAATGTTTTTAGAGCTTTGTAAGGTACTTAGTGTAGTGTAATCACCATGGTCTGTTTCTCTCACTCTAGGTGAGCTCTCTCCCTATCCTAGCAGGTGATAGTCTGGCTTGAAACCCTAATGTCCTTTTCCTTCACATTACAGTAATCCTCCATGGCAGAATCCTCTTAGCAACTGGAGTGACAGGTGCTGACCTCCCCTTTCCCTTCTCCATCTTCCCCATCAGCATCCTGATTTCCCCATCCCTTGCTCGAAATCCATGGCTCTTCTCACACAACACCCACCAAATTAGCCATATTGTCCCAGCCTCCCTACGATTCCCTCCCATCTGCAATCATTGCACAATGTTAATCTTTAGCTTCCTGTTGAGCTCCTTTCATTCCTAACCCTAGAATGCCATATAGCCATGTACCTGAAATTTGATTATCTGAGGAACCCATAATACCCAGTCCCAATATCAACTAATTTATGATAGTGGAGGGTGAAATGGAGAATCACCTGCATATGGCCACTCTGTGCAAAAGAATGGGGGATTTATGGATTGAAGAAAACATCACCGAGCTGACTGCAGTCCTCCCCGAATCGATACACCAAGAAAGTAAGCTTCTTCTTTATGGCAAACTATTCTCTAAACCAAATGTTAACTTTCCAGCTTTTTTGAGCACCAAGAAGAGAGCTTGGAAGATTGAGTCTGTGAAATGTGAGATGATAGAATAGGGGCTTTTCTTGTTCACCTTTAATTCTGTTGAAGAAAAGGAGAGAATGCTAGAATCGGGTCCGTGGTCTTTTGCGAGTAATCTTCTGGTTCTGAAAGAAGGAGACCCAAATATCCCAGACCATCGTTATGATTTCTCCCAGTATGCTTTATGGGTACATTTAGTCGGTCTTCCTAAAGCTGCAATCATAGAACAAGCAATTATGAAAATTGCAGGGAAAATTGGCACAGTAGAGAAAGTGAAAATCAAAGTCAAATACAATAGCTCTAGTAGAATGGGCAGAGCTAAAGTGAATTTAGACCTGCACAAACCCCTTAAAACTGGAACGATTATTGACTTGGGATGGATGAAATGGAAGATTGACTTTAAGTACGAAAGGTTACCCCATTATTGTTATTCATGTGGGTGTATGGGTCATTATGTAACTTCATGCCCAAAAATTCCTTATGAAGACTCGGGATTACCTCATAACAAACCTGGGTGATATGGGTCATAGCTTAAAGCTGAGGTTAAAGAGTCAAGTCCCTACTGGAAAACTTTTTTCGAGGAAATAGAGGTTGCAGAAGCTGAAGAAGAAATGGTGTCCAGAACCCCCATCTACTCAGCAACAGAGAATATAAACAAAGTTATATCTCCACCAAATGAAAGAGCTCTTGTATTATACAACCTAGCAGTGAATGAAGACATCTATGAGGGAAATATCTTGACTCCAGCGCCCCACTCAAAAGGAAAAAGACCCCAGCAAACTCAGCAACTATTGTCATCCGAAACTGACCAGAAAAACAGCCCAGGTTCCAACAAGAAAGGCAAAGCTATATTAAAATCGCAAGTGGCAAAAAAACAGAAGAGGTTTACCCCTTATGCTCTTAGAGGGAACTGAGATTTTCTAATAGATGAAGGGCATCTCTTAGAAACACCTATCCAAATGTGGGAAGGGGAGCATACCCAGGTTTTGGTGGCTAGCCTTAATAAGCCACCGGGGAAGACATGAAAATTATAAGTTGGTACCTTTGTCAAGGGTTGGGTAACTCCTTGACAATCCAGCACCTTCGAGACCTAGCGGCTCAAGAAAGGCCCAATTAGGTTTTCCTTATGGAAACCAAAAACAAAGAGGAGGTGATCAAGCGCTTAGCTAAGCATCTTCAACTCAAATACCTAAAGACTATAGACCTAGTTGGCATTGCGGGAGGATTGACTCTCTTATGGAGTGACAAGGTAACCGTTGAAATGGAGGCTAGCTCAGAGGAGTGGATGGGAGTGCTTTGCAGAGATTAGGGCAGCGACATTACGATGAGAATATCCTTCTTACACGCACCTATTGTCTTTCAGGACAAACTTGCACTATGGCAAACATTAAGGAACTTTAATCGTCCTAATTCTTTCCCGTGGCTATGTATTGGAAATTTTAATGAATTTTCGTATCACTAGGAGAAAATTGGTACGAGAGAGGTAGATCGATATCGGATGGTGGCTTTCAAGGAGTTTGTGGACTCTTGTACTCTAATTGATATAGAAAGTAAGGGTTGTGCATATACATGGACAAACAAAAGAACAGGTGATCAGCTAGTCAAAAAGCGACTAGATGGGGCTCTCTGTAAATCTGGAATGGAGAACAGCTTTTCCAAATGCTGAGGTATACGCTCTTCCTACGATTGGGTCAGATCACAACCCGATTCTCCTCGCATTGCACCCTACTATGTTCAGTATGCAGAAGCCTTTCAAATTTGAAGCTTTTTGGCTAGACAAGCCAGAATATTCAGAAGTTGTTCGGCAAGCTTGGGAAGAAGTTGCTGGAGATACAGGGGATATTACGGGAAAGATAGAAAATGTCATTCGGGCACTAAGGTGCTGGAGCAGAAAGACTTTCAAGAATGCTTTCCGTCAAATAGATTCCCTCAAAAAGAAACTAATTGATCTAACAAATGCTAAAGACAGGGCATCAATGGGGGAGGAGTACACTCAGCTCGTTGGTCAAATAGATAATTTGTAGAGACAAGAGGAGATGTATTGGAGTATGAGGTCCAGAGTAAATTGATTGAAATGGGGGGACAGGAATACCAAATTCTTCCACGCTACTACTGTTCAACAAAGGATACGGAACAAAATTTATATCCTAAGAATCGATGATCAGACTTGGAATCGGGACCCTACTTTTGTTCTCAAAAACCACATTTTAGAATTTTATAAGTCCTTGTACTCGTCGGTTGGGGCTAGAAACTATGGTCCAAACCTGGAGCAATGTCCTCAGATTATCACAAGAGACATGATTACAGCCTTGATGAGGCCTATAACTAAGGAAGAAGTGTAAGTAGCTGTATTTCAAATGAGACCTACCAAGGCACCTGGGTCGAATGGACTAAATGGGCTATTCTACCATAATAATTGGCTTGTAATTCAGGAGAACATATTTAAAATGGTGGATTCTTTCTTTGACCTAGGCACTTTCAATCTTGAAATAAATAGCACATAGCTAACCCTTATCCCAAAAGTCCCTAATCCCGAACATGTATCCCAATATAAACCCATTAGCCTGTGTAACTTCAACTACAAAATCATCGCCAAAGTGCTGGCAAACAGATTAAAACCATGGCTCCCACAGATTATTCTCCCAGAACAAAGTGCTTTTATAGGAGGCAGGCAAATCCAAGATAATATTTTCATAGTGCAAGAGGTCCTACACTAGCTACGGATTAGGAAAAGGAAAAAGAAATTCCAAGCAATGCTGAAGTTAGACATGCAAAAAGCTTATGACAAGGTGGAATGGGATTTCTTATGTGATTACATGCTAAGAATTGGTTTCTGTGACAAATGGGTCTCCCTTATTAAATGGTGTATCTCTTCAGCATCTTTTAGTGTTAAGGTCAACGGTGACGTTACAAAACAATTTCAGCCATCTTGAGATATTAGACAAGGCGATCATTTATCCCCTTACTTGTACATCATTAAGGTTAACACACTTTCCACCCTTATTTCTAAAGCTGTGTTGGAAGGAACCATAAAAGGTATCAAGCTTAATCCTCACTGCCTTACTCTATCTCACCTTTTTTCTGTGGATGATGCAATTTTTTTTCCTAGAAGGCAACATCAAAGAAGCACAAAACCTGTCCAATATCCTTAACCAATACTGCTATATGTCAGGACAAGCCATAAACCTTAACAAGTCAGGAGTTTTCTTTGGGAAAGGCTGCCCACAAGGCCTACAAACTAATCTTGCAGATGAGTTACGTGTGCTAGTGATGGAGAAAACGAAGAAGTATTTGGGGATACCTTCGGACTGGGACAATACGAAAAAAGAAATGTTCTCATGGGTGCTCGCTAAGGTGGATAGGAAACTAGAGGGCTGGAAAGAAAATCTAATCTCAAAGGCAGGAAAAGAGGTCTTACTCAAAACAATCATCTAAGCGCTTCCACAATATGCTATGTCTATGTTTAAAATCCCTATTTCCATATGCAGAGCAATTGAAAAGAAAATCTTAGCTTTCTAGTGGAAGCAAAATATGCATTGAAGAGATGTTCATTAGAAGAATTGGGACCTTTTAAAAGAGAGAAAAGACCAAGGAGGACTTCACTTCAGAGATTTGATTGATTTTAATAGAGATTTTTTGGGGAAACAAGCATGGAGACTTAGTAAATCAAAAGATGCCTTATGGTGCAAACTATTCCAAGGTATCTATTTCCCTAGCAGTAACCTACGGAACGCAAAGAGAGGACCTCGCCCATCCTAGGGTTGGCAGAGTATTTTAGTAGGAATGGATGCTATTGAATCAGAGACTAAATGGGAAGTGGGGAATAGGGAAATCATACAAATTAGAGACGATCAATAGTTGGTTTTAGGGAAGATTTGTGGCTCGGCTAACCTAAATGAACCACAATTTGTAGCTGATTTTATCAACTAGGATACAGGGGAATGGAAGTCAGAGTTGCTGAAGGAGACATTCGAGAGAAAATTTTGTACGGGAAATCTTAGCTACGCCTCTTAGTATAAATCTTAAGCCTGATAAATTACTATGGATTGCAAACAAGTCGGGATTATACCAGGTGAAGAGCGGCTACAACAAATTAAGATCACAGAACAACTCACACCCTGCTTCCCCAACATCAACATCATATTAGAATCCTAAAAGATTATGGGTCGAAATCTGGAAATTATGCACGTCTCTTAAAATCAGATTTTTTATATGGAGCATTTGTCACGAGGCTCTTCCTATGAAAGCAAATCTCTACCGAAGGAAATTGGTACCTAAGCCGCTATGCCTAGTGTGCAGATTAGCTCCGGAGTCATCCGAACATTTATTCCTTCTATGTACCTGGACCAAAAGAGTTTGGATAGAGTCGGGGTTAGCCTTAGACACCTCCCTGATGAGCATTACACGAATGGATAAGAGAATCAACAACTTTCTTACCTCATACGGCACTTCGAAGACCAAAGCCCTGTTCGCAACCTTACTCTAGTTCATTTGGAAGTCCAGAAACATATCAACATTTGCTGGTTAGCCACCAGACCCACAAAAAACCATAGACGAAGCTCTATTATAGCACCCCCTAACAAATAAATGGTATCTACAAGGCCACAGCAAACACTTACCTCCGACGGAGAATTGGGAACCACCCGGCTTGGGTGCTCTAAAATTGAACATTGACGTTGCTTGGAGAAGCTCGTCTATGGAGGGCTCTATAGCCGATATTTGCAGAAATGACGAAGGCACCCTAATCGCTGGCTTCTCGCGTTCGATCTGCGCCTCATCAGCTCTTGTAGCCAAAACCCTAGCACTTCGTTCTGCTCTGCTATGGATACAATAAACCAGAACTGATCGAGGAACTCAAGGCTTTGGTTCAGTTCAGCACATGCTACTTTCAACTGATAACTTAACTGTTGTTCAAATTGTCTTGGGCCATGAGGAGCCATCGTGAGCCTTGAGGTCGGTTGTCTTGGACTACCAGAATTTGCTGGGCCAACTACAAGGAGTCCAGCTATTGCACGAGCCCAGAAGCAAGAACAAAGCTGCTGATTGGGTGACAAAAGCCCACCTAGATGGTACTCTCCCGCCGAACTAGGTATCTTGCCCCCTGCAAGCCCTCTTATCTATTTTATGTTTTGAGTTCGGATTTAGATGTAATCAAACGCTAAGCTAGTAATGAAAATCAATTTCTGACAAAAAAAAAAAAGGTACTTAGTGTAAGTAACTCGTAGGGTTCTACTGTAAATGTTTCTATTAGGAAGCAAGTTATGGTATTTTGCCATATCATTGGACAAAATGTGAGGTTTAGAATAATTTGGGAATTTAATGGGTCAATAGACATTGTGCATAGATATTGTAAAATCGTATTGCAAATGATTTTGAAATTATACTAAAAGTGGTCAAAGCACCAAACAATTCCACTCCTCTCGAGATAAGTAATAGTCAAAGATTTTATCCATATTTTACGGTATGAAATTTGAAAAAAAAAAGTATTTTTGCATTGCTTGAGAAGTTTCATTAGTATTTGGTTAGTAACCATATTGATTATTTTAGGATTGTGTTGGAGCAGTAGATGGAACTCATGTATGTGTATCGGTTCCTCTTGAAATTCAAAAAAGATTTCATAGTCGAAAGGATGGAACAACACAAAACGTATTCTGTTGTTATACTTGACTTGAGATTTTCTTATTTATTAGCTAGTTGGGAGGGCATTGCCCATGATTCACACATTTTGTTTGATGCACTTCCAAAGCTGAATGGATTGAACATTCTAAGAGGTAAGAAAATTGAATTTATACACTATGTTTGAAGTGAGATTAGTAACTTAATAATTATAGGAAAATATTATCTTGTCGATGTTGGTTATGGAATCCAAAATGGCATTATCTCTCCTTATCGTGGTGTTAGATAGCATTTAAAGGAGTTCAGTGATTGCCCACCCGAAAACAAGAATGAACTATTCAAATTGTGCCTTCATCTCTAAGAACTACTGTTAAAAGAGCAGGCGGTCACCATTATCACAAGCTTGAGATCTATAAGCTTTAGATCTAATGGCCATGGCCCCAAGCTTCGAGCTCAAGAAGTCAAAAGGACTACACACTTCAAGCTTGAGTGGCCATGTTGGGCGATTGCAAGCTTCAAGCTCAAACGGTAATGCCAAGAAGTGTCAAATTTGGTGAGGACGGCCACAACCTAAGAGCTCAAATGGCTAAGGCTACAAGCTTCGAGCTTGAGTAGTCATGGTAGCCTCGAGTTTCAAAGTCATGTATGGCCATGACAATCGAGAGCTTTAAGTTCAAATGATCATGACCACGTGCTTCAAGCGCAAGCTCAAACTCGAGCTCGAGCAGCCATAGTGGCCACAATCTCCAAAATTAAATTTGGCCATGTTGGCCACAAGCTTCAAGCTTGAGCACCATGGCGGCGGGTATTAGCCTCAAGCTCAAGCTTTATGGCTCCTTCATAGGCTTGTTCTCTCTATCAATAGTATTTGTCTTCATTTCTTTAGTTTTTATATTATCTGACATGATAGTTTTTGTAGAATTATAATGTCATACATGTCACGCCCTGACCTCGAGCTTGCGATAATCCCAATTCACTTAAAGTCTAAACGCACAACGTCCTAGGTACTGTTGTCGATCAATTCATTTTATCTTATCGTTAAGCACATGCGGAAACGAAACAAACACCCAGCCAACAACCAACAGGGATGGCAACAAAAATGCAATAGAGGAAAGACAAGAATACCATTTTATTTATCTACAAGGTTAGCCTGAATAACGGCATATATATACACGCTTTACTATAGGTGACTTGCTAAGGCCTACTTAAAAAGGGATCAGCCTAGCTAACCTATCACTGCAAAAGTGGGAGAGAGTTTGTCAAAAAGGGACTAGGCTACATATGCCTAATCGCTAGCCTCCAAATGATTGGTCTCCCCAGTCATCGAATCAAAGATCTCGCCATCAAGGGAATCGAGGTCCATGGGATTCCAAACCTCATCAATTAGCCCTATAGGTGGGACCGATCCATCGAAACCCCTTAGGGGACCATACAATATGTCCTTCATCCGAATGAACCAAGCCTTAAAGACGTGAGGTGAGTAATGGTCTTTCGATCCCTCATCCACCCACATCATTGTCACGTAGTGCTCATAAACAAAATTGCAGCCCAGAACGAGCTGCATAGTAACAGTGATGCTCATGTCCATCGAGACAACGAACCTCATCGAGTACGGCGTCATCCTAAGATCTTGAAAATTGTTAAACATGGTGGGATGAGATAAACTCAGCAAATTAAAGTCCTAAGCCTCAGTTAGGAACTTTACTCACCTCAAGGGTAGTCTAAACAAACAACCTAGTCTCGACAATCAACCAAATACCACACCTTAGAGAAGCATTATCAGAAGACAGTTCAATAATTAGAGACAAACATAGGCGACCCTACCTTGCCTTAGCACACACAACTTGCAAAAACTGTCATTTAAATCATAATAAGATCAAAAGGCATACAAATAATTAGAGTATTGTACATAGTTTTCTCATGCCTTAATATGTGTACTCCGATTATTATGACCCCCTAAGCCATGACACAACCTTATAGTTGGCGGTCAACTGGTCCTAAACTAGGCATCGTCCTCCCCCATGAGGCATGGCTACATCAAGAGCTCTCCACTAAGACGACATTCCTGAAAGAGCATAGGTCCGGCCTCTATTGTGACTCCGCAACTAACCACTATCAAGCGACCCAATGGCCATGGCATAACCCTGAAAGATTGGTGATCATCTGGTAGCGCCGAGCTCTCTTCTTAATGTGACCATACAACACATCATCAATCAATTCATTCTTTATTTGCTCTGTTGTCAATGCAAACATAATTCGTGCTCATGCAACATGTTATTGCCATTAACACACATATAATGTAATGCAGCAATAACCAGTAGTCACATACAACAGTAACAATTCAACCACTCACAAAAATTGCTACAATCGGCAATTAATTACCCACGTGTTTCAACGATCGATAACAATCAATTATTAATCAAGCACACTTCATAATTCCCATAAAATAATCATCATTTATAAAAATATTAGAAACAATTAATCCACCCAATTAACTACATTTCCAAAACCTTTCTTTAACAAATTCATGCCTTTTAATGACCAGGTAATTAATCACAATTAATTTAGAAAAATAGGCCTTAATAATTTTTCTCACAATTCTCGATTAAAACTATTTCCGATAAATGATCGCAAAATATTCAGAAATAAATAATAATAATTCGAAATTATAAAATAATTAATTAATAATTCCGAAAATAATAAAAAATTATTATTTATCCTAATAATAATAATAATAATACTAACCATGGTTACTATTCTAACCCAACTACAGTTAACTAATCTAACTTCAGTTATTTTAATCTAACCGCGGTTACTTTAACTAACTACATTACTTAAAATTAACCGCGGTTACTTTATTCTAACCATGGTTAACATTAAGCAAGATTAATCAATAATATTAAAATACTAATCATCCATCATCCAAAGGCATAAAAAAATTATTAAACTAATTAAACTACTCCTAAGTAAAATTAACCCATAACTAAGGAATTAGGAAATTAACTCATGTGGCCTAAGATTTCGAAGACACCGGAGCGATGGTGAGGGTGAGGGCTATGCAAAGTTAGCTCGGGGACGGTAATGGACAATGGACGGTGGTCAATTTCAACGAAAACAACACCAATGCTATTGTTTTGCGAAAAAGAGGAACGGCGCTAGCAGCTAAGCAAGTGGCCGGTGGCGACCAAGGGTGAATGGCAGGGTGCGACTGGTCTCCAAACAATGGCAGCTCCATGCTGGACGATGGTGGCAATAGCAAAGGTAGCAACCGGTGGTGGACAGCAAGGAGGGGAATATGAGAGGAAAAAGGAAAGAGAAAAGAGAGAGAAAGGGGCTGAGGGGTGGGGTTGACTACAAGGGGAAATGGAGGAGAGAGAGTGGTTGAACAAGCTTGTCTAATTAGGCCAAGGCAAGTGGCAAGTCCACTTGTGCTAAGGGCCAAAGGAAACCAAGCAAAACAAAGCCCATTGGGTCCACAAAATAAAAGATCTAGAAGAGAGGCCTATGGGCTAAAAAGGGGGAAGGAAATGGGCCAACTTGAGCCCATCTTGAGTGGGCTAGATGGGCACAAGGCACATTGGCCCGCTAGTCTTGGGCCGGCCCTCTAGCGAGCCCGAATTCTTGGTCCAAAATTTTCTTTTCCGACACTTTAAAGGCCATTGGAAAACTCGAGAATAAATGAGGCGACATCAAAATATTTAATCATGACATCATTGAGAAATCGGCATCCAAAATAGAATTAAAATTTGAGGCTAAGTT
Organism: Corymbia maculata; assembly: GCA_014182735.1. NCBI lineage: Eukaryota > Viridiplantae > Streptophyta > Magnoliopsida > Myrtales > Myrtaceae > Corymbia > Corymbia maculata. The sequence continues at coordinate 14,644,566 of CM024687.1, forward strand.
AAGTCAATTGCGGCGTAGTACAACTAGGCTATCGAGTGCCATTTTAGGATTTTTCCTCACGTTTGACCCGTGGTCGACAGTCCATCGATCCACGTTTACACCATTTCTCGAGTTAAGGTCCTCCTTCAATTGTCACGTGGTCCTAGGGGCTCAATTGATAATCCCGAGCACAAGGTAAGAAGGAATTGGTTTAGCATCATTCGCAGTTTGTATTGAAGTCGCACGGAATCACCCACAACTTGACTTCGTACTTCTACGAAATCGATTTATTTCTGTTTCCCTCGTAGTCTAGTACTAGAGATTGTTCCCACCCAAGCCCTTATGGTCAAAGGGTCCATTCCTGATCGAAATTGCAAATCATACGCATATCATTTCCTATCGGCGCATTCCTATAGTCCGTTATCCCACGAACGATTAGTTTGGAATATTTGTACTAACCAGATATTCAATCAATATCGGCATTTTATAAAATCCTGAAATGTGGTCGATTTTCAGAATGTTACAATACATAGAATGTTACAATACATGTACTCCAATATCCATGATGTCATAAAAATTTGACTAGTAAGATACATTTACAGATATCTTTTGAACTTGATAGTAGAAGTGGGACAAGTCTAAATTTAGATTAGAAGAGGACCACATATGACATTGTCCCTAATATTTTCATACCAAAACTCTCTCTCTCACGCACGCATTTCCAAATCATTCTTTGTAAATGTTCCCAAATCCACTTAACACGCACCCGGGCACTCATTTTCCAAATTCTCTATTGAATGTGTGCTGAAGTCTACTTGTTCGCTCTCATAGGCGGACATTGTCATACACACACCCATCCACACACGCATTTTGCGGATTCTCTTTTGTAATTGTTTTGAAATCTACCTTTGAGCTCTCTTTGGCTTAAATTCTCCTCCTAGAGCTCGCTCTCCTCGACCGTATTAATCTGTGGCATTCGACACTTATGCAACACTTGCACTACTTTCAGCGACTTGGGATAAGAGCATGTACTTATAACGTAAGATGTTCACCTTTCCCGATTCGTTTTATGATGTGATAATTGCAATAATTTCAGCTAGGATAAGAGAATGTACTAAAATACACAATTCCCTTTCTCAATTTGTTTCTGATGCGATATTTGCAATAATATCAGCGCATTGGGATAAGGTGGAAGACGAGTTGATTCTTCCATCTAGCAAAGTCTGGAGTGAAGCTGAAGGCAAAAGGGCTTGGAGCTAATAAAAGGCGTCAAATATGGGAAAAGGAGCAACCGGCGTGAAGAGGACACCCCAAAAGAAAACCATGGATTGTTTAGCTTTTCTCACCAAAATTTGCTCAATTTCTGAAATTCAAGGTTTTCGGAGGACCTTGCCCCTGCCACCTATGTTCACAAATTTAGTTGGCGCGGAATAACAATTGTAACCTGGGCCTATTTCCTTTAAAGTTTTATTCATTTCACGAAAAATAACTTTCAAAAAAATATTTTTCGATATTCGTTTCATGAAAAATTAATTGATTGGAGAAGATATTTTCTGCAAAAGGATAAAAACCTTCTAAAATAGGTGAAAATGTTTTTCACTATTAAAAAAGAGAAAAATATTTTATATATCTTCTTGCACCTCACTGTTTTTTATTAAACATTTTTTCCTTTTATTCTTTTTCTTTTCTTAAAAATTGATTTTTTAATTATATCTTTTTATTTCTTTTTCTTTTCCTTTTATTTCTTTTTCATCATCTTTTTCATTGATCGGTCACCAGCCAAAAACGAGGCTTGAGCTCCCCGAATTCCAACAAGGCTGCACTTGTGCCTCGCTAGATTCGACAACCTAGGGCAAGCCTTGAGCCTCGCCAAAGTGGTCACTAGAGATCAGCTAACCTCCAGCAACCTCGGGCGAGACTCAAGCCCCACCCAAGTCACCCAATCTGACAAGACCCAAGCGTGCTTGATTGGCCTCGAGAGAGCTTGGGCCTCCCTAGATTGGCAACGCCTAAACTTTGCCAATCCATGTCTTCGTCAATCGCTGGCTAGTCAACCATCACCGAGGCACACGATGGCGAAGGAAGTAGGAAGAAGCCACAGAAGGAGCACCAAGAAGTAAGAAGAAAAAGAAAGAGAAAATAAAAATTCGATTTTTTAAAATAAAAATAATTAAAATTCAATTTTTATAAAAATTAAAATTAATTTTTTGGTAATTTTTTTTTTGGAAAATATTTTCCACTTCATTTTCAAGTTTTAACTAAATATTGAAAAATATTATCATTTTTCTAGAAAATAATTTCTTAGCAAATATTCTCTGGAAACGTGATACTAACGGAGCCTAAAACATAACTGATTTTCACGGCCAAGGGAGCCTTGAAGAAAGGGCAGGGGCGCATAATTTTCAATGCAAAAGGCAAAAATACTGGACAATCAATCCAGGAAAACAGCTCGGCTTTGCAGAAAATGTAGAAGGATCACAGAAAGATGAGTTTCTACACAATACAGGGGTAGATGATTTGAACTTAACCAGCCTAATAGTGCATCTCATATGGCATGTTGAAAGATCTTGAAAGATACTGCTTCTGGAGCTTAAGCCTTAACCAGTTTTGCTTACTTTGTGAGAGTCACGGTCATCAGAAGCCGAGCAAATTAAGCATAATTGCATTCTGGGCATGCATGCGGTTCTCAGCTTGTGGGAAGACGATAGAGTTTGGAGCTTCAATTACACCGTCCGTCACTTCAACCCCTCTTTCAGCCGGTAGACAATGCATAAAATAAGCTTTAGGGCCAGCCAACTTCATTAAGGCCTCATCCACCTGCAGGTATTTGCCCACAGATGTAATCAATATAAAAATTGAAATACAACATAAAACACATGAAGCTTTCTAGGAAATCAAGAAAGATGACTCTCTCTCTCTCCCTCTCTAAAGGAAAATCCTCTCGCACTATGGAGTTTTTCCATCTACGCATTAATTCATGAGACTAAGTGCACACAGTTTTAACCCTAGAGAAAGAACCTATAGTACTAGCCCTACTTCCAAAAGGAGTGGACAAGAATAACTACTCATATTTCTTCATAAACATAATGGCGTCAGAGACGTCATGAACAGATATAGAGGAAATGAGGTGCATTCTGCTATTTCAATTACCAAGGCACCAAAAATTCTTCTAAAGTACTTTAATAGTTAAGGAGACTTTGAGAATGCAAAGCCTCCCTCTAACATGTGCTCACAAAAATGGATCTTCTTCAGAAATAACTACCTGAAATCCTTTAAACACTTGACGACGGTAAGCAGCCTCTTCCTTCTGTCCCATGCTAGCCCAAACATCAGAATAGACAACATCTGCACCTCTAACAGCTTCCTTTGGATCATTAGTTATTTCGATCTTGCTAACTCCAGCTTGTCTAGCCTTCTCCACAGTTTTTTCATCTGGTTCAAAGCCTTTAGGGCAGGCACATACAAAATGGAAAGGAATAACTGCTGCCAAAAGCAGCCAAGAGTGCACAATGTTATTTCCATCCCCAACATAGACAACCTGAATGTTGCATCCATTAAATTTGATTACCAATATACAAATTAATAACAAGTGAATAATACAACAAACCAAGACCACTTGACCGAACCTTTGTGCCTTCCAGTTGACCAATGTGTTCAATCATAGTAAGGGCATCAGCCATAATTTGGCATGGATGATTATAGTCAGTAAGGCCGTTAACAACAGGTACACTTGAATATTTTGCAAGATCCAGAATGTCCTGCATCAGAATAGATTATTTGATTCCATTAACACATTATTCACAAGACAAAATTCTCAATTATTTAACGAAACAAAAGAGATGGGTCCATTGAGCATTATTACAATACTTAAATCTCAGGCAATAGGATAATGCATGTCTGCCAACAAAAAATAACTGCAACTCACCATCATACCTGATGAGCAAAAACACGTGCCATGATAATGTCATTATAGCGAGACAAAACACGAGCAACATCACGAGTTTCCTCCCGCTTACCCATCTGAATGTCATCTGGTCCCAAGTATATAGCATGGCCTCCCAGTAAGCTGAATCCAGTCTCAAATGAAACCCGTGTTCGCATTGATGGTTTTGCAAAGATCATGGCCATTGTCTTTCCCTTAAATGGTAGATATGTCCTCTCTCCAGATTTAAGAAGGGCTTTGACCTCAGCTGCCCGGTTCAGAATATTCATAATCGTTGCTTTGTCGAAGTCACTAATATGCAGGAAGTCCTTCAGCTCACATTTTTCTGTGATCCATGGAACCAAAAGTTAAAAAAGTCCTTTAGTGACTGAACAGTTAACTTTTACCAGAAAAATGCATTTATATCAATGATTGATATTCGTCATCAATAATTAGCAGACTTATTACCAGACTAAAAAAGGGAGATGAACAACTTTTAAATAACATGTAATGCCAGGAAAAGTTCAAAAAACGAAAAAAAATCCTTTCCAGTAAATTAGCCAAATGAACTTAACCATAGAACTGCGAGATCTTCAAGACCTTTGAGGATTTCAAACTTGCGACGAGGTCAGATCAATTTCAACGCTAACACTGTCACACAGCCTCAATTATTGGTACACCGCAATGACACCCCCTATAATATGGAAATATCAGTGATATGCAGCAGTTAATCTCTTTTAAGTCAAATATGATGGGGATAAGGATGTGGCTCAACATTTTGGCACTTCAAATGCCAAATATCATTAAACTAACTGGATTTGTAAGCAATCCACTTACAGCAACTAAATTGTCAACATGAGATACTAGACAAGAATTTTCTAAAAATGTACAAAAATCACTATACTTTTTTTATAAGATTCATGGCATATCTGCTAAGCAAATGGAAATCTCTAGTTTATGAAAATTGACAAAGATCCTTATGTTTTTAAATTTGAAAGAATATCCCTTGCCAATTCCATAGATGCCCCCAACTACTTGTTTGACAACTTCAGCTGCAACCACCAGGCACTACCATATAATCAACATCATATAAGCACACCTCCTAATGTTTGAATAAAATGCACAAACTTTTAAGGTGTCATGATTCCATGACAAAGCAATCGTCTGTGCAGATTTCAAGAAGTGGGGAGGACATTCGCAACTTCACTAATCTTTAAGGGTGTCCAGAAATTTCACGATATATCAAATACGAATAAATTTTTTTTGTAACGTTGAGGACATGTCAAAGCAATCAGTCCTTCATATATAATTTAAGGTCTAGGTTGCCGAGTACCGTCCGGGCTACCTAAAATTTGCAACTGTGTGTCGATGTTGTGTCGACCCATTCATCCAAGTAATTTCATATCATTAGATTGCATTTGCAACTAAAAAACAGACATGACTACCGAGCAATGACAAATGCTTAGAAAACCTAATTCGGGTTCCGGATCAAACTAACAATCACAAAAATTAGTCAGCACTCCATCCTTCACCCTCCAGCATTTCCCCTTTTTACACTCTAATTCAAGCGTCCATAATGAGAAAAAAGAAGCTGAAAGCATACTCAATCAGACAGGGAGAATCGTAACGAAAACAGAAGCGAGCGAAGCTCCGAACCGCGTAGGACCATCAATCCGCAGAAACAGAGGCATCGGAAGTACGTGCAAAGAAGAAGCGAAAGAAGAGAGCGCTAGCCTTTGGCGTGGACAGGAGACGGCGTCGGAAAGGTAGCTGACGAAGCCCGGCAGGAGAACCGGCGGCGGAGGGAGCGGGAGCCCGCCGGGAGCGCCAGGGAGGCCCCGGGGAGGTGGGCATTGTCACCGGAGAAGGCGGCGGAAGCGGCGGAGGAGAGGAGAGAGGAGCGGGACGATGGGTTGGAGACACAGTGAGACGAAATCGCCGCCATTGCTGAGAGCGTTCTGGTGGCTGCTTCGAGTGAGTGTGCTGGTTCAGCGTGCGCTCTGCAAAATGCCGTGGCCGACAGAAACAAAAAGGTCAAGAAGAGGGTCGAAAGGATTCCGGTTCGGGTTTTGGAGTTAAATTTGGATCTTCAGGCCCAATCATTTGGGATTTTGGACTCGTATTGGGCCTCCAGTCCAGAAAAAACCCGCGAGCCCTTCAAAGTTCAACCCTTGCACGTTACTAATTACATGTTATAAAATCGATTTTCAGGCCCGTTTGTTTCACAGATTGCTGTATAACTGGAATTAATTAGTCAGTTAAAATATGTTTGCACTATCAACTTATATCTAAATATTTTTGTGAGTGATGAAATTATTTTTCATTTATTCATTTTTGTAAGAGCAAATACCACCAAAAATCCTAAACTATGCCCATTCAGAAGCATTTACCCCGAAATTTCTTTTATGTCACTAAAAATTACAAACTATGCTACTTGTGATAATTTTACCCTAAACTATATCGTTTGTGACAATTTTACTTGAACTTTTTTGTGCCACCAAAAACCTTAAATTATGTCACTTATGATAAATTTACTCCAAAGTTTTTTAATTTGAAAAGCATTTTCGTTATTTTCCATTTTTTTCTTCTTTTTTTTCGACATAAGAAAGTCGGCAAGGTCGCCCTTGTCGGTGTCGAGCAAGGGTTGCCTAGGCGTGGTCGACCCTCATTTGGATTTGGCTTGGGCGATCCTCGTTCGACACCGACGAGGGCAACTCGAGCCTCGCCGGCGAGGGCCTCCCTCGCCCTCGCCCTCACCCTTGCTGGATTTGGCTTGGGTGATCCTCGTTCGACACCAACGAGGGCAACTCGAGCCTCGCGGCGAGGGCCTCCCTCGCCTTCGCCTCACCCTCGCCCTTGCCCTCACCCTCGCCAAATCCGGAAGGGCGACTCTTGCCGGCAAGGCTCGGGCGGCCCTCATTGGTGTTAGGCAAGGGCGAAGGAGGCCCTCACTCAACGTTGGCTCGGGCGGCCTTCACCCGACATCGACAAGGGTCGCCCAAGCCTAGTTGGCCCTTGCCTGACACCGGTGAGGGTGGCCTCACCGACTTCCCTCTGTCAGGAAAAGAAAAGGAAAAAGAAATAAAAGGACGAAAAAGCCATTTAGCCAAAAAGTTTGGGATAAATTTGTCTTAAGTGGCATAGTTTAGGGATTTTGATGGCAAAAAAAAAAAAAAAAAAATTCAAGGCAAAATGTTACAAGTGGCATAGTTTGAGATTTTTGGTGACACAAAAAAAGTTTAGAACAAATTTGTCACAAATTGCATAATTTAGGGTTTTTGGTAGTATTTGCCCTTTTTTAAAATAGTATAAGCGATCATTTTAGTAAAATATTTATTTTTTGCAAATTAAATGGAGTCTTATTGTCAATTTTTTTCATATCAACATATGCAATCCACATGATTCTTAAGCTATAGTGAAAGGATTCTTCAACTAGAGGTCATTTCTCATCCCATAAAAAGAATTGATGTGTTGCAATTGGCATTTTTAGTTTGAGAGTCTTGCACGTTTAAATAAAACAATTTAATGATTGAAACGATCTGCAACTTTGAGAGAGTAAAATGCAAGGATTTAAAGTATAAACGATAAAAAGGTCAGTGTTTTGGATGATAAATTGTGAGAATTGGAAGTTTAGGGCTTAAGGGGTTTTGAGGGAGACAGTGAAGGATTTAAAATTTAGGGTTTAACAGGGAAAAGGGTGAGTCTTCGAGCAGCAAAGTGAAATTTACCCTTTCTTTTAAGCTCTGATTATTTTGTAGATAATGAATTATTTGGAGAACATTTTTTCTAAAATAATCGCTTGTATCACTTAAAATAATTAGTCAATGAAAAATATTTTCATTATTACTAATAATTTGTGTCCAAATATTTCCATGGACGATGAAAATATTTTTTGTTAATATGTTTTTATAGGAGATATAAACAATCATTTTTAGAAAAATATCTTTTCAAATTATTTATTTTTCATGAAGTAAATGGATTCTTAATTAGAAAATTGAGAAGATAAAAACACAAATCTGATTAATCTTATAATGCATTGACACATTGCTAGTCATTTGATATACAAAACTAGTGTAATGCAACTACAACCTAAAACGCTCAAAATGATAGTGAATGAATAATACATGAAACTATTGGAGTTTATCCCCTTTTCATATGAGAAGAGAGAAATGAAATGTTCGAATTCTCATATTTTCAAGAAAGGTTGAAGTGAAGACGATTTAATTTTAGAGGTGGATTTCGACTCTCATGTGTCCTACAAGAAAATAAGACAAAAGTCTTAATATTACAATAGGAGTAAACTATGATTGAAAAAAAAAAAAAATACAGGAAAAAAATTATTGCAAGCATGTTAAATAGACCCCCTCTCTGGCCGAACTCTTCATTTATAGAGGGGAGAGAAGGCTTATGCCCCCCTGCGAATAAATGTCCCCTCCAATCACATCATCCAAAGATTGAACCTAAAAACCATTTTCTCTTTTGTCATAAATGAAAACACAGTTGAGTTGGGTAGACAAGGAGTGCACAGAAATAATTCCAATCTTTTCGTCCGCCGTTCAATTGAATCATAAAAATAATTAGAAGGGATACCAATAAATTTTTACATTTAATTTGAATTTTATGACGAACACAACTTGAATTATTTCTCAAACTAAATACTCAAACCTGTCACGACAGAAAAAGAGTTAGAGATTTGTCTTTTGATCTAAAAAAAAAAAAAAAAAAACACAAAAAATAGACTCTTAGTTCTACTCAATGAGACATTTGCCATTCTTACAAATGTGTCATCTCATGCTTAACATATCCATAGGTTGAAATTTGTCAATATTGAAATAAGTTACATCAGATTGGAAATGAGTTATAGATTTGATTGTACGTTTTTCTAAAACATAAAAGACTTAATTAGCCAAAATCAAATATTCAGAACTCAAATGACCAAAGTGTCAAACATTTAAGATTTTTGTCACATGTTTCGGTTGTCATCTCTCTACTAGGTCACGAGTTAATTGATAGTGGGCTTGGGAGCTTACTCTCTTCATGATTGGACGGTAATGAGACTGTTCTTGAAATCATTTCTTAAGGGGTAAAAGAAACGGCTCTAGGGTTTATACTTCGACCCACAGATGATGACTTAGGTTGCCCTCCTCGAAGCCACTAGCCCTTCATGATCGAGATTTTAAGGACAATGGTTTATAATATAATCGGGATATTTTACTATTGATACGACTCACTCACGTAACAACACTAAAGGTTGGTTGTTAGAATTGATTGCCCCTTCCTTAAATAACACTTGGGCTCCTTTGTTTTATAAAGTTAGACGATTTAGAAAAACTATTAAAAACAATGATCGTTTATATTATTTATAAAAATAAATGAATGAAAAAAAAAATCATTGTTCATGTAAATTTTTAGATATAAATTGTTATTGATAATAAAAATATTTTTCATTAACTAATTATTTCAAGCGATACAAAAAATCATTTTTTAAAGAAATACTTTTCAATTCATTGATTTTCTGCAAAACAAACATAATTTTAATGTATAATTATACCTTATGATATTAGGATGCAAGGTAACTAATCGATAAGAAGTGGGAATTAAAAAGTTCAGCCTCAAACATTGATTGGGATGCTACTCACACATCCCACAATCGATCAATTACATCACGCCATGTTAGTAGTGCATGTGACAACAAGAGCAAGAAACCGAATAGAGAATCTCCTTTGTCGGAATCGCACTTCTTCCGGATCCTTCCGCAATCTCTGACGCCTCTTTCTTTATTCTTTCCTTTCACCTGAACCCACTCCAAGCTTCTCCACCTCGAACGACTCCCGCCGTTGGATGTCCAACGCATCAACCGTTGTAACTCCCTGCCGACTCCACGTGTCGCACATCCGCCCAATCACGTGCAACGCGTAATCGCCGGAGCACCTGACCCACCATCGCTCTCTGATTCCGCCTAGATGAGCGCTGATAGATTTCGTCAAAACCAACGATCAGCGGAGTCTCCGGCGGGACTTGTCTGTCATACACATCGAATTTCCACGACGAAAACCTTTCGGCTTATCTTCTTCCCTTTTACTTTGAACTTTTGCCCGACCAAATTATTACAAATACAATATTAATTGCATTAAAATAACGAGACCCACAACAATACTTCGAGTGAAAAAAATTATGATTCCAACGTAATATCTAAACCAATTTCCGGTTTTGTCATTAATATTTTCATTTGCCTTGAAAAATTTCAATATTTCATGGAGACAACTGATCCAAAAAGTCGATAGATCTACAAAATTCCTAACCCTCAAAGCGAATATCAAAGTCGGTGATCGATGCTTAATAAAAATCAATTAAATCGAACCTACGAAAGCAGAATAAATGAAATTATCGTGAGCAGTGTTTCATTACGTGTCGTGGATCCCTTACTCATGCATCGTAACGCATGACATATGAATTAACAATCTGATCAAGCGTGGCCGGATCTGAGGTTCGAGTCATGTGCAAGTTCCTTCCAAAATCAATCGCTTGAGAGAGAGAAGAAGAGAAGTAGGAGGAGGAGGAGGAGGAGAAGAAGAAAGTGTCAGGAATCACCCAAAGCTAGAGCCCGCGAGCCACATGATGTGTTCGTACGTTTTTGGACAAGTGGACTCGGTTTTTAAAAAATTTAAATATTATCGGTGGTAAATGATCCTCCAGGGCTCCTTCCTACCAACCACGTTTAATCACCGAGCAGAAAAGGGGAAAAAATGCAGAGCAATCAAAGAAAAGGAGACTCGTCCTCGCCGTGAACTCGTGAGTGTCGTATGCTTTTCACGACCTACCTGGCCCCACAAATTTCGCTAGGACCTTTCCCAGTCAGTGAATAATTTCAATAATTCAATCAATCAAGGTTCAAGTTATTCAAACTAAGTGCTGTTACCGTGATGCCGACGCCATTTACTCTTTGGCTGAAACTATTGAAAAGAGCCCTTAAAGCTCCGTAGGACTTCGTTCTGAGGACAGATTTGCTTTTGGGTGTTTTCACAGGGCAAGGGGGAGAAGACATGAAGCATCTGAGGCTGTTCTTCTTGTTCTTGGCTCTTGTTCTGGTTCGAGAAGGAGGGTCGCGTCTCGCCGTGAAAGCGGAAGATGGCGGTGGGTTCGTCAAGACCGAGGGAGTGCACTTCATGCTGAACGGAAGCCCCTTTTATGCGAATGGGTTCAATGCCTACTGGTTGATGATGCTGGGGTCGGACCCTTCTCAGAGAGCCAAAGTCACCTCTGCTTTCCAAGAAGCTACGAGCCACGGCCTCTCCATTGCAAGGACTTGGGCGTTCAGTGATGGTGGGAACATGCCCCTCCAGTCCTCTCCTGGTTCCTACAGCGAGCAGATGTTCCAGGTGAGCTTGCTTGTTCTCTTAGTGGCTTTTCTTAGGGATGATGTTCATTTCTTAATGGTAAATTTCTTATCTTTCATGTTATGGGTGTGTGCAAAAGGGATTGGATTTTGTGATATCAGAGGCTAAAAAGTTTGGGATCAAGCTGGTGCTGAGTCTGGTGGATAACTACGAGGCATTGGGGGGGAAGAGACAGTATGTGGAGTGGGCAAGAAGCCAGGGACAGCCCATAGCATCTGATGATGATTTCTTCACCAATCCTGTGGTGAAGGGTTATTACAAAAATCACGTCCAGGTCGAATTTCTGTCTCCTCTATTTTTCCGATCCCCATCTTTTGATCTGCATTGGATTAGTTCATCCGGTCATTGGATTGGATCTTCCGTGGAAGAATCTTGACGCTTCTGTTGTTTGTCCCGGATGCTAAATTTTTTGGGTGCAAAAGCAGACTGTTCTTACCAGAAGGAACAGCATAACTGGGATTGCTTACAAGGATGACCCGACAATCATGGCTTGGGAGCTGATGAATGAAGTCAGATGCCCTTCAGATCCATCAGGAAGGACCGTCCAGGTTCGCAAATGCTCCTTTTCTAATCTCATGCCATGTCTTGTGCTTATTGCATATGGAAACGCATTTGGAAACCCCCATCCTTTTACTGCATGGTCTCAACTTATGCTGCCATTTTCTCCATTCTTTTCATCAAATCTGGAGATGTTTCCAACTCAAAATGCACGATTGGAGCTGACTTAAATTACTGTTTGTTCTGTCTGTAGGCATGGATCACGGAGATGGCTTCTCATGTGAAATCAATCGATGGGAACCATTTACTAGAAGCCGGCCTAGAAGGGTTCTATGCACAATCCTCTGCTCAGAAGCAGCAAAACATTCCCTCTTTCCTCGTCGGAACGGACTTCATCGAAAATAATCAGATCCCTGGTATCGACTTTGCAACGGTTCACTCATATCCTGATCAATGGTGAGTATAAGTACTATGCTGGCATTACAAGGCTAGATATAATGCCAAACCCAATGTGACTACTACTATCTTATTGCATGACGATAAATTACATGTTCGTATCTATCTTTGACAAACAGGTTGTCCGACCCGAGTGAAGGAAACCAAATCTCCTTCCTCAAGAATTGGGTGAACACTCACATTCAGGATGCGCAGAATGTCCTCCACAAGCCGCTCCTATTCGCGGAGTTCGGGATCTCATCAAAAATCTCGGGCTACAGCCAGAATGAGAGGGACCAGATCTTCGACACAGTCTATTTAGCAATCTACTCCTCAGCTCGTGGAGGTGGCGCGGCAGCAGGCAGCATGTTCTGGCAGCTTTTGACCACAGGGATGGACTCTTACCGAGATGGTTATGAGATCGTGCTGAGCGAGAGCCCGTCGACCGCGAGCATGATCGTTCAGCAGTCCCAGAAGCTCAACAAGATAAGGAAGATGTACGCGAGGCTGAAGAACATAGAGGAGTGGAAGAAAGCGAATGACAGAAAGAGGAACGATGACAGAAACACAGGAAACTGAAGAGTGTAGTTCTAAGATCAAGTAAAGAATACACATGTAGGAAGGTCAGTATAGAATCGGGATCGAGACATTACTGTTTTGCTGCAAACTATTCCTGCTCATCCAAGATGGAAGCAGAGCAAAAGTTTACTGCGAGTCTAATGTTTCCTACTGCTGGGGGCTTATTACACCGTCACTTGAAATGTTACGTTACATGCAATTCAAAGTTCGAAAATTTAATGTTCGTACGAAACTCATGCAAGTGGATTCAATTTTTCGTTGACACAGTAGTAACGCTTGGCATGTGCTGTGCTCATCAAGGAGATACGGATCTCGGGTGTCAAAAGTTGGCGCAAAAGGATACTTAAGTGCCAAAAGTTACAAAATGTACACTTAAAGTGCCAAAATCGGAGCAAAATGGATCACTTAAGTGCCAACGGCGAAAATTTCGGCAAAATTGCCACGTGTCCATTTTCCGGTGACTTCATTTGTTGACGGAGCATTTTTTTTCAAAATAAAAAATCCACGTGGCAATTTTTTTTTTTTAAAAATTGTCTACGTCAAATTTTTGAAAAATTAAAATCGATTTTATTTAAAAAAAAAAAAAAAAAAAAAAGAAGAAGAAGGGGAGGAGGAGATCGGCGAGGGTTGTCCTTTTTAAAAAAAAAAAAAAATTGATTTTATAATAATATATTTTTAATTATATAATATTATTTAATTAATAATTTTTAAATCCACGTCGCCCAAAACGACGTCGTTTTGGCTGATTTTTGGCGGATTCGGTTTTCGGCGAGCCACGTAAGCAAGAAAATTAATAAAAAATTGCCATGTAGAATTTCGGCGGGATTAGGCGACTTAACACTTAAGTGATCCATTTTTTTAAAAGTGACACTTAAGTGTACCTTTTAACTTTTTACTTAAGTGTCCTTTTGTACCAACTTTTGGTACTGCGACAAGTTACATAACGGGTACAAGTGTCGTCCCGGAGATTTAATCATTTACTAGGTAGGAATTCATTGAAGTAGCGCAGGCTTTTTTTTCTTTTTCCTTTTTTTTTTTTGGTCAAAAGTAACACAGGCTTTAATTGCGCTAATTATACTGTGGGAGCCCCATCAACCGATGCATTTAGTCGACAATTCTTCTCGGCCGTGACCCACCTTGTAGAGAAAGACACATTTCTTTTAATTTTTATAAATTCATGTGTAGCTTTTCTTAGAAAAATTTACTTATGAAAGTTGTTTCATATTGTGTGCTTGATGTGCCATAATTTTTACAAGGCTGATTAACCATGGGTCCTATCCCAATTGCTTGTTCTTTGATATTGCATTGTCATTTTCCCTGTTTGTCTTTTCATGACCTATCCTTGTTTTGAGATTTTTAGAAAATAATACATACAGAATTGACTTCAATGTCTTCACAACTTGTGATCCTCATTTTATGAATTTTGTCCACAAAAATTTTCAGAAAATAAAAAGACCATTTGATAGTCATTTGAAGTATGCAATTGTGAATGACACATGGTGAATGTATAAAGTGACCTGATATCAGCTCACTAATGGTTTGATTGGATGAGAACTAAAGTCTTCATATTTGTTTGCATATTTACTTGTAAGCTTTATACATGTGATTATTAGATAGTTGTGTAAACCCGATGCATGTTCATGAGTTAAACTTGGGGACTACATATTAGAACTTGACTTAGGGACTTATGACATTAGTCATCGTGAATAAATACTAATAATGACTAATCACCATAAGCCGTGTTTAATAATGAAATGGGAAATGATCTAGTGGCATGTCAGGTGTGCAATCTCAAAGGTTGACCTCGAGGCCAATTTGAATCGATTGATTGTCATTCGGTTGATTTTTTTGGCATACTGTTTTTGTCTTTTGTATCATTCGATGTTTGTTTCAAAAATAATCCATTTACTTTAGCATTAAGCTAGAATTATGATAGATACAAGAAGGCGATCCCAAAGACAATGATGGTTGATGTCCCTCCCAACCTTGCTTTTGTTGTGAATGGCGAGTGGTCGATATCCTTTCCAACCCTTTTTCCTTGCGATTTGCATGATTCTAGCAAGGACTATGACAATTCATGTCCTAGACCCAACAATTTCATTGCGATTCCTCCATATCAAACACAACTCATTGCATCACGCTGTCATACTCATCATCATCTCAATCTCAACGAAACCAATTCGACTGGTCTTTCATTAGCTTGAACCATCCGCTGCTCCTCGCAAGATCAAACATGTCTACTCTCAAGCTTATTGCAAAAGCATTCCCCTTTCTAGAATTTAGGGTTTCATTTTGAAATGAATTTGGGAAAAAAGGGGCCAAAACAACATTATTTTTGCCCTTTCTTGCCACGTCAATTGAAGATTATCCAAGTTGGACTTAAATCTCTTTTAGAAAAGCCACATGTGATAAAAATGTTATTTGAAATGCCAGCCATGAAGGACAATTTGCCGGAATAGATACTTAAAGTGAATGATTTTTAACCAATTTAGTATTTAAGTGATCGAAAAAAAATAATGGAACTCAAGTGAATGACATACAAAAGTTTCAGTGCTTATATTATCCTTATCCCTCATTAAAGGGTTATTTGAAGCCCTAATTTGTTTTTCCTTTTTTAAAGTGCATGTTGACTAATAATTTAGGTAATCCAACTCAGCTCCACGTTATTAATTAACACTCCATGTCGTCAATTAATGGTTTGAAAAAACAGAATGACTAAATTAAATATCTACAATAAATTACAAGCTCAAGACGAAATAACACATTAGATCAAAGCCCTAGAACTATTTTTGTCATTTTCACTCTATTTTTCTTCAATTCCAAGATTCGACCAAACATTAAGGCCCAGCCCATTAGTCTAAACCCAAGCGACCAAAGCTTTGAACTGTTATCTTCACTTCGGCTGTCTCGCCCCCATCCAAAGCCGAAGTCCCATCATCTTCAACCTCCAGCCACAAGAATTCCTCTCCAGGGAGCCAAAAAAAATGGCGCTCACCACCACATTCCTCCCGAAGAATCTCTCCCCACCATCCCTCGCCGTCAACAAGGTAATCGTCAGCCTAAGAAATTAATAATTAATTCGAAAATTTCTCCCGTTTAAAGCTGTTTTGTTCTTTGTTTTGTTCTTCCTTCTCCCAGGCGAAATCGCCGGCGAGGAGCAGCAGCCGCATGCAGGTGAGCTGCAGGAAGAAGGACATGCACCCGCAGTTCTACGAGGACGCCAAGGTGTACTGCAACGGCGAGCTGGTGATGACCACCGGCGGGACCCAGCAGGAGTACGTCGTCGACGTCTGGTCCGGCAACCACCCCTTCTACCTCGGCAACCGCTCCGGCGTCCTCGTCGACGCCGACCAGGTGGAGAAATTCCGCAAGAAGTTCGGCGAGCTGACGGAGATCATGGAGATCCCCGTGCTCAAGGGCGAGATTGTGGTGCCCTCGCGGCGCAAGTCGGTTAAGGGCGGTAAGAAGAAGTAGGGCTTCTTTGCTCTGTGCCTTTTCCAACTGAATTTGTAATTGAGCCCTTTCTAGTTGTTGTAAAATTGGATGACATGGTATTTGCTCTAATGAAAAGGGGAAAATTAAGAGTGGTTGATGTTGGGAATTCACTTGTTCTTGCTCCTCTATGTGATGGTCATTCTTACTCCATGTCAAATACCTGTGAAGCATAGAGGTTAGGATGGTGTGGATGAATAATGTATCGGATGATGTTCTGACTTTGTGATACATGGACTGGTCTTGGCTCTTGATTCGTCATTGATTGTAATTCAGTCCGAGAGTTACCGCAGTTGGAGCGGAGAAGGACATATCTGCGGTCTTCAACTGATGTCTTAGTTTGAGTGTAGAATGAGGGTGGAAGAGAACTTGGGTTATTGATTGAACAAGGACAGTGAAAGTTTGAGATCTCTGGGAACTGCTACACTTGGTAGGGAAGAGTGTTTTGCGAGGACTGATCTTGGGTAGATTTTGGTGCTTGGGGGGTTAAGTAATGCAGGACGAGGACTTTTTATTTATTGGTATTTGCTGAATGTGCGTAGGGATCAGTGAATTGAGTTTGTAATCTTTTAGATGTGCACAAGAACGGATCGACTAAAGATCAAGGATATGACAATGGTTCACCCCTTAACTGAACTACATCCTCTCAGCATTCAGAGCCCGATGGAGCAGGTATTACTGAGCGAAGGTCCCCTTGAATGAAATTTGATGTAGAATGGCGGAGGAAATGGAATTTAAACACTTCAATTTATTTGTTTTGAGCAACAAAAGAAAGTAGGAACAGAAAAGTGGAGCATTATGGTTGTGGTGTTTGCTTTGCCATTTTGGTCATGGAGTAGATAATAATTGTTCTTTGCAAAATATATGTTACAGAGAGAAGTAAACTGCCTTAGGAATTCTCTTATTCTCTTTCTTTTAGCCAATGAAAGGAATGGCCCTTCCCTCATGCTAGTCCTTCTACAGCAGGGATGGGTAAAACCTTTATTCTTTTTGGCCGGTAATGGATGAAACCTTTTGAATGTCCAATTTTAATGAATCATTGCCCAGAAAAAAAAGAAAGCACTGCTACTTGCTACACAACTACAGCTGCAGCTCTCATTATTTAGTTGTTACAGTTAAGAGACTTCTAGTAGCTTGCCTTAGATTTTACCGATTCACTGGGCAGTTTAAAAGCTTAGGACTGTGAGTGATTGTGGCGGTTCTTGTCACCAGTTGGAAGTAACCAGAGCATGCGAATCCTGGCATTTCAGCATGACAGGCTCCATGATTGGCTCCTTCGCAGTTTCTGAACTGGCCATCACAACTTCCGAAATCCCTGCAAATTTTTAACCAAGTTTGGCTGTGCCTCTCACCCAGTTTTGCTTCTACTGTGACTATAACTGTGACCAAAGGGGCACAGTTTTATGAGGCTCCAACTGTGGTTGTGAATCATTTAACAGATGAGGGCACATAGACAACTTAAAGGGAGCTGGAAAAAAGAAATAAACGTCAAAAGGTATGGTGAAAGAGGGGCAATCTTATTCGTTTATAGAAGAGAGAAAATAATCAACAAGAGGGAGTAATTGAGCTGACTACTCTTTAGCTTAGACATCTCCTGCTGTTCCTAGTTCCTACTGAAAATAGTGGCGACAGTGCTGCATTGTGTTACCGTACAAACAGCTGCCTTATCAATCTTCCTTCCTCTGTCCATTGTGTATGGTAGTATGGTTATATGGTGATGGATGGATCAATGGAAGAGCATAATTGATGATGCTCAAACAAGCTATAGAGTGCTAATGAAGATGTTGAAGATGTTGAAGATGAACCTGCAGAACTTAATATGGTGAAGATGAACCTGTAGAGCTTATTTCAAGATGATGAAGATGAACAAATTATATGGTGGACAGATGGATCAGTCGAAGAGTATGTTGGATTCCAAATCCTCCTCTATCATTCTCCTGGCAACACCCAGAGGGTGGAGATTGCTATAGCCCGTAGTGAGGGAGGACTTGTCCGGGTTGTCATGGAGTAGAATAGGCAATAAAGAAAGTACATCAGAAGGAATTCGAATGTAAAATCAACAGAGTTTCTGCCAAAGAGTACTTCTTGTTTTTCGACATCACATGGCACTTTTGTTTCTTACCCTGGGAATCGATGTATTTATTTTAAGCGCCCCAAACCACCGCAATCCATTATCACCAGACAAGAAGATGACAACCCGTCTAAACAAGACGGAAAAAGATGGACCATTTAAGCCGGTTGCTCGTTAGCTTAAACATTTCGTCATCTGCTGCAACTGGAAATAGCAACTGGAAATAGCAGAGCTACTTACATGACCGTATATTACGCAGCTTGCTTCATCAATTCCCTTGCTTGTCCACTTCTTTTATTATGGTTTGCTCTTGTGGCCGGTTGATGGATCAAGTTCCTTTTGATCCTTTGTTGTGCATGTTCAAACGGGTGACCAAACTAGCGCCTCGGCTACCCACTTTTTTACCCAACCCAGGGTTCGATATGAGTAGAAAAACCTCCATTAAATAGATTGAAATGGGCCTGAAACATTGAAACCTAGTCTTCATGGGTTAAAATGCGTTTAGAACAAATCCATTTTCAAAACGCTTTTAACAGTAAAGTAAAGATCTAACTAAATAAAAGACTACCTCAACAATCAAAATGGATCATAAATTCATATTATAATTCACTTTTTGTCAAATGAGTCATGTGTGGGTTAAATGAAAGTTAATTATGGGTAATAAATTGGTCTTAAAAAGTGAAGCGAAAAAAGAAATGGGCCTTAATAGGTTATTCAAAAACTCACTTTGAGCCCATGAAGGGATCCAAGGCCTTCCTCCTCTATTCTCTTTCTCTCTTTCCTTTTGGATCCCAATTGATTACAGCCCTACCTCGTTGTCACACTACCATCTTCGTCGCCTCCCTTCCTCTGTCGCTATAGGCTGGCGACAACCATAGGCAAGCTCCACCTTGCTGGGATTGGGCAAGTAGCGAGCTCGCTTGGATTTGGCAAGTTGTGAGCTCAAGCTTGCCGATTGCAACAAAGCTTGGGCTCGCCTGAAGTAGCCAAGCCTCAAGCTCACTAGCCCATGTCTTGGCAATCATCATTGGTGGAGGAACAAGGGGGAAGAAGGGGAAGAAGAAGAAAGAAAAAAAAAAAAAAAAAATAGAAAAGAATATGAATAATGATAAATTTTTTTTTTAATTTTTTTAAAAATAATTAAAAATTTGATTTTTTTTTTTTTAAATCGTTTTTGGTAGATAGATATCCATATATGTACCGGAGAAGCACTTTTAGAAAATTTTTGATGTTGTTTAGATCGAAATTCAATCAACACCGAAATGGAAATTCTAAACATTATAGTGTAATTTTTAACTTGGTGAATCATAATTAAGAAGTTATATATTCTCGCATTTGAGAAATTTTTTATAAGCAAATATTATTTTTATATCAGTCATTAGCTTATCAAACCTTTTCTTATTAAGAGTTCTTCAAAAGTATTTCAATTTAAAGGGTTTTCACATTTTTTTTATTTACTAATTTTTTATTGTTTACTTTACTTTTCAAATTTGATGTGAAGTTTTTATTCAAGTAACTTATACGTGAAGATTCCTAAATTTAATTAAATATTAATGTGTTTCGGTAATATGGGTTAGGTCGGATTAGGTTGGATCATCAAATTTATATTGCACGAAAATGAATCAAAACAGGTTAAATTGGTTAATATGAGTTAGACTATTTTTCAACCCGACCTAAACCCAACCTGACTCACTCATTTGACTATCCTAAGTATGATAATGGTGTGTCATTGAAGATCTGCCGCCGCATATACTTGGCTTCAGAACGGCAACTATCCGTTGCCAGCTTAGTCAAAGGCTTGCAAACACACGAAGAGAGAGAGTTGGGCTATGCAACCACCAAGCTGCCATGAGCTATGCAACCACCAAGCTGCCATGACCACTGCTGGTGGTCGCTTAGGACTGTGATCACCACGTCCGCATGGTGGTCTCTTGAGGAGGGATATCACCTTGCACGGTTGCCCGAAGTTGAGGATAACTAAATTGTCGCAGTTCCAAGTCGAGGGAGAGAGCGCCACTTTGGTGGCTGCCAAGATTTCGACCACCTTTGCGACCACCTATGTCTGCCTCGGACTGCTATCAAGCAGACACGCATTGAAGCATATATGCTCGATGCAAATTTGCCTCTTTTATTTCTTATTTCTCATATTCCCGCTTATTTTAATATAAAACTTCTACATATTTTTTGTTGGCAAAAAATTAATTATTTGTGAATTTCTTTAGATTAGAACTAATTTTGCAACATGCTAAAATTTCAGATAGATTATTTTTATTTTTTTTCTTTCTTAAAAAACAAGCTATCAAAAAGGTGGGTCATTTGGGCGAATTTGAGTTAAGTTGGGTATTGGTTGCTTTTATTGTATTATTTGAAACTGGGTAGACACAATTTGGTCTAGGCTCATATTTGATCATGTAAACCCAATCCCACTCGCTCATTTGACTGCTCAACTTTGAACAAGCCCATACGTATAGTGAGACTGGTTCCATGAGATTTTGCTTGGAGTTTGCAGCCATCCCTCATCAAGCACGGCAATCAAGGGGTGCTGCTAAACCGTTGCGGCAAACACAGACAGCGTAGTATCTAAGAACACATGACCGACATGGTTCAACAACACAAATGCCGAAATGGCTTTATTTAGTTTCTCATGCACGAGTACTAAGCTCGAAACTGGCCACGATCATCTGCTCAATCAACAGACGAAGTAATCTACATCTAAGAACATGTGGTAACATGAGTCACATAGTTCAATACCACAAGTACCAGGTTGGCTTTATTTATTTTATTATACCCTAATATAGAGTACTAAACTCGGAACTGACCACGTAATCCTCTTGATCAACAATTGAGTAACAAAAGCATGTGAATCCTGGGAATTGAGCATGGCACGCTCCGCTCTAGCACCTTCCCAGTTCTTGACACTGGCAATTCAGAGTTCCCACAAAACTCTAACCACGTTTAGGATTGAATCGGTACAATTGCAAAATATTTAAGATTAAATTGATAAAAAAGAGAGGAGAGGTTTAGAACTGAATTGACACAATTACAATAAATTTAACACTTTTTTGGTAATTCTCTCGTTATAAATAATAAGTATGAATCAGAACTCCTGCTGAATTTGGCTGTACATGACATGCTTGCAACGTGACAGACGTGATATCCCATGCATTAATAACAGGAGAGAATGTTGTGAGCAGCTGGACAACGTTGGTCAGCCTGAGTTGCTCAAGTATGCTGTGTTCTATAGTAAGGCACACTAACCGAAATGCTTGACAACGTGAAATTATCATCTCGCTGCATAGGAAATGTTACGGATGACTAGGGTTTGGTTCAAACAACAAGATTAAGTTGACTTGTTCATCAACTAACGTTCTTTCACCAAGCGTGAAGATAAGACCATCACATCCATCCACAACTCAAATAAGAGTCTTGGGACTAGGATTCTTCTTTTCAAATTAATTATTTGTAAATGTTTCGGTTTTTGTTATTATTTTTCTATTCTTCTTTTCAATTTTTTGGTTAATTTTCTCGTTTAGAGGTTTCCCTTTTCTTTCACTGGAAGTCGGGATATAGAATGAAATGATGAACATTGCTATCATTCTTTATGTTCGATGGAGTTGATGATTACTGAAATCTGTCAAGTCTCTGCTTTGGAGCTGTTGCAATGCAATTCCTCCCTAATGTGTGATGTTTAAGAAGTCATGTGTGCAAATGCGATGCCTAGAACGCAAGGGTGTGATGTCTTAATAAATTTACTCTTATTTTTGGTAATCGTCAGTTGTGAATTCTCTTAATATTCTCTAACAAACGGTTTTAAGATGAAGTTTCTTAAGCATCATATTTTCCCTATGAATTTGTAAGCTCCTATTTAAGAAAGTATCAAATCGCACAGTTCAAAGATTTGCTAAAATGAAATAACCCATCAACTCCATTGAATACAAAGAATTCTAGCAATGTTCATGGACTCTTTTGAAAATTCGTACTCCCGGTGAAAATAGGAACCCTCTGAACAAGATAAATAAGTAAGACATAAAGCAAAGGAGCATAATATCCTACTCAGATTAGCAATAGGAACCTTAATCAAATGCTAAGGATAATACCAAATCCTAATTCATACGACCAGTAATTTAGCTCGGAGGAGAATCGTAGTCCCTTTGGGACCTTTCGTTATTTGAGGTGTGGATTGATGCGTCGGCCTGTCTTTACCAAAACCTGGTAAAAATGTCAATCTTTGAACAAATATCAAATTGCTTGACCTTGTTGACTGCACAAATCTTCTATGGTTGGAGAAAACCGGCCATCGAGTTTTCATGACGAACAATCCGGATTTGTCAATTTTTTTTTTATGGATTATTATTATGACCATCCTAGAACAAACGATATTGATCAATCTAAGCACCTGTTTTAGAATTCTTGCTAAGCAAAACTCTTGTTGAATTCCTGGACTTGGACGGAATCGTGCAAAATCAACATCTTCGACTGTGCTTGAGTAATCTTCACGGCCACCTTGGTAACTATGATTCTTTCTGGTTTTCTCCAACATGCACTTTCGTTAACATCGTGCCCTACTTTCCTGCTTTCCCACAAACAAAGGCAGACAAGATTCAAGTCGACTTCGATGTTTCATTCATCAGCATTCTCAATCTTCCCCCGTGTTATCAAACACCTCAAGCGATTCAAGTTCCTAATATTCAATTATAAATTTTTTTGACAGTTAACACTCCCATTATTTTGGCATTGAGGAGGGATTTGAATTATAATTTACTGAAACGAGTCGCTATCGTGGAGCAGTAGTTACCTGCTCGTTTTTTATGGTTGCAACAGTTACCTTAAATCCTCGTAAAATGAACTCTCGACCTTGTAATTACTGCACCATATTCTAGGTGACGGCGCAGTCAAGCATTACAAGAACTCTTTAATTAGTACAAGAGGAAGCTCTTTTCCCATCTCTTGGAATGAGTTTCTTTACCTCCTCACCAATCATTCGTTTGCAGTTTAATATAATTTTGCCCCACAATATGTTGCGCGACTAATGGTCTTACTTCGATCCCACCTGCAATCGTGGAGTTCGACGCACATCATTCATGCAACTTTTTAAAACTCCCTTGACGATGGGAGTGGACGCCTTGTGTCGCCGCTTGGAGTTTCAGAGCAAGAAGTGACGTGGGTCCTCCGCCTCAACGATCCTGCCCATTCCACATGCGCCAAACTCCTAAAGACACGTGGATATCGATTTACCAATCACTATGTGAGACTTGATATGTCATATTTACTATTATAATATTAAATAAAGAAAAATCAAATGTAGTTGCCATTCAAAACAAGTTTTGATTCACATTTTAGGTCGGTTATAAAGCGACCTTTCAATGTGTCAAAATACATAAAACCCCGTCAACAGCATTATCTTTTTCACTTCCAAAACCGAAGATCAAAATAAAAACGAAAACTAAAAAAAAAAAACCCTTTGACTTCATGAATATAGGCTGAGCCCATTATAGCATACATCAGTTGGAGCTTGAGTCTAATACTGGTATCCAGGCCCATCTTTTTAGTTAGTATTTGAGCACATCCTTTGCCTAGGCAATTACAAAACACTGTATGCTTACCAAAGCTCATACAAATGAACATGGTCCATGACCATAGGATTATTCTTTTTCTTCTTCAGATAATATCGTATCTTGAACTAGTTTTCATTGAATTGAATAAACATATTTTCTTACACAAAGTAACGCCCTGAAATCTTAGAATTTAGAAAAAAAGGTATTTGGAGATGAGAAGAGCAAAATAAAAAAAAAATTACATACATAAATATTTCACGGGAAATTTCAAGGAATATATAATTAAGATCATATCTTCCTTTGTCCATGATCGTATTAGTTCACGAGCTTGTGATATATTTACATAAATAATAAGTTTATAGGCACACGGATCTCGATTGATAGCTTCTCCCCGTTTGCTCATAGCTTTACATATCAAACAAGGATGGATCTAGAGTCTTATCATGTTGTTGAAAACTCATAGTTAGTAATGAAATTTCTTCTTTTTTGGAGGAAGCCTTGCTAACCTACGTGGCACTTTAATACTGGTCAATCAGTATTAAAGTCAGTAGTAATGAAATTTCTTCTTTTTGGAGGAAGTCATACACTAGAACGACAAGTGAAAGTGTGAAGGTGTTGCCCTCCACCAATTGGTATCTTTTAGGTGTCTTGTTCCTATTGGCTGTCACTCAAACCATTTTCACAAGCAGATAAACTTGGACAATAGCGTGACAAGTTCATAGAAGAAAAGGAATGAAAAAGAAAAAAAAAAAAAACGTTGCTTTTCTGTGGCCCCCATCCCTCTCTTTGGTTTTCTTCGATTCTCCTTTTCAGGTATGCTCTGGATGGACAAGGCCAGAGAGAGTGCTTCTTTCTTACGTACTTCGAATACATTATGATTGAGCTTTATACGTGTAAGCACAAGCAAGATAGAGTTAGACATCTTATAGAGGTGATCTAATTGATGAGAATACATGAGTGGGAATTGAAGTTACAATACCATACTCCTAAAATATAAACCTTAATTTTAATTAATTGAACTATCCTCTTAAGCAGATAAATCATTAATTTGAGAATCCTAATATGTTTAAATCAAGGAAAAATGTACCACAATGCTCTAGGATGGAATTTGCGTCGCGCATCTCACTCATTCGAATAAGTTTGTTTTTTTATCTACTAAGTAAACTTTATGCGATCAATCAATTACATATTTATTCTAACTCATTAAAAAGTATGCAAAAAAGAAAAAGGAATAATTCAATGTAAAGTTTTGCAGGTGATCGAGCCATGGGAAATATCCATACATGCCTTTAAGGAAAGGTCTTCAAATTCTACGAAGACATGACCACTGCGAAAATTTTTGTTAGCCTGCCAAGTGGCATCTCTTCTTACGATGGAGTAAAGGTTTTGACACTTGTATTGCTGAAATGCTTTTTCTGTAGATAAAAGAAAGTTTGACTTTTACAACAAATGGATCTTCCTCGTCTTCCCTTTCTCTCTTTAACTTGTTGGACAACTTGGTCTGTTATATCTCTCGATCTTTTTCAGTGGATGTTGAAGGGTGGCCTATTTGTCAGTTCCAAGTAATTCGAGTCGCTTACGATAGCTCCGCTTCCATCTTCCCTTGTCGACCAAGTTCTAGCAAAGGCCTTCTTTCCTTTGACAGAATGGCAGAGGTAAGAATGAGAGGCGACAGAGATTGTCTCAGGAAGCATTTTGGTTGGAGCTATCTAATAATGTTTGCCCCTATAATTCCTCCCGATCATTTTATTGTTGTCTTAACATGACAATGGAATTTCACTTTTGTCGTTCTAGGTTTGAAATTTCTCTCCTCTTTGATGACAGAGTTTAAATTTGATTGCTTAGGCCTAAACCTAAGACGATCAAAAGAATGATTTTGTCACTTTAGATCTAACCTAAAGTAACAACGTTTCATGTTTGTAATGATAAGTTCACAATTATCCCAGCTTTGATTGAATCAATGGTAATGAGATACAAATTTGGTCACTTAAGTTTGACTTAAGTCTACGAAACTTTAATTTTGACCCCAAAGCGAGGAACTCAACAACTTATCACATTTGGTCAAACTCGATATATTGTTGTCTTTGGGGACCTGAAATGGGCTCTTTAAAAAAATAAATCAATTGGATTTTACCAATAATGTCATGGCCGGTTAAAAGGAAACGAAAAGCTGCTCGCAACAATCAATTAAATAATGCGTACATGGAGGGAAGAGTGGATATTTTAGTACCTCAAAGTCAGTAATATTAAATATATTTCTTCCTTTTTCACAGTCGTTCTCAAGATGGGTGGCGAGACAGGGGATGTTGGAATCCTCGACGTCAAATCATATGTTCCACGAAAGAGGCCGAACGAAAGGACACCTGGCACATATGTAAAGAGGCAAAGCAAAAGAATTGGTAGGTCTACTTTTTGAAAAATTAAGGAGAAGAAATCTAAAGTGGCACTTTCAAGACATTGAAGTGTGTGGATTGCAACAGTGCGTGCGTTTGTGGACTGGAGATTTCTTAAGAAGTAAGGCTGGACACAAGACGTGGATGAAATTGCGCGCACCTTTTTCATTATTGAACGCATGAGGGCCTCCTTTGGTTTATTTAATTAGTAGCAACTATAATAGAGTACATATCGACCGCGAGAATTGACACATTCTTTACAACGGAACTAATGTCACAATGAAGGTGCTAAAATTAATGATTCTTGTAGGTGGTGGATTGATGATGCGCGGGGGGTTTCGGCTAATAAGAACCATGGGATGGTTCATTAGTTCACCCTTCGTGGTGCTGGAATTAATTTAAGAATTGGCCACAAGCGCCTCATACCCATTTAAATGTTAGAAATTTCATGGGATCAATCAGTTTTCAATGACATGTATGAATCTGTGCACTCGGTCCATGGCAAAATGCCTCCTAATAAATGATCGTATTGTGTCGACCAACAATACTTACAAAAATAACGATTCACCCCACTTGAGAATCCAAGACTTCTAGTTTATAATTTTTCTTATTGAAGGAATTTGCGTTGAACAGCCGCTTGTTTAGGCAGTCGCTCTATCTTTCGCGACTTCTCTACGTGTCCCATTTAGGGCCACGCTTGTCAGCTTTATGCAAAATCTTACTTTAGAAATATGGGCGAGAAGGTCCGTACGTATCCGTCCATACAAGTTAATTGAGCCAAAGGTTGTGGTAACTTTTGTGCTGTGAAAATGAAAGTTGTCTAACCATTGTTATTTTAAGTTCAATCCTGGTCCCGCACGCCTCGTGTCAGCATTCGAAGTTTCTTTCGGTAATCCTCGCATCCATCTACTACTTTGGATTTTGGAAAAGAATTTCTGCACACAATAGGGACCTTTTGGCAATTATTGTGTGAAGTAGTGTCATATTATTGGTCCATCTGCCCCGAAACAGATTTTTCAGTACAGTTGAAGTCGAATTTTCCCTTAAGATACCAGCCCTAGGGTCCTAACTCCTAAGCAAGGCGGTAGATAGGATATTGCGTATCTTGAATTCTGAAAATCAATTATTGGTTGATTTTATCTCAGCAGAAGTACTTCACTTTCTTCTGCTGAGATCGACTGGTGAGTGAGGTGGGGCATTTTGAATTTGATGAATGTTTACTCAAGCATCACTCCACAGCATATTTATCAGACAGTTCAACCAAAAAATTTAAACTTAATAAATGGAAAAAGATTATGTATATATAAAAAGCATATGATATTTATAAATGAGCGACGTGAGATACTTTTAACAACTTTTTCACATGCGAACGGGGGCTCAATATGCGAAATGAAGAGGCAGAATCTGACTGTAATACCATTTAAAAAGTGAAACTAAGAAGTTTAAGTTTAATATATAGAGGGCCACCTTTTTATATATATATATATATATATAACGTATAAAAATTTCGAAAATAATTGATGTAGGATATTTAAAAAAAGCGCACAAAGAAAACCAACTGCCCATGCCTTCATATAAAAAATAGCAATATGTGCTAATGTGTGCAGGAAAAATGTTGAATAATTGAGCATTGCTTGCAGCAACAAGAATTGTATAATTATGGAAGTTGGTTAGGTGGGATGCCCACGTAAAACTCTGGACATGCATTATTTTCTGTTTGTTTTTTACCTTTCAGCTGGGACCCATTATTTTCCCACGGTAAGATTTTATATTTTACAAATAATCACTGCCTCCTTTACGCAAGTCTATTTATTAAAGTCATCGCAATCGTATTTTTATTTGATGACTTACTAATTTTTGTTATTTATTAAAATTAGTTTATATAAACCCAAGGCGGCACATTCTTATAAAGGATCTGGTATTTTCATACGGTATGCATACATTATTTTACTGAGTCATGACTTGGAAAAGATTCGAATGCTTTCCTTCTTAAGATAAGAAGCCAGCAAATCTTATCCACTGCTTTTCATTT
This sequence comes from Corymbia maculata, assembly GCA_014182735.1. NCBI lineage: Eukaryota > Viridiplantae > Streptophyta > Magnoliopsida > Myrtales > Myrtaceae > Corymbia > Corymbia maculata. The sequence goes on from CM024687.1 coordinate 14,672,919, forward strand.
GCATTTTCCCAATAATCTTGTGTATCATTTAGATAGTGGAGATCATGTGATACCTGCTAAGGTGATGAATTAGCTGCAGCAAGTACCAAAGTTAGTTGCGAAATTTCAAATAAGGGTGTAAAAATTTCAAATAAGAGTTTGAAATGAGGTCATTTTTTGAAAAAAAGTTATTCAAAAAGTTATAAATTTATTATAAATAATTCAACATAGTCCTAAATCTTCCGATTGTACTAATTTAGTCTTAAACATTTTATCGATTTGTCAATTTAATCTTAGACATTTCAATTGTGCTAATTTAATTCTAAATCTTTTGTTGATTTACCAATTTAGTCTTAAACCTTTTGATGCCAATGTAGTTCTTTTGGCCAAATATTCAAATAACATATTTAGGATTAAATTGGCAAATCTTCAAATGATTTAGGACTAAATTGACATAAAGAAAAATTTAGGACTAAATTAATACATTGTCAAAATGTTTATGACTGAATTGAAACAATTGAAATATTTAGGATTAAATTGATTGCGTACAATATGTTAAGGACTTTTTAGACAACTATCCATTTTTTGTCAAAACATGGTCTAGAGTGAATATTGTCTCAAATAAGATATTGAAGTGGCCATTGGTCTCAAATGAAGTGTTGAATTCACTTGCCAGCCAAATCTTCTCCAACCAATGAGTATGCACGTTCTCACTGACTGCCAAAACAAATAGCACTTAAGTTGTGTATGATAACCATTCTATTTTTATTTTATGAATAGAAATCCATTTGGTAAAATAATTTCATTTTTTTTTATTTTTGGATAGATTTATATTCTAGAAATACGTTTGGAATAGAAATCGAAAAAAAAAAAAAATTTGCTTTTATATTTGTAGAATATAAATTATAAATTATTTCTCTCTTTCTTACTTTTTACCCGAATGAGTTTTTTGCCATCCGTTGGTCACCACCACCCCCACTTTCTCGGTTGCCACCCCTCCCCTTGCCGTCGCCACTTGAGAAAATGAAATTTTATTTATTATCAAACTAAATAGTAGAAATTTTATGTTGTTATAAAACGAGTTTATTGACTTAAAAACTCATCCAAGAATAAGAATATAAAAATCTATTTTTCTTTTAAAAATCAATTTCTGGCTAGAAATGTTATTATTTGCACCCTTAATAGCCGCTCTCATGTAACTTTCTAGCCATTTTCTTCCACAAGTACATATGAGGCTTTAAGTTCTGCAAATGCCCCCATTGTTCAGTCCTTGTCCTTGAACTTATATCAGTCGTTTGTACTCTCTAGGCTTTTGAGTCCACCTCCCGTTATTAGCTGTCGACTGCATGAAGAATCCATTGAATCTTCTCGCAATGAAAGAGACTTGCAAATCAAGGGTTTGAATCTAATTAATTTAGACCACCAAATTTGGGGGAGAGTTCTTGACGTTGCCCACCACACGGATAGTCTCTCCTTGTTGATGTATGCTTGATATTATTTTTGCCACGCTAGTGGATCTTAGGTTTTCCGGATGCAAGAGGGAATGTCCCCACTTGTTTTACACTTATTTCGTATTGATATAGTGGATAGAATCAACATCACAAAGTGAAAATTAAGCGAGTTTAGCATAATGTTGAGTAGATCGGTTAAAATGGATCATGAACCCATTTCTTAATCTATATTGATGTTAAATGGGCTAGTTATATTCATAAATGGGTCATTCATGAGTTTGAACACAATGAGTGTTAAAAGGGTCATAAATGGGTTTAAAATTTACTTAGACCCAACCCATTTTTATTAACTCTCTCTTCATTGGATCTTGTTCTCACTCATTCCATGCTTTCACCTTAATTTGATTATAAGTTCCCGTAAATTGGGTAATATATGGAAGTGTTTTAACAATATAGATTGAGTATGGTCATTGGAGTTGCATTGTGTAGAAATGGGTTAAAATAAGTAAAATGGATCTATTTGAGTGGGACCATTTATAACCCAACCCGACCCTCATGTTTGACAAATCTAATGTTATGCAAGGGTCAAGGCGAGCCTCATTGTGTTTTGCGGAAAAATATTTGACTCGCATATAGCTTTTGCCAGAGCTACATAATATGCCGTGAATAGTTAAATCCTAACTTACAAATCCTACATTGCGATGTCCACATTGTGAATCATATTTTTATTATTGACGGCATATTACAAATTCATTACATGTGTATTATTGTTTTTTTTTTTTTTTGGTAAGGATGAAAACTACATGTGTATTATTGTTAGTTTGCAATGATAGCTATTATGTTACCCCTCTACCCAATAGGTATTACAGTTAAAACTGTTATAACAGTTGCCTTTACCTATTCTCTTTCTCAATTTTTCTGTAATTTTGCTTAATATTAGTTATATCTGAAAATAACTTATATAAGTTTTCTGATTAGAAAATTATTTAATATTGTGGGAATTATTGGGAAACTATTAATAATATAATAATCTAAACTTATAATTAAACAATGACATTTTACAATTTTTTTGTTAATAAACAGGTAATCGGTGTGATTATATCGTATGAATTGGATTAATATTAGACTTTATTTTACCTAATTATAATTATATACACAATGTAACTAACGTGTAATAATTTTACAACTTTAAGTAATTGCCATGATTATTACTTAAAAGGTATGATATACAATTTCATAATTTCATGATTATATATGTGTATGACATATGAATTAAATATCCTACAGTATAATATAATAACTAGCACAATTGTTAATTATTTCAATATTATATATAAGTCTATAAAATTTGGAATTTTTTTTAACGTTAGCAAAACAATTATATATGCATATCATTTAATTATATGATTTTAGTAACATATCGAGCAAAAGCAAGTATCGAATACTTAATACGGAGAAAGTCATCATTATTATTGATATTCCTTCGCTGCTAAAGTGTCAAAGAAAAGAAAAATAGTTATTGCATCACATAAATCAGATAATGTAACAGTAACCACTACTTTATTTTATTTCAGCCTTAATGGCTATTACATTCATACCTAACTTACGTCGGCAACCAAAATTGCAGTAAGTATTAAATAGCTCCTCTAGGGAAAAAATCAAGTGTTCTTTTATCTTAAGCTATGATCATCTTGATTTATTATTGCATAAAGTGCAAAATATGTACCTCGGGTTTGAGAGACGATAAAAACTTTTTGGAGTAAAACATATAATAATTAGATAAAGTACTTCAACTTCAAGCTTATTTCATATGATTTCATTAATCAATTGATGGTATAAGATGTCAATCGTTAATTATAAATAAATAAAATAGATCCTAACTCATCAAAACATGACATTTTGATTTTACTATGATAGCGTGTAATTCTCTTCACTTACATTTAAGAGAATGACGACCTATCTGTAGTTTGCACCTTGTAATTCTTCTCGTTTATTACTGACAAAGGTTGTTAATTGGGTTTGGAAAAATAAGAAGAGAACATCACTTTTGTTTTTGTGCGTGACTTCTATTCTTTGTTTAATTTCTTGCAACATAGTCACCGACTAATTTTATCGAACCACGACAATACTTTCATCTCACCTAATTTGATAACACCGAAGATAATTGAGGTGGCATTAAGAAAATTGATGGAATATGAAATAAATGATCTATAAATTTTTGCCCAATGTGCAATATGGATTTTGAACCTTTAATTTGTTCAATTTACTCCTTGAACTTTACCTCAATGTGCAGTATGATCCATGAATCTCTAATTTGTTAAAAATAGAACTCGAACTTTTAGTACACATTTAATTTTAGTTCGTAGATTATATAAAAAAGTTTAATGTTGTCATTCAATTAATTCAAGTTCATAGATAATATTGAACATTTTTATAAAGTACAAAGACAAAATTAAATACGTACTAAAAGTCTAGGGACTATATCGAACAATTTAAAAATCAGTGACCACATTATAAGTTAGGATAAATTTTAGGGATCACATTAAACAAATTAAAAATTGAAGGATCACATTGCATAGTTGACCAAAATTCAAGGATTATTTATGTTATTTTCTCAAAATCAGCTTCATTAAAATTTGGACTTATCACAATATTACCTCATCTTGGCTCAGCATCGTGAGTGGTTTCGCCACATAGTGCTCTCTAGAGAGATGAATTCTCCTCTCGATTCTTAGAATTAGAAGCAATACGATGCAAAGGTACGTTATTAATACTTCCTTCTTTGCAATATCTTAATATAAAACGATAGATAATGAAAGGCTAAAGACCACAATTCAATTATTGCATTTATTTAACTAAAAATGGCACTTCATTAAATTTCCATCTTTTATCCACTTCTGTTCCCTTGATAAGAAAGGCAGTACGAATTATGGAGACTTCCTCTTCTATAAAAACCCTACCCCTCCCATCCAAGAAATGTTCATGCTCATGTTCCCTCCTCCTCCTCCATCTCTCGAAACCACCACTTTCTCGCACTTTCTCTCCCACTTTCTCACCAACAGCCACTCAAATCTCCCCTCTCTCACCAATCACCTCCCTAACGCTTTCCCTTCACTCCACTCTCGCTCCTTATCAACAGTCGCACTTTCTCTCTGCATTTTCTCGAGAAAACAGAGCACGCTTTTACCAAGCATGGACGCTCGCGAGTTTGAGACGATCAAGGCCGAGAAAGCCAGGTGTCCACGCCGGTACCCGAGAGACCAGAGGTTGAAGGATTTCCTCCGCGCCTCCGAAATCTGCGTCGCGCTGCTCCTGCTGGCGTACTACTACTCCGGGATTTCTCTCTCTGCCGCAGGCGTGAGTGATTCTCTCGGCCGTGCGGTCTCTCTTTTCGCCAAGCCGCTCTCCGTCTTCCTCCTCAGCAATGCTATCATCATAACCGTTATCGTCTTGTCGGGCAAGGACGCGAAGCGCGGGCCGGCGCGCGATGTCTACGACGAGTATGTCGCTCACCAGAGAAACTTCGCCAGGAACTCGACGGCGACGGAGACATCGCCGGAGGAGACCGTTGTCGACAAACAGATCGTGCTATACTCATCTCCTACTGTTCGCGAAAATCCAGCGCCTACGGTGACGGATCCAGAGGCCCATCGCGATGAGGCGACCGTCGAAGTTACAGAGACCGATCGCGCTGTCGAGAAACTACCGGCGATCCCTTCGGCGAAGCAATGCAGAAGGACACAAACGACGGCGACCACGAGGGTTCAGAGGGTTCAGAAAGAGCTCCGGCTATCGCCATCCAGGAGTGACCGGGGGCGGCATGACAGGGCGGTGCATCTCAGGAGGCCGTGCGCAGTAGACGAGTTAAGCGACGAGGAGTTCAACCGAAGGGTGGAGAAGTACATAGAGCGGACAAGGACGTTCTTGCGCAAGGAGAAGATGGCAGATGCGATGAAGGAGAGTTGCAAAGCAATTGGGTATCAGTCTGTTTGGATGAGTAGCAGCCGAGACACCCAGACCGTAGCTTAAGGCAAATACAGCGAAGAGGGCGCGAGACTGATGTGTATATGTATAGCCATGAATTTTCGATGATGATGTTTATATTAGATAAACCGATCCACTATGTCTAATTCGGGGAAAGAATGGCACATTATCATCATGTAAAAATCGCGCTGTGGCTATCCAAAATTCGAATTTAGTAAGCAATATTGTCCTCGTATTTGAAATCCCCACAGCATGGTACGGACTTCTTAGTTCCCTACACGTGGTTTCTTGATGAATTGGATCATCGAGCTCTGGCTATGAGAAGATAGTACGAAGAGCTAAAAGTGCTCGATGGGGAACATCTACAGGGATTTGATTCTGCAACAGTGCGTTTGGATTTTTCCAAATAGGTCGAGCAAGGACGGAGCTACTAAGTTAGCCTTCGTAGGCTCTTACTAAGACCCAAATCATCAATAGACGCTGTCTAAAAATCAGGACCTCCGTGAGAAGAAATCAATGGATACAGTTCCCAACGCAACCTAAGTAAGCACCCTTGTCTGCTGTCTCCATCTCAGTACCAGGGGAAGAACCATGGATGAAGCAAAGGTCACGCAGAGGTTGGGGGAAAAGAGAACACCCACTATGATTCTTTTGTTTCTCATGGCACTTGGTTCCCCAAACGAGAGAATTATTTATTTTACATTGTCTCCAAAAACGGTCGATTCTTGCCAAGCGAACCTAAAACTTTTGCTTTTATAGATTGTGCAACATTAATCCGCAATTCTATGTGCAAAGTTATATAATGCCTATTAAGAAAAGTCACTCCCCCACCCCCCTCCCGGGGGCATCTCTCTAATCTGGTCATATAAGAGCTCAGGAAACTATCTATCAATACTTTATAATATATAAGATATATATTGTTTCCACGTCCATCGACGACGGGTGGATTCGGATTAGAAATACAAGTTCGGGTTTTTTTAGAGACAAATATTATTTTACGGTTAATGTGTCATAGGGTTTAAAATATTTAATGACAATATATTATATGTATCTATAAATATATATTAGTTGCTTCATGAGCGGTGGTTCATCATTACCTCCACTGGATAATGGCTTGCTTTGTCAATTTGATGCTCACTTTTAAGGATATTAGTAACATATTCATAACATTTGAATATTTTGCAAAGTCCCTGTTCCAGCAAAATCCACTCTTTATAAGTGTGATGAGACAAAGTGGATGCATTTCCTTTTTCTTTCTCTCTTTTTTCTCCCCTCCTTTTCCCAGCTTTTTCCCCCCACATTCAAAGTTTCTTTTTTTTTTCCTTCCTCTTGCACTTCCATTTCCTTTTCCCTCTGTTGTCTCAGATGACCCACAAATTGGATTCTTGTTAGCAATGGGTGCACCAAAGTAAAGATTGCTTCCTTTGTTGAGAAACAGTGGAAAGTGTGGGACCAAGCTTGATCTAACATTTGTGACAAGTGGGACTTCTTAATAGTGAGAATGTACCCGGCTATTATCCATATTGCTTTTTTGATGGTTTATAGGATGAACAAAAATGAGGAAGATGTCGGCGGGGTGCAGAGTTCCCTGGATCATAAAAAAAAATAAAAAAAAATGAGGAAGAGATTGAATCCTATCCTCTCGTAAATAACAATTAGACATATAAATGAACTAAAGATAATTGGAAAGATTGAGATCCCTCTCTTTCCATTTGGCACTGGGAATCTTATTGGAGATAAAATAGTTAGTGGAGAACACGTGGAAAGTAGCGGAAGGAGTGATGATAGAATGACCATTCGAGGTTCAATTGCCTAAATAGCCTTCGATGGGAACGATTCCTTAAAAAGGAAGTTGGACAAACGATGAAATCTAGTGATGAAAATGAATGCCCCATAATTGCAGTCATTGTAAAGAGACAAGAAAAGACAAACTAACGAGATTCTCTCAGTGTTAGTTTCTCTCAAGAAATATCACACTGATGAATATAATGCTCTGAAATGTGACCACTACTAGAGAAAAGAAAATCCCTCAAATTAAGTCGAAGACTATATAGTCAATCATCACCAAAATGAATGGAGATTTTTTTTTTTTTGATAAATGAATGGAGAAACTTTATTAGCTCGGACACACAAAAAATTGCAGACGAAGTAGATCTAAATTAAAAAAAAAAAAAAAAAGATTAAATTTGAGCCAACTATAAGACCAAGCAAAAAGTTTTATGGAGTACATAAATTATTGCAAAGTTGATATTTAATTAACTCTAAAAAGCTAGAAAAAATATTTTGACATAGCCATAAAAATGTTGCATAATTCAAATATAATTGAATTGTGTGAACATCAACGAACATATAGGACTTGTATTTGTTCATTTAGCGGAGTTGGGCTTTGACTTTGGCCTCATATATGTAAATTTGGTGGTATTTATTAGGGAAAATACTTAGAAAATCTATAATATGCTCAACATGACACCAATATCCTAAATTACTTTTTTCTCTTAGTAAAATCTCCAAACTTGTACCAATATAGCAAAAGTACCCTTTGTCTACTACAACAAATCATACAACTTTGCCCATCATGATACCAATTATTCTATACATCATAAATTCACATTTGAGACTACCACACCCAACACCTCTCTCTCTCTTTCTCTCTCTGGAACGAGCAGTTTCAAATCTAAAACTTAAAACCTATTTTGTTCATATGCTTCTTAGCTTTTAGTACGTGAAACCTACCCTGCTGTTGACCCTCGAATCGGATTGCGCTGCGGGAATAGGGTCTACCTAGGAACCAACCAATTCTATATTTTTGTTTCATTTCTTTTATTAAAAAAAACTTTAGTGAAATTTTCATTATTATAACTGAGAAAGTAGCAACAAAACAACGTGAAAAAAATACTGGTATGAAACAGACATAAATATAAAACAATTGGGAAGTGTCCAACTCATCCCTTGGTCAAGCAAAATGAAAGTTAAAGTAGTGACATGAATCCTCATCTACCAATAGCAACAAAGCCATAAAAGATATACATGTAAAACAAAGTAAAAAATAAAAAGTTCATTACACATAAAATATGACTCACAAAACTTCATTCCTGAGTCACCATAAAAGATAGCTCCATATGATGGCGACAATACATGGTTCGCAGTGTTCGAATTGAATGAAAGTTGAAAATATTAACTACAACTTTGTATCGTTAAAATATTCCACATCATTTATAGAGATAGTTTACAAGGACTTAATCATGTCCACACTACTCCCTTTCACATAATAATTTCAGTTATGAATAGAACCATTCGATCCTGTACTGGATATACGCAACTGAAGCCCTCGAATGGAGCTAGAAACCAACTCTCAAATCCACCACGTGCTAACGATGGAAGAACTCCAGATAAGATAAATGCAAGTGGAGCTATCTTCCAAATGACAGTACAATTGCACGTTATGAAGCAAATAAAGTGCCCTTCTCTTAAACAATTGCTACTTGCTGCGAACTAGATGTCTTCTTTTACGTCCATTCATGCCTACTTTCAGAAAAAAAAAACGGGGCGAAACTCTCCCGGTTTAGTACCAAACCACGGGCGTGAACCGGCCGGAAACACGAGATTATTCCTGACGCAAGAGTTAGGTCCCTACGATCCTTTAAATAATAATAGTATTTATTTTCATTTATATCTGATCTACAATTTTTACCAATGGATATTGCATTTTCTATAACTTTAGGTAAGTTGACTGCGCCTAGGCATAAACATAGATAATAAAGATGTTGGATCCACTTCATCAAAACTACGCTCGACTTCGGGCTAATGATGGTACCTTTGCAGAGCCAAAATGAACACATAGAAAAGACTAATATAATTACGTGAAAAATCATTGCCGGAATCAAATTAATATATAGGGAAAATACCAAAAACATATCTCAATTTTGACCCAATAAACATGTGTGGGCGCACACGTATATGTTTAGATATATCTATTTTTGCAAATATTATTCGAATACCTCTAAGCAAAATGCATATTGAAAAGTCCGGATTGCTCCTCAGTTTAGCATCTTGCTTTAGGTTCGGATGGTTTTCTTTTCAATTGGATTTGGAGTTTATGTGTAGGTGTGAGCATTTAGGATGTAGGAGTGTGCATATTTGGAAAAAAAAATGTCACTTTGACAAATAAGTATATTCAAAATAAAGCTCATATATGTATTTGATATTCTCAAAAGTAGAAGTATGCAAGAGTTTATTCGGTTTTGACAATAAAAAAAGTGATTATTTGGTGAAGTGTAAGATGAAATTTAAGTATTCTCCTGAATATACATTTCAGATTATATCGGTTGCGTAATATTGCCAAAAGCAATCACTTCGATAATTCGACCAATGGTCAATTTGCCAATTGCATGATCCTCCAAGTTCATTGCCATACCATCTCACTTTACACTCTTGCTTACATATCTCTAAGCCTCGCCTGCCAGTATAAAAGAAACGCTACATGTACTAAACAAATCCTGATAAGCTGCCCTGCCACATAATATATGAGAGGAGATATAGATTCCAAACTAATGTCCATGATCGTTTTGCCCTAATATCAGAAGGCGTTGTATCCTGTCCCGCCTAATTTCGGGAGTTTCATTAGCAAGTTGTGAATGTTTCTTGGCTCATCTCCTGACTGACATAAATACGACAACTTCTGAATGTTAAACGAAAAAAAATGAGGAATTCTGTTAGACTCGTGCTATTTCCACCCCTTTAGTGGCTTCTGGCACCTCATATCACTTTGAATAACTACATTATCCTTTGTGTGTCCTATTTTTGATTTAAAATTATTTCTTACCTTTTTCTTCTTCTTTTTTCAATTTCAATAATTGAAAATTTCATCCGAGAATTCAAGTATAGTATAAGTCATTAGTTCGATCCTATGATCCCTTCCAAATAATATTTTTTCATCCTAGCTGCTTATATCGCACCCATTACATTTCTACGTTTCCTTTATGCTTGTGTTCTTTTAAATTTATTCTCCATTATTATAATCTAAGAAAGTGCTAATCATATATCAGAGTAAAAAAAATGTTAGTTTTCTCTGCAAATTGTTTACTTTATTTTCCTAGAGTATTCTCATGATCATGATTTTTTCGACTTTGATTTTTATATAAATTTACAAGAATTTACTCAAAAATTGGATATTGTGGTTGATGTATGCATTATACACAATTTACTCAAAGGTTATCCTTTCACTTGTGTTTAGTTTATTCTCTAATAATATTTTCCTAGTAAAAAAAAGAGTTATACAAATAATTAACACAATGGTTAGTTTTTTTATTTTATTAGAAACACAATAACCAGTTAACTATCTACCAAATAAATCATTTTTCGGAGAAAAGTAAACAGATTTTGCTTCAAATGACAAAGACAAGTAAAAAACCAAAAAGAAAAAAAGAAGAAGGCAAGCATTAGTCTTAAATCAAGTGTAGCCCTCATATTTAACCTTAATAATTATCGTTTGTTGGGAGCATGGTAATTTCGTCTCTATTAAAATCGAACAAATAAAAAAGAAGAAAGAAAAAGGTAAGAAATATTCTCAAATCAAGAGCGAGACTCTCAAGCCATAATGTAGTTATTTCAATGTGAATTGGGGTATCACGAGCTAAAAAGGGGTGGAAATAGCGCGGGCCTTATGTTATCGCGTGCATCATCATCTCACTACACTCGAATTCTGCTACATCATTTTTTTTTTCTTCTTTTGCACGGCCCATGAAGAATTGTCTCCAAATGCACTAGCAGCCACAGGTGATCAACAGGGCCCATTCAGGCCGTGGAGACAGATGAGTGGTCTTGACTAATGCTGCTAGATGAGATAGCCCAGCATGTTTATCTTTGACCTGAGCCCAGTCTGGCCCGGAAAGTTCTATGTCTGTTTCATGTGAGTTGGGCAATGTTTTAGATCCGACCTTCAAGCCCGGCTCGAACTTGTGCAATAATTTCCCCGCCCCAAATTAGGTACTGAAACTCACAAAGCAATCGAAAGTAATTTTGCATGTCGGGTTGAAATTCATACTCATGCGCGCGCATGTACACTTTAATTAAAAAAATTGTCCAAGTCTTAAGTTAAACATTTTTGTTAATTCAGCCCTAAATCTTTTAATTTTGTCAAATTTTTTTATTTTTCATTTTATTTTTAGGATAAGTGTACTGTAAGTCCTAAAAATTGTTACAAAAATGTGATTAAGTCCTAAAATTTTCAAAAAGTGCAATTAAGTCCTAAAACTTATCATGAAAGTGCAATCGAGTCCTAAAATTTTTATGAAAGTACAATTGAGTCATGAACTTTCAAATAATGGAATCAATGGAAGGACTTAACTACACCAAATTTGACAAGTTTCATAATTTGATTGCACTTTTTGAAAATTTTAGGACTCAATTTCTCTTTCATAATAAGTTTTAAGATTAAATTGCATTTCTTGAGCACTTATCCCTTTCTTTGTTTTTTCTTTTTCCCTAGACAGGCAAGGCTGCCAGCCTAGCCTGGTCTTGGCTAGGGCATTGTTGCCCTTGCCAATCACAAGTGAGGGGCCTTGCTTGGTTTGGGCAAAGGCTATGATGCCCTTGTTGGCCAAAGAGTGAGGGTTGCGGCCTTTGTCTAGATCGATGCGGGGGTTGATGCCCTTGCCCGTTGGCTCATTTGTGTTGAATGAAGATGTTACCTAATGATATATACCCCCTATGTAATCAAGAGGCTAGGACAGTAGAGCACTTGTTCTCGCTCTGTCCATGGACTTTGTAGATATGGGCAAGCCTTGTGCTACGAATTGAAATTTCATGGAGAGGATTGCCACAAATCGAAGAACGGTTACTAAAATTCAGAGCAAAAACAGAAAACCTTCCATCATTTGCAACCATCATTTGCAACTGTGGTGGGGGTTCTATGGTGTATCTGGAGGGCGAGGAACGATTTCATAATTCGGCTCCGGCACCCTAACCCAGCGAATCTTGTAGAATCGGCGCATATTATGCTCATAAATTGGTGTTGATAGAACGATAAACAACCGGAACGCAATTCAGAAATAGACAACCTACCTTGAAGTTGGATTCCCCTAAAGGAACAGTTTTAAAGGCGAACTTCGTTAGCTCCTTTGTCAAAGGTTCAACCTGAGGTTCCTTCGCCTGTGTCATCCATGATGCGTCGGGAGCATTGGTGGTAGGCGTAGTGAGCTCAGGCCCAGCGTTGCCGGCTTTGCACATAGAAGCCCTAGCTCTACTTGCAACTCTCTCTCCTCGAATCCGTGGAGAGTGAAGTGGCTGTACTTGAGTCAGATAGTTCAGTGTTAGTGAACTGTGTGAAGAGTGCAAATCATCACCCTTACGAAGTCAGTGTGCTTATCACGGAGTCCCACCATGTCTTGGGCCAGTCTAAGCACCTTTCTCTAGCCCATTGTTCAAGGGATTCTAACTGATTAGCGGATTGGCTTTACAAGGCCCACAGATTGAATGATTTACCTTTAAATTGGGTCGCTCATCCCTCTTACCCTCTTTGGGATCTATTTTGTCTTGATACTCCAAATGTGGGTTTTGCTATTTGAAGTACTTGGAAAATTCAAGAAATTATATTTCGACTTAAAAAAAATATGGAGGCAATTTTTCTCTTGAATTCTAATTTTTCTCTATCAATTCTTCAAGCAATTTAGTGTAGAGCTCATGTGCTTGATAGCAAGAGATTAAGTAATGCCGATCCTGAATGGTCGAAAAAGATGCGGAACTTATTTTCCTACAAACCCGTTTGGAAGGATGGGAAAAGTTCCTCCAACCATCTCTCTCTGATTGGGGGATCACAAGCATGCACATCGTCGACCATTACAGGTATGATAGGCAGGAATTTCCTCTAACCAGGATTTGAAAAGTGAGGTATAACTGGCAGTAGTTTCCTCTTAACGGTTCGAAAAATGGGAATTTCTGCACAAAGATGTCGTGTGACTCAGCTAATCGCAAAGATCCCAATAGAATAATACCAAATGAGAGCATTCCTTTGAACCAACAGAGCTTCTCTCCGGGAACCAAACTTAAGGTGACCGTGGTGCCTCCTTCCTAGTCAAGGATACGACCAAGAAAATGTTCTTGGCCCTATTCTTGGTTAGGTAATCATCCACCATGTCCGCATATCTCCTGAAGAGCTCGTCCATCACCACCAAAATGCCTCCACCAAAGTGAGACTCCAGCATCGACTCCACCACCGCCCGCACCATCTTCGCCACTCTCTGCCCGCTGAACTGCACGTACTCTTCTCCGCAGCCAAAATAGTCCCAGCCGGCTTCGAATGTCTCGAGGTAATCTAGGACGAACGACCCTTCTCTTGTTATCTCCCACTTCAACTCTTCAGTGGACGGAGCGTAGTACGGTGCATTGAAGGAATCCACCTTCGTTTCTTCTACCAGTCCCTACATCAAGGCAGGTCATTCGTCGGTTATTATTGCCCGAACTCATTCAAATGGACTCAGCTCCGTCAATAATGGCATAAGCCCAAAAGCATTTTTAATGACATTACCATAACCATGTAATTTGTTTGGCATTATACGTGTTTTGTAGGCTGGTAATGATCAATTGAGCGTAAATGGTTACTTTTAGTGATCCAACTGTTGAATAAAGGATTAATATTATGAAAAATTTCAAATACGTCTGCTTGAGATAAATTTACTCCTAATTAATTTTTTGACTACGAAAAATCTCAAATTTGTACACTTGTGACCAGTTTACCAAAAGCTAATTTTTCAACCACAAAAAAAAATCTCAAATTAGTATATTAGTGACAAATTTATCCTTATTTAGTTTCCGTTAAATTGAATTAATATAACAAAAAACCACAAACTACAAATGAAGAGCAAAACTCTAAAATAGTACACCCACCAATTGCGTTGGGGTTGCAGCGTTGTACCGACGCAATAAATATATCAGTTTGAAATTTTTCTCGATATTAATTTTTAAATAGATAAAGTGTTTCCACAAGTGAAAACATTTATTAATTTGTCCCCACTTGGAAAAATGCACGGGATTCAGAAAGTGAGTGGGGGCGTTAGGGGTTGCAGCGCTGTACCACAGCCGGTCCCCTAACTAATATCGTGGATATACGAGGTACGGGACCATTTAATTGAAACGTCGCCATGCAGCTGGACCATGCGGCTCGGTCCTCTCGTTTCAGGCCCTAGTTAACTGGCAAACACGGAGGGAGAGAGAGAGTGAGAGTGATGCCTATACCTCGGATGCCATGGCTATGAGGGCAAGGGAAAGCAGCTCCCACAAGAAGGCACTCTCGGCGCTTGGGTCACCGGAGATCCTGCCCATTAAGGACAGCACCATGCGGCCGCCGGTCACCATTTCTGCAGACCGGGACTCCAGAAACAGCGTGAAGTCGCGCTTGAACTGATCTGCATATGCTCGTGCAACACACTCGGGGCTGGTCTTGGATATGTATAACTTCCCTTTGTTCAATGTGATTCCTGCCTCGCTGTCCAAACCTGACGGAACCTGCACGCACATGTCAACAGCGTTATTTTCTTTTTTAGGAAAATTGACCGAAAATATAATAATGGACCCTCTGAAATTGTTCCAGCACAATAATTGATAAAGAAACAGAGTTTGTCATACTATAGTATTATTGTCATCCACCCTCCTTCTGCGAAAAGTTCTTGTCGAAAAGATATATCTATATAGTCCTAAAAATTAGAGGAGCAAGCATGATTTTCGATAATTGAAGAGACCATATCTTGAGTGGGTGAGGAAAATTTCTCTTCGTGATTGAATAAGTGGAAAGTTGTTTATTAGCTAAAGCATCAAAGCAAAATGAACTTCTCGAACGACGAAAGGCACATACTCTTTAGCTGTGCCCTTTGAAACCCTTGTCGTTCGACTTTGAGTTTCAATTGTTTCCAAGAGAACCTTTCAAAAGTAGGTGCCGACGTGAGCATCCACTATCAAGTGCTGAAACTTATGTTGCGACAGAAACATCCACGGGCTGTTTGTCCCTCCCTTTTGTTAGGTTATTGCGGGACCCCTTTTAATAAATTATTTTACGGTTTAGTCAATCAAACTAATGTTCATAATGCAGTCATCTATAAAATTAATACAAAATAGGTTGCATGAATGGAAAAAAGAAAAGAAGTTTAAAGAGTCTTAAAAGATAGAAAAGAAAAAGAGAGTCCCCCAATAAACAAAATGGAGAAATTTTGTCGAGTAGTCTTGGATCTCTTTCACCCGAAAATTTAACTTAAAAAGTGAGATTTTCCCTTATATTTATAAACCACACACGAGTAAATGATACTTGAACATCAAATTTCAGTTGTTTATTAGTATATATATATATATATATATTTTTTTCTTAAATCCAATATGCTTAAACTATTTTACTCCAATTTTTTGTCGACATGGGGAGAATATATTATAAGAAATGTTGAGCCAATTATTGAATTAAAGATGCTAATGATGAAAATATCATGACCAGAAGAAACGAGGAATTCCTCTTTTCTTAAATGGGTATAGAGATTAATTCTTATAAGTTCATGCTTTTGAATATCTTTAATGGAAAGCTGAATTTGGCATTAGAGTTTTAAACTTGTATAAAAGGAAAAATTGTAATGAAAGTATAATCCTTTATGATGAGATAGAAGATTCATATCATAAACAAAACAAAACAAAACAAAACAAAAATTCAACCTAAGATGTAACTACGAATTGGATTGTAAAAACGTTATATCATACTCGTCATTATGTGATCATTAATTATTTTAGGTTTTTTCTCGTTGAAAATCTATAGTGGAATCCTTGATTTCCAAAAGAAACGGTTACCTTAAAAAATGTGTGGTGCAAACTGCACCGACGTGGTCAGTTTCTCATCGTCCTTCTTTAAATTAGTAGTAGAATCATAAGAGGCTATTGCTCTTGTGGTTGCGCCACGTGGCTCGAACACGTCCGAGCATTACTTATTAAGTTTTATGTTTCCTCTGTTTCATTAGCGATGACTTTTGGACCCTATTTCGATAATCTTATGAAATGAAACTCCAGGGAAAAAAATAATTTCAAGTAGCTATTTAAAGAAGTAGCTATTTAAAGATAACATGAATGATATAAGGCAGGTATGTTAGCTCCTCGTGTAAGTAGTTCTAGATGTTTAACCTAACAGATTCGTTGGAGTCTACTTTGTAGAATACTATTATAGAATCTATGTAATATGGCAATCCAACAATGGTTAGTATGGTAACACATCTAGGAAAGTCTCGTATAGTTGCAATATGTCGTTGGTGCGACTAGAAAAGTCAAATGTATATTTACAATCTGGTAGGAGGTTTCAACTTCCGAGTTATCGATTTTGGGGAGTCTCTTTTATAAAAACAAGTAGGGAACATGACTATTCATATTATTGAAATACCATTATTCTTCTATCCATGTATTTTACATATGGCAAAAATTACATCAAAAGTCTTAAAAATTTTCTATAGAGTCCTACATTTTTTTTCCTTTTTATTATATTTTTCTTTGGCGACCCTCATCGGCCAAAATGAAAAGAAAAATTAAAGAAAAATAAAATAAAAATCATTTTTTTTTAAATTGTAAAAATTGTCCATGTTTCGATTGTCACATAGGACAACCAATATTTATGTCAGCAATTTATGATCAAAACTGGCTGAATGGATTTAATTGGTAAGTTATGACCGGATGCCATGGCCGACGAACTTAGGATTCGATTTCACAAACTTCAAAATTTTTAGAGTGTAATTAAGCTTTGTAAACATATAGAAATTGACTATACCTTGTACAAAATGTCTAGAACTTTTGCTATCAAAAAACCATTTATGTTACTGTTTTATTTAGTCACAAAAATCCTAAACATTATCATAAAAAAATTTGGAGACATGAAAATCCCAAAATTATGTCCACTATGATATATTTATCATAAAATTTTTCTTGTAATATATAAAATCTCAAACTTGTACATATATGATACATTTACACTTCGTTAAGGTTCCTTTAAATAATTTTTCAATCAAAACAACACTGTTTTTATTTTATTTAAATTACCTGTGCGCTATATCAACATTTTTTGCAAGTTTGGGAAAAATAAATATGTCATAAATATACAAGTTTGAAGTTTATGATGTCAATTAAGAGTAAATATATCATAGTAGATAGGGTTTATGATATTTTGCAGCTTTTACCCTTTATTCAAATTAAAAATAATAAAGTCCAGGATGGAAATGGCTTTGACTCTCCATATAAAGCCAACTCGGGCTTGTGATAGGATAGGTTATCTACCGACAGCTTGGCGTGTTGTAAATGTCATCTTATAAACGTGAGCGTGATGTGTCAATCATGACGATCCGACCAATCACTCTATGGAGATGGTGTAGAGTACTTGGCAATGGAACTAGGGGGGAGGCATCCTTAATAATTTTGACGAGTAAAAGGCCATGCGGTTCAAACCTGAGAGAGCCAGTGCAGACTAGAAGAAGAGTGCACAAAATGCAAACTTTTGCTTGGAAATAGCCGGCCGTAGAACGAGCCCGGCACACCTGAGACGAAGCAGGGCCCGAACCCAGCGCCCTTTTCAACCTTCAACTTGTTGTGGAACTCCGGCAGCAACATGAAAATGTTGTTGAAGTCGTTGCTGGGGAGATCGTTCAAGTAAACTCTAATCTCGGGGGCCGGACGGCTCATATGCACGCACTTGGCATGGACGATGTCGATCGCCTTGGATATTACCAACAGAGCATTGGGTCCTGATGAGCACCCCAAATCTGCGATTCCTAGACTTTCGGGTATGTCGGAGCACAAGTTCCCTAGGATGGCTTCTTCCACGAATGGTTTGGCGATTGATATGATCTTGCTCTATAAAATAAAATAAAAATAAAAAAAAGAAGGAAATTAGTACACAAAATACTTTAGTGATAGACTACTAAATGAATGTGTTCGACTCTATGATCTACGCTTTTGTCTAAGCATTCCATGCTTGAACATAATTATCTATTACAAGATGATTGAGAGAAGTACCTGCAGTGTGGAGTTCTTCGCATAACTAGTTTCCCCAGCACCTTTGTTCATGTGAAGTACTGTAATGACTTCCATCTCCCCCCCTCCCCTCCTCTCTCTCTCTCTCTCTCTCTCTCTCTCTCTTAGTGAACTATATGCCCAGAAAGAAAGAAAGTATTGGGCGTGGAAGGTTGGATAGAGCTGAAGATCTATATATAGAAGGGAGAGGGAACAGCGAACATTATTCAGAAATATGTTGGGAAGAAAAATGTGGTCCTTGACTCCTTAGGGTGTGTTTGGTAACATTTCTATTTTGAGAACAGTTTTTTTTTGAGAAATAATTCTTTTCTATTTCTACTCCCTAGAACAATTTCTGATTAAAATAGGGCGTTTGGTAACTACAAAAATTTCTTGTTCTCGAAATAGAAAAAAAATAGAAATGCGTTTGGTATTGGATTTTTTTATTTTATTTCATTCTTTCTTGATAGCGGTGGTGACCGGCGGCGGTGGGGTGCGGACGGTGACCGAGGGTGGCGGCCGCCGCCCCCGGTCGTCGTCGCCGCACCCCACCGCCGCTGGCTGGCCGCCGCTTCGCCGCTCGCCGCAGCTCGCCGCCGCCGCCGGTCCACGGTGGCCGACCCCCACCACCCGCCGGTCGCCGGTGGCCAACCCCCACCGCCCGCCGATCGCCGGCCATAGGGCGAAGGACGGCGATCGGCGGTCAGCCGGTGGCAAGCGGATGGGGGTGGTCGGGGACAAGTGGCGAAGATCGGCAGAATCGGCGGCAAGAAGGCCGGTCGGAACCGGCACCGGCGGCCGGCGCCGGCATTGGCACCGGCGGCCGGCGACCGGTGGCGGGTGATGGCGGACAGCGGTGGCGGCAGCAGGCGGCGGGCGGCGGCGAGTGGGTGGCCGCATGTTATAAGGGTGAGAAATCCCCAAGAAATAGTTTTTAGAAATTGTTCCCGAAATAAGAAGTTAGTTTTTTCTACTTCTCATTTCTACTCCAAATTTGTTCCTAGGAACAATTTTTTATTCCTGGGAATAGAAAAATTAGTTGGCGTTACCAAATGAATTTCTATTCCTTTGCTATTCTAGGGAACAAAAGAACGGAAAAACAAAGAAATTGGCAAGTTGCCAAATAGACCCTTAGTAGGATTTTGGTGTCAGTCCAAGAGGGGCTACCATTAGGGGAATCGCAAGAGAATGAAAGCTATTTGCTAGAGAGCCAAATGTGGTCCTTAATTCCCTAAAGTAGATTTTTCTTTTGATTGAACCCTAAATATGATTTAGGGCAAGCCACACTTCTTTTTATTTTTCTCTTTTTTTGTTTTTTGGATCTTGTCCACATAAAATGTCAAAATTTGCTCTTGGAATATTTTGTTGGAAAAAAGTGCTTGGGATTGCAAAGAAATAGAATTGGACTTTGAGACATGATAATATTCTCTTTAAAGAATTATCTGCCTCACAATGTTGCTAATGATTATTGGTAAAGATCCTCAGGATATAACACATTCTTGATGAGAATACCAAATAGCAATTTTGGTATTTCTTTAAGATCTCTCAAAGGGAAACAATTGGAAAGAAGGTTTTAATTTTCTTGACAAGACTTTAGAAAATATTGTAAATTGAACAGGTACATTTTTAAAAGTTACGTTGAAGACACATATTAAAAAAAAATGGAATAAAAATAACAATAATTTTTTTAAAAATTCTGAATTTCATGACTTTTGAAAATACCAATTGAACATGTTTGATGAAATTGATGGGGAAGAGAAGAACTAATTTCTTCGATGCACAACAAAAATGATTACCCAAAATGATTACCTAGGAATGTATGTTGAATCACCTGCATGCATTGGATGAATTTATGACTTCACGATAGTCTAAATACGGTCACAAGAAAGGTATTCTTGTTCCACATCATTAATGCCGAATGTCTTCTCAAATTAGATAATGGAACCCTTTATGTGCTTTGTAGTGGAGAGGGAGAGAGGAACATTCACTTTCTTCAGAATGTTCTATTCTATCTATTGATTGCATTCTAAGGAAGTTACACTAACTTCCCTTAAGAGACAACTGATTGCACATCTTCAAAGAGTGCCTCTCAAATACATCCCATTATAGGCAAACCAATGCCTCTTGAACATATACACCCCATCATGGGTGAACTATTGCAATGTAATATCTCCCACTCGAACATGACAAGCTTGATAATTCTTTATTAATGATAAAAAGTATTTGACATTCATCTACTTTAAAAACAATTCATACTAACAAGAAAACAATGCAATCATTGAGTACACCTACACTAGGAAGCTCTAATTATATAGCTACTAGGGATAATATAATGCTACAACCTCAAAAGAAATATACATTTGATGTCTCATAGTGCCCCAGACATATTTTGCTACATTAGGCTAAGTATACTAACCTCTTAAAGGTTATTTAATACTTCATCTTGGTATTGTCCTTCTTCCCATCATGTTTCTTGCATCGGAGGGTCTTAACTCTCTTTGGTGCCTTACTGGTTTCATTTTCTGTACTGTTGAATTTACATTCCTCTTGCTCTTGAAGCATAAAACTTTATGCTCACTATATTCAACAACATAAGCATGTATAGAAGATCTCGTAGCCTTGAAGTGCTCATCCTCTAATTCTAGATGATGCGCTATATTATCAAAAATTACAATATTCTCATTGTGTGTTCATGTTGATTTTCAAATGCTCCTAATTGTCAAGAAGAGATTTTATAATGACCTGAACTTGCTATTTACCAATAAGGGTAGGACTTGCTGACTTTAGCTCATATATCATGTTTGACATCTCCCGAAGATGCTATCTCATTATTAGATTTAGGAATTTTTGGTATGTGTCAAACTTGATAGTAAATCTTCTCAATTAGTGGTAGACATTCCCCCAAACTTATCTTTCAAGGTAGCCTAAATTGTTTTGAGCATTTTCATAACTTTCAAACTTATACATGAGATCATCTTGCATACAATTCAACAACGTGATGCGAGCAATGCAATTTTTCTTTTTGCAAGTTTGATGAGCTTCTTGATTTCTTTTGTGTTGAGTTGAAGTTTCATGTTTAGATTCATTTGTGGTGTAGTTGAGGGTTTCCAAAACTTCTTGCTCCTTAAGGATGTATTGAACTTTTCGATGTTAAATGTCATAATTGTCATCGTTAAACTTTTCATCCTTATTGAGGTTAGCCACAATGGTCTTGGATGCTAAGTGTCATGTCTTGACTCTTGAGCATGTGGTAACCCTTATTCTCTCGTGGTCATTTAGATGCAACGTCTCAGGACACGTCGTCGACCATTATTTTTATCTTTTAATTAAACGCATACGGAAACGAATCATAATCCCCTAGTTAATTACAGAAGCATGGATAGCAGGAAAACCCAATAAGAACAGATTCAAAAGTATTGCTTTATTTATCTAGTAATTAACCCTAGGAAGTTTATAAGTACAAGCCCTTACCACGGGCATCTTCCTAACGAGCCAATGAAACCAACAAGCCAGGGTTAATTTACTCCCTTCAAATACGGCCATGAACCATAACAAGTGTCGATTCTCTATCCTACAGACCTAAAAATGGTTAGCCATGACGGGTTGAGATAAATTCTGTAAGTTAAAGTCCTAAGCCCCGGTTAGGATTTTCGCTCGCCTTGGAAATTTAACATGCAACCTAATCCATCAACCATCAAACATCACACCCCAGAGAAACACTAACAGATGACAGTTTAATAAACATGCACAATCACAGGCGACCCTATCTAGCCTTGGCACACGCAACCTGCAAAAACTGTTAATCGCCTCACAACAATAATAAGAGGCATGCAAATAATCAAAGCATTGCACAAAACTTTCTCATATCACACTACACACACAAGCTTCAATTATTATGACCCTTAAGGCCACGGCACAACCTTTTGGTTGGTGGTTAACTGGTTGTAGACCGGATATCGTCCTCCCCTATGAGGCATGGCGACGTCGTGGGTTCTCCCCCACCGATAGCATTCCCTAAGGAGTATGGGATAGGCCTCAACTACGACTCCACATTTGATCACTGTCAGGCGACCTAATAGTCACGGCACAACCTTGAAGGATTGACGGTCATCTAGCTATATCGGGCTATCAACTTTAATTTTACCATGCAACACATCAGCAAACAGTTCATTCTTGTCTTTGCTTTTGCTTGGTCGTGAATGCAACATAATTCATGCTCACACGACATCTATTGCAGTTGGCATGTGTATCATGTCATGCAGTAATAACCGAAAATCACATACAGCAGTGCAATCCAATTACTCATGAAGAAATTCGGCAAACCAAGTAAATTCACTTCTAATCAATTATCAATAAGGTGTTTCCCCATAATACTCGGAAATAATCGATAATTATCACTTCAATAAATCATAAAAATCAAGGATACAACAATTTAAGACCAAAATTTGCTTCTGTATGAACAATGCCGAGTGAATAATAATCGTGAACAATGTTTTATGAACAGTACACGTGAACAGTAACTATGAACAATAAATTCGTCCGAAATTAATTAAATAAATACAAATAATTAAACCTAACCATGGTTAATCAACTAACTCAACCATAGTTAATTTAACCTAATCATGATTAAAATCTAACCTTGGTTACTTTAAAAACTAACCTTAGTTACTTTAATTAATTAACCTTAGTTACTTTAACACTAACCATAATCAATTAACTAATCCTAATAGTCTTAATTAACCAACATAATCAACCAACCAACCTTAATCAATTACAAACATACAAATACACTAATTAACCCCTGAGTATGATTAACCCCTAAATAAGGATTAAGAAATTAACTTACTTGGATCGGAAATCCAGTGACATCGACACGTAAAGAGGGACAAGGGCTACGAGGGGTAAGCTTATGGGCGACAACGGACGACAAGCAGTGGCCGAAACGGGCCAAAACAGGCCCAATTATTGTTCACGTGGAAGGGAGGCAGTAGTGTGGAAACGATTGTATAGACGGCCGGCGGCGATCAAGGGTAGTTGACGGTGTGCGGCTAGCTCCCTAACTTTAGTGGCTACACATTGGGCAGTGGCGGTGGCTCCACATTGGGCGTGGCGGTGGCTCTAGCGATGGTTGTAAGGTTGGTTTCCAGCGGGAAAATAGCAAAAACAGTAAGAAAATGATGAGAGAGAGAGAGAGAGAGAGAGAGAGAGAGAGAGAGAGAGAGAGAGAGAGAGAGAGAGACGTAGCTTGGCAGCCAATGGACGGGCGGTACCAGAGCGGCATGACGGCTCCTAAATAGCGGCAAGGATGGCGGGTGAGGGTAGTTTGGCTGGTTAAGGGGGCATCCAAGGGGAAGAACCATGGAGAAAACAAGAGGAAAAGAGAGAAAATGAGGGAGAAAAAGTGAGGACGAGGGGGAGAAACATGGGAGTGGGCTGCAACATTGGGGAGAGAGAGAGAGAGAGAGAGAGAGAGAGAAGCCAAGTCTAATTTTCCTTCCAAAACATCACTTCCCTTCATCAATTTCGTTGACTTTCTTGGCTTTTGTTCTCCAACATTGAATGCCACTTCTAGAAGGGGACAAAATGGTAATTAGTCAAAGTATAATATACCGTAAGTACGCGTATATGGGCCAAGATTTAATACAGGCTAGATGAAAATCGGTTTGGGGTCAAATTGAAGGGAAATGGGCTATAAAATACTAACGGGCTCAAAGGCTAGAAGTTGGGCTTCCTTGGGCCCACTTGGGCTAGCTTGGGCCCCGCGTGGCTGACCCCTCATAGGCGCAAGGCCCATTGGGCCTCCGGTCAGTCCAATTTCTCTTAATTCCAATTTTTTGGCATGTTGAATCCTTTTCCGATAATTCCCGTGCTTATAGATAAATTCGAGAATCATGAGGCAATGCCCAATATTTTAGTCTTGACATCCTTGAAAGTTCAATACCCGAAACTGGATAAAAAATCGGGATTAAAATCTTTCGATTACGACTCTAGCACGACCTAAACTACCAAGTGGCTTTTAGGATTTCTCGTGCGTTTGAGCTGTGGTTGATAGCTTTTCAATCTACGATTGTGCATATTCAAATCAGGGCGATCCTCAATTATTATGTAATCATTAGGGTTAATTGCTCACACTAAGTACATGGCCAAAAAGGAAATTGGTTTAACGTCATTTGTAGTCAATATCAAAGTCCTACAGAATCACCTGCAATCCGACATTGTATTTTTGCCGAATCGATTTATTTCCATTCGCTAATTGGCTTGAAATAGTGTGGTATCATTCCTCTTTGATCCTTGTGGTCAAGCAACCTATCCCTGATTGAATTCACTGGTTGTACACGTATCAATCCTTAATTGCCTTTTCAAATAGGTTAGTTACTATTGAGTGATCAATTCAACGTAGTCGTGACTAGCACAGCATTGAGAAATAACACTTTTGTATATCCTGAGATGGGCTGAAATTCAGGATGTTACACCAAGGCCATGATCAATTACTACTATACATTAATGTAATCAATGCAAAATTTATACTAGCACACTTTTCACATTAATACACATATTTAATTTGTAGCAAAGACAAACTAAATTAATGATAATTTAACAAAAGACACTAGAACGGAAGTTCACCATGTTACCAATCAATTTATGTATATGATTGTTCTACTATCATTAACTTGTTTACTTTGCGTAAATTTTAAGTTCTATTTGAGAATTCCTTTAAATTCTACTAACCTACAAACTCCCACTAGAAAAAATGATTATATGACCTCATGTAATTATCACATTTTCTTTTAAATATCAAAAGGCATAGCATGATGTAAACTAATGTACAAAACATTCATGTAACAACTATAATCAAAAGCCGAATTCAAGATGTAATGAAAAAAATCAAGGATCTCTGGCCATTATTCGAACTTGCTTGGAATCATAAAATTGCTAGCACATTAAACCATTTTCATGCTATAATTGAACCATGTTCTACACAATCTATATGTGGTCATTTTTTTGTAGGCTTGCTTCTGTATTTCCAAAACTATAGGAAAATACAAGTAAGAAGGAATAAATTAGGCACTTATACCTAATAAATATGCGTATTTAAGGTTCTATATGCATTTTTATACCCTGAAAGATATAAACATGAAAAAAAATAGCTATATCACAATGTAAAGTACTTCAATACTGTTGATAAGACATTCCCTTAAGAGGTTTTGAAGATTGAAAAAAATTATCCGTTGAAATTAGATTAGTTTTTGATGATAAAGTGTTTTTCGGGTGGAAAGTTTGATGGAATGACATCAGATCTTATCTATCACAACTTTGGTCAAAGCAAAATCATTTCCTTCCATATTTGTTATGACTATCAACTAAGAAAGAATGGATAATCTCATACAATAGTTAGTGAATATCGATTGGATTTCTTACTTTATATAATACATATCGAAAGGAAAGATTTTATGAAAATCTCTTGAGATACTTTGACAATTTAGGATGTCAATTAGAGGTGATTTATTTCCAAATCAATTGTACTTGACGTATAGAAATCCAAACTGTTGTATGGACGACAGTATTCAAGGGAAGCTTTACTTTTGGCAACTCAGAAGCAATTAGATTTTCTTAATGATTCAGGTTAACAAGTAGATTGACTAGCAAATTCTCTGGAGATTATGTCCAATGGTCAGCTTGGACAAGAGGAGAGTTTATAAGGAGGTTTCAAAGTGGAAGAGGGTATGCGAGCACAAAAGCAAACACAACAAGAACAAAAGTTTATAATTCCAAAGTTTCGAAGAGTACTCTTGATTAAATACATTCATCTGAGTTTGCTACAGTACACTTAGAGGTTGATAGTGTGTGAAGAGTCTATCTCACAAGCTCGAGTTTTGTTCTTCAAATCTTATAACCTTTGATTAGTTCAAATAGTGGAATCCAGCTAATAAGCTGTTACTGCGGGAGAGTGGACATAGGCTTATCTAAGCGAACTACTGTAAATATCTATGTGCAATTTTCTATCTCTACTCTCTTTAGTTTATTAAATAGAACACTTGCACACAAGTAAGATCTAAGTAGTGCACACAATCTATCACCAGAAGTTTTTTTGTTGCATATTGTATCTAGATTTTTTTTATTCTGCAAAATCACTTATTCACCCCCTCTAAATGATCCTTTTAGCTAGAACAATTAGTATCAAAGCTAGGTTGCTCATTATTTCTAAAGTGCTTATAACTTCTAAGCTAACGATCTACTATGCCTAGCAATATTGCTCTAGGACTCATGGAAGGACAGAGTGATACAAGGCCTTCGTATTTGATGGAAAGGACTACAACATATGGAAGAACAAGATGAAAGCATTCATAATATCCAAAGATCCTTTTGAGTGGGACATAACATAGAGGAATCATATTGTTAGTAGTTTCATCATCAAAAGATGGAGATAGCAAGAAACCAAAATAAGAAACTATCATTGATGCTGACAAACTCAAAAGAGAAGCGTTAGATGCTAAAGCTATTTATTCCTTGTATTGTGCATTATCTCCCACTGAATATAATCGAATTTCTTCATGTGCAATAGCGAAGGAAATTTGGAATTGGTTGCATGTGAAGAACTAATTGAGTCAAGGAGATGAAGATAAATATTTGTCTCCAACAATATGAAGCCTTCAAAATGAAGCCAAAAGAATCTGTAACTGATATGTTCAGTAGATTCACAGATATTATCAATGGTCTAGCATATCAAGGTTAGCCTATGTCAGATCCAATGAAGGTGAACAAAATGCTTCGAGGACTATCAAAAGAATAGAATAATATCAAGACATCCATTCAAGAAACTCAACGGATCTCACCACTCTCAGTAGATGAGCTCATTGGAACTCTTTAGTCTTATGAAGAAGAACGTTTGAACGATGAGGGCGACGCAAAAGATAAGAAAGCTATAGCACTAAAATCTAATTTTGACTCTAATGACTCAAATTCTGAAGATGACGAAGAAGATGATGAGGAGATAGCTTTTATGGTCAAGAAATTTCGAAAGATGGCCCGAAAAGGATGGAAATTTAAAGGAAAGAAGTCTTACAAATCATCTGAGTAGAAGAAAAATTTTGGTGAAAGAGAAGAAAGTAGAGATGTGATATATTTTGAGTGCAAGAAGAAAAGACACATAAAGCCAAATTGTCCTCTCCTAAAGAAATAGAAGAATAAGTATGAAAAGACCAAGAAATTGCTAAAGGCAGAAACTTAGAGTGACACCGAACGTGAAGAAAGTGATGAAGAGTATGCCAACATTTGTCTAATGGTAGCATCTGATTTTCAAGATGAAATTGAGGTAAGTAATCTCGACATTCTTGAGGAAGGAGCTACTTATATTGATGGATTATGTACTAATTATAGGCTATACTTGGCAAGATTTCCAAATTAAAAAAGGAAAATCTGAGATTAAGGCAAGAGGATTCTCTTCAAAAGGAAAAGATTGATTCTCTCAAGGAAAAATCTTTTAAGATCTCAAGAAAATCATGATTCTGTTTCAAAGGAAAGAGATCTTTTGAAAAAGGAAATTTTAGATATTACTCAAAGATTTTTCATTCATTCAAAAACCTTAGAACATATTATGTTAATCCAAATTTTGTATTATAATAAATTCGGACTTGGATGCAAAAATAAAGAGGATCTTCAAAATAATTTTCCAAAATGGAAGGATAGATGGCGTGGAAAAGACAAACCTTCCAAAGCTATTTACAAAAATAATTTTAGAAAACAGTTTGTAAAACCTGTTGGTCAAGACTAGTTCAAATGTTCTATTTTCAAAAATCCCGATCATTTTGAAAATGATTGTTCAAAAAGGATGGAAGCCAATTTGGTGAAACCTTTTAAGTATGGCTGATCCTGTAGTTTAAAAGGACCCAACCAAATATAGGAATCAAAGAAAGCATGAATTCCTTTTGGAAATTGTAGGTGCTGAGGAAAAAGAGGAGCAAATGGTATTTGGATAGTGGTTGTTTAAGGCACATGACAAGTGATCCAAGTAAGTTCATTGATCTTACAAAATCCAATGATGGAAGTGTATCTTTTGGAGGAAACAACAAGGGTACAATCATTGGCAAAGGAACTATTAAAATAGGAAATTTGACAATAGAGGACGTGTTCGGAACTATAATCTAATCAACATTAGTCAGTTGTGTGATGTTGGATACAAGATATGTTTTCAAGAAAATAAGTGCTTTGGAACTAGCAAAGATTTGAAGCAATCATTCATCAGAAAATACATATCTTCTAGATATAAAATTTGATGACATAAAATGCCTCATCTCTATCAAGGATGAATAAGATCTTTGGCATAGAAAGCTTGGACACATCAGTACTAAGCAAATTGCAAAGATTTCTTCAAAGAAACTAGTAAGAGGCTTATCGGACTTAAAATTTGAAAAGTCTGAAATATGCTTGGTATGCACACTTGGAAAACAGGTAAGAAGTTCTTTCAAGTCTAAAAATTATGTTAGTACTAATCGTGCTTTACAGTTTCTCCAAATAGATATTTTTGAACCAATGAGAACACAATCTAGGAGGTAAAAGGTATTGTTTAGTCATTGTCGATGACTTCATCAGGTATATTTGGGTATTCTTTCTTGCATATAAATATGAAGCCTTTGCTCATTTTTCAAAATTCGCAAAATGTGTTCAAAATGAAAAAGGTATTACAGTTTCTTCTATTACAACAAATCATGGGGGCGAATTTGAAAATCAAGAATTGTCAGATTGTTGTGAACAAAATGGTTTCGAACGTCAGTTTCGAACTCCCTATACACTTGAGCAAAATGGTGTAGTAGAGAGGAAAATCAAGTCCTTGCAAGAAATGGCAAGAACCCTTCTTATTAATAGCAAAATTGCATCACATTTATGGGCTGAAGTTGTTTCAACAATGTACTATACTAATAATTGCGTTTTTCTCAAACCTTCTCTTAACAAAACCCCTTATGAGCTTTCTAGAAGTAGAAAACCAAACATTTCATATATTAAAGTATTCGGTTGCGAATGCTTTATATTGAAAAATGCTAATGATCAACCTAGCATGTTTGATGAGAGGTCAGATGAATGAATTTTCTTGGGATATTCAACAACTAGCAAGGCGTTTAGAGTTTACAACAAAAACTCACGCACGGTGGAAGAATCAATCAACGTGAAATTCATTGAAAGTGCTCCTAAACCTTCAAAAGAATATGATCATAGTCAAAAATGACCTACTCAACTGCCTGAAGAATCTCAAAAGACAGAAGAAGAGAAAAATTCGAACTCGGCGGATGTACCTGAAAAGTCTAATTGCTGCTAAGCCTACAAAGTCTAAGGACAAGTACAACAATAACTAAAAGCATAAGTCCAATCATCCAAAAGATATCATCAAAGGAGACATTGATGACAAGTCAGAACAAGATCAACAATAAAAGACATCATCAGCACTTTGGCGCTTATCTTAGGAGTTGAACAAAAAAGTATTGACAAAGCTTTATCATATGATAGTTGGATTTAGGCGATGCGTGAAGAACTTCTTTAGTTCAAATTAAATGAAACGTGGGAATTGGTTCCCAAAGCAAACGATCATCCAGTAATTGAAACTAAATGGGTCTACAGGAATAAATTGGACGATCAAGGAAGAGTTATAAGAAACAAGGCAAGGCTGGTCGCTCAAGGGTATTTGTAAGAGGAAGGAATTAATTATGATGAAATCTACACACCACTAGCAAGGTTAGAAGCTATTAGAATTTTACTTATGCTTATTTCTATGGTTTCAGACTTTTCCAAATGGATGTGAAAAGTTCTTTCTAGAATGGATACACTTTGCAAGAATTTTTCAAAGCTTATGTAGGATGAGTTTGAGATGAGCATGATGGGAGAATTAAATTTCTTTCTTGGAATGCAAATCAAACAAACAAATGAAGGAACTTTCATTTTCCAAGAAAAGTATGCAAAGGAGCTTATGAAGAAATTCCACATGGAAAATTTGAAAAGAACAAAATGCCCAAGGCATATACTTTGAAGCTTGACAAAGATGAAAATGGAATAAAGGTTGATTAGAAGCTATATAGGAGTATAAATGGTTCTTTGCTATATTTAACAGCATCAAGACCCAATATCCTCTTCAGTGTTTGTATGTGTGCTAGATTTTAATCAGATCTTAAGGAGTCACATTTATCTGTAGTGTAAACAAATCATTAAATATGTTAATACTAATCCATCTCTAGGACTTTGGTATTCTAAGATATCAGAGTTTGTATTTATTCAGATGCATATTATGTAGGATGTAAGGTTGACAGGAAAAGCACCTCTGTAACTTGTCAGATGATAGGAAAAAAGCTTGTATCATGGTACTCCAAAAAGCAATCAACAATAGCTTTATCAATTGCTAAAGCAGAGTACGTTGCATTGGGAAGTTGTTGTAGTTAGATTTTATGAAGGAAATAACAACTGGAGGATTATAGAATCACAAACTCTAATACAACAATCAAGTGTGACAACTAGTGTAATAAATCTGATGAAGAATTGGATCTTGCATTCTAGAGTCAAACACATTGAAACCAAGCATCATTTCATTCAGGATCATGTGAATAATGGTAATGTAAATATTTAGTTTATTGATTCCAAAAACCAATTAGCTAATATTTTTACTAAACCCCTTGAAAAGAAAGCATTCGATTTTATGTGCAACAAATTAGGTATTATTAATCCATTTTCTTAGAATGTTTAAGATAGGCAACCTCTGAAAGCAGATAATCAGATGATTAACAGGTAACTACCAATTCAAATTTTGGCGGGTAAATCAATAGGTATGATTTATTGCCTAATTTAAATTAATTATTTTTGGAAATTATTTGAAATTTATTTTGGTGATTGATTTTCAGTTATCCTAATAAATCAGATCTTTTTTTGTAAATTTCTTCTTATATTATGTTAGTTCAGTTTCTATAAAAAGAACTTTTTTGCTCTTTCTTTCTTTTTCCACTTCTACTTGAGCAAAACCTAGAAACACCTTTCATCCTCTCTATGAAACTTCTCCCGAAGTCTTTCTTTCTCTCAACAAAACACTTCCATCTCCTTAAAATTTTTTCAATCTTTTCCACTTCCTGACTACAATGGCACCAAGATCCAGACTCAAACCCTCGGCTTCTCAAGATTGAATAGAATTGTAGAAAGACAGTCAAGGGACAAAGAAAGTTTTGGACATATTGAGATTTCTGCTTATTCGAATAGTGTTGAAGTGATGGTTAGTGAAACTTCTTCTCAATATCTTAACTGAAATTAGTGATTAGATCTCTTAGAAGTGTGGGAGGAAATGAGAAGGTTATAAAGTTCTATTGGCAAAACATGGGTTCAAAAGTGAAGAAATCCTGTAAATTATGTTTGTAGGCCCTATTAGGAGTATTCCTCATTTAAATGTTGGTAAATACTAGTGCAAATCAAGTCTTCAAGAAGAAGACTTGATTTCGAGGAGAACAAAAGGGGTGATAATGATGAGAAACTGTTTACAAACTTTAAGAGAAGAATCATTGTATATATGTTTGAAGGAAGTCGTGTTGGAAAGATTATTAAATCCACAGAACATCTGAACAATTTTGACTCTCTAGTGCAGAGAGGCTTTTTAAATCAATGAATCGTGGACTTTGCTTTCTTTGTAGCTTCTGGTATAAAAGTGCAGGAATATTTTGAGAAGACAACTATGATTGATTTTTGCACCAAGGAATATCCAACATATCCCGCCCTCACTACATATTTCTATTCAATTCTCTCATCATATTTCACTAATGTTATTGAGTTTACTATTGGTGATAAAGCATATTTGCTGGAAACTTGGAATTTAGCAAAAATTCTAGAGCTAAGACATTCAAATTTTGAATGTATAAATATAGATCTTGATGTTTCTTATAGGATTCTTTCTAAGATTCTTGATTTTATCAAAGAGAATAAGTCTCGTGTCTCACAACATATTTCCGTTGAGGCAAATAGTTTTTCACAAGATCAATGTCAACTGTTTGAGACCAAAAAGATCTTCAAAGATTGATGTTTCTAGGTATGAGGCTAAACTGATTTGGGCAATCATGAATGAAAAGAGATTCTCTCTTGCACATCCAGTTATTCCCCACATGTACAAAACTGTCATAAAGAACAAAGGTCAGTTGCCTTATGGGTTTTTGATCTAAAAAATCTTTGAACATCTGAACGTTTATACTCCAGATAAGCTGAAAATATTTCAATTCCTGTAATGGATGTGGGAGAAAAACTGATGAGGAAGATGAGTTACAGATTTTCTGATGAAGGGTGGAAGGATAGTAAAGGAAGGGTCGTAAAAATTAATATTGAAAACAATGCTCTAGAGAATGTGTCATCTCCTACAAAAAGGAAGGAGAACTTTTACTCACATGGAAGGACCACAAACTCTACTAGACAAGTTGACAGTAGAATTCATAGAAGAATTGCAAGAGAAGGAGGCTGAATTGTCTTCATAAGATCTAGGCAACTTAATTGATGCTTAGTAACCTAGTGAAAAGGATGATGAGGAAACAGAAGAGGGAGCTAAAGAAGATCAACAATAGATAGGTGTTGGGACAGAATTTGGAGAGCATGATAAGGGAAAATTTACTAACATTGAGATAGGAAGATCTGTTGCTGGAGAGCTTGTTATATCGACTGATGCTCCTATTGATATTATTGTCAACTAGGGAGAAAAGGATGCTGAGGTAACTATTGATTTAATACAAAGCACTGATGAATCAACAAATATTATTTCTCAAGTTTTGGCAAAAATTTAGGGGGAGAAAGAGGTATAGTCTAGTGTACAATCTGATGAAGAAAATTCAGAAGAACTGTTCGAAAACATTCTAGATGATCCTATTGAAATACCTGGTGATAAAGGAGATTGAGAGTTAAATGTCCTAGCTGATGCTGATGTTGAACAAATTGTTACAGGGGCTACAAGTGCTAAAAGGACCAACCTGATATTAATATGCCAAATATTGTTTAGGAGGATCACTCTATCTTATACATTCCCGCTGGAGATTCACATGTTATTCCTTCACGTGGGAAAATTCAAATTGACATCATTCCTAATAGTGAAGATATCCAAAATGTAGAGGTTTTATCGACTCAAGAAGTTTAGAGATGAGAGGAGCATGGTCCTGAGGAACAAAGAAGAGAGGAAGTTGGGGTAATTATTGTCAAAGCTGAGGATCGAATTAATCTTAGGGATATGGCTAAAGATATGAAATACTTAAGGCGGCTTGTTGGAACTCGACTTAGAAATTTTCAGCTTTCAATCAATAGAAGGATGAAAAAGATGGAGAAAATTATGGCACAAATGCCATATTATGCTTTGGTGATGATGCCTTCGAAAGAAGCTTGTCCTATTCAACCATCACTTTCTCCACCTCCAAACCCTGATGGACCATCCACTTTTCTTTCTATTCCAAATTCGGATCAGCCATCAACTTCTTAGCAAAATACCGATCCAAACTAACTATCCTCCTAAAAATACTTTTCTTATCAGTTCTTTATTTGTACTAGTATAGTTTGTCTTTTATTGGATTTTTCAATATGGTTTGTAATGTTTGATGAACTTCAGTTTGGGTTGTTTTTTTGAGCACATAAGGATGCTAACTATATGTTTTGCTTGTATGTTTTTGGACATTATGCTTCGAATATTATGGATTTTATATGATCTAACTACTTTTTGGATGTTGACAAAAAGTGAGAGACTTCAAAGAGCCTAGCAGAACTTGTTGTGTATATAGGTTTATATTATGACAACAAATTTTTCTACAGGTTTTAAAGATTCAAAGCACATAATTTGATGGCAATGATTATAAAAATTTATTTTCCCTTATCTTTTATATTTAGAGCATTTGTTCTATAAGAAGCTCATTTAAATTCTTTCGAGTTGACATATTCTTATAGTTTTATTGAACTTATTTCAAAATTTGGCTATGCTAGAGCTATTCATTCTCAAACACCTTTTATTGTGATAAGTTCTGCTCGGAAAGTCTTGTCATCATAAAAAAAGGAGAGATTGTTGAGAAAACATTCCTTAAGAGGTTTTCAAGATTAACAAAACTTATTCGTTGAAATTAGATTAGTTTATGATGATATAGTGTTTTTCAGATGAAAAGTCTAATGAAATAGTATAAGATCTTATCTATTAGAACCTTGATCAAAGTAGAATCATTTCCTTTCATATTTGTTATGACTAATGGCTAAGAAAGAAAGGATAATCTCATGCAACAACTAGTGAATATTGACTGGATTTCTTACCTGATAAAAGATGTTTCAAAAGGAAAGTTTTTCATGAAATCTCTTGAGATATTTTGAGGATTTAGGATGTCAATTAGAGGTGATTTGTTTCCAAATCAATGTATTCAACTTATAGAAACACGAATTTTTGTATGGGCAATGGTATTCAAGGGAAACTTTACTCTTGGCAACTCAGAAGCAATCGGATCTTCTTGAAAATCCACATCAATGGGTAGATTGGCTTGAAAATTCTCCAAAGATTATGTCCAATGTTCAACTTGGACAAGAGGAGAGTATATAAGGAGATCTCGAAGTAGAAGAGAGTATGCGAGCGTAAAAACAAACACAGCAAGAACAAAAGTTTACAATTCTAAAGTTTCGAAGAGTACGCTTGATCAAATATATTTGTCTAAGTGTGCTATAGTGTGTAACTACTTCGAGGTTGAGATGTGTGAGGAGTTGATCTCACAAGCTCGAGTTTTGTTCTTCAGATTTTGTAACCTTTGATTGGTTCAAATAGTAGAATCTTGTCAATAGGTTGTTACTGCGAAAGAGTAAATGTAGGCTTATCTAAGCTGGATCACTATAAACATCTGTGTGTAGTTTTCTAACCCTGCTCTCTTTATTTTATTAGATAGAACACTTGCACACCACTAAGATTTGAGCACCGCATGGTCTATCATCATAAATTATTTTGCTGCAATATTGTATTTGGATTTTTCTTTTATGCAAAAACACCTATTTACACCCTCTAGGTGATCGTTCTAACCATAACAAATACAAACTCAACGACACCCACCATGCTCCAAACGGAGTTACGCTAACTTTTTTTAAGAGACAAATGTTTGTACCTCTTCGAAGGATGTCTCTCAAACACACCCCATTATAAGCAAAGTAGTGCCTCTTGAACATAGACACCTCATCATGGGTAAACCATTACAATATGATGGAACAAATACAACCTTCAAAGGTCGTGATGGAGCTAATAAAGATTAACAAAATAACTGTATGAAACACAAAAATAATAATAATAACGAGTCATTGTTTTCGTTTGAACAAGTTATGAGATATCCATAGTTATATAGTGACTCATATACTTCCAACTTTTTTTATATAGGATAAGGAAAAATACTATTTTATTTGTTTGGATCTTAATATTGCATGTGAAATTTGGTTGCGAATCAAATTGTCTGCCACTTACTGTTGTTTTTTTCTTTTCGGGAAAGAACGAAAACACGTGTATAACGTGGACACGCCGACAGCCAATGCTTTCCTCGGACAAGACTGTTGTACGTTGTAATTTAGTCGCCGTGATGTGTGGGCGATTTCAAGTCTCATTTAGTGCTCGATCACGATCACGATCACGGGATTGGCATAAACGATTGAAGAAATTTAGGTCCGCCCACAAAGGTTGGTTTACAACTGCATGTCCGTTATGAACGCCGTTATTAACTCAACTACTCCGAATGGTAGATTTGTAGAGAGCTAGAGAGAGAGAGAGAGAGAGAGAGAGAGAGAGAGAGAGAGAGAGAGATATGGGCAAATAAAATGTATGATGGTGAATAGAAGCAGATGGTGACTTGGATGTGGTGTGAGGACTTTCTAGTGGTGGTTGGGTCCATGAACAGCACTGACGACACGTGGGTCATTTTGGGGCCAGCCTTGTTTTGAGGTTCGTACATTGGATTTAAATCTTGAACTTCAATTTTAAGAGTAGAATATTGCACCGACAGTTTTAAAAGTTTCCTCCTATGTGCAGTCAAAGTCATGAATAATTTAGGGGTCTGAACGGGTCGGGTCGGGTCAGGTCTTGATGTTACCCGACCCGACCCGAATAATAAGGGTTATGTCATTTGACCCGACCTAACCGACCCGAAATGTATAAAATATGAAGAAAAAAAAAAAAACGGATTGGGTCGGATTTCGGGTTTTTTATTAAAAAATATTATAAAGGGAATTCGAAATACTCTTACATAACGCCGTGAGACTTTGTCCAACCCGTCCGTGAACCGTGGCGTTGCGAGTTCTTGTCTAACCCGTCTCGTGAACATCTCCGCAAACAGATAATTTTTTAATAAAAAATTATAACAAAGGAAATTCGAAATGTTCTTACGTGATGTTGGGTCTCATCTAATCCATCCATGAACATCTCCATAGATAAATAATTTTTTAATAAAAATTATGACAAATGGAATTTGAAATGTTCTTATGTAACGTCGCGAGGCCTTATCCAATACGTCCGTGAACATTTTCGCAGACAGATAATTTTTTAATAAAAAAATTATGACAAAAGGAATTTGAAATGTTCTTACGTGACGTTGCGAGGCCTCGTCCAACCCGTCCGTGAATATCTCCGCACATAGATAATTTTTTAATGAAAAAATATGACAAAGGGAATTCGAAATACTTTTACGTGATATCGCGAGGTCTCGTCCGACTCGTCTGTAAACATCTCTGCAAACAGATGATACTCCATCCTCTAAAATTCTGCGTCGGCTGCGAAAAAGAAACAAATTATATGGAAGATGGGGAGAGAGAGAGAGAGGGGGAGAGGGAGAGAGATTGATGGGGGCTGACTTAAGGGGCAACGATGACGAACCCGTGAGATAAGATGTGCTGGATAAGTTACGAACATAAGGAGTTGTAGAGGAGATAGCTTGGGTGGGTGTGTTTGGGTTGAAGTCTTTAATGTGTTTGAGTCGGAACAATGTTTCGACCCTAACTTGATCCAAAATATGTATTCCATTTGTGTTTATAATTATTATCCAAACAGTATTAAGACCCGAAATATGTACTATACATATTTCGTGTTCGAGTCGTGTTCGGGTCATATTTAGGTTGAGTTGAATGGGTTTTTTTGACACCTCTAATGAATATTTGACTAATTGCAATTAAGTTCGAAAAGTTTTGGCTCCAGTGCAATCAAGTCCTTTCAACAATCATTCAACCGAATTTATTGACTAGTACGTTGGAATCCTTTTATGCCATTTTCAAATACTTTTGTTAATATGTGACTCTAATGCAGTACTATATTATAAGAGTCGTTTTTTTTGTTCACAAGAAAAAAGACAAAAAAAAAAATGGAATAACTTGAAACCAAAAAAGGAAAAGGAAAAGGCTATGCTTATTACACAAAAAAAAAAATGATTTAGATAACATTTTTTTTTAAATTGATTGTTTGTATCATTAACAAAATAAATGAATGACAATTATTTCACCTCATAGATATTTGAATATAAATTATTATTGAAAATAAAATTTTGTATTAATTAATTATTTCAAGAGATATAAATAATTAATTTAAAAAAATATTTTTTAAATAATTTATTTTTCATGAATCAATCGGAGCCATAAAAAGAGACTATAAGATTCGCCATCCTCGCCGAAGTTCTACTAATCCTCTTCGGTGACGTGGGGTTGGTGGCGCGACCTCGAATCTTCAAACTCTTTTGGATGGTGGGCTCCTCCCGTGCTCTTGCTCGCTTTGATTTTTTTTTTTTATAAGTTTTGCATTTATCTCCGAATTGTAATCTTTTTTTTTTTGGCTTTTGGCTTTTGGCTTTTTAATTTTTTAATTTTTCTTTGACATTTGCTAATGTGGCACCAAACCAGCATAAAGTCAATTGGACATATGCCTAAAGCTATTTAAAAATATTTTTGAGCATGCCATGGCAAAATTAGCTGTGCAATTGCTAGAAGAACTTGATTGCATTGATTTCAAAGATTTTATTACACTTTTCAAATGTTTTGGACTTAATTGCACCTGAGGTAAAACGCTTAGAACTATTGGTGCAATTTTCTCTTTTAAGTATGACAATCTGCAATTTAAGGGGAGCACTTAAAAATGCCAATTTACTTCTGACTTATAAATAGAGCAGAACTCAATGCATGTCGGCAGGCCCGCACAATGCGAACCTTCTTTCCCCCTCTCACGTGGGGTCACTACGTGGGATTCACCAAACCCTGCAACTCAGATCGCATTGTGCATGTGAACAGTGTCTTATCCAAACATTTCACTTTTTAATAATATAAAGAGTGCTGCTAGGCAAGAATGGTTCATCAAGCAAACCAAAATGGATAATTTGCCTTACAAAACTGAGAGAAGCAATAGAAAACTTCATGTAATTTGGCCACTGTTCTACGACCACATACAAAAGATGAGTAAGAACTCACTCAATCAACCTTGGAGATCATCAGAAATTATTGAAACAAGTATAATAAGAGTGCCATAACTTTCGTAGGATACTTACTTGAGTGACAAAACTTTTTTTTTTATTACAAATTTGAAAAATTAATCACTTAAGTGTCATCAACAATTTTCCTCATTGGAAAATCTACCGCTAGCATCACCTAGTGAGGCGCAATGCCCTCACCTGCGATCAATAAGGTTATCTAGGCCTCATTGGCCATGGACAAGGGCCTTTGTGGGCTTGCCGATTGTGGGTGAGGTAGCTTTGCTAAGATTTACCAGGGGCCTTTGTACCCTCGCCAATAGCTGGCGAGGGCACAATGGCCTTGGGCAAGGCCATCACGGCATCGCTGCCCACGAGCAAGATGGCCTTACCTAGGACCTTCACAGCCCTGTCAACTGAGGGTAAGGTCTTTGTGGCCAGCACACAAAAAAATAAATAAAGGAAAAAAGAAAATCAATGATCAAAACTAAAAAAAAGCAAAACTTTTTTAAACAGAAAATGCAAAATATCCATGCAAGCCGATTTGCCAAAAGTGAAACTCAAATGGTCGGTTTTATTCTGATGTGACATAAATGAATGAAAAAAAAAGGTTTTGATACTCAAGTGAGCACCGTATAAAAGTTATCACATTCTTGCTTTACTTATCCCGATACTATTTAAATAAGGTAAAACGGTTAACCGTGCACGAGAAATCACACTCACAATATGAACGAGCGAAGGATTGAGTTAGTCGAACCACACTAAAGGGAGCATAATTGTAACCGTTTGAGTCCGATTTCTGACTCGGGTTCATGGCCGGACAATGGATTTGGGAAAAATAGCTATAGAGAGGGAACTACTTAACTTTGTGATTACATGATATGGCACACAAATGGCTTCGAGAAGTAGACCAAATGCGTATAAATTACCAATTTGCTCATAGGCAAGTCATTGATACGCAGACTATGGATTGATGATGATAGCTCCCTTGAGGTCCTGACCTAACTCAAAATGATTATGTCAAATAGGAATTGAAAATTGGGAAATGACACTTTTCATACGTAGTAATTTCGATGCATAACTTGTTAAACTCAATCAATCTACATAAGATTAAAATTTTGTTCATCCCCCATGTCGGAGGAAACTTCGTACTACTAGTATTCTGAATGTTGGACTCCAAATGTAGGCATCGCCCACATGGAATTTTGAATAGCAATACATGCGGGTCATATTCATATTTATAACCAAAGGCCTAGTTTATATTTATGGGCGTGCACAACTTGTTATACGTGTAGTTTTCATTAAATATCATACATATCTTGAGCTAAGGCATGGCAACCTAAAATTCTATTTTCTAATATTCTATTTTTAGGTAAACGATGTCCATATTTTCCAGAATAGGAATTCGTGTTCAACATTTTGTTGCCTAGATGAAATTGATTAATAAATACTTTTACTTTTATGTGGGTTATAAATGTGTATTTACAAGAATTGTCCATGATGAGGACAAGATCATCTTAACCACCTTACAAATTGTTTCCTTATTTAGATTAGTTATTTCATATGGTCTAAGATTTATGATATGCATCTATTATTGAATTTTCTTATTTAGCGTCATATTCCTACTAGGCGTTGTTATTAGAACTTTCTAAGAAATAAAAGCTGAGACAATTGTTTTCACAAGCTTAGATGATTTGATAATGAAAAATCACCTATTTGCGTTTCTTCTCTCATGACCATATGGAATGGCGAATCTCGCTTTCCTCGATCACTCTTTAGTTTTATCTCCTTTCTCTTGTTGTCTATGCCATCCCCTTTCTAAAATCTAAACAAATTCTGCCATGATTTTCCGTTCTTCAACAACTGGCGACCAATATCCATTTGGTGCTATTTGATATCTGATGACACCTAAAAATGACCAGCTTTTGATTATTTTCAACAAAGTGACAAATTCAATTGATAAAAATATTTTAATTAGAACAATTATTAACTGAATAGACAACTCTCCGATAAAGTCATTGATGCGAAACATTAGTTATCAAATATTGGATTTGTAGCAAGTATACTATCCCACGTTCACAGCTCTCCTAGCCTCAAAATGGGGACTACTTGTTAGCCATCAAATCCTTCCTCAAATTTTGATTCATATCATAGAAAATATTATGATGTCAGAATTATGATACACAGGTTCCACATTGTGGCAAGTGTAGAGCATACTATTATAATTAACCAGAACATCCATTGTTTTTAAAGAATCATATTAGGTAGAAAAGAACATAGGAAAGAATTTTAAGGATTCCTAATAAACAACACTATATTATCTTTAGGGAGGGTTTGTTCTACC
Organism: Corymbia maculata; assembly: GCA_014182735.1. Lineage (NCBI taxonomy): Eukaryota > Viridiplantae > Streptophyta > Magnoliopsida > Myrtales > Myrtaceae > Corymbia > Corymbia maculata. The sequence goes on from CM024687.1 coordinate 14,714,120, forward strand.
CCAATATTATACAAAGGATGCCTTTTTATAGGCATTTAGAAAAGGAAAAGACAAACAAAGTTCGAGGACACTCGCAACTCATGACTTTTCTACTAGTAGCTGACAACTTTAACATTTACATCTGTGTCTGTCAATTTTTCCATTTGCCACAGTGTTACTATAGTGTTGTAGTACTCCTACAGTTATGCTATAGTAATATCATTATTGCTATAGTAACGCTATAGTAATGCTATGGTGACGCTACAATGACGCTACAATAACATCGCTTATTCAACCCTATCTTTTAGCCAACAATCTTCACAAGTCAAATTTACAAACTAGCTCTTCAAAGTTGTCTCCGTCAGAGTTGTCCAAACTATCTCCATCCTCCTACCTTTCGTATTGTCTCATGAGTCTTTCAAATTCGAAAATTTCCAAAGGTACATCTTCAATAATCACAGAGGGTTTCTTCTTTTTATGTGGAGACTAATGGGACATAGATGAGACATTAGCCAAACTTGGATAAGGCATTAGCTGAACTTGATGGAACATTTGTGGAGCTTAATGGAATATCTGGCTAGGATAGAATCCCAAGTTGAAGTGATGGACTTCTCTAGTCAAGACCTAGAGTAAGTGCAACTGTAACTTACTGTGATCATATGGATCTTGTGATAATGGTCCTCCACATGGATCCTATGATTGAGGATTTTGTGATGAGGATGGAGTATCTTTAAGTTGGCAGAGTCCATATCAGCTACCATATATGTGCCATAGTATTGACCAAATGTTATATCAACTAGCATCTAATATTTGTAATTAGTATGCTAGTCCCAAGAAGTGTCAATAGATCTCACTGGCCATACCTCTGGTGGTATCACTTGATTATATTGGCATGGTATCCTTTAGAGCTCTAAATATTCTTGAGGAAGTGTAGAGATTTTGTAAGGGAGAGTCTTGAAGAGATTTTCTAAAATTGGCTGGTGTTTGTATGTGGTTACCCTGACCTCAATTGGAGTTTTACTCATACCTCCACTTGGACGAACAAACAACCATGGTTTGTGAAAGAGTATGGTTGTATGGTGTTTTGGATTAGGTCTACAGGCTTTGAGCTAGTCCATGAATATATATTTCCATACCCCCAATGGTTTAAATAAATTAAGCACATTACCTAAATGCTTAAGCCTTGGTGTGACATCCAGAATTTTCATATATGTTATTACATGACATTCGTAAATTTCTATATATGATAATGATACTAAGATTATAAAGCTATTTATGATCTAAGTTTTACTTAACTTAAGACGTAGAAATTTTAGTTGAATCGTAAATTTTGTGAGACATAAAGACTAATTTTCTATAGACATACTTGTTGAATTGAAATGACAAACGTTGGTATATGCATTAATAGTAAAATGGATGAATAGATTTATCATGGACTTAGTTGTTAATTGGTAGTGTTATTTGTTTAAAATCTAGTTAATTAGTATTAATGGTTATTTAATTATGCTAATGGTGCCAAGAATGGAAAGATTCTATCTATTATCATGAATGTCCACAAGCTTCTCTCGTTAAGTCACTCACATGCCATATGTTCTTGTTATATCTCACACATGATCATGTGTTCCTTCAAGTAAAGACTTTATTATTGATTTGACATGTCACGCCTCAAACTTTGAGCGCGTAGCAACCCCTTCCCTTGGCCAAAAGAATGCGACATCCCAGAACTCGTCGACAACCATTCATTTTATTATTTCATTATGCACAAGTAGAAGATTAACCATCTCCCAATCAAACAGACAATCAAACAATCAATCATGGATAGAGAGATGAATAGTAAGATAATCGCAACTACTCTTTTATACAATCTTACTGGATTAATCAACGGAGGATCGTTTCCGATTTACAAGCCCAACAAAGGATCTGATCCATTCTCTAAGTCAGACCAAAAAGAAACTAGGCTAGGCTAATCCATCTATACAAAAGAACTCTCGGGTTCAACACCACTATCACTTAGACCTATCGGACTCGGGCTTCGTCGGGTTGTAGTCGGAGGCGTTTGGGTCGATCACTGGTGGAGTGGGGGCAGGATTCTTTATTGCGCCATCGGGAGAGTTCAGCTCCATGGGGTCTCAGTCAGCGTCTTTGGGGCTCTTACCGGGCGACCCGTCAAAACCATATAGAGGACCAATCAGAAGATTGTTCTCCTGGATGTACCAAGCAAGGAACCGATGCGGGATCCATTGCCTCGATCCCTCATCCACCCAGATGGTAGAGACATATTTCTCGTACAGGTGCACCTTACCCAAGAAGCAGTGGTGCATCACGATAGTCTTTCAATCCTTTGGGATCCCAAATCGCACCAAACCTTACCCGATATGCCATACCCTACACGTTAAACCTCATACAATACACGCAATGCACATGGCCATTAGGTAATGCAATTTTGCAATCACATACCAGTCGTGTCATAGGCGATCTCACCTGACCATTGCCACACCTTGCACATTATCAATTCATGCGTGTCATAACAATGTGATCAACTCATACATAATCAGAATCCATGATGCCATGTTTCTCATGCACTCTTGCATCCATACATGTCATGATTATTATTGCCCCTTGGGGTCATAATCGAACTGCCGCCGGTGTCTACTGGCACTACCAGGCATTGTCCTCCCCCGTGAGGCACGGTGACGTCAAGGGTTCTCTCCCAAGATGGCATTCCCTAAAGAGTATGGGCTCGGCCTCTACTGTGACTCTATATCCGAACCCTCACCAAGTTTCTAACGAATCAGACTATCACCCCCCAAACTTCAATCGAGGTGGCGGGTTCAACTTGGTGATCACGTAAGCATACCACCATGATCCATTTTTATCTTGAGTATTAGCCAATGCATACACATGCTTGCATATACAACCTCAAATCATTTATCATAAAAGCGGTTTATTTCGATGTCCCTTAGACAAACCGTTTTTCCCTTTTTTTGTGAAAACCATATGATTCATGAGGATGTCCATGCAATTACACATCCAATTCACCTTATAAAAATCAAAGCACATGAAATTAGACAAATTTTCACTTCCAGATGAATAGTACCGGGTGAACAGTGCACATGAACAGTAAATTGTGAACAATGCAACATGAACAATAAAATTCAGAATTTAATAATTAATAAATTAAATTTAGAAATCATTAAAAAAAAATCAATTAATTAAAGCTAAACATGCTTAATAACACATAAACCACAATTCACAAGTACTAAGCAAGATTAATATAAACTAATCCTAATCATCTATCTAACCACCTATTTTAGGGATAAAACAATTTAATTAAACTCCCTAAACTAGCACTAACACTAATTAAACCCACCTTAAGCAAGTTTAGGCACTAAACAAGGGATTAATGCTAAACTCACCCGTTAAGTGGCCGGTGACACGGGCGCGGCAATGATGATGGAGGCTACGCTTAGGACCTCGACCACGGCGATCTAAGGCAGTCCCAAGGTTGAAACAACAACAACGACTCAAGTACTCCTTGAACTTCTGAAAACTAAATTGACTAGCGAAGGAGAGGGGCTGAACAGGCTGATCGAAGCTCCAACGAGTGGCTGGCCGGCGACCGATGGTACTAAGGGGTTAAGGGGGATTGGCTGGTAGCAAGGCTAGGCTGGGTGGCAGTTGGGTCGAAACAAGGGGAAAACAACTCTTCCAAGCGGTGCAATAGAAGGATAGGTGGATAGAGAAGTCACAACTTCTAGCTGGCGGATGGGCTTGCCAACAACTCCATTTGGCGAACGATGACTGTAGGGGACACGGATTGGGCCTCCTAGACACAGCGGTGGGTGGTGCGGGTAGTGATCAACACAAAAAGGCAATGAACAACTCTGGTTTTTGGAGAAAGGTTGAAAGAGAAGAAAAAGAAAGTGAAAGGAACAAGGGAGAGAGAGAGAGGGTCAACTGGCTTGGGCTGAAGGGGAGGAGAGAGAGTGAGGTGAGGGCTTGTTGTCACACCTCCATTAAAGCTATTCAAAGCTTGCCCTTCCCCATGCAAGTGACATCATCTTCTCTCTCTTCTTTTGTGTTTTCCTCAATAACATCTAGAGGGGTAAAATGGTCATTTCCACCTTTGCACAATTCCTAATATGCCCTTTGCTAAAATGAAGGTCGGGCCTAAGAAACAGGCTAGGAAATGAATGCGAATAGACCCGGGAATCGGTTGGGATCGAATTGGCTCAAAGTTAGACAATGGACTTGGAATGGTTAAATGGTTGGTTGGGTCCAATGGACTCACTTGCTTGCCTCGGGCCTACCATGTGGCCGTCCTACCCTGGGCGTGAAACCCATGTTGGCCTCATATGGTCCTCACCCTTGTAGGCTCGTTTCCTCGATCCATAAATCTCTTCTCCAAATATTCGGCTTTACTGGCACTGTTGATTGTCGAAGTAGCATCGTCCAAAAGTTTGTCTCAGACGTTCTCGAAAATTTGCAGTCTAATATTAGATTCTCTTGCCTTGTCAATTCCGTCCAAATGCCATTTTGGTACGCCTCGGACTAATAGGCAACTTCGAGAATTCACGCGTAACCGACTCATGCCAAACCACATTCAAGATATTTCAATACATGGACGTCCTTGATTACATGAAATTGTGGATAATAGATTCTTATTTCAAAGTACACGATTATCGAAAATTGACATAGGGTCGTTTGCGGGCACGATAACAGTAAACGGAATCACCCGTCGTCCCATTATGCTCTGTCCACGATCAACTTCTAGTCATCCCTGAAATCGGTATGTATATCTATAAGATCGTCCTTACGCAAGTCTTACGGTTGAGTCGTTTTCCCAGGTCAAGTTCTTTAGTAGCACGAGTTTTGTCCTCATTAGCCTTTCCCCTCAAGGTCAATATCTCGGGAGTGATCAATTCCAAGTGAGATTAACCAACAATGCATTGACAAAATTCACGTTCATACATCTCTTAAAGGGCTCGAATTTTAGGATGTCACATGACACCTAAGATTAAGTCAAGATTTCCTATAAAGTGAGTCATCCTCTCTCACTTCTTCCTTGGCCATATATTAGATGAGGATTTGTAAGCATGATACCTACCACAAATCATCATTGATGCGGCTCGACCTCGATAGCGAGGATCCTCATGGGATGGTGTAAAGGTAGGATTTACAGGTATTTGAGGATGAGAATTTCTACACGGCACATAACTCCCGAAGATGTCATCACCTCATCTTTTGGGATCAAATTGTAGGAGTTTGCTCGATCACGGTCATGAGCTCTGCTAAACTCATACCTCATGTGACAATGGGCTTTATTTTAAAGTTGTTTTAGACACCCTAAAATAGTGATCTATGAGTCGCCACCAGCCTTGTTTTTGGGGGCTAGTTAGAGAACATAATTGATGGTCAGGAGTGGTCCCTTGATTTCTAGGCAATTATAGATAAAAGGTTTGGGATTTGGGTTACAGCAGTATCGCTATTAACGCCCTTTTAGTACCTAATTTGTATGCTTTGTTGCCTAACGTGTCCATACATTTATTTTTTATGTTTTCGTGCATTAATTAAAAAAAGGTGATCAAGCGTGGTTGGTTCGTTCCATTCTACTCTAATCTAACTAGAGCAAGAAAGAAACAACCAATTAATTGAAAGAACAGTGTAGGAATTAAACACCCAAGACAATTAAAAGCGATATGTAAGAAAATGGGTGTAAAAGCCAAAAAATGAAAGGCCCGAACATGTCTAGCATTCATACCACATAAATGAAAAATCGGAGAAATATGTCAGGAAATGAATATTACAAGATTGTCAAGGTTGGATAGGACATCGACCAATGCTCGTCTTCATGGCTCAGGGATCGCCACCTCCATGGACCGCCTTTTAGGCCTACTCTAATTCTAGTCTAACACTAAAACTACTATAGAACAATTGAACTAATCACAACAATCCATATAAATGCATCCAAAACATCCAAAGCAAGCACTTAACATTGATAGCATGTCAAAGCATCAAGCAAGATCAATCAATAGGACAAGTATGGCCATGGCATTAGTCTTTGGTTGCACATGCAACGGACCATCCTAAGACACCTATCCAATTCATTTTAAGTGACTTATAACCATTAACCATCACTTGCGTTCACAAGCGGTGATTAATATTATAGTCCCTAAGTCAAGTTCTAAATGATATTCCTAAAAGGCCCACGTCATCGTGCATCACTCCTAAGCCATTCATCTAGAAATCGCAAGTTAGGAAAACAAGATGGCATGCACTTAGGCCCCATAAGGCCTTAGTTCTCAATTAATCATCCAAGTGAGTCAACCAAAATGGATTACTTATTCAGCACACACGCCAAGCAATATGATCATGCAACGTATAGTAATGACAAGCAAAGACAATTGAACAAGGAAAAAGTGATTCACGTGATGCTGAGTTGATTCGTAAATACTTTGCAAAAAAGGACATGAGTATGAATTATCTGCAAAGAAGTACATGAATTTAAAAAGATTTGTGAAGGACACATTTTCACTGAAATCAAGAAACAAGGCTGGGCATCAAATGAAACTTGGGCGCAAACTAAAAATAGTGCACAACTGATCAAGTTTCATAGATGATCCAAACACGAATCAATTTTAATGAAATTAATGTCGAAAGAAACCCGAGGTCATCGCCCGCAGGGAAGGATTTTAACTTGATTAAAATTACGTTACCTTCTCAGATATTTGAAAGAACTTGGGCACGAACTAGTGCACAGCTGATCAGGCCTTTTAAAGCATTCTAATGAGTTTCGATTTTAATGAAATTAATGTCAAATCAAGGTTTCAAATATGCTGAACAACTTTGATGAAGAAATTTTTTTAAGATGGGCATCACATGAATTTTGGAAAATTTTCAAACACACTAAAGTCATATTAAAAAATCAGAATTTCAGAATGCCCTGCAATTTTAAGAGAGTCGGTAAAAATACCAAAATATGTTTTTATTTTCTGGAAATTTTGTACATGAAAGTCCAGAATATGACAAGAAATTCTCAAGGAGACATTGAAGTTAATTCAGCATGCATGATTTTCTAAAAAAATCAGAAGGCACATGCATGTCAACCCAGATAAACTATCATAGAGACAAAGCAATAAGAGTTGGTCTAACAAAAGCACAACAAACAATCAATTTAATCTAGAATTTTTATGGCAAGTAAATCAACATGTGAGGAGAAACTTCATGAGAAATGATCCTAAGATTCTAACCACATGATTTTATAAAAATCCTAGAACAGCAAAAGGTCAGTCAAGAATAGAACAGGGCATCAGAAACACAGTCTATATATAATCCATCGATCTTACTAAATGATGCTTAAAAATTTTCATATTTTTATATATTGTAGACTTGAATATTATGAGCAACTTTCATCAATGACTTGACTCCAAAAATCAATACTCGGAAAATCACACAAATTCGCAAGCTATCGTACTCACATAAACAGAGCATGCATGTCAGTTCAATGCAATTTCCAATTTCAAGTTCGGTTTAGGAAAAGATATTAAACATAGTAAATGATGGTCAAATCATGCACTCTTGGTGTCATTGGAAAGCTTGAGATGTCTTCTATGAATTCTCATGTGGTAAGTTCAATTTAGGTCAATGAAGACATTTGTGCAAGATGTCTGATCTAGACAAAAAAACATTAGAAATGGTGTATGTTTCATAGGTCATTGACCTAACCAAACAAATAGGGAATTTTATGAAATTTTAATATGATCTTGAACCACATGTTAGGGAAAAAATCATGAAGACACATAGTCCTAGATCATCACAAAAAAAAATCATGTAAAATTACCAAACCGAGCACACCAATCAGCAAAAATTATTACAACAGCTCAATTGAACATCACAGCAATTTGAATATGCAATTGACAGCGAAAACAAGGTCTGGTCTATGCATATTATATGTCGTTGGAAAGCTCGTGAAGTCAACTTCAATTCATATGAGACATCAAGACCTAATAAGCACATCTACTAGCTCGTTTCAAGACATTTGTGCAATTAGTCCACACAACTCATTCGAATTGTAGATCAAGCATCAGCTTAGCAATCAACCAACTATAGATCATTATAGGCTATCATATAGCAGCTATGATCATCTTAAGTCACAAAACTCATCTATGAAAGCATAGAACATCATATTAGGTTGAGCTCTAATCTCAATTGCTTAGCGTGATCTCGCTTCATTGAGCTTGAGTGTTATGAAGTCTACCTTGAGGATTTTTCATGCAAACAAGATCAATCAAGCTCTAACCAAGTCATGTCAGAGCTAGAACTCGTCTAAGGGGATGTGTGGGGGATAAGGACACCTGAGGACCATGGAGCGATGCTAGATGGGCACTAGAATGGTATTGCCTAGGCAGACTAGTGGAAGGACACACTGGCTTAGGGAGGTCACTAGCGACTGTTTGATGGAGGTCCAACCCCCAGCAACTGGAAGACTCACCAATGGACATTAGAGAATTGATCAGAATGGGTAAGGTAAAGAAATAGCGGACTACTTGGAGTGGCCATAAAACTTGCTAGAAAGAATCGCCGGTATAAGAGTCAATTTTCAAGTCGATCAGAAAGAGAGGCTAGATGGGAGGCGTTGGCAAGAGGTGAAGGCGGCGTCAATCATGAATGGCCTAAGAGGGAGCTAAGGGTCATCAAAGGGGCTAACTCGTCGGAAGTTTGGCAAGCTGTAATGAGGTGATCGACGATTAGAGAAGGAGAGGGAGAGAGAGAGAGAATGAGAGAATTCACATCTCAAAAATAGCCCACCTTTCCTTTTGGATGGAAAATGGGTTTTATACCCCCTTTCTAGATCAAATCCTAGCCCTTGGCTAAGGATGGATCTCCCTAGCTAACTAGTTAGACCTTAAACTAGCTTAATTAATCTGCCCATGCTTCTTTGAATGGATGTGATGCCTTGTGATTAGATGGTTGTGATCAATCTCGTGATTAAAGCCTAATCCAGGGCATTTTCATAATTTTGCAAACCCAAGGGACATTTTGTAAATTTGTGAAATGAAGGCATGAATGGGTTGGCCATGGGACAGGTTTCTTCATTGTGGTTGTTAGCCGCCAAGGGCCAGTTGGATCGATCAAACTGGTCTAAACAAGCTTCAACTACTTCGATCAATTCTTGACCTTTTTAGTGCGATTTAGTCCTCTAGGGATTAATTGCAAAGAAATTTTGTTCAATTAGGGAACAAAATCGAGTAATTTGAAAAGAAATGATCAAATTTCAATGAAATTGAACTAATTAAACCTTGCAAAAATCTCAATGGATTCTAATTGGGCTAATCACCTTAATAATGTTAAAAATCATGATTAGGCTCAATGGGTGTATGAAATTGGAGTTTCTAGCTAATGAGCACCATTCGTGCAATTCCCAGTCTCAAAACCCAAATTGGTCAAAATTGAATCCAATTAATCTAACGAGATATTAATTGGTTCAATTAGCCATGTCCATGATGGCATATTCATCCAAATTGACACCAAAATGATGGCACGACTCTTCTACCAAAATAAAATTGAGGGCCAATGTCGAAATTGAGCCTCAATCCATCAAATTAAATCTTAGTCTATAATGGGTCAACTTGAATCACACTAATTGAAGCTCATTAGTTTGGATTTCTTAGGTTTAGATGAGCTAAATGCATCAAATTGAAGAGTTCCCAAGTGAATTTATCAAAATTGACCTTAGATTTAGATGCAGTCTAAGAAAATGAGCTGAATAGAAGTATTGGTGTGCAAATCATGAAGAATTGATTCAAACTCCTGATTAGGGCTAAAAATGGCAATTTTTATCCTGACGTGTCAAACCTCAAAATTGGTTGAGCAAGTGAATAAGTAATGATCTTTAGATCAAATATCATAAAAGGAACTAAACTAAAATATGACCTCAAAATTGCTCTTGGAAGATTTACGGCATGTTCATTAAGAGGAGTGGTTCCTTCTAGATTAAAGCCTTCTAAGAGGAACATACGTGTTTCATTTATTTTAAAAACAAAAGATAACAAGTGCATGGTTATCCAAGCACTTCTTTGATCTGATCAAGGTGATGCCTAATGTAACGTCCTAAAATTCAAGCCTTTTGAGGGATAAATGAATGTGAATTTTATCAATGTATTGTTGATTGATCTCACTCGGAACTGATCACTTATGAGATACTAACCTTGAGGGAAAAGGCTAATGATGACAGAACTCGTGCGACTAAAAAACTTGATCTAGGAAAATGACTTGACCATGAGACTTGCGTAAGGACGATCCTATAGATATGCACGTCGATTCCAGGGACGAATAGAGGTCGATTTGCAGACAAAACATAATGGGACGATGGGTGATTCCATTTATTGTTATCGAGTCCACGAATGACCCTATGTTGATTATTGGTAATCATGTACTTTGAAATAAGAATATATCTTTCGCAATTTCACGTAGTCAAGGACGTCTATGTGTCGAGAAGTCTTGAAATTGATTCGGCATGAGTCGGTTACGTGTGAATGCTCGAAGCCACCTGTCAGTTTGAGTAGTACCAAAGTGGCATTTAGGCGAAATTGACAAGGCATGAGAATTCAGTTTTGGACTTCAAATTTTCGGCAACATCTAGGATAGACTTTTGGACGATACTTCTTTGATAGTCGACAGTGCTAGTTAAGTCGAGTTTTTGGAAAATGGATTTACGAACCAATAAAACGAGTCTATGAGGATGTGGGCCAGGCAAGATCAGTGTGGGCCTCATGCCTAAGGTGGGACAGCCACCATGGTAGGCCTGAGGCAAGCAAGTGAGCCCATTGGACTCAACTGACCAATTACCCTTTTGAGCCCATTGTCTAATCTTGAGCCGTTTCGAGCCCAACAAATTCCCGAATCTATTACTATTCATTTTCTAGCCTGTTTCTTAGCCCACCCTTCATTTTCAGCCCAAGGGCAATTTGGGAAATATGAAAGTCAGAAATGACCATTTTGCCCCTAGATATTATTAAAGAAAAGACAAAAGAAGAGAGTGAAGATGATGCCATTTGCTTGGGGAGTTGGGGCAAGCCATTGAAGGCATTGATGAGGCTTGACTTCAACCTTCACTTCACTCTCTCTCTCCCCTTCAACCCCTCCAAAAACCGCACACACTCTCCCCTTGTTTCCCTTCCTTCCTTCTTTTTTTCCTTTTGATCTTCCTCTAAAAATCTGAGTTGTTTATGTCTTTCCTGTTCGAACCACCACCCATGCCACCCACCACCGTGCTCAAGAGAGAAAATCCGTATGGCCTATAGTGGCCGTTTGTCGGTCGGAGCCGCTGTCTACTATAGCATGATTCTGGCCAACAACGCCTTTTTCAACTATTTTCTAACCTAACCACTACCCATCCTAGCCACCAATAGTTCCCCCTTGACCCTCAAGTGCTGCCAGTTACTAGTCAACCGCTCACCTGGAGCTCTGGCTAACCTGTTTTGCTTTGGTGAGCCACTTTCCTCCTAAGCAGTGTAGTTTTTCAAAGTTGCAGAGGGAGTTTGAGCTTGTTATTGCTATTTTGACCTTGGGATTGCCTTGGATCACTATGGTAGAGGTCCCCGAGTGTCACCTTAGTTGCTGACACCGCGTTCGTGTCGCTGGCTAGCTTAACGGGTGAGTTTAACCCCTAATTATTTGTTAGTGCCTAAACTTACTTAGAGTTGGTTTAATTAGTGGTAATTTTAGTTTAAGGGGTTTAATTGAGTTGCATTAGCCCTAAGATAGGTGGTTAGATAGATAGTTAAGATTAGCTTAACTTAATCTTACTTAATTATGCTTAATTGTTCTTAATTAAGCATGATTTGCCTTGATTGATTGATTAATTGTTTTAATTGATATTTTGTTTAATTTTTGAGTTTAATTTATTAATAATTGAATTCTGAAATTATTGTACACGATTACTATTTACGAACACTATTTACGATTACTGTTCACGGCATTGTTCATACGGAAGCTAATTTTAGTCTTATTTGATGTGTTCTTGATTGTTGTGATTTACTAAAATGCCGGTTATTAGTTTTACACGTGAATAATGAGGAAATGCGTGATTGTTGATTGGTTGGAATTGAATTTTGGAATTGTCGATTGATATCGCATGACATATTGTGTGGGTTATTTGAAATAGCATGTCATATGAGCATGAGTGATGTTACATTCACAACAGAGCAAATATATAAATGGATTGCTTGATGATGTGTTGCATGATCACATTAAAAAGAGAGGGAACCCGACATTGTCAGAAGACCGCCAATTCTTATGGTGCTGTGTCGTGGTTGTTTGGTCACTTAACTGCAGTCGGATGCATGATAGGAAAGGGTTAACTTTGTGGGATTGCGGTAGTGGGCGGGTCTCGAGCCTCTGTTAGTTGCGGGACTACGGTAGTGGGCGGGTTCTATGCTCCTTTGGGAATGACGTCTTGGGAGTGAGCCATTGACGTCGCTATGTCTTGAGGTAAAGAGGACGAAGTTGGCTAGGCTAGGAACCGCCAACCATAAGGTTGTGCCGTGGCCCAGGGGTGAGGAGTTGTAATAATCAAAGCATGTGTGGATGTGAGACATGAGAAAGCTGTGTGTAATGCTCTGATTATTTGCATGCTCTTAATATCGTAATGATCGCATTATTTTTGGCACGTATGCATGAATTGACAGTCGTGCAGGGTGTGCAATGGCCATGTTAGATCACTTGTGACATGACTCGCATGTGATTGATGAATCGTATCATTTAACGACCATGTGCCTTGCTTGCATTGTATGAGATTTAATGTGCAGGGTATGGCATATTGAGTAAGGTTACATGCGAATCGACTATATAATTGTTGGTTGACCCTAGTTGTTATTTAATTGCTGTTCTTGGTTGTTTGTTGTTGAGTTGAGTGGAGAATCCTGCTCCCGCTCCACTAGTGATCGACCTAACAAAGCCTAAGTCCGATGGGTCCATGTGACCGTGCTGCTAAACCTAAGGGTTCTTTTTGTATAGCTGGATTAATTTAGTTTGTTTTTTTGGTCTAGTTTAGAGGATGGATCGGCCCCTTTGTTGGGCTTGTAAATCAGAAACGATCATCTATTGATTAATCCATTAAAGATGTATAAATGAGTAGTGGTTGTTGTTCTTACTATTCATCCATTTATCCCTGTTTGATTGCTTGATTGTTTGTTGGACTAGGGATGGTTTGTTTTCTACTTGCACATAATGAAAGATAAAATGAATTGTAATCGACGAGTCCTAGAATGTCGCTTTCAATTGACCATGGTAAGGGATTGTCGCATGCTCGGGGTTTGGGGTGTGAAAAGACCTAAAAAGTCCTAATTTGTTCAATTAATTTGCGAATTCAGACCAATAGATAGAATTTTCCAATTTAAGGCCTAAAAAGTCTAATTTCGTATGCCCATGGTATGGATCCATGATTTCATAGCAATTAGACAATTAGGTTAATAGAAAATTACGAAATTGATTTTTCGTGGTTTAATTAACCTAATTTGTTTGAAATTGGCCCGTTTCTCTTCAAAATTTGATTGTTTTTCTTTCCAATAAAACAAGTTTTCCTTTCAATTTACTCCATTAGGGACCAAATTGGACAAACCAAGGAAAGAATTAGACCAAATTGGCCATAGACTAGTCGAACTGATTAAATCAGTGCAAAATCGGTCTGATTGGTCTAACTGGTCATTGGCGAAGGAGGTCGGTTCGACCATCCTTTGGCTGGTTTTTGACCTACAGCCACCACCTTTTGGTGGCCCAACCCAAATTTGACTTCTCCATGTCCTTAAATTTCCTGAAATTGCAAAATGGCCTCTAGGTTTTGGTAAAATTACAAAATTGCCCCTAATTAGGTCCTTAATCGCAAAAAAATTGTGAACTATTGATCACATTGAATCTCAACCCTTCAAATTAGCACATGTTAAATGTATTTATCATGATTAGAAGTTCAAAAAAGTTAGTTAGGAACATGAGTTATTCCCTAGCCGTCAAAGTAATCCAATAGCTAGGATTTAAGATTGAAAAGAGGTGTATATACTAGGGGTGTCAATGGGTCGGGTCGGGTCGGGTTTTGATGTTACCCGAACCGACCCTAATCCTATAGGGTCATGCTTTGGCCCGACCCGACCCGACCCGACCCGAAATGCATTAGACCCAAACAAAAGGGAAGGGAAGGGTCGGGTCGGGTCGGGTCGGGTCGGGCCGGAGCGTGACCCTTTACAAGTTTGGTTTTAATTTCTTGTTTAGCTCAAAAACTCTAGAGAGTTGAAAGCCAAAACATACAGAGAGAGATAAAAACTTATTTTCTTTTGTTTATTTTATCTTACTTTACCATTTTCCCTCAACGGATGATGACCAAAACGCACGAACGGTATTAGTGTCAAAAAGGCTTGCGTGTGACCCGTTTTGACCCGACCCGACCCGACCCGACCCTAAATTTAGGATATTTTCGGGTCGGGTCCGAGTATGGAGCCGGTATCGGAAAATACTCTAAGTTTAGGGTCGGGTCGGCTCGGGCCTTTTTGACACCCCTAGTATATACCATTTTTCCTCCATTTTTTCAAGGGGATGCCACATTTTCAAATCTACTTTCTCTCTCTAAACTCCATTTTCTTTCTAATCTCTCTCAAAAACCTCTCAATTTCTCTCTCTCCTCCCCTCCTTAACCATTTAGCACTCCCTCCAAACTGCCATCGGTCCAACCTTCGGTGGCTAACTTCGACCATTTCCCAGTGACATTCCTCATCCATCGACCATCCTCGCTCTCCTCCCAACATCATGGTGGCCAGCATTCTCTTTGACGGACCCTAAATTGAGCCGTTTATCTCGATCTTTCCTACATTGCCCGAACCAGTCCAACTCTAGACCGGTCCTGTACAAACGCTGATCAGCACTTATCCAGCGCCGATCTTCTCCCCTCCAGTGACGAGAGGACTCTCTGATGATCCCCTGACGTCAACAAAGGTGGCTGACACTCGGGTCTCATAAGTTCAAGCTCAGTTTTGACATGAAATATCGATAAA
Organism: Corymbia maculata; assembly: GCA_014182735.1. Lineage (NCBI taxonomy): Eukaryota > Viridiplantae > Streptophyta > Magnoliopsida > Myrtales > Myrtaceae > Corymbia > Corymbia maculata. The sequence continues at coordinate 14,729,140 of CM024687.1, forward strand.
GGTTGGTTTCCTTTGAGTTTGATGAAGCGAGATCGCAATAGGCGATTGGGGCTACAACTCGAGTTTACGTTCGATCTTGTGATTGATGGAGTTGTTGTGATGTTTCATGATATTCATGGATGGATTATTTTGAATGAATGTGGTGTAATAAGGCTTAATTAGGTGATTATTCTTAATCTTTTAGATTCGGATTCCAGACTAATATACCTGGGAAAATCTCTTCGTTTGAGCTTAAAAAATTGTTCAAATAAGTTCAAGGCCTCTTCGACTTTTGATATGGACTTGATAAGATTTCCGACGAGCTATAGTTCACTCCAATCGGCCTTCATTTGATATCTGAAAACTTTCCTCAAAGTCGCAGTTATGTTATGTGATGATGTGCTGATATTGTTGTTTTATGATGGATCTGACCTTTGCTGTTTAGTGATTTTTTGCTGATTTTTGTGATCGAAATTTCAAGATGATTCCTTCATGAAAAAATGTTCATAACCTGTTAATCTAGAACATATGTTTTTGCCGAAAATTTTTGAGATCATCATGATAGGACAAACAGCCTAACATCACCGTCATATATGCCGATTTCTGGAGTTCCTAATTGCATGTATCAGTTTCATGAATTTTTTCTGATTTTTTTGATCGGAATCTAATATGGAGTTCTTCATGAAAGTTGTGCGTATAGATGAGGGTCATAACATACTTTTTTCAAGATTTTCCAATGAACACGACTAGGTCAAATCCTCTCAAATATGTCCTCTGTTCTGCTGGTCTATATATTTCAAAATCCGAAATTCTGACCTTTCTGATTTTATTGTGATTTTTCCTGAACTCTTTTCAAGTTGATTCCTCTAGAAATTTGTTTATCTAGATGTAAGTCATGAAATATATTTTTCTCATGATTTTTAAATGTCAATGACTAGATGAAATCCACAAAAAATCGTCCTGACCCCTGTATTGCCCTATACAAACTCAAGAATGTATTTGAGTGTGATTGTGCACTTGGTTGTGATTGCTTGTCCATGAACACCTCATGAACGTTATTGCATATCATAATGTCCCCTTAGGGATACTTGTGCTATGCTAATTGAACATCATTTCATCCCATCATTGCATGTTTCTATGTAATTTGCTTCTGTTATCATGAACATGTTCAATGTATGTTCCATCATTAATATTTTCATATCATGCTTAGTGATTGCATTAGGGTTTCGATCCTTCAAAAAAAATTATTTGTGGTTTGATGCTTGACCTATATGATTTATCTCACACTTTTTCCTTGTCATATAGGAAAGTTAAACCTTGCAATTTGTTCATATGCTTGCTGCCCTCAATTTAGTCAATTTGCATGTTCATGAAAATGTCCGTGATTGAATGGGTAAATGACCTTAGTTTATCATGTCATCTCTTAGAAAGTCTTATAAAAATTCATTAAGCTTTCTAATGGCACCAAAATCAAGCCATTTGCATGTCAATTGATCCACTTTCCAATTTTTATAATGTTGCCTTGTAATCTGAAAAATCAAGAAATTCGGAATACATTGGTGAGCATCTGCATGTTTGTACTTTTCCATTTTTGTTGGAATTTTTTTTTTTTTGTGATCTGGAATTCATACCCTTCATGAATTTTGTTTGTAATCCTTAGGAATATCATGTGGTAAAATTTCAGAAATTTTCAACATTATTAACATGTTCATATCCTCATAAGATTGCATCCATTTGCTAATGGCCTATTCTGTTCTAATGTGTTTTGTTGCATTCTTGGATTTTTATAAATTCACATGTAACTCAACCTAAGGAGTTGTCTGCATGAAAAATGTTCTTCATTGAGTGCTTTACGTATTGTAATTTTTGTGAAGCTAATTGCTCAATGGGTTATGCTCAACTGCTCATTCCTTTTCATGGCATTTTGGATCCCCTATTTTGTTTGATTGTGACATATGCCCATTCCATGATTTTTAGGAAATGATGCATGCAGAACTAACTCTTGATGTCTTCATGATTCTTTGTTGTTATTTCTCAAACTTTGAACACAAAAATTTTCAGAGAGTAAAGAAGTCACTTAACGCATGTTGAGCTTGAAATTGTGAACAATGTATGCTTGGTGAGTGAAGTGAACCAATGCTAGTACACTAAGTTCTTGATTGATTGGGAAATAAGGTCTTCGGACCTGCTTGTGTGCTTATTTTCAAGTTCAATGCATGTAATTGGTAGATACTTGTGCTAAACAACGATGTTCTCGGGTGATCTTGGGTTACACATTAGAATGCAACTTTATGGGGTATGACGTTAATTATTGTAAATGAATACTTGCGATATTTAATGATCATGACTTGTGTCTAATAAATGGGGATAACATATGGGGTATGTCGTGCATGTAACTCCAAAGGTCGACCTCAAGGCCATTTCTAATCCATCAATTGGATGACCATTATTTGTTTACTTACCATGTTTGGTGTGCTTTTGTTTGGATTAGTGTTTGTTTCCATTGTAAACCATTCCTTTAGAATTAGTTAGAAATTAGGGTATGTAAAGAAGGCGGCCCTAAAGACAGCAATGGTCGATGTCCTTTCCAACCCTTACCTTGTACTATTCATTTGACACCTGACATATGTCTTGGGTTTTCTATCACGTTGTATAAAAACCTAACGAGTTATAAGTTCCTTTTCTTTCCTCTATCTCCTTTTACATGTATTTTTTAGGATTGCATGTGTAGATTTACCACTTTCCTTGGTTGTTTACTTAACGCACCACAATTTCAGTTAAAATTGTTTGCCTTTTCTTTTTCCATTTGCTAGAATAATGGCATGAGAACTGACACCTACACATAATCATCTTTCATCTTCAAAATGGCATGAAAAAGTAACAAGACATGCATGGACACCTTCGGTTAAACACAATGACTCTTAGGTACCGAAAGGGCGCTAATAGAAATAATTAGTGTAACCCAAGTCCCTGAACCCTAGAGCTTTGGTTGTGTTGATGACACCTAAACCTTTATCTTAGGTTGTTAATCAACTTAGATAAATAAAATGAATCTTCCCACTATTGGGCAAGGTATGGATTTGGGAGAATGCACACCCACCATCGATGGACCTATTGGTGGATATGGTTGTTACTAATGATGTGTTCGAGCTGTCTTTGATGACTTGCCCTTTGAGGGCCATCTCAAGAGTAAATATCCCTAAACTACATCCCTCCTGACATCAATTGTTGCCAAGGACAGGTCACGATAGTATTGGAACAGTCATTCTTAATGTAATTTTTATTGGCTGCATTTATTTTATGGTGTGAACTTTTGCTCACAATTTAGTTGTGTTTTTGTAGCTCGGGATAAGTTTAGAGGTTATTATCTCTCAAGAATCAATAGCTGTACCAAATAAGAAGAAGACATTGGTTGTACCAACAAGAAAGAACAAGAACCTAGCACCAACTCCATCTAAATCAATGCATCCTGAGATAGTTGAAGAAAAAGTTGCACGTCTAGTTAAAAAGAGTGTAAAGATTATGAATCAAGTAAAAGATCCATAAAAAAAAAAAAAAAGCATGAAGAAAGGGAGTTGTACATATTGACTAATAAGTGGGATAGGATGGATTTATGGGGCTTAAGAGCCAATTTTATTATAACTTGCTATGGATGGTTTTTTTTTAATTTGTCATTGAGTTTTTGAGACTTAATTTCAAAATCAATAGAACAATCTTACCACTTGTCAATTTTTTTTGCCTTTTTCTTATTTTAGATTCTACATGTACTTGCTACTTGTCTTGGTTGGAAGCTAATGGTGATTTTGGTGGCTACTAGTTATGGTGGTGGCTAGTGGTTACTGGTGGTAGATCTGTGGTTGTGATTTGAGGGCTCATACAACACCTGGTGCAAGCTGCTACAAGCACCAACACCTTTTATAGCATCACACTACTACTATAATGTTGGTTGATGGTGGTTCTTGTGCTTTGTGTTGTGGTGGTGGTTGGGGGGCTCGTGTGATACTTGATACGAGTGTGTAGTATGCACATTTTGCATGAGGTGATGATGGTGCTACCTCGTGCAAGGCTTGCATCAGCACCTTTTACAACAACACACCATCAACATAGTGGTAGTTGGTAATGGTGCTTGATGGTCATGATGGTGCCTATTAGTAGTGACCGGTGGCTAATGATGTTGGTGGCTCATGCAATTTAGGGGAAACCTACAGAATTTGTCACTTAAGTGACATTCTGAAAAACTTGACAGTAAAGTATTCACTTATAACCACAAATGGCACTTTAAGTGCTCACTTTTAATAATAACTTGATACTTAACTAATCTTTTCTTTATCGCAATTGACACTTAAGTGATTACTAAATACAACTTATGGCACTTCGAATAATCACTCGTGTTTGTCATGTTATATGCTGGTTTGTAGCAAACCAGAGAAGCAACTCATTCAATTCAATATTTGCTAGTTTACATTCAGTTTAAGCGAAGAAGCCACCACGACACATTGACTCAATACACATCATAGCTAGTTTATATTCAAGAACAAGAAAAAACATAATACAAGTAGCATTTCATCCACTCATCCCTTTTCCTTGACCTCCCTGAAAGCACACAAAGTATGCCACAATACATATGATAGCAGAAATAACAACAAAGCCACAACAATCCCATAGACAACCTAAATACAAATAAAATAGTCTAGATTTGACTCAAAACAATTGGAGAAAGAACACTAGGAATGCCATAACTTTCGTATGGCGCTCACTTTGGTACCAAAACTTTTTTTTTGCTCACTTGAGTGCCATAAGTTTAAAAAAATGTTCATTTGAGTGCCACTTCCAACATGGCCGCCGAAAAAGCTGACTTGGCCACTGGAAAAGTTGGCATGGTTGCTAGTGAATAATATTTTAATATATTTATTATTTTTTTGGAATTTTTTCGATTTTTTTCTTTTTTTTGCTTTTTTTCTTTTAGGGCTAGCGAGGGTCACCAGTGACCCTTGTTGACCATGGAACCCTCGCCTTGGGCCATGAAGGCCCAAGGCGAGGCCGTTAGAGCTCAGCCGGTCGCTAGCGAGGGTCTCGTCGGCTAGCCTAGACCGGGCTGGATCTAGGCTGGCCGACAAGACCCTTACCAATGGCGAGTGAGGCTGTGACGACCTTCGCTAGCAATCGGCCGAGATCTAACGGCCTCACCCCGAGCCTTCGTGGCCCAGGGCAAGAGTCACCAGTGACCCTCGCCGGCCCTAAAAAAAGAAAAACAAAAAAAGCAAAAAAAAATCAAAAAAATTCTAAAAAGAGGAGAAACGGTGTCGTTTTGCATAAAGAATCCACGTTGGCCAGTGAGAGTCATCGCCAGAAACCACGTCGACGTCGAAAATTATTAAAAAAATGAAAAATCATTAAAAAAATCCACGTATGCATTTCGGCCAGAAGTGGCACTTAACTAAATGATTTCACTCCGCTTTGGCACTCAAGTGAGCGAAAAAAAAGTTTTTGCTCCAAAGTGAGCGCCGTACGAAAGTTATGGCACTCCTAGTGTTATTTCCCCCAAAACAATTACATATCTCCACTCATTTTGAACTATGGCAGCTAGAGAAACTTCTTTGAAGTTTCAAGTGCTTTACATTTCATCATGAAGTGGGCTACACAACAAAACAACACCACAATAAATGCTTGATAACACTTCCATTCAATTTTCATCCTCAAAACTTCATTCTTCAAATGATTAGCTAAGGATGCTTAAGCTTACATTGAGTCAATATTGCCCAAGTCATCCATGAACATAGATGGAGGTTGATGTCGTTCATCAAGTAGGTCCAACATCATCTTTGTAGCTCGGTGATAGAATTTGGCATTGACCCATTTGAAGTATTTGCACTTCAAACCTTCTATATCTAGTGCATCCATAGACCCTTCTCCATGGATTCATTTGAGTCCATGATATTCTTCTTAGACTCAGTAACTCACAATAACAGAAATGTTCACATTCTCCTTTGCTTCGGTGAGAGGAATTTGAGCTACTGTTGAAAATCCTACTCTCCAATTCCAATATTCAACAGTAGAATTTGGAGCAAATCGAAATTAGGGTTCAGGCGCTTCAATGGGGATTTTAGCCAATTTAGGATTTTAGGTTTAGAGAAATTGGGGGAGATGATGTCATTTTGGCTAATTTAAGGCTTTTACTTTGGCCAATTATGAAAATAGTGTCGTTTGGGGTGAGTCTAAGCTGACTCAACTGTTTGGCGAGCCACATAGGTAGGTTAAATTATTTTAAAAAATGCCATGTGGGATTTTCAGGAGTTTTAACTAGAGTTGGCACTGAAATATCTCAATTTTTAGAAAAAATGGTACTTAAGTATACTCTTCGTAACTTTTGGTATTTAAGTGTCCCTCATGCCAAATTTTGATACTTTTGCTGTTCTTTTGCTAAGATAATGAGACAAAAAGAGAGATGAAATTGTTTCAAAACAGCATCATTTTGTGATTAAAGGCTAACTTATTGTCCACATGGACTTTTTTGTTAATGAAAAAGCAACCTAGGCATTGACATTTAATTAAAAAACCAAGTTATATTTTGGCCGGAATTTTTCATCAAAGGCTAATTTGGCACTTTAGTAAGTCAACAAAAACTTTTGACACTAAAATAAGTGCTTACACTACTTTTGGCATTTAAAAAGTCCTTCTCCCCACTTCAACAACGATAGCAAATTAGATCCTATAGGTTGTGTTTCATTGTAGTACCTCTTAACTCTTTATGAACTCTTCTTCTTGACTTGTCCACATAGATTCTTCTAGCTATTTGGAATCTTTTCACTCATCATATCAATGGTATTTTTTATGCTGATATCACTGAAACATAAACAATTTCATGCATATATCAAGGTTTCAATAAACCATGGATTATTTTGTCAGCTTTAAAATACAATAGGAGCTTTTCTTAACATCATCGGCAAATTTAGTGGAAGATTGATGGGAGTGAGCACACTAAGCTAGAAATTGATGAATCTTCTAGGAGTGAAATGGAAACGATGAGGGTAATCTGCGAAATTGAAGGGACAGAAGTTGAACTTATGAGCCTGATATTGAAGAAAAACCTTAAGTGCTTAAAAGGAGAGACATATTTTGGAATGGGTGTGAGAGGACTGCCTAACAATCGACAACCTACACAGTAAGGTAAATAAGCTTAGGACTCCACATTGTCAGATTGTGGTAAAGTACGAACTCGAACAGAGAAAAACAAAGGGAAATATAGAGCAATACAAGCTTGGAGAAGCCAAGAAGAGCCAAAGAAATTTGTGTTGGTGCATAGAAAAAGAGGCATGTGTAATTCCCCTACACAAAAGAGTGAGAATAAGCGAGTCTAAAGCAATCGATATACCCGCAGCCAAACTGGAAGCTATATCCAGAAGTCTCTCGGCACTTTAAGGTAAGGATGAAAGAAGACGTATCCTGAAAGCCGATACAGTAAAATGGCATCATGCTCGGCATTGGTGACTTTGCCAGATGTCCGACAGAATCTAATCTAAATTGTCGTAGGAGAAGGCGTTGACATTGATGAACCGAAGGCGTTTAGAGGATTCAACGTCTTTCACATGAACACCACGAGGCTAGAAACTAGCAATGTCGTATGGGCCTAAAAGAGTGATCGACATTGGTCCCCGAGGAAAGAAGAAACAATGAATCAAGGGTGACCAAAGGCGGATCGCGGCACCCAGAAGGCCTAAATTTAGGTCCCAATTGAAGCAACAAAATTAAAGAGTTCCGTCGATACTGGCTTTCCTTCCAAATGGATGATATCTGATCTTGAGATTTTGTCCTAATGTACCACTGATAGAAGTCAACATCGAGAAAGGGTAACCCCCTAAATCTTGGGAATTCAATCAACCACACATACTCTACGATAGATAACTTTTGAAGAGGGAGCTTTTCTTCCCTGAATCGATGGGAACAACCTTGCAGAGACAATAAAATTGTCGTCTGAAACGAGGACTTAGAATTACCTAGTCATGGTAGCCATCCTCTGTGTTCAGAAGTTCGAAGCGGTAATCGTCACAATGCTCATCTTCTTTCGGCTTGTCGAAACAAGCAAGACAATCAGCGGATGAGTATATGGGAGTTTTAGGAGCCATTGAAACAACAGTTGGGGCAAACGAAGTTAGGAAGTCAACAGGAATCAAAAGGGGATGATTTTGGCCCAAGTTCGGAGATAAAAGGTGCAATAGAAAAGAGGCGATGATTCAAAATGACAATCCAAAGATCGATGACTCATAATGATAATGGTTCGTGAATCGTGTCGATTGAAAACCTATTTTGATACATCATATCCAGAATATTCATAGCGTTGTACTTGATTATTGATTAAATTTCATTAAAATACATCTATCGATTTCCTTATGCTCTAATGATATATATCCCATCTGAAATCGCCACAAAACAAGGCTCTCTTATAAAATCCAAAGAATGAATTTCGGTGAAAAGTGTTTTGTCGGTGACATAAATTTTGGCAAACCAACAGGAAAACAAAGTACAAGACTCTTGTGTAAAGACCCATTTGCAATTCGTGGTATGTCTTAATTTATTAATTTAGCAGACCGATCTTAGTATATCTAGCATCACTTTTCATGTCTGAATTTGCAACTTCCTACAGAGTTTCTTATATTAGTGGATTTTGCTACAAGTACTATACTTCTGCTGCTTATGGATGAAATGACGCCGACAAAACTGCATTATTGGTAATGCTTGGAGTTTTCAAATATTGACGCGGAAATATCCTCCACAGTCTACATCACTTCCACGTTTCGTGCTCTCGTTCTTCTCCATCTTCACGATTAAAACGACTTGGAGACTTTGACACCAAGTTGTTTTCCACGAGTACGTCCATCGTCGGCAACTTTCAATCATTGATTCTGTGCACCCTGACAATGAATACTGACCCCCCCCCACCCTCAAAAAAATTCCCGACAAAATTCGCCCTTGGAAATTTTTATTTATTTTTGCGGTGTTAGATTGCGCGGACGAACGTTGATGGCTTCCCTTTGTTCATGTGAACTACTACCTACTTTTCCATCACTCACTCTCTCTCTCTCTCTCTCTGTGCGGCTTATATGTGTTGTATTTCCCAGAAAACTTGCGTGAATCCAGCTCACAGAGCGGGTCCTATTGGAGATTCTTACAACATTCTAGTCTCTGCACAAACGGACGGTTATGAAGTAAATAAACGCATCAGATAGTGCTAGATAGCCCAATACAATTATTGATCAATTTATGTTGGATTTAGCATATATCGATTTGTGATGATAACATGTAGTTAGACACTAGGTGTAAATCCATGTAATTGTAAGTACTGGTCCAGAATCAATCTCGGAATTGGATCTAACTAGCCTTAGCCGGCTAGTTCTAGTCTAGTCCCATTGATCTGTGGTTCCTAAATTTTGGGATGGCTTTTATTAATCCATTCTAGGTTCAAGATGTTGAATCAGATCGAATTGGGAACCAGTCTTTTTCAATAAAGAGGAACAAGTAGATCAAGGGGGTTTCTTTACGATGAAAGAAAAGCTACAGCGAGCTTCATCTTCTTTGTCACTGAGCTCAGTCCCGCTCTGTCATGGGCTCTGCCGCTTGCCTTGATGGGGCTTGTCCATCGATCTCCCACCTCGTCCATCACTCCATCCCAACTCCTATTACGGTCACTGGAACTCAAATCTGGTCTTTTCGTGCTCGGATCTTGCTCCACGATCTGCTCGCCTCGTTCATCGCTCCATTGCAACGCCTATTGTTCATTTGACCTCCGATCTGGTCTCTCTTTGATCGATCTAGCTCCCCCATCCAAGCTACAGTGCCTTCTCGGAAGCTCATTTTGGTCCTTGAATATCTGTTCTTCAATGCGTCCCTCTTATTCCTGCTAGTTAGCTTCTTACTCCTCAATGGCAGCAGACGAATGATTGGTGGCGGAAGTTTGAGCTTGAATTTTGAGGAATAAAAAAAATGAAACCAAGAAAACAACCGATTGGTTCTCGATTGATCTAGGAACTGGACCAAACCAGCAAAATCTACATGGCCAATTCCAAATTTCAAAATTTAGGAACCGGCTCTATAAAAATAGGTTTTAGGTTTCAATACTCACCCTAAAACCCAACACCCTAGAACCAGTCACCTCTAGGCTAATGCTTTGACAACGATTCGTGATGGATAGGCATATTAGGATATGCTATATAGCCCATGATCTCCTCTTCCCAGCATATAATCTACACTTACATTTTATCTATGGAGACCGTCTAAAGGAGGAGAAGGAGAGGAAGACCTAACCTCAAGATTAGTGTGCCCGGTGTTCCGATCGATTGAGTCGCAACGGTAACACCATAAAACAAGGATCAATATTCGCAATACAAATTCTAGGATTCGAATCTATGTACGGATCTTGGGTGGTTATATTTTCAACATGTGGTAGTGGAGCATCCGTGTATACTTATTGAATTTCATTGATACTTAATCATGATGATAATTCATGCATAGTGCATATGCTGCAAGGTATTTGCGTCCAAACTTTAGATAGGAAATTTAACAGATCTAGCAGTTAATTTCGAAATTGTTGTAGGGTTATTTTTATCCATAGCATGTCAAATAAATTCTGCACCCTAACTCATTTTGTGCTATGAGAATTCTGCAATTGTAGATTTCAGCTAGAATATATGTATCGAAATTGTAGAACTCAGTTACCCTCATTCTATTAGTCAATGTACTTACGTGATATAAGTCTTTGTTTCCTAATATGAGCACGTACTGATCTTGAAAATTTCATGTCATGTTTTGAAGTGTGGCGTGAGAAATGCGAGTTGCAAGTCTCGTGACATTATCTCTAGCCCGAGTTCATGTGCTTCGAATTTGATGTTTTTTGCTTTTTGTGTGTCGTTTTTTTACTACATAATCATATCACACATTGATAATCCTGTCGGTAACAAGCTTCAACTGCCACATCTTTCTGTTTGTGGCCTCTGACCTCTACATCAATTTTTATTTTTATTTTTGGGTTTCGAACGAGCTAAGTATCATGTTAATGGATATTTAAATTGCTCACATAAAATGGACATTGTTATGAAATCAAATGCATGTTATATGTTTCCAACGCCTTAAGCAGCCTCAAATTGTGTTGAATTGCATATTAGATGTAGCTATCACACTCTTAATCGAGGATCTATACTACAGCCGAATGCTGCTTAATGTGCATTTTGGTTCAACTTCGATTATGACTAAAATTCGAGTTCAATCTTACAATTACGTCAGACCTTCGAGAGCGACGGTCAAAGGTTTATAATGCCCGTCGTGATCTTGGGCCATTTTTTTTATATATATATAAAACTTTCCATTACTCTAGAGGCGAGCCCAATTACAATTTAAAGGTGCTTCTAAGCAAACAAGATGCCAGAGAGCTCAAGGAGGTATAGAGGCCCGGACAAGGTGGGGCATAACATCTTTGGGCTTTAACTAACCGAAAAGGAACTTCAGTTGCCTCCACAGTTATGAGAGCAACTTCCCACCTGGAAAGCCGATGTTACTCTCACTGATTTTGCATATTCATCAACGATCTTGGCCAACAAATCTCGACAAACGCTAACAATTGCGCCCTCACTTGAGCCTTCCACAAAAGAGCCATCGCAATTCCAGATGAAGCTGCTCTATTCTGGAGGTTGCCAAGTTGCGGGTGAGCTTTGTGGGTTTTGAGTGATACTTTTGCACTTTGGGTCCATTTTTCGAAATTTTTGTGCATGGCTATAGCAGATTCCACTATCATCTTCGCCTTTGGTTTTTGGTTCCTGAAGAATGCATTACTACTGGAAACCCATATATTTCACAAAGCGATGGCCAGTAACTCAAATGATGGAGGATTTGAGGTGAGATTTTTAAAACTGAGAAGCCAATACTCAATTCCGTTAAGTCCTAGGTGCGAAATCTGAATGCCTATTGCAGGCTCGGACCACACATTGCTTGTCCGGTGATAGAGGAGGAGAAGGTGCTCCATGGTTTCTGGTGCACGTGACGCAATGGGCAAATCGGCTACGGTAAGATTCTTTCTCTTGAATTGATTATTGCTGGTAGGAAGTACTTTTGACAGACACTCCACTTGAAAATTCTAATCTTCGGGAAAGTCTACAGATTCCATACCTTGTTCCAAGTGTCTTTGGAACTTGGTAGGATAAGGATGCTTGATTTGCATTTACTTTAAGTTTTGAGATAGCTATAACCACTTTTCACCAAATAATTCCCAACTTTATCTACTTCATCACCCTCGTAAAGGAATTGCTAGAATTTCAGCCACTATATGTTCATTAAATAATCGGTTTAATGTTTGAACTTTCCATTGAGCTCCCTTCGGATTGATTAAATTTTCAACTATTTGTGGTTTATTCCAGTAAGATGGTCTCCTAATGCCTCTCTTCATCCATTTATCCTCTCTAATCCTGATTTGATTCCTATTCCGTACAGACCACATCACTTCATTAGATCTAGCCCCTCTTCCCATTATCATGCTCAGCCATCCCCAAAATGGTCTTGATCCCTTTCCTACATGCCAAAAGTTAGAGTGAGAGAAGTAAAGGCCTTTCAATATCTTGCACTCAAGAGCTTATGGAGATTGTGCAATTCGCCAAGCTTGTTTTCTTAACATTGCCTTGTTGAAAGTAAGTAAATCCTTGAACCCTAACCCTCCTCCACTATCTCTCCTTTGCTTTATAGCAAATCTTTGTTTCTTTAAATGCAGACTTGATTCGGAATTATTGTTTTTTCGTTAAAACTGGCAATTTTTTCTCTATAGCTCTACATATAGAAACTAGAATTTTAAATATGAAAATATCATATTGTCGAAAAACTTGCACAACTGCTTCAATTAAGATTTTCTTACCTACCTTCGACATTAAGGCTACGTTTAGTCATCTGGATTTCAAACTAGAATAGGACTGAATAGAATAAGATATAAAATCTAGAAGATTTTGTTATATTCCACTAACTATTTTGTGATTATAGTAATAAAATCGAATATATTCACATCATATAATATATATTATTTGGTATAAACAATATATCAATATAAGTAAACCACAAATTTTAAAAACAGAGATGGCAAAAATCTCTTGTAACACTCTTCTCTACTTTATTTTTATTTACTTTTTATTTTATTTTACTCTCTTTTTAAATTTATTTCTTTTTTATTTCTTTTTTCCCCTTCCATCATTCTCAAATAAAATTTTATTAAATAGAAAAATGTACTAATATATCTAAAATACTAAAACACCTAAAATATATAATAAATATATATTATATATTGAATTTATATTATAAGATAGAATTAAATTCGAATAAATAAATAAATATATGATTAAATTAAAAAACCAAATTTTTTATTTTGAATTTCTTATATCGGAATTCAAATAATATTTTTATTGAAAAATAATTTTAGATTTGTTACTTTAAGAAGTTAGTTATTTGAGAAAAAAATACTTTCCTATTATGAAATTAGAAATCCTATCCACATTTATCTCATCTCCTTCATAGGATAATTTTTATCGACCAATATCCCCCTTATATTCGACTTTATTATATCTTGAGTAGATACCAAATGCAAGATTGGATAAATTTTATTATATCTTGGATTATATCCTGACCGTTAAATGCAGCTTAAGTTCTCTTTCCATCCTTCCATTTTCATACTTACTCTGTCTAAAATCCATGGAAACATTTACATTTTAGATTGCCTCTAGATAGAAGGGATGCCTAGATACTTCCCTATTGCAATTTCAAGAACCCTCAATTCCTACGCTATATTAGTTCTCGAGTTTTGAGGGTAGATGGCACTAAAATTTATTCCTAATTTGTTAGAGTTTATGGCTTCACAAGTAGCAAAGCAATATTGATGAAGGATAGTAGCCAAGTTTTGACATTTGGATATCTTCCATCCAAGAAGAAAATAAAATGATCTGCAAACAACAAATGGGTTAAAGTCGAACAATGTCTATTCACTTTTATTCCTATGATATTCTCATCTTCAATTGCTTTCCTCATTAGAAAAGATAAAATGTTTGCAATCAATATGAATAAATATGGGGGGAGAGGGTCACCTTGCTTTAGTCCCTGCGATAGTCTAAAATAAGGAGGGGTTCCTCGTTGAATCTAACATTAAAGGCACCTTATTTGACACATTGGTTCCCCCATTGAATTTAACATTAAAGGAACTTATTTGACACCTTGCATAACTCATGAAACCCATTTAGTGCTGAAACTCATTTTTAACATACAAGCTTCTAGGAAATTCCATTCCATTTTATCATACACTTTCGATATATCTAGCTTCAGTATGGCTTTAAACATCTTCTTTCTCTTTTGAACTCTTAGCTAGTGAATCACCTCTTATACAACCAAAATGTTATATTGGATTTGCCTTCCACTTGCAAAAGCACTTTATTCTATGGTTATTAGCTTAGGAAGCCAAGGGTTTAGGCAATTTTCCATGACCTTGGAAATTATCTTATGCACATAATTTCTTAAACTGATAGGTTGAAATTGGTCCAACCTTTTTGGATTCGGAACTTTTGGAATGAGGGAAATATGAGTCATGTTGAATGCTGGTTCAAGGATGCTTGTTTCAAAGAAGTTTTATGCCATTTTTCAACACATCTTGTTGGAGTTCCTCCCAGTGATGCTAGGAAATTCATTCCATATGATCCAAGAGCTTTCAAAGCCCCCAATTGGAAAACCACATCTTTTACTTCATCGTGACCCATTTTGTCAATACTTGGTTCATTTCTTCCATAACCAAGTAGGGACACCCGTCAAGGACAGGCTAAAAGTTCTAGAACCCATTGAGGTATACAAAGATTAGTAAAACTCCATGTTGTTGCCTATTTAAGCTAAGAGGGCTCTTGAGTACATACATTCTTAGCGATACACCTCATAAAGTTTGTTTCTTTGCCTCCTTTGAACCGTCATTGCATGAAAGTACTGAGTGTTTCTGTCCCCCCATTTCAGCCAACTGATTCGAGATTTTCTTGTTTACATAGGTTGTCTATCTGCTTTGTCAAGTGTTGCACTTTTGCTTTGTCTTGTGAAACAATATGACTATTTGTGATTTCCTAGAGTTCCTTCTTCAAAAGATTGATTCACCACTGGGCATTTTATGAACTTTTTTCCACTCCATTCTGTCAAAGCATCTGTGACTTTGTGCAATTTTTCCTAGAAGTTTGAATTTTCTAACTCAGGAGATTGCCATACCTCTTTAACAATTTGTCCACACTTGCATCCTCAAGCCAGAAAGCTTCAAACTTAAATTATCTTTTCCTTTTCACTGGCTTAGCGGAGAAAGACAATAAGAGAGGACTATGATCCGAGCCCATAGCTAGTAAAGCATAGGCTTCGGCATTTTAAAATAGAACTCTCCATTCAACATTACACAACCACCCTCTATCTAAGCTTTTCTTAACAAAAGCATCCCCTTATGTAGTATCAACCCGAGGAAATGCACATCCCTTTCTCTCCAAATCCATTAAAGCAAACGCATTTAGGAAGTCATGAAAGGCCATTATTCTATCATGCTTAGTTGTACGAGTCCCGAACCTCTCCCAATGATAGAGAATGTCAATAAAATCACCCATACAAATCTAAGGAAGTTGGTTGCAAGATCTAATTATTTTCAATTCTTCTCATAATTTGAGCCTTTTTTGGAAAACATATAGGGCATGGACAAAAGTAATTCTTATTGTCTTAGTACTATCACTTTCTGTTCAAACTAAATTAAAAAGCTCATTTGAGGAAGATTCCACTGTCAAAGTAACCAGATCAGTCCATAAAACTACTAGACCCCCGCAACTCCTACTTGGTTAACAATGAAGCAATGCTGAAAATGAAGTCCTTACTTCAAACTGAATAACCTTTTCTTCCTTGTTTTTTGTTTTCATTAGAAAGATGATATTTGGTTTTTCTTGAGCTGATAGGGCTCGTAATGCTTGAATTGTTAGAGGTATACCAACCCCTAACAATTCCGACATAAAAACTTCACTTGTAACCTAGTGGCTTATTCAAGTTAGCTACTAAAGCCCATGCTCCTGAATTTTCCGGAAATTGAATCAGAATTTCTAGAAACTAAGCTTCACTAGGTCCCTAAAAATTCACTTCCTAAGTAGCATAACAAGTGTACCTCCTCATTTTTAGTATGCTGGAAATTTATAATCCCTACTTCCTTTTTCTTGCAACTTTTTCACTTTGGTACCGTTGTTTGGCAGCTTCAACAACTAGGGCATGCATATGGGTAACACATGCTTGAGAAATGAAGCTTTTTCAAATGAAAGAGATGAAGGCTATTAAGCTAAGGCGATGATGATGGTGGGGCAACAGGGAATGGGATTAGGGTTTGGAATTGAGGGGAACTACCCCAAAGAGGGTAGAGGAATTGTTGGAAGAAAAGTCGGCAGAAGAAACGACTTACCTCTTCGATGCGCCATACAGAAATTACCCTAGGAACATACGTTGAATCACGAATGAATGATAGACGATACAATTTCATGTTGGTCCAAATACAATCACAAGGAAAGTATTCACATTCCATAGCGTTAATGCCAATTTTTTTCAAAATAGATAATGAAGCCCTTAAGTATTTCCTTTTGATTTGAGAGGGTTATGTTCTTTTCAATTGCATTAAATTAACGGTTATTTTTAGAAGTTATTATTTTATATTTATCTTGAAAAATAACTACTTACATCCCTTCAAAGGTACCCCTATAAAACACGCTCTATCATAGATAATGGGTGTCTCTTGGACACACCCATCATGGACGTACTAAAATATAACATCTCTCACTTAGACATGATGGGTTTAGTAATGCTCTATCATTAATATAAGGCATTCAACAATCACCTACTTTAAAAATGATTCATACTAGCAAAAAAACCATTCAACAAATGAGCACATTTGCACTTAGGAGCTCTAATTATGCACTTATTAAGGATAACATAATGGCTATAATCCTAAAAAGAACATAAACAATCGATGTTTCATAGTGCCCCGGCCATATTTTGCTACATCAGTCTAAGTATATATATCCCTTAAAGGTTATACTTGAATATTCTCAAAACGCCATGTCTTTACAATTATATCTAAAACCACAAAAGGCGATATAATTGGTAGATCAGTAAATAAATGTGATAGATGTAAAATAACAATAGTCTTCCTTTGCATTCATGTCTCTCTCCATTTCAAAGCAACTACTTTAGGAGACACGTCTCATAAAGCCATATTTTTTCATGACCACCTGTAATATGCTAAAGTAGCAACATTGATCCGTCACTTCGAGAACATAGTCAGAAGTAACATAAGGCACTAAATGAGGTAAATTATAAATTGCCTTAATGACTCACATGATGAGTAAATATGGATAAATTTTACTTATCTCTTTTATCGGTTGAATAAAGCACACGTAATATAAATTACATGCTATAATGGATTTCTCTTTCTATAGGAGTGTATATCATTTGTTAAACATATCTACTATACAGATCTTAACCTAAATATAATCACACGCTTCTCACATATTTATGTTTAGCTTGAGTGCTATATTAGCTCGCTTTCTACAATGCTTAATTAAGTACTCGCATCCGACTTCCTTCAAACATACATGATTGTGGGGCTATCATGTTCAATATTGTTATACACAAATTAGAGACCTCATCTCGATTCCAATCAAGGCAACGTAAAATTATATTATGTACTAAACTTGTTCTTCCAGCATCTATAATACATAACGTCTCATCTTAACATGCACTTAAAGCGATTGCTCATGTGAGTGAGTCAATTAATGCCTATTGACATACCTTTCAAAAATATATATGTGCATGTGCTAGTCTCATAATATATTTGTACTTATTGATGAAATATCAATTCATTGAAAAAAAACAAACAAGTACAATACATATGTTCACATAGGCATAACGCAATGATTCTCAACAATGTTATATATTACATTCTACGTAACTCTAAAGACATTTTATGGGTCAATAACACATATCTAGGAACAGCTCTCGTGAATGGATCAGCAACCATCTTGTTGGTTGAAACATATTGTAGGACAATTTCCTTCTGCGCTATTATATCTTTGATGAAGTTATTCTTTATGTCAATGTGCTTCGTCATATCATGATACTTAGGATGTTTCACATAGGCAATGGTTGCTTAACTATTACAATGAACTGTAGTCTCAGTGACAATGCCTAAATTTTTCAAGATATGCTTTAGTCATACTACTTCTTGCATCAGGGTAGAACATGCAATAAATTATGCTTCCATTGTAAGTAAGGCTGTGCATGTCTATTTCTTACTATTCCAAAAAATTACACCTTCATTAAGTAGGAACGCATCATCAAACATTGACTTATGCTCATCAAATGTCTCCTCCCCAATCAACATCAGAGTAGCCTAATAAGCACAAATCATTCCCTTGATAATAGAGTTGATAGTCCATAATGCCTTTCAAATATCTCATGATCCTCTTAACTGCTTTCCAATGTGCTTGACCAAGATTTGATTGATATCGATTCACTAACCCCATAACATGACATATGTCGAGTTGAGTACACACCATAGCATACATCAAACTTCCAACCGCACTAGCATAAGGATAGTTTTTGTTTCTTTTTTTTCCTATAGTCTTAGAACACATCTTAGTACTTAGGTCTTTGCCTTGCATGACAGAGGTATCGATGGGATTACAATACTATACATTGAAATGTTTAAGAATTTTCATTATATAAGATTTTTGTGACATAGTAAGGAGTTTCTTTAATTGATCTCTTTCAATTTTAACTCCTAATATATAAGCAGTTTCTCCCATGTCTCACATTTCAAAATTGAAGGACAACCATTTTTTTATGGTTATAATCAAACCCTTGTCATTCCCAACCAATAGAATATTGTTCACATAAAGTGATAAAATTACAAATTTATCATCGGATCGTTTCATATACACACAGTGATTTTCTTTGATCATCATGAACCCAAAAGAAGTAGTGTCTTAATGAAAACGAAGATACCACTGTCTAGATGATTGCTTAAGGCCATATATTAAACGATTAACCTTGTAAACTTTTCGCTCTTAACCTTTAGCCACGAAACTTGTCGATTGTTTCATATAGATTTCTTCATGTAGTTTTCCATTGAGAAATGCTATCTTTACATCCATTTGATGTAATTCTAGGTCCAAATGTGCAACAATGACTAGTATAAGGCATATAGAGGCAAACCTTACTGTTGAGAAAACTCCTAGTTTTGATGCTAACAAAACAACTTATGAATGATATTTATATCAATCTCTTGAAAGAAAAGGACACAGAATGACATTAGGTTTAAAAGTCTGCTGGTTGTAGAAGATAAAGCTTGAGATGTCTAAGAGTCTGACCGTACCAGACGGAAAGACTCATCCAGACTGAGATTTTAAGTCTGAATGAATCATACTGAGATTTAAGTCTGACCGTACTGCATCGAGATTTAAGTCGAACAAACCATCGAGATTTTAAGTCCGAATGAACCGGACTGAAAATCTGGGCATATTCGAACTTAAGACCATCGACCTAAGATAAACCTACAGGATAAGATCACCAACGGTCAAGTATTTCACTTACTTTATTTATATTGATTCTCGTTGTATCAAAGTGATTGGCGGGATCAATCAACGGACAACTTCCAAAGAAGAATTGAACACTTATGGAAGCCCGGATTCGATTGTATGGGCGAACAGAATCCAAGGGGATCCAATCTACCTCCAACAGTAAAAAAGACTTGCTAGGAAAGGGAAGACAAAACTCTCAAGGAAAGAGCCAACGGTCGAGTGTGGCTTGGAGAGTATATAAGGATAGGATGAGACCTAGGAGAGTAAGGAGTGGATGAACATTATTCCAAAGCGATTCAGTTCTTCAATTGTTGTTCATAGTGCACATTTGAGTGATCTAGGTGCTTTACGTAAAGAGAGTGACTTAGTGAGATAAATCATCACCGAGTACTAGCACTCGAGAGTGTGTAATCACCATTGATCATATAGTGAAATACAGCCGATTGGCTGGTCGACCGAGAGTGGACGTAGGCTTGTCTAAAGCCGAACCACTATAAACCGAGTTTGCAATCTTCTCTACTCTCTCTATTTAATTTCAGTTTATAGATTGCAAAAGTTTGTTATTACTTGCGCATAAAATTCCTATACACCTATTCAACCCCCCTCTAGGTGTTAATACTAGTTCCAACAATTGGTATCAGAGCTACGTGCTCGAAATCTTGAAGTGTCTATTACTTCTGAGTTAAAGATCCTCTATGGCTAGTATTCTTGCACCAGGTTTAATTGAGGGGCAGAGCAACACTCGTCCACCATACTTCGATGGCAAATATTACAATATCTGGAAGAATAAAATGAAGGCTTTTCTCAGGTCGAAAGATCCACTGGAATGGGATGTGGTTAATAGGGGAATTGAGCTTACTGATAACGCCAAAAAGACGTTAAAGAATACCGATGGAAAAGAACCAGAACCATCAGCCACTTTCTCTCCAGAAGAGATAACAAAGAGACAAACCATTGATGCAAAAGCTATTTACTCTCTATATTGTGCTTTATCACTTAATGAATATAATCGTATATCTTCTTGTGATACAGCAAAGGAAGTATGGGACATACTACACGTGACATATGAAGGAACTGATCGAGTCAAAGAAACCAAAGTAAACATATTACTTGGTCAATACGAATCCTTTAAGATGAAGCATGGAGAATCCATAGGAGATATGTTCAGTCGTTTTACAGAAATTGTAAACGGATTAGCATATCAAGGACAGCCTGTTCCTGGACCAATGAAGATCAACAAACTTCTAAGAGGACTGTCAAAAGAATGGAACAATGTGAAGACATCGATCGAGAAACTCGCGAATTTCACCTCTAACTCGTTGATGAGCTTGTTGGCACCCTACGCCCCTATGAGGCAGAACAAATGAACGAAGAAGTGGAATCCAGAGGTAAAAAATCCCTTGCTCTTAGGTCTAACTCTGATTCTGATGATACAGATCCTGAGGAAGAACTGGACGACGAGGAACTTGCACTGCTGATCAAAAAGGTTAAGAAATTAAACAGAAAAGGCAGAAAGTTCAACAATAGGAAACAAAACAGACAATCTGGGCAACGCAAAACTGATGACGAGGATGATTATACCAAGGATGTAATCTGCTTTTGAGTGTAAGAAAAAGGGACATATTAAACAGAATTGTCCTAAACTCAAAAAGAACAAAGGAAAATTTGAGAAGTACAAGAAGGCTCTCAAAGCTGAAACATGGAGTGACACAGAAGTTGAGGATAGTGAAGACGAATATGGAAACATCTGTCTAATGGCACACTCAGACTCAGACTTAGAAACTGACTCTGACACAGACTCAGACAGGGAGATCGAGGTAAATCATTATGAGATCCCTATAGAAGTTTCACATTATATAAATGAGCTTTGTTCTAATCTAAAATCTACTTTGAAAAGGATTTCCAAATTAAAAAGGAAAATTACAAGTTGAATCAACGTAACGTTACC
This sequence comes from Corymbia maculata, assembly GCA_014182735.1. NCBI lineage: Eukaryota > Viridiplantae > Streptophyta > Magnoliopsida > Myrtales > Myrtaceae > Corymbia > Corymbia maculata. The sequence continues at coordinate 14,750,701 of CM024687.1, forward strand.
TTGAAAGGAAAAATGGATGATTTCAAAAGGAATTCTTGGAAATTAAGGAAAATCGAGAGTTTCTATTAAATGAGAATAAATCTATTAAAAAAGAACTTTTGGAAACTAATGAAAATCGAAACTCTTTACAAAAGGAGAATGATTCTTTCAAAAAGGAATTCTTAGATATTACCACAAAATTTTCCAAAGGATCAAAAACTCTACAGCATATACTTTCCATTCAAATTCCTTATTATGATAAGTCTCGGACTTGGTTTTTATAAGGAAAATGATTCCCTGATTGATTTTCCCAAAGTCAAGGAAAGAATAAGACAAAGACCTCCTCGACAAGCTTATAGAAATCATTTCAAAAACAATTTTGTAAGACCTTTTGGTAGAAACAATCTCAAATGTTCTAACTGTGGAGAAAGAGAACACTTTGAGAACAAATGTCCTAAAGTCCGGAGACTGTTCAAAGAAAATTGATAGAAAAAGCTTATACTACTAACTTCAATGGACCTAAGAAAATTTGGGTACCAAAGAAAAATGAGTGTTTGTAAACATTGCAGGTAAGTTTCAAATGTAAGAAGAAATGGTATTTGGATAGTGGATGTTCAAGACATATGACGGGAAATTCAAAGATGTTCATAAGATACGACAGAATCAAGGGAGGAACAGTTTCGTTTGGAGGGAACACCAAAGGAAACATTATAGGACTGGGAACTGTCAAGATCGGCAGCTTGATCATCAACAATGTTTCTCTAGTCAAGGGTTTAAACTATAATCTTCTGAGCATAAGCCAGTTATGTGATGCCGGTTTCAAAATAAACTTCAAAGAAAACCTATGTTCTGGAACAAGCAATGACTCTTCACAAACTTTTACTGGACGAAGACATGGAAACATTTATCTTCTGGATATAAATGAAGATACCGCGAAATGCCTATTATCACCCAAGATGAAGCAGATATGTGGCACCGCAAACTTGGGCATGTCAGCATGAAACAAATCTCCAAGCTTGCTAGCAAAAAGCTTGTTCGTGGATTGCCGTCGCTAAGTTACAAGAAAACTGAGCTTTGTTCTGCATGTACACTGGGAAAACAGGTTAGAAGCTCTTTCAAATCTATAAAACAAATTTCCACTAATCGTGTATTACAGCTTCTTCACATGTACTTATTTGGACCAACCAGAACCCAAAGCATTGGAGGTAAGAAATACTGTCTTGTGATAGTAGATGATTACTCTCGATACACATGAGTATATTTTATAGCAAATAAAGGAGATACCTTATTATATTTTTCAACATTTGCCAAGAGAATTCAAAATGAAAAAGGTTACTCCATCTCTAGTATCAAAACAGATCATGGGGGAGAATTTGAGAATCAAGACTTCTCAAACTTTTGTGACAAAAATGGCATACATCATACATTTTCATCTCCATACACTCCAGAACAAAATGGAGTTGTGGAAAGAAAAAATAGGTCTTTGTAGGAAATGGCCATAACATTACTTATAGAAAGCAAGGTGGCAACTCGATTTTGGGCAAAAGCAATTTCTACTTCTTGTCATATTATTAATAGAGTATTTCTTAGACCAATTCTTGAGAAAACCTCTTATGAGATTTTCAAAGAAAGAAAACCTATTGTTTCATATTTTCGAATCTTTGGTTGTCCTTGCTATATTCTTAAGAATGTTAATCATCAACCTAGTAAGTTTGAAGAAAGGTCAGACGAAGGCATATTCCTGGGCTATTCAAACTCTAGTAAAGCATACAAAGTGTTCAACAAGAATACTCAGACAGTAGAAGAATCCATGAACGTAAAGTTTCTGGAGAAAGAAGTCTCAAAACAGAGCAGTCCAATAAATGAAGAATCAGAATCAAATGCAGCTACCGAAAGATCTCGGTCTCAACAAAGAAGCGAGAATCTTCCCAGAAACTTGATTAAAGAAGCAATTCATGAAGAACGACTAACTCGACTTGATACTCCTGCATCAACAGAAGATTCTGATAATAATGAAGTTCCAAACAGAAACTGGAAGCATAAGTCTAGTCATCCCAAGGAGCTCGTGATTGGAAATATCAACGAAGGGATTCAAACCAGATCAAGAAATAAAAAGGATACAGGTATTGTTGCACTGATTTCTGAAATTGAACCCAAAGGAATTGACGAAGCTAATCGGAAAATGAAAGCTAGATAGAAGCAATGCAAGAAGAGCTTCAACAGTTTAAGAGAAATGATGTATGGGAATTGGTACCCAAACCAAAAGGACGAACAATCATTGGAACCAAATGGATTTTCAGAAACAAAGTTAATGAACTTGGAAAAGTCACCAGAAACAAGGCAAGGCTCGTGGCAAAAGGTTATTCTCAATCTGAAGGAATAGACTATGATGAAACCTATGCTCCAGTTGCAAGACTAGAAGCAATCAGACTATTACTTGCTTATGCTTGTTATCAAAATTTCAAGCTATATCAAATGGACGTGAAAAGTGCTTTTTCGAATGGGTTTATCAAAGAAGAAGTATTTGTAGAACAACCCCCGGATTCGAGGAATCAAGAAAGCCCGACCATGTATACAAATTAAAGAAGGCACTTTATGGTCTCGAAACAGGCTCCTCGAGCTTGGTATGAACGATTGAGCAAGTTTCTACTAAATAACAAATTCAGAAAAGGAATGGTAGATACAACCTTATTCATTAAGAAGGAAGGTAAAGATATTCTCGCTGGTACAAATCTATGTAGATGATATTATTTTTGGTTCATCTAATGAGCACTTGTGCAAGAACTTCTCAAAGTCTATGCAGGAAGAATTTGAAATGAGCATGATGGGATAACTGACATTTTTCCTAGGACTTCAAGTTAATCAAACGAAACATGGACATCAAGAGAAGTACGCCAAAGACCTGATTAAAAAGTTTGGAATGGAGAACTGCAAGAGGACAGAAACTCCAATGGCAACCTCCATCAAACTTGATCAGGATGAAAAAGGGAAGAAGGTTGATCAGAAGAATTATAGAAGCATGATCGATTCTCTTCTCTATCTTACTGCATCTAGACCAGATATTCTATATAGTGTTTGTCTTTGTGCGAGGTTTCAAGTAGATCCTAAAGGATCACATCTTTCTGCTGTTAAACGTATAATTAAGTATATAGCTACTTACCCAAACTTAGGGCTATGGTATCCAAAGGAAACAAATTTTACTCTTCTTGGCTACTCAGATGCAGATTTAGCAGGATGCAAAGTGGACAGAAATAGTACTTCAGGAACATGCCAAATTCTGGGAAAAATGTTAGTTTCATGGTTTTCCAAAAAGCAAAATACTGTGGCTCTATCAACTGCAGAAGTAGAATATGTAGCACTTGGAAACCGTTGTTCTCGATGCTTTGTGGATGAGACAACAACTAAGAGACTATGGGAAGGAAGAATGCTGCACGTAAATAAGGTGTGATAATACGAGTGCCATAAACCTCACCAAGAATCCAATTTTACATTCCAGGGCAAAGCACATTGAGATCAAACATCACTTTATAAGAGACCATGTGCAAAAGGGAGATATACATGTGGAATTCATTGATTCTAAGAATCAATTAGCAGATATCTTCACAAAGCCGCTGGATAAAGGTACATTCGATTCAATTTGTGGATGTTTAAACATTATTAACCCTTTCTTATAAGTTCTATGAGAACAGTACAAAGTCTGACAGTGGAAATCGTCGGTGATTGAAAAAGGAAATAATAATATGGTGTATTATCTCCTTTTTGAAATCTGGTAATTATTTTAGTAAGTTTTTGATTTGAATAATTGATTTGCATATATTCTGGCATATGTTTATGATAATTGGATATTCTTGTTAAATTTAGAATAACTGCTATTTTTAAATTTTTTGGGTTGCGACTATTCACTTGTTCTCCTAACAAAGGTATAAAAACACCCAAAGGTCGAGTTTTTTCCTCACCACAATTCAGAACGTCTGTTTACAAACCCTAACTGAGAAAAACACTCTCTAAAACAATCTTCATCCAAAACCAACCCTCTCCGAACATGGCTTCGAGATCCTCCATATCCAGATCAAGATCTCCATCTCCCGAAGAAGATCAAACGAGAGTCCGGAAGAGGAGGAAGAAGAATCGAGGAAGGGCGACGCATTTCGACCTGACTCAGACTTCCGAAGAAACTCAAGGACAATCTCCTAGAGTTTCTCCTCAAGGAAATCAAGCAGATTATGAGGAATCTCCAAGAACTCGTCGCTCAGAATCGGAAGAAAGGACTGTCTCACGTAGAGGTACGTCCGGATTAACTCTACCGACACCTACCGAAAATCCTCATGTAATTATGAGGAGGTATGAGAAGTTAGTTCGAGAAATGTCGGGAAGATGTCAAATTGTTTTTCTTGAGGCATAATGGGTTTGCAAATGAATTCCGTCTCATTCAAGCAAGTGCCGCCGATCAACATCTACTCGTAAAGAACGAGTTAGTGATACAGGAGAAGTAAAGATAAGGTGAAGGAAGATGATGAAACAATCTACGAAATTTTGAAGTAAGAATGGGAATTGCCGCCGTAGTCCATAACACAACCGGAAAATTATTTCGTTCCAAAGAACACAAGACTTTCTTTAACAATGTTGGAAAGAGGAGTCATGAACCATAGGATTGTTGATTTTGATTATCTGGATGCTGCTAATGTAAATCTGCGAGAAAGCTTTGAGAGATTGCAAATGGACAAATTTTGCACTGATTCTGCTGCTGTTTATCTTGAATTAACAGCATATTTTTACTCGAATTTGACATTTCTATCTCTAGACAGAATGCAGTTCAGTGTGAATGATAGATTTTATGAGGTTAGTTCAGATACTCTTGCTGATATTATAAATGTTGAGAGAGGAGCATTCAGATCAATAGATGTCCCTTATGAAACAGTCTGTAAGTTTCTCACAAAGTCTGTAAGGGCCACTATAACTTATCCTCTTTTAACGTCTGCAAGAACTATTCTGCATAAAATCATCATCAGCTGCATTCGTCCAAAAGCATCATCTAAGACTGATGTGTCTAAATTTGAGGCAAAACTGATGTGGGCAATTGAAAGAGGAGTACTGTTCTCACTGCCTCACACAATCATTTTGCATATGTATCGAACAGTCTCTAAGGGAAAAGGACAGCTACCCTATGGAGCTTTAGTCACAAGAATCTTTGATCATCTCAAGATAGATATACCCAGAAGATTCAGTACTAAAACTCTTCCAACAATGATCATTGATATGAAAATGATCAACAAGATGAGACTGAAGGATGTTGCTGAGAATTGGAGACGAAAAGAAAAGGAACTGGCTATATCAGAGACAGCAAAAAGAAAAGGCAAAGAATCAGCTTCTGATGGGCCAAGTTCTAAAAGGAGAAGACAACTCCTACTGATAGATGAAGAAGATGAAGAAGAAAGCATCTCTACAATTCTGGCAAATATGCGTCAACATTCTCAGAGAATGTCTGAACAAGAGGAACATGCTGAACACATTCTCCATATAGAAAAAGAGAAGGATGCAGGATATGAAGAAATGGATGAGCCAGAAGAAGCAGAAGAAGAACAAGAAGAAGAAGGAGATAAGAAAGACAAAAAGAGGGGGCAAGCAAGGGAGAATGAAGCATCAACTCGGGGGAGCATCATCATGAAAATATTAACATTCAAGTTCCCTGCAGGCTTCATCTCGGAAATGTTGATTATCAAAAGATCTTCGAACTTTTAACGAGATCGGGATCGACAGTACAAATGGAAACCTCCTTCAATAACAGATCGGAAACTCTTGAGAAGACAGTCAATCAGTGTATTGACAGGATTGAGAAATCTGCATCAGATATGGAGGATTTCACTCTTGTTCGTACCCCAAACAAGAAAACCTCTTAAAAAGATCTTTTCCAACTGACTTAACTCTTTTTGAAGTTGACAAAAAGGGGGAGTAGATATGGCTTTTTGATTTGCTCGACTTGGTTTTGACTTGGTTTTTGCTTGACTTAGCTTTTTGATTGATCTTCGATGGATTTATCATTGTGCTGTTGATATCATGACAGTTGGATGACAGGTGATTTTATCATTGTGATAATGCATGATAAATGGCTGATGATATTCTCTTATTAAAATATGTAATGACAAAGTCTGTATCTTGTTAAGCTGTAATTATGATATGCAGGGTTGATATGAGCCATACTTATGAGTTAGGCAGGATAGTTGGAAACAGGTCTATTTAACCATATTTTGCAGGGACACGAAGCCATATGTTTAAGATGTTTTGTCACCATCAAAAAGGGGGAGATTGTTGAGAAAACTCCTAGTTTTGATGCTAACAAAACAACTTATGAATGATATTTATATCAATCTCTTGAAAGAAAAGGACACAAAATGACATTAGGTTTAAAAGTCTGTTGGTTGCAGAAGATAAAGCTTGAGATGTCTAAGAGTCTGACCGTACCAGACGGAAAGACTCATCCAGACTGAGATTTTAAGTCTAAATGAATCAGACTGAGATTTAAGTCTGACCGTACCAGACTGAGATTTAAGTCTGAACAAACCAGACTGAAAATCTGGGCATATTCAAAACTTAAGACCATCAGACCTAAGATGAACCTACAGGATAAGATCACCAACGGTCAAGTATTTCACTTACTTTATTTATATTGATTCTGTTGTATCAAAGTGATTGGCAGGATCAATCAACGGACAACTTCCAAAGAAGAATAGAACACTTATGGAAGCCCGGATTCTGATTGTATGGGCGAACAGAATCCAAGGGGATCCAATCTACCTCCAATGGTCAAAAAGACTTGTCTTATAAAGTCTGTCCAGGAAAGGGAAGACAAAACTCTCAAGGAAAGAGCCAACGGTCGAGTGTGGCTTGGAGAGTATATAAGGATAGGATGAGACCTAGGAGAGTAAGGAGTGGATGAACATTATTCCAAAGCTGATTCAGTTCTTCAATTGTTGTTCATAGTGCACATTTGAGTGATCTAGGTGCTTTACAGAGTGTGTAATCACCATTGATCATATAGTGAAATACAGCCGATTGGCTGGTCGACCGGAGAGTGGACGTAGGCTTGTCTAAAGCCGAACCACTATAAACTGAGTTTGCAATCTTCTCTACTCTCTCTATTTAATTTCAGTTTATAGATTGCAAAAGTTTGTTATTTCTTGCGCATAAAATTCCTATACACCTATTCACCCCCCCTCTAGGTGTTAATACTAGTTCCAACACTTACAACTAGTTAAAAGGTTTCCTCATAATCTATACCTTTTTGTTAAGTATAACCTTTCACCGCAAGGGGAGCCTTGTACTTTTCAATGGATCAATCTACCCTTTGCTTAATCTTGAAAACCCATTTATTTCCAATAGCCTTACGATTGGATGGCAAATCAACCAAATCCCACACATGTTTTGTCCTCAAGGGATAAGAGAGGCTCTTGAATTGTCTTAGGCTCAATATCTTCTTGTGGCTCAATATTGTCTTGTGGAGCTATTATAAATGTTTCCTCCTCAATCTCAAAACGATGATGGGAAATACTTTTATGATTACTTTTATGCAATTAAACTTCTCGTGATTTTAGTTCGCTAGGCAATGCAATACTGCTATTAGGCCTTGTATGTTGAGATAAATTTTCATTTCCCTCAACAACATTAGTGGTTGTGTTATCAAAATCTTCCAATTCATATAATTGGAAGTCCTTATTAATTTCACCTCTATAAGAAAAATCATTCTCCAAAACCGTGACATCTTGTGACTCCATTTTAGTCATACTTTCATCAACTTGTTCACCTATGAACATATACCCTTTGGAGTGTTCAAACTACCTAATAAAGACATCATTCTTCCCTCTTAAGCCTAATTTGCCACATTTATAAAAAGAATCATAAACATATGCTGCACATCCTTGTTGAAAACTCCTAGTTTTGATGTTAACAAATCATTTTATGTAAGTATTTATACATATCTTCAGAAGGAATAAGCCACAGGGTAGTGTATATTTTTAAGTCTGCCAGTGGCAGAAGAAAAACATACAATGTTTTTGAGTCTGATCGTACCAGACGGAAGACTTGAAGAAACACAGATTCTGAGTCTGACCGTACTAGACGGAAATCTTGAGCAAACTCAAAACTTGAGTCAGTCAGACTCAGAACGAAACTTCAGGAACAAATCACCAACGGTCAAGTATTTCTGGACTGGCATATCAAGGACAACCTGTTCCTGGTCCCATGAAAGTCAACAAGCTATTGAGAGGACATTCAAAAGAATGGAACAATGTGAAGACCTCTATCAGAGAAACTTTGCGTATTTCACCACTGACAGTCGATGAGCTTGTTGGTACTCTGCAATCCTATGAAGTAGAACAAATGAAAGTAAAAGTGGAATCCAGAGGTAAGAAAACCATTGCTCTTAAATCTAACATCGATTATGATGATACAGATTCTGAGGACGAGCTGGACGATGAAGAACTGGCATTGCTAATTAGGAAGGTAAAGAAGCTAAACAAGAAGGGCAAGAAGTTCTACAACAAGAAGCAAAACAGGTAGATTGGACAATGAAAGACAGAGGATGAGGAAGATTATGTCAAAGATGTTGTCTATTTCGAATGCAAAAAGAAAGGTCACATAAAACAGAACTGCCCTAAACTCAAGAAAAACAAAGGGAAATATGAAAAGTACAAGAAAGCCCCGAAAGCTGAAATCTGGAGTGACACTGAGGTTCAAGACAGTGAAGATGAATATGGTAACATATGTCTAATGGCACACTCAGATTCAGACTCTAAAGTGGACTCAGACTCATACTCAAACTCAGACTCAGACAAAGAATTTAAGGTCACTCTGATATTCCTACTGAAGTTTCAGATTATATAAATGAACTATGTTTGAATTTAAAATCTACTCTAAAAAAAATTTCCAGTTTAAAAAAGGAAAATCGCAAGTTGAGTCAAATGAATCATTCTTTAAATGGAAAATTTGATGATCTCAAAAAGGAATTTTCAGTAATAAAGGAAAATCGAGATCTTCTCTTAAATGAAAACGAATTTCATAAAATGGAAATCTTGGAGACAAAAGAAAATAGAAATTCTTTGCAAAATGAAAATGAGTCTCTCAGAAAGGAAATTTTGAACATTACTACAAAGTTTTCAAAAGGATTGAAAACCCTGCAGTATATACTTTCCATTTAGATTCCCTATTATGATAAGTTAGGAATTGGGTATTATAAGGAAAGTGATTCATTAATTGATTTTCCTAAAGTCAATGAGAGAATTAGAAAGAGACCTCCTCGACAGGCCTATAAAAATCATTTCAAAAAGACTTTTACAAAACCTATTGGTCGGGATCATCTCAAATGCTCTAATTGTGGAGAAAAAGCACATTTTGAAAACAAATGTCCCAAAGTCTGGAGACCTGTTCAGAAGAAATGGGTAGACAAAGCATATACTAACCTCGAAGGACCCAAGAAAATCTAGGTACCAAAGAAGAAGTGAATATGCATGTTGATTGCAGGTAAGTTTCAAGAGCAAGAAGAAATGGTATTTGGATAGTGGATGTTCAAGACACATGATTGGGGATTCAAGAATGTTTGTTGTTTTAGAAAAGGTTAAAGGAGGGACTATCTCTTTTGGAGGAAACACCAAGGGAAACATTGTTGGATCAGTAACAGTCAAGATTGGTAGTTTAATTATCAACAATGTATCTATCTCTGGTTAAAGGACTAAACTACAACCTTCTTAGCATCAGCCAGCTATGTGATGCTGGATTCAAAATTAACTTCAAGGAAAACCTATGTTCTGGAAGTAGCAATGATTCTTCTCAGTCATTCACTGGACGAAGACATGGGAACATCTATCTTCTGGACATAAATGAAGACACTGCCAAATGTCAAATATCAGTCCATGATGAGGCAAACCTCTGGCATCGCAAACTTGGACATGTCAGCATGAATCAAATCTCTAAGCTATACAGCAAAAAGCTTGTTTGTGGCTTGCCTTTATTAACCTATAAGAAGACAGATTTTTGCAAGAAATGGCTAGAACTCTGCTCATTGAAAGTAAGGTGGCAACTCGTTTCTAGGCAGAAGTAGTTTCCACGTCTTGTCATATCATTAATAGAGTTTTTCTGAGACCAATTCTTGAGAAAACTCCTTATGAGATTTTCAAAGGAAGAAAACCAATTGTTTCCTATTTTAAAATTTTCGGTTGTAAATGTTTCATTCTTAAAAATGCTAACAATCTTCCAAGCAAGTTTGAGGAGAGATCAGATGAAGGTATATTTCTGGGATATTTAGCCACAAGTAAAGCATATCGAGTGTTCAACAAGAACGCTCAGACAGTGGAAGAATCTATGAATGTGAAGTTCCTAGAGCAAGACTCCTCTAACAAGAGCATAATAGATATTGAAGATCCAGAACCAACTGCTGCTCCCGAAAGTTCAACTCTCAATAAAGAAGCTGACTCATCACAGAAAATCGACTCTGAGGGAACTCAAGAACAAAGAATCACTCAGCTGGACACTACTCAGTTACCAGAAGATGCTGATGACAGCGTAGTGCAAAGCAAAAACTGGAAGCATAAGTCCAGCCACCCTCAAGAGCTAGTCATTGGAAATATCAGTGAAGGAATTCGAACCAGATTGAAGAACAAAAAAGAAACAAGTATTGCTTCTCCTAGACTATATCCTGTCTTCAAGGATTTTATGCAAAAGGATTAATGATATTTAATCTGCTACATATTGAATCAAATGTACCTTTGTCCAATGACTTTGTGAAGATATCTGCCAATTGATTTTTCCAATCAATAAATTCCACGAATACATCCCCATTTTGTACGTGGTCTCTAATAAAATGATGCTTGATTTCGATGTGCTTTGCCCTGGAATGTAGGATCGGGTTCTTAGTGAGATTTATGGCACTTGTATTGTCACACCTTATTTCAGTACAGGTTTCTTTCTTTTCATAATTCCTCAGTTGTTGTTTCATCCATAAAATTTGTGAGCAGTAGCTTCTAAGGGCAACGTATTATGCTTCCACAGTTGATAGAGCCACAGTGTTCTGCTTTTTAGAAGACCATGACACCAGCATCTGTCCTAGTAGTTGACATGTTCTAGATGTGCTCTTTCTATCCACTTTACATCCTGCTAAGTCAGCATCTGAGTAGCCAATGAGAGTAAAGTCTGTTCCCTTAGAATACCACAGACTCAAAAGTGAATAAGTAGCTATGTACTTAATAATACACTTCACTGCTATAAGATGAGATTCTCTAGGGTCTGCTTGGAAATGAGCACATAAACACACACTGTATATAATATCTGTTCTAGATGCAGTAAGATATAGAAGAGACCCAATCATGCTTCTATAAGTCTTTTGATCAACTTTCTTCCCTGATTCATCCTAATCAAGTTTGATGGATGTTGATATTGGAGTTTTAGTCTTCTTGCAATTCTCAATTCCAAACTTTTTGATCAAGTCTTTGGTATATTTTTCTTGATAAATGAAAGTCCCACGTTTTGATTGGTTGATCTGAAGTCCTAGGAAGAATGTAAGTTCTCCCATCATGCTCATCTTAAATTCCTCCTGCATTGACTTTGAGAAATTCTTGCACAATCATTCATTAGAAGAACCAAAGATAATATCATCTACATAAATTTGTACTAGAAGAATATCCTTACCTTACTTCTTGATAAATAGAGTTGTATCAACCATACATTTCTTAAATTTGTTGTCTAGTAGGAACTTACTTAGTCGTTCATACTAGGCTCGAGGTGTTTGTTTCAGACCATACAGAGCCTTTTTCAATTTGTATACATGATTTGGTCTTCTTGGTTCCTCAAACCCTAGGGGTTGTTCCACATAGACTTCTTATTTGATAAATCCATTCAGAAAGGCGCTCTTTACATCCATCTGAAATAGTTTGAAGTCTTGATAATAAGCATAGGCAAGTAATAGTCTAATAGCTTCCAATCTTGCTACTGGTACATAGGTTTCATCATAGTCTATTCCTTTTGACTGTGAATAGCCATTGGCTACAAGTCTTGCTTTGTTTCTGGTCACTTTACCATGTTCATTCACTTTATTCCTAAAGACCCACTTAGAACCTATGATGGTTCTTCTTTTGGGTTTGGGAACCAATTCCCACACATCATTTCTTTTAAACTGTTGGAGTTCTTCTTGCATTACTTTTATCCAGCTTTCATTTGTAAGGGCCTCGTTAATTCCTTTGGGTTCAATCTTAGAGATGAGTGCCACAATACTTGTTTCTTTTTTACTCTTTGATCTAGTTCGAATTCCTTCACTAATATTTCCAATAACTAGCTCTTGAGGGTGGTTGGACTTATGCTTCCAGTTTTTGCTTTGCACTACGTTGTCATCAGCATCTTATGGTAACTAAGTAGTGTCCAGCAGAGTGATTATTTGTTCTTGAGTTCCCTCAGAGTCGATTTTCTATGACGAGTCAGCTTCTTTGTTGAGAGTTGAACTTTCGGGAGCAGCAGTTAGTTCTGGATCTTCAATATCTATTCTGCTCTTGTTAGAGGAGTCTTGCTCTAGAAACTTCATATTCATAGATTCTTCCACTGTCTGAGCATTCTTGTTGAACACTCGATATGCTTTACTTGTGGCTGAATATCCCAGAAATATACCTTCATCTGATCTCTCCTCAAACTTGCTTGGAAGATTGTTAGCATTTTTAAGAATGAAACATTTACAACCGAAAATTTTGAAATAGGAAACAATTGGTTTTCTTCCTTTGAAAATCTCATAAGGAGTTTTCTCAAGAATTGGTCTCGGAAAAACTCTATTAATGATATGACAAGACGTGGAAACTGTTTTTGCCCAGAAATGAGTTGCCACCTTACTTTCAATGAGCAGAGTTCTAGCCATTTCTTGCAAAGATCTGTTCTTTCTTTCTATAACTCCATTTTGTTCTGGAGTGTAGAGAGAGGAGAACGTATGTTGAATACCATTTTCAATACAAAAATCTGCAAAGTTCTGATTCTCAAACTCTCCTCCATGATCTGTTTTAACATTGGAAATAGAATAACCTTTCTCATTTTGAACCCTTTTTGCAAATATCGAGAAATAAGAAAAAGTTTCATTTTTATTGGCAAGAAAGAATACCCAAGTGAAACAAGAGTAGTCATCTATAATTACTAGACAGTATTTCTTACCTCCAATGCTTTGAGTTTTAGTTGGGCAAAACAGATTCATATGAAGCAGCTGCAGTACACGTTTAGTAGAAACTTGTTTTATAGATTTAAAAGAATTTCTAACCTATTTTCTCAGAGTGCATGCGGAGCAAAGATCTGTCTTCTTATAGGTTAATGAGGGCAAGCCACAAACAAGCTTTTTGCTGTGTAGTTTAGAGATTTGATTCATGCTGACATATCCAAGTTTGCGATGCCAGAGGTTTGCCTCATCATGGACTGATATTAAACATTTGGCAATGTCTTCATTTATGTCCAGAAGATAGATGTTCCTATATCTTCGTCCAGTGAATGATTGAGAAGAATCATTGTTAGTTCCAGAACATAGGTTTTCCTTGAAGTTAATTCTGAATCCAGCATCACATAATTGGCTGATGCTAAGAAAGTTGTAGTTTAGTCCCTTAACCAGAGATATATTGTTGATAATTAAACTGCCAATTTTGACTGTTCTTGATCCAATAATGTTTCCCTTGGTGTTTCCTCCAAAAGAGACAGTCCCTCCTTTAACCTTTTCTAAAACAACAAACATTCTTGAATCCCTAGTCATGTGTCTTGAACATTCATTGTCAAAATACCATTTCTTCTTGCTCTTGAAACTCACCTGCAATCAACATGTATATTCACTTCTTCTTTGGTACCTAGATTTTCTTGGGTCCTTCGGGGTTAGTATATGCTTTATCTACCCATTTCTTCTAAACAGGTCTCCAGTCTTTAGGACATTTGTTTTCAAAATGTTCTTTTTCTCCACAATTAAAGCATTTGAGATGATCCCGACCAATAGGTTTTATAAAAGTCTTTTTGAAATGATTTTTATAGGCCTGTCGAGGAGGTCTCTTTCTAATTCTCTCCTTGACTTTAGGAAAATCAATTAATGAATCACTTTCCTTATAAAACCCAAGTCTTGACTTATCATAATAGGGAATCTAAATGGAAAGTATATGCTGCAGGGTTTTTGATCCTTTTGAAAACTTTGTAGTAATGTTCAAAATTTCCTTTCTGAGAGACTCATTTTCATTTTGCAAAGAATTTCTATTTTCTTTTGTCTCCAAGATTTCCTTTTTATGAGATTCGTTTTCATTTAAGAGAAGATCTCGATTTTCCTTTATTACTGAAAATTCCTTTTTGAGATCATCAAATTTTCCATTTAAAGAATGATTCATTTAACTCAACTTGCGATTTTCCTTTTTTAAACTGGAAATTTTTTTCAAGGTAGATTTTAAATTCAAACATAGTTCATTTATATAATCTAAAACTTCGGTAGGAATATCATAGTGACTTACCTCAAATTCTTTGTCTGAGTCTGAGTCTGAGTCCACTTTAGAGTCTGAATCTGAGTGTGCCATTAGACATATGTTACCATATTCGTCTTCACTATCTTCAACCTCAATGTCACTCCAGGTTTCAGCTTTCAGGGCTTTCTTGTACTTTTCATATTTCCCTTTGTTTTTCTTGAGTTTAGGGCAGTTCTGTTTTATGTGACCTTTTTTTTTACATTCGAAACAGACAACATCTTTGACATAATCTTCCTTATCCTCTGTCTTTCGTTGTCCAATCTGCCTGTTTTGCTTCTTGCTGTAGAACTTCTTGCCCTTCTTGTTTAGCTTATTTACCTTCCTAATTAGCAATGCCAGTTCTTCATCGTCCAGCTCGTCCTCATAATCTGTATCATCATAATCAATGTTAGATTTAAGAGCAATGGTTTTCTTACCTCTAGATTCCACTTCTTCGTTCATTTGTTCTGCTTCATAGGATTGCAGAATACCAACAAGCTTATTGACTGTTAGTGGTGAAATACGCAAAGTTTCTCTGATAGAGGTCTTCACATTGTTCCATTCTTTTGAAAGTCCTCTCAATAGCTTGTTGACTTTCATGGGACCAGGAACATGATGTCCTTGATATGCCAGTCCATTTACAATTTCTATAAACCGACTGAACATGTCTCCTATTGACTCTCCCTGCTTCATCTTGAAAGATTCATATTGACCAAGTAAAATATTTACTTTGGTCTCTTTAACACAATCAGTTCCTTTATAGGTTACGTGCAGTCTATCCCATACTTCTTTTGCTATATCACAAGAAGATATTCGATTATATTCATTAGGTGATAAAGCACAGTAAAGGGAGTAGATGGCCTTAGCATCAAGAGTTTGTCTCTTGGTCAGTTCTTCTGGAGAGGTGGTAGCTGATGTTTCTGTTGTTTTTCCATCATCTTTCTTTGAAGTTTCTTTGATTTCCGCATTTGGATCAATTCCTATTGCAACTACATCCCATTCCAATGGATCCTTTGATCTAAGGAAAGCCTTCATCTTGTTCTTCCATATATTGTACTATTTGCCATCAAAATAGGGCGGTCGCATATTGCTCTGTCCCTCGATCAGTCCTGGTGCAAGAATACTAGCCATAAAGGATCTTTAACTCTGAAGTAACAAACATTTCAAAAACTCTGAGCACAGGGCTCTCATATCAATTGTTGAAGCTAGTAATAACACCTAGAGAGGGGGTGAATAGGTGTAGAGAGATTTTTCGCGTAATAATATATGTAACTTTTGCAATCTATGAACTGAAATTAAATAGAGAGAGTAAAAAAGATTGCAAACATAATTTATAGTGGTTCGGCTTTAGACAAGCCTACATCCACTCTCCAGGCGATCAACTAATATGCTAGATTTCACTATGTGATTAAAGGTGATTACACACTCTTGAGTGTTAGCACTCGATGATGATGAGTCTCACAGAGTCACTCTTCTTGGTAATTCACTAGGATCACTCAAATTCGCACTTTAGACAATTGATGAAGAACAGAATCGCACTTTAGAATATGTTTATCCTATCTAACTCCCAGGTCTCTTCCTATCCTTATATACTCTCCAAGCCACACTCAACCATTGGCTCTTCCCTTGAGGGTTCAATCTTCCCTTTCCTGGACAGACTTTATAAGGCAAGTTTTTTTGACCGTTGGAAGTAGATCCGATCCCCTTGGATTCTGCTCGCCCATACAATTAGAATCTGGGCTTCCATAAGTATTCCATCCTTCTTTGGAAGTTGTCCTATAATTGATCCTGCCAATCAAATTAATATAACAGAATCAATGTAAACAAAGTAAGTGAAATACTTGACCATTGGTGATATGTTCATGAAGTTTCGTTCTGAGTCTGACTGACTCAAGTTCTAAGTCTACTTAAGATTTCCGTCTTATACGGTCAGACTCAGAATCTGTTTTTCTTCAAATCTTCCGTCTAGTACGATCAGACTCAGAATATGTGATTCTTCAAGTCTTTCATCTGGTACGGTCAGACTCAGAAACACTGTATATTTCCCTTTTGCCACTGGCAGACTCAAAAGCATACACCACCCTATGGCTTATTCCTTTTGAAGATATGTATAAATACTTACATAAAATGATTTATTAACATCAAAACTAGGAGTTTTCAACACTCCAAACAATGGTTTCGAGATCCTCCATGTCCAGATCAAGATCTGTGTCTCCATCTCCCAGAAGAAGATCCAACAGGATTGTTGGCAGAGGACCAAGGAACGTAGAGGGAGGACATAAGCATTTCAATTTAACGCAAACTTCTGACGATTCCCAAGGACATTCTCAAAATGCATCGATTTAAAGGGATGCAAATAAAAATATGTAGCCTTAGAGAAGTTCCCCAACAGATTATGAGTGGAGAAATGTCTCCAGAAAAAGTACATCTGGATTAACCTTGCATAAACCAGAAAACCTTCATTCTGTCACGAGAATGTATCAACGCTTAGTGCGAAGAAATGCTATGGAGGATATGAAACTCTTCCTTTTGCAACAAAAAGGGTATGTGAATGAACTTCGGCCGATTCAAGCTGTTCAAACTACAGAATCACCTTTTAGACAAAGCGCACAAGGAAGTGAAATGAGTAGGAGTAGGGAGAATGCCCTAGATGAGAAGGAGGATGATGAACGAATCTATAGGAATTTTGAAAATAGAATGGGAATTGCAGCAATGGTTAGGAATACCACAGGGAAATTATTCCGGTCGAAAAAGTATAAGACCTTCTATAACAGATTGCTGGAACGTGGAGTTATGCATCACCGGATCATGGACTTTGATTTATTGGATATCGCTAATGTAAACCTGC